>CM024762.1:18672701-19272701 GCA_014218235.1 Colocasia esculenta | reverse complement strand
GCCGCTGAAATCCATCCTTCAGTGGCCGGAGGCTTCCGGCAGGCTGGTTAAGTGGACGATAGAGCTTGGTGAGTTCGACATCAGCTTTCGACCGAGGATGGCGGTCAAGGCGCAGGCGCTAGCAGACTTCGTGGCGGAATGTACTCTCCCGGCCGAGCAGGATCCACCATTGGCGGACGAACCCCCATAGGAGCTCTACGTCGACGGATCCTCTTGCGTCACAGGGAGTGGAGCTGGTTTGGTCCTCACCTCCCCGGAGGGGTTAGAGTTCCAATACGCCCTCCGTTTCCGCTTTCCGGCCTCCAACAACGTAGCCGAGTATGAAGCTTTGCTGTCCGGTATCCGCATGGCTAGGCACCTTGGAGCCATTCGGCTTAGAGTCTTTAGTGACTCCCAATTGGTTGCCAGCCAGGTGAGCGGGCAGTTCGGAGCGAGGGAACCTCGCATGGCTCAATACCTCCAACAGGTCAAGAGCCAAGCAGAGGGCCTCATATACTTCGAAGTTATACATGTTCCACGGGAGCAGAATGCGCGAGCTGATGCACTGGCCAAACTGGCATCTTCAGGTGACATCGCCCCTTCCCGCTCCGTGTTTATTGAAGAGCTCGCCTTACCGAGCACGGAGGTAGATGTAGCAGCCATAGAAACGGGCCCACCAACTCCGAGTTGGGTGGACCCTCTCTTGGCGTACTTACTCCGGGGTGAGCTTCCGCCCGAACAGGGCGAAGCTCGGAGAGTCAGGATGCGCTCTCAGCATTTCACCCTCGTGGAAGGTAAGCTGTACCAACGGTCCCTTTCAAGACCTCTTCTGCGTTGCCTCAACCCTGAAGAGGCCCTTGTGGCCACAGAAGAAGTCCACGAGGGGCTGTGCGGAAGCCACCTGGGGGGCAGAACGCTAGCGCGCAGCATTATCCGAGCAGGGTTCTGGTGGCCTTCTCTTCAGAAGGATTGCATGTCCTTCGTCAGGAAATGTCCAGAATGCCAAAAGTTCGGAGAGCTCATCAAGCAGCCTGCTGAACAGCTTCACAGCCTGTTCGAGCCGCGCCCTTTCGCCAGATGGGGCATTGATATCTTGGGTCCCTTCCCAGAGGCCCAAGGGCGGAAGAAGTTTCTGTTTGTGGCCATCGATTACTTCACCAAGTGGATCGAGGCCAAACCTATTGCCACAATCACCGAACAAGCCGCATGGAAGTTCGTCTGGAAGAACCTTCTCTGCAGGTTTGGCGTCCTAAGGGTGATCACCTCTGACAACGGGAAGCAGTTCGACAGTACCTTCTTCAAACAGAAATGCACCGAGCTCGGGATCTACAACCACTTCACCTCCGTGGCTCATCCCCAGGCTAACGGTTTGGTCGAAAACGCCAACCGAACACTGCTGCACGGGATCCGCACAAGAGTGGAGGCTGCAGGTGGATCATGGATTGACGAGCTCCCTAACGTCCTTTGGTGTCATCGAACGACTGCTCGGGTAGCTACAGGGGAAACACCTTTCCATTTGGCCTACGGCTCGGAAGCTGTCGTACCTCTGGAAGTAGCCCTTCCCACCATCCGAACAACCCACTTCGATGAAGCCGCCAACAACCGTGCCCTTCGTGAAAACTTGGACATGCTTGGCGAACGACAAAGCGACGCCAGCATTCGCCTCGTTTCTTATCAGCAACGACTCGCACAATACTATAATGCGCGAGTTCAGGAAAGGCGGTTCAACGTGGGAGATTTGGTTTTGCGCCGCTGTTCGGCTTCGGATCCCCGAAGAGCAGTCGGCAAACTTGCCATCAAATGGGAAGGACCTTATCAGGTCACCCATGTCCTCGGAAAAGGCTCATACAAGCTAACTACCCCTAGTGGCGAAGCCATACCCAGGACTTGGCATGTCTCTAATCTTAAGGCTTATTATTTATAAAAGCCTTTTTTCAGCATCCTACCTCTCTTCTCCCTACTCCTGTTGTTTCACAAGCATTTGGCATATACACCTGATCGGAACCTCCTTTACGGTTCCCAACGATCTGCGTCTTACATGCAACGCTTATGAAGCTAGCGGATTCCGATCCGAGCAGGAACAACCACAAAAGGGAGAAGATAGAGAAAGTGAAGCTATAGATAAACTCATGAAGCAGAGAATTTCATTTACAAGAAGTTTTGTGCTTACAGGCAGGCCCTTCTTGGCCGCGGTTACAAAAAGAAAGTATAAGAAGGACACGGAGCAGAAGAAAACTAAGGAGCCTGTTCGGAAGGGCCAGCATCTTCACCCGAAGAGGGCATCTGCCCAGACTGGAATTGTGCGAAGCGCACACCATCTAAACGGGCGTCATGAGTGCGACGCCGGCACTCCCGAACAGCAGCCTCAAAGGCTTCTCGGGCGCGTTCAACCCAGGAAAGCCGCTCTCCGAGATCCTTCCCAGCATTGAGACCCACCCTGTAGCAGCGGGCCCCATATTGCTCCAAGTCTTCCTTGTACTCCGGCCCGGCCTTGTAGTTAGCAACGGCACGGGCCCCCGCATCTACTACCACCTTGGCCAGGGCGTCCTTTTCGGCCCGCGCCAAGGTAGCGTCTAGCTTCGAAGCCTGGAGGGCAGCTTTGAGGTTCTTCACCTCCTCCTCCAGCGCTGCCTCGCTAGCTTTATGCCTCGCTGAGAGGTCCTCGCAGAAAGCTGTCTGTGCCTCATGGAGATACTTCTGTCTCTGGCCCCGAACAGCCAAAGCCTTCAGAATGCCCAGCGACTTGGACATTCCATTCACAAGCGCCTCTACATCAACGTCGCTCAAGCCATCTTCCCCGTGGCCCTCTGAGTGGTAACCTTCCACTGACCTCTCCGGAGTCTGCTCGGAAGGAAGGTCCAGGCACCTTGCCAGCTGGTCGAGACGAGAAGTAGTGGGGCTCGCAGGAAGCTCCCTTGGCGCGTTCTCCATACGACGAAGGGTCACCTCCAACGCTGCCACAGAAGGGTCTTCAGGAAGCTTCTTGAGCAGCGCTTCACTGAGGGCTCTTCAGTCGTCATTAGACTCTTCAGCCCAATCACCGCCCCCAACACCTGCAGCCTCCCCCCATCACCTTCAACTACCTTGGAGGTTACATTTATATTAGCAACCACCTCGGTGGGGGCATGGGGGGCAGGATTCCCCCAGTGGTAGCAGCAATCTCCCCGGGCACCCCCGTTGTCGCGGCCGCTTTTTCAGTGGCCCTTGCAGCAGGAACCACTTCCTGTCCCTCAGACGGAGTTGCGCTTGGCGCTGGAGCCACCACGCTGCTTGCTACCACCCCAACAGGGGCGGAAACCTCCGTCTCATCAGCATCCTCCTCCCGCCGAACAGGAGACATCGCAACTTCTCCACTCCTCCTGGAAGAATCCCCTACAGTGTTGCTGGTAGCACCGTGCTCGGCACCACCAATGTTGGAAGCATCAGAGGGCTCCTATCCATCGAGCAGGTGGAGCCCCTGGCCTCTTCTCCGGCAGGGCTCTCGGACCCGTTGCTCATGACGACGAGCCCCAGCTCGGTTGCCATCTTCTGCGCGACCTCTGGGCGCGCCACGGAGGCCACCCGTGGCACTCCCTGATCGGCCGATTCCACGGCCTCACTTTTTCTGCGCAGCAGCAACTGCGCCTCTTCCGCTTCCTCCTCAGTCCCCTCCTCGTTACGTGGAGGGGTAGCTTGGACCGACTTCTTCCTCTTCCGAGCGCGGAGTTGTTCTGCCTCCTCTGCGCTCTCGTCGAACAAAACTGGCCTCCTTTTTATGGAAGCGGAAGGACGACTCGCCCCGTTGCCCTTCTCCCGTGGAGTCCGAGCTCCAGCCGAAACCACCTCCTTGGTGGCCTTCTTCTTCAGGCGAATCCTTCCGGGCCCCTTTTCAGGAGCCCGTGTCTTGGCTGGATGCTCCCCAGTAGGCAAAGGAGCAATGAGCGCCGTTGTTACTGCGGTGCCGACCCTCACGGCAGAGGGAACCCGAACAACGGCAGCAACGTCGTCGTCCTCATACACCATATGCGCCAAAACAGGGATCTGCTCGGCAAAATCTTCATTCGCCTCCTGATCCCTTCCGGCCTCCAGCTCTGCGGCAGCTGCACATAAAGAAAAGAAGAAGAGGAAGAGTTAGAGTGAGGTCACCAAACCAACGAGTAAATAACCAAGAGTTCGTATACTTACTCCACAGTTTGCTCAGGCCGTACTTGACGAGCAAGAACTCGGTCACATAGCCTTCTCCATTCCAAACACCTGCTCGGAGAAGACTGTCCGATGCCCTTGCCTCGTCTTGGATCAACTTCGGAAAGCTGTCCTTCCGTGACGAGCAGATAACAGTGGGGAATCCCCACTCGGCACCACCCCGGTGGTGCACAAAAAATAGCCTGTCCATCCAACCCTTGTTGTTGGAGTATTTTTGGACAGCCCGATGTGCATCCTGTCTGTTCGGTGCTTTGCATAGTAGATATCTGCTCCTGACACCCGAGAAACAGACAGCTTGAAGTGAGCCGGAAAACATCCACCGAACCCGGATCTCTTTCATCTTGCAGATGACGCCGAAGATGCAGATGTACCTCCATGTGTTGGGCGTCAGTTGTATTGGCGAAACGCCCCAACAGTTCAGGAGCGCCTTCGCCACTTCCGGTAGCGGTAGCCGGAAGCCCGCCTCCAGGTGATCTACAGAGAGGAGGAGGCTGTAACGTCGCGTGCCTTTCGGATCCATGCGGATCGTGTGTGTTGTGATAAGGTGGCCATTGTGGGGCCAGTGTGAGTCAGTTGTGTAGAATATATAATGTGCATGCGTGGCTTGAGCAGGTGAAGAGCAGGGCTGGTCCTGAATTGAAATAGAACCAGCTGCTGTTCTGTCTGAGTTGGCGGCCAAGAGGTGGTCGTTGACTGTTGGCGTCCATGTTTATGGACGTTTACTTCTTGAACTTGGCGGCAGTAGTTGTGGTCGTTTAGGCTGGCGGTACAGATAGGCGACAAGGGGGGTTGACGCCAACCTGTCAGTTCAGCAGGTTATATGGTCACCCGAGGGCTGTTCTCTCAGCTCACTCCCATTCCCTCTCGCCCCAGCTTGCTGCCCCCGAGTCTTTGAAGCTTCCAACAGGTTCCGAGGAGTGTTTGGGCAATCGTGGGACGCGCGACGTCATTGAATTGCGCGAGGAAACGTCGCGGCGTGGTGCAATTCGCGTGGGAGCTCGCGGAGGGCTCGGCGTGAACCGGGAGTTTGCGGGGGATTCTAACGCATTCTGAGGTAGGGGACGAACCCTGGTAGCTCCGTAGAAACATTAAAACACATCATAATTACGTGAACCAGCATGATAATCCATGTTTGGGTAGAGTTGCACCATTTGGGATAATGGGTGGTTTGAGTAGTTTATTGTACGAATCATGTTTAAACGGGTTGCATTGGGTTCTGACATGCTAGAGGGTATGTATTTGCATGTTTTTAGGTAGTTAGAATAGTTAGAAAACCCACAGGACCGGATTAGGGTTTCTGCAGGGTTTAAGGCCGGGGAACTTGGCGTCAACATCGCTTGCCGCCAAGATCTTCAGCCAAGAGGTTGACGGCCAGAGACCTTGCCGTCTACTTCTTGTATGCGGCAATCGATGTGGCCGCCTACTCCTATATGAACAGAAATGGCTATTTATGGTGTTTTATCGATAATGCATGCGTGGTATCATACGAGGTGCACTAAGTGCACAAGGTTCTCGTGTTTAGCATACACGGTATGCTGTTAATTGTTTACTTCGGTGACTGCGCGTTGTGTACGCGAGTCAGTTGGGTTCACGCGTAGTGGACCAGTAGTCACTTGTGGTTTACGTGGGGTTTCACGCAGTTTGTGTGTGTGACGTGCACGTGGTTTTGTGTACGTAGCGAGTAGTACGACGCCTACCGTGGTTACCTCTTCAGTTGGGTGCCCCAGGTTCTTTGTGAGCCAGGCTGTTAGCTCGGGGCTTTGTCCCGGTACTTGTGTTGTGCCGTCGAGGTCTGTGTCGTCTGACCTGGACACCCTCACTCTGTGTTTGAGTTGTACGTCCGGCTGAGGGAAAGACGACAGTGGGACAGTGACAGTTGTGTTTGTTTTTAGTCACTTGTAGCGCGCTCGTAGTTGGGGTTACGGACACCAGTAGTCGACACTGGTCCCCAGCTAGTCCTTTTCCAGTGCCTCACTCTAGCGAGCCCAGGCCAGGGTCTCTGGAGGTGCCAGGCATGGGCCTGTGACCGTGTGGTCCGCAGGTTGTGGTGGTTTAGTTGGTCTCCACAGTTGCTTGTCTTTTTACGTGGAGCGGCAGCTGGACCTTTCGTCCGTGGCTGCGAGACTGAGAGGTAGACCTGTGTTAGTTTGTCCGAGTCAGTTTCTGGTGTCGCGAACCAGTCTACGTGGCTCGTGTTGGCTGTCTTTACTCTAGCTTGTACACCTGTCTGGGTTTGCCGTTTAGTTACCACAGTTGTTTCTCGTAGTCGGCAGACGGTGAGTACCTTTACAGCTTTACTTACCTGCTTAGCTGTTATATAAATGTTATTGGTGTTGTTTACTGTTTCGTACCTGTGGTTTGTGGTTTGTTCGGCTTTGGGGGAGTTCCCTACTGAGCCAGTGACTAGAGAGGCTCACCCCTACCCCACAGGTGAGGGCGAGGAGGACGTTTCCCGTCCGACGTCCAGTTCAGGGCCGCGTCGTAGCGGAGCAGGGTCAGTACCTCCAGCAGAGTAGTTTCAGCAATGTAGTTTTGTAGTAGTTTACTTTCTTTGTTGTACCTCGGGGTATGCCCCTGACTCTTGTACATTCTTATAGTTTTAATGGATTATGGCTATGTAAATTGTGAAAAATTATATGTGAAATGTGGTGTGTTCCTTTATGTTTACACGGACTGTGGTTTGGTTTCCCTTGCGAGGCTTCGGCCCGTTCGCGGGAGGCGGACTCGGATCAAGTGCGTTATCGGTTTAACGGGCTTGGCCGAGGCGTTCCGTCACAGTTGGTATCAGAGCAAGGTCCGTGTTAATATAAGGAAACTAGAAAGATACAAAGCCTTATTTCGATCTTTATACACTGCTGGTAGGGACCCTGGTTTTTGATCATTTGTGGTTTGATTTTTGTCTGGTGTTTTGTGTATGTAGAAATCTCTGGAATGGCTGATAGGAGAGATTGGGGTGGTGGAGGAGATGATCCGGAGGAAAGCACCCAGCGGATGATAGAAAGGATTTGGGAAAGCCTCACGGATATCCGGGCAAGGATGGACCAGCAGGCGCCGGTACCACCAGTTGTAGTGCCACCTGGGGAAGGAGAGGCCGTACCTATTGCTCCAGTTCCGCCGAGAGTGGAGGTGCCTTTTGTAGCACCTGTGCCACTACCACCACCAGTGCAGTTAGTTGAAGAACCCGTGATGCAAGTTGAAAGATTTCTGAGATTGCAGCCGCCTACTTACTCAGGAGGGCCGAATCCAGACTCAGCCGAGCATTGGGTTCATGAAATTGAGAGGGTTTTTGCGACCATGAGATGTTCAGCAGCAGATAAAGTGGTATTGGCTGCTTATCAGTTGAGGGGTTTTGCCTTGGAATGGTGGCGATTGAAGATGCAAACCACCTTCGCAGGCAGGACAGAGGAAGCTATCACTTGGTCGGAGTTTCTTGAAGTATTTAATGAACATTCTTTCCGATCCAAGTGCAGCAGGTGAAAAGAGAGCAATTCCGAACTCTTCAGCAAGGTAACTCTTCGGTTCTAGAGTACCAGATGAGATTTATGGCACTCAGCCGTTATGCACCTTATGTTGTTTCTGATAATAACATGATGGTTGAGTATTTTATTAGAGGATTAAGAGTGGAATTGCAGGATGCAATAGTACCTCTTATGTGCAAAACAGTGGAAGAGGCAGCTCAGAGGGCAGCTACTCTAGAGAGGTCTATCCGGACTCGTCAGTCAGGTGAGTCAGGTTCAGGTAGTTTTCGGCTACCGCAGCAGACAGTAGGTGCGAGCAAGGGCAAGGCACCAGCAGGACCTTCTTCATCTGGTTTCGGGAAATGGGGCCAGAAATTAAAACAAGCATTTAAGGGAAAAGGAAGAGGATGGGGAGGTCGTCCGCAGTATCAGCAGGGCCGTGGTAAGCCTGAGGTGGAGGAGTCTCAGCAGAGCACTGCCAGGCAGCCTATAGTTCCTCCAGGTTACAGGTGTTATAATTGCAATCAGCCGGGACATTTGATCCGCAATTGTCCCTATGCAAGAGAATATGGGTATGGCAGAGGTGTGCAGCAGCAGCAGCAGCAGCCTCAGCAATTTCAGCAGCCACAGGCAGGTCGTGGCAGAGGAGCACCTCAGCAGCGAGG
The DNA here is from genome assembly GCA_014218235.1 of Colocasia esculenta. Classification (NCBI taxonomy): domain Eukaryota; kingdom Viridiplantae; phylum Streptophyta; class Magnoliopsida; order Alismatales; family Araceae; genus Colocasia; species Colocasia esculenta. The sequence continues at coordinate 19,264,417 of CM024762.1, read as the reverse complement.
TAGAGGCCGGGTTATGGCTATCACCCGAGCCCAGGCGGAGGCATCAAATCTGATAGAAGGTATTTTACCTCTTTATGAATATTCAGCAAGAGTATTATTTGATTCGGGTGCCTCTCATTCTTTTATTTCTGAAGAATTTTTGGATTGCATGGCTCATCCATTAGAAGAAAAGTCTTGTGAATTAGTAGTAGAGGTTCCTTCAGGTGAGTTTTTGCTCACTTCAAGTTATATAGATGAAGCCCCTGTGGTGATTGAAGGAAACCAGATGCCGGGTCGGTTGTATGCTCTGCGGTTAACTGATTATGATATTATTTTGGGTATGGACTGGCTTGAGATGTATGGAGCAATGCTTGATTGCAGAAAGAAAAGAATCAGATTTTGTCATCCTGATGGTGCGGTATTTGAGTATCAAGGTATGCCTTTCTATACCACTAAGTTTTTGATTTCTGCAATGAAAGCTAGGAAATTGATAAATGCTGGGTGTGTGGCCTATTTAGCCTCAGTAAGTTTGGTAGAGGCTAGTCAGCCAGTTGAAGCAGTTCCCGTGGTTAGGGAATTTGCTGATGTTTTTCCTGAGGAATTGCCTGGTTTAGCTCCACATAGAGAGGTGGACTTCACCATTGAGTTGCTGCCGGGTACCATGCCAATCTCTAAAGCCCCATATCGGATGGCACCAGCGGAACTCAAAGAGTTGAAAAAGCAATTAGAAGAGTTATTGCAAAAAGGTTTTATTAGACCGAGTCATTCCCCGTGGGGAGCGCCGGTTTTATTTGTGAAAAAGAAAGATGGGAGTTTCCGAATGTGTATAGATTATAGAAAGCTGAATGATGTGACCATCAAGAATAAGTACCCGTTGCCAAGAATAGATGATTTGTTTGATCAGTTGCAGTCAGCGAAAGTGTTTTCTAAGATTGATTTGAGGTCCGGTACCATCAACTAAGAATCAGAGAAGAGGATATAGATAAAACAGCATTCAGAACTAGATATGGTCACTTGAGTTTGTGGTAATGCCTTTTGGGTTGACTAATGCTCCTGCAGGTTTATGGATCTGATGAATAGAATATTTCATCCGTATTTAGATCAATTTATTGTGGTCTTTATTGATGATATTCTGATTTATTCAGCATCTGAGGAGGAGCATGCAGCTCATTTGAGGTTTACTCTGCAGTTGCTAAGGGATAATCAATTGTTTGCCAAATTCAGTAAGTGTGAATTTTGGCTGAAAGAAATTCAGTTTCTGGGTCATGTTATTTCAGCCAAAGGAGTTGCGGTGGACCCGAGTAAAGTGGAAGCGGTAATGAGATGGGAAGTGCCTAGGACAATAACTGAGATTAGAAGCTTTCTGGGGTTGGCAGGTTATTATAGGCGCTTCATTCAGGATTTTTCTAAAATTGCGGCACCTATGACTAAGTTGACCAGAAAAGGAGTGCCTTTTGTGTGGTCCGGTGAATGTCAAAGAAGTTTTATGGAATTAAAGAAAAGACTTACTTCAGCACCTATATTGACATTACCGGCAGGGAGTGGTGGTTTTGTGCTTTATACTGATGCTTCAAGGAGAGGTCTTGGAGCAGTGCTTATGCAGCATAATAAAGTGATAGCTTATGCATCCAGGCAGTTAAAGCCAGCAGAAGAGAATTACCCCACTCATGATTTAGAGTTGGCAGCAGTTGTTTTTGCCTTAAAAATGTGGAGGCATTATCTGTATGGCGAAAGGTTTGAAATTTTTACAGATCATAAAAGTCTGAAGTATATTTCTCGCAGAAAGATTTAAATCTTCGCCAGCGCAGATGGGTTGAGTATCTGAAAGATTATGATTTCAGTTTGGCTTACCATCCAGGTAAGGCCAATGTTGTGGCTGATGCCTTGAGTAGGAAGGCATATATGAGTTTATTGATGATTAAAGAATGGAAATTATATGAGGAAGTGGTGAAAAATTCTTTGTATGTGCCCAGCAGTCAGCGTCGGGCAATTCTAGCTGCTAGTGCAGTAGAGCCATCTTTATATTGGCAGATCATGAAGCTCAGAGAGCAGATGTTAATCTGGCTGAGATTGTGAAAATGAAAGGAGTTTCTATTGATGATAATTGTGTGGTCAGGCTTCGAGGCAGGTTATTTGTTCCTGCAGAAAGAGAGGTGAAGCAGCGAGTTTTAGAAGAGGCTCATAAATCCAGGTACACTATTCATCCAGGTAGTACCAAAATGTACCATGATTTACGAAAGCATTTTTGGTGGCCTCATATGAAGAAAGAAATAGCAGAATTTGTGGCAAGATGTGCTATCTGTCAACAAATTAAAGCAGAGCATCAGAAGCCGGGAGGTCTTTTGCAACCGTTACCCATTCCACAGTGGAAGTGGGATGATATTGCAATGGATTTTGTGACAGGTTTACCAAGGACAAGTTCTGGGCATAATGGAATATGGGTGTTTGTTGACAGATTGACTAAAGTTTGCAGATTAGTGGCAGTGAGTATGTCTTGGACAGTGGACAGATTGGCAAATGTTTATGTTGAAAAGATTGTTCCACTGCATGGTATTCCGAAGACCATTGTGTCTGATAGAGATCCAAGGTTTACTTCTGGTTTTTGGAGAAGTTTGCAAAGGGTGATTGGTTCTGAATTGAGGTATAGCTCCGCATACCATCCCCAAACAGATGGTCAGACAGAGAGAACCATTCAGACAATTGAAGATATGTTGCGAGCTTGTTGTTTAGCTTGGGGAGGCAGCTGGGAGCATCATTTGGGTATGGTTGAATTTGCCTACAATAATAGTTATCATACCAGTCTCGGAATGGCACCATATGAAGCCTTATATGGAAGGCCATGTAGAACCCCGTTGAACTGGCATGAAGTGGGAGAAAGGCAATTAGTAGGGCCTGAATTGATTCAGCAAACCACGGAAGTGGTGAAGCTTATCAAAGAAAAATTGCAAGCAGCCCAAAGTAGGCAGAAAAGTTATGCAGATGTGCGGAGGAGACCACTTCAATTTGAGGTGGGAGATTTTGTTTTTCTGAGAGTTTCTCCAAGTAAAGGAATTATGAGGTTCGGTAAATCTGGAAAGCTAAGTCCAAGATATGTGGGACCTTTTCAGGTAATTGAAAGAATTGGGGAAACAGCTTATAGGCTGGATTTGCCAGCTGATTTTACAGATGTGCATGATATTTTCCATGTCTCTATGTTGAGGAAATGCATTGAAGATCCAGCTCAGATAATCAGGTATCAAGGTGGTGATCTAAGGTCGGACATGACAATGCCAGAATATCCGGTACAGATCACAGATCGAAAAATGAAGAAGCTAAGAAATAAAGAAATTGAGTTGGTTAAAGTGAGATGGGAAAATAGGTTGGGTGGTGAGGATACCTGGGAGTTGGCCGCTGAAATGGCTAAAGGGTATCCCTATCTGTTTGTATAAGCTTTGTATTTTCTTTTTAGATGATAGTACTTGTAAAGTTATGTATGTTTAAGTCGTTTGACTTTGTGTTGTGTTATGAATTTCGAGGTCGAAATTTTCTTTTTAGATGATAATAATGTAACGTCGCGTGCCTTTCGGATCCATGCGGATCGTGTGTGTTGTGATAAGGTGGCCATTGTGGGGCCAGTGTGAGTCAGTTGTGTAGAATATATAATGTGCATGCGTGGCTTGAGCAGGTGAAGAGCAGGGCTGGTCCTGAATTGAAATAGAACCAGCTGCTGTTCTGTCTGAGTTGGCGGCCAAGAGGTGGTCGTTGACTGTTGGCGTCCATGTTTATGGACGTTTACTTCTTGAACTTGGCGGCAGTAGTTGTGGTCGTTTAGGCTGGCGGTACAGATAGGCGACAAGGGGGGTTGACGCCAACCTGTCAGTTCAGCAGGTTATATGGTCACCCGAGGGCTGTTCTCTCAGCTCACTCCCATTCCCTCTCGCCCCAGCTTGCTGCCCCCGAGTCTTTGAAGCTTCCAACAGGTTCCGAGGAGTGTTTGGGCAATCGTGGACGCGCGACGTCGTTGAATTGCGCGAGGAAACGTCGCGGCGTGGTGCAATTCGCGTGGGAGCTCGCGGAGGGCTCGGCGTGAACCGGGAGTTTGCGGGGGATTCTAACGCATTCTGAGGTAGGGGACGAACCCTGGTAGCTCCGTAGAAACATTAAAACACATCATAATTACGTGAACCAGCATGATAATCCATGTTTGGGTAGAGTTGCACCATTTGGATAATGGGTGGTTTGAGTAGTTTATTGTACGAATCATGTTTAAACGGGTTGCATTGGGTTCTGACATGCTAGAGGGTATGTATTTGCATGTTTTAGGTAGTTAGAATAGTTAGAAAACCCACAGGACCGGATTAGGGTTTCTGCAGGGTTTAAGGCCGGGGAACTTGGCGTCAACATCGCTTGCCGCCAAGATCTTCAGCCAAGAGGTTGACGGCCAGGGACCTTGCCGTCTACTTCTTATATGCGGCAATCGATGTGGCCGCCTACTCCTATATGAACAGAAATGGCTATTTATGGTGTTTTATCGATAATGCATGCGTGGTATTATACGAGGTGCACTAAGTGCACAAGGTTCTCGTGTTTAGCATACACGGTATGCTGTTAATTGTTTACTTCGGTGACTGCGCGTTGTGTACGCGAGTCAGTTGGGTTCACGCGTAGTGGACCAGTAGTCACTTGTGGTTTACGTGGGGTTTCACGCAGTTTGTGTGTGTGACGTGCACGTGGTTTTGTGTACGTAGCGAGTAGTACGACGCCTACCGTGGTTACCTCTTCAGTGGGTGCCCCAGGTTCTTTGTGAGCCAGGCTGTTAGCTCGGGGCTTTGTCCGGTACTTGTGTTGTGCCGTCGAGGTCTGTGTCGTCTGACCTGGACACCCTCACTCTGTGTTTGAGTTGTACGTCCGGCTGAGGGAAAGACGACAGTGGGACAGTGACAGTTGTGTTTGTTTTTAGTCACTTGTAGCGCGCTCGTAGTTGGGGTTACGGACACCAGTAGTCGACACTGGTCCCCAGCTAGTCCTTTTCCAGTGCCTCACTCTAGCGAGCCCAGGCCAGGGTCTCTGGAGGTGCCAGGCATGGGCCTGTGACCGTGTGGTCCGCAGGTTGTGGTGGTTTAGTTGGTCTCCACAGTTGCTTGTCTTTTTACGTGGAGCGGCAGCTGGACCTTTCGTCCGTGGCTGCGAGACTGAGAGGTAGACCTGTGTTAGTTTGTCGAGTCAGTTTCTGGTGTCGCGAACCAGTCTACGTGGCTCGTGTTGGCTGTCTTTACTCTAGCTTGTACACCTGTCTGGGTTTGCCGTTTAGTTACCACAGTTGTTTCTCGTAGTCGGCAGACGGTGAGTACCTTTACAGCTTTACTTACCTGCTTAGCTGTTATATAAATGTTATTGGTGTTGTTTACTGTTTCGTACCTGTGGTTTGTGGTTTGTTCGGCTTTGGGGGAGTTCCCTACTGAGCCAGTGACTAGAGAGGCTCACCCCCTACCCCCACAGGTGAGGGCGAGGAGGACGTTTCCCGTCCGACGTCCAGTTCAGGGCCGCGTCGTAGCGGAGCAGGGTCAGTACCTCCAGCAGAGTAGTTTCAGCAATGTAGTTTTGTAGTAGTTTACTTTCTTTGTTGTACCTCGGGGTATGCCCCTGACTCTTGTACATCTTATAGTTTAATGGATTATGGCTATGTAAATTGTGAAAAATTATATGTGAAATGTGGTGTGTTCCTTTATGTTTACACGGACTGTGGTTTGGTTTCCCTTGCGAGGCTTCGGCCCGTTCGCGGGAGGCGGACTCGGATCAAGTGCGTTATCGGTTTAACGGGCTTGGCCGAGGCGTTCCGTCACAGAGGCAACCTGGTTTGTTCACCAGGAACGACTCCCCTTCTTTCGCGTCGACGATCTCGTACTCGTCACCGATCTTGAAGCGCTCACGGAGTCCGCTGTAATGGCGGTACCGTGGTCCGTTGGACGCTGCGACGGTCACCCCACTTGCTCCGGCGACGGCCTTCCCTCTGCTCACCATCACTGGAAGAGTCACGGGAAGCGGCAGCAGCAAGAGGGAAGGAGAAGGTGGAAAGCTGGGAAGGCAAGAAGACTCGAAGGCTGGAATGCTGGAAGGTTTTTCGTAGGCGTGAATCCCGCCTTCACCTCCTCCCCTCCTTATAAGGAAAGGGGAAGGAGCAAAATTCGAGGCGGGCCCTAAAACGCCGCTCCTTTCAGTTTCAAAAATTTCCCCTTGGGTACAGCGTCGGCGGCCGTTCGAACGCAACGATGATGCTCCTGGCTTGACACGGCTTTGCACCCATCATGACGGGTTAGCCGTTTGACAGGACTCCAAGCAGCGGCACCACGCAACGGGCCATCGCATTAAATGCGGAAGCGACGCCCTCGAAGCGCTCGTCTCACCGAGCCACTCGAGAGCGTGGGGGGCAAGTGTGGTGGCCAAATCTGGTAACCTAAGCCCACGATGGCCCATCACGACCCTCTCGTGTCCTGTCAACGAACATGACACCATTTCAAAGGGCCACGTCCTCATCAGGGCGGTTCAAAGACTTCCAAGGTATGACCCCCGTGATCGGACGTCGTCAAGCTCCACAGCAGCATATTCCCGATCAGGTCATCTATCCTTCCATACCGAACAACTACGGATGCTACCGACCAGCGCGTTCCATACCGAACAACTACGGACGCTCGGTGATCTTATTCGGAGGTTGCTGAAAAGCTCTCCGTATCCTCGCGACGGTTATAACCGCCCTAGGCCACACGCCCCATCATCAAGAGGCGCGTTAACTGCCTGGCATCCCAACGGGCACCTGAGCACATAACTCCTCCCGTTATGCGCGCCCATCAAGGCGCCTTTTCAGGAACGATCTACCAACGTTATGCACGTTCGCCTTGGCACCAACGCCTATAAAAACGCAGGTACAGGACCATGCACTGGTACGTTCTCTCTCACGCGAACACACTCTCACACTCCGAAACCCCCTGCCTTGCAAGCCTGGTACTGACTTAGGCATCAGAGGGTTTCCCCGGTCTTCACCGGGCCCCCTGATCCAATTCTGGTTTTGCAGGCTCTTGTCCACACCGGCCTTCGTCTTCCCCATCTTCTCTAGTGGAGGACCGTTTGGCTCCGGCCCAAACAGGATTATACCACCACATGTCTTAATTGCGCCCACCAAGGACGCCGCGATTAAGAAGTCAAAAGATCTGCTGATAGTGCATTTAAGAGCCCATACCTGGGATTATGACAAATATCAGAATTGTGTCTGGAAAGGACGACGCATTTTAAAAAACTGTCAAATCAAGATCAATTTCGTCAAAGATACGATTTTATTTTGGAAAATGCGGTGGCCTTTCCGGACTCGATTCAAGGTATGGCCGTACGTCATGGCCGCCATGCGCCCGTCCCATCAAGTTGACTTCTTAAATAGCGGCGTCCTTCCTGGACGCAATTCAGGTCTAATAGGCGTCCGCTGCATTGGACGCGATTCAAGAATCTGTTGCCTATAAATAGACCCCCGAGGGTATTGTTTTAAGCCGAGGGTTTCGTGGTATTTCGTTCACCCATTTGAGTGAATTTAATTCGTGAAGTCCTGCTGTCACCATGAACCCGAATCTCATGTTTTCTCTAATACCTTGCACGTACATGTTCCCATGCTATGATAAAATTCTCATTGATACTAACATGTAATAGCTTTCAAACGCCCCTGGTATTGCTTGATTTCGATCTCCCATGAGGGAGAATAAAATCTTTGAATATCTATCAGACCTGTGCACTCGACTCTCTTTTTTTCCTTTTTAACCTCATGCAAACTTGACATCATTCTATGATAAAATTATCATAAATACTACTACATGTTAGCTTTCAAGCGCCACTAGTTTCAGAATTTTTCATCATGTATACATCGCTAATTAATTCATTGAACTCTGACTGCGCTTGTTAAGGTCACCGAAAAGTAACCTGATCAATGCATATCTAACCCTTGTCTATTTTCAAATTAATCATGCATGTTGATAGATATACATGTCCACTTTTGTTTAAAACTAGTTTCATGCCTTTTGGACCACCGTACTATTTTATATAGAATTTAGAACGTCCCTGTATCACAGAGGACCTGCCCAGAGAAAAAGGGAAAAACCAGGACCGCTCCTGTTATCGCGGCGGCGCGATACGCCGCGATAAGAGGACTGTCGCGGTCGGCCTTCAGGCCGCGTCATGAACGCGACGGGCCTCGCCGCCGCGTTCCCAAAACCGAATCGGGCCAGGCCGGCCAGTTCGCCTGTCGCGCCAGGCCGCACCACCGCGACATGATCGCGACAGGACACCCCGTCGCGATACGCTCTTAACGCGCCCATGCACCTCGTCGCCTTCTTGAAATTTCGGCCAGAATAAATAATTGTGTTTATATCCTTGCTGATTAGTCTATATACTTTTAATTAGCCATGAATAACCCATGTCATAGTTAATTCGACTTGGTAAATTAATAATTGGAATAAATGATATACATTTAATTATTTAAAATGACATTTGCACGACTTGTCATATCCTCAAGATTTCCTTACACTTACGCACACACAACATTATTAAATGCCATTTGACCTTGATAAATTATGCAATAATGTATTCGGTAAATTATCGAAATAAATGACTAAATTACCCTATTTTGTTAAATACAATTGTTTTCATTTTATACGCGCATTTTAAATACCGTTACCGTTTTCCCTCGGCCTTCGAGCACTCGAGGCACGACGGACCTGTTTTCTACACACATTCCCTTGACTTGGACCACCTCTCCACCGGGAATACTCTCGACTGGACCAGGGACTCCCTGTCAAGACCTCCGTAAGTCTTCTTGGCTTTGGCGCACGTCCTTAGTCAACGAGCTGGTTGTACCCTAAAACCCGTTACACCTTAGGAATCAGTACGATCCATGGCCTTAGTGTTCTCTCCTTATCTTGCAATCACGCTGGACCATCTAGCCTGTGTTCATAGCACGGCTAGTGGGCAGTTGTGACTTCTACCAGACTGCCGGTACCCGACCTGGTGCCGTGCAACCATTACTATCGCGTGTTTCTCATCTTTTTACGGAAATGTCCCTATCTCATCTACTATCTCGATACTCTCATCTGTTCACGTTCTCTCTACACTCTCGTCTAGTTCATCTGATACTCTCATCTATTCTTGGTACTCTATTGGCCATTCTTGTGATTGTCTAAGATAACAAACATGACTATGCTAGGCAATATAATAAGGTCCCGATCTGGTCCTTGGGAGGAGCACCTGAAAGGCTATAACTCGCGGGGGTCTAATGATCAGGTGATGGCATACACCAAACGCATGACTCTCAAGATTTAATCTAAGACAATTCACAAACATTCCTGTACATGATACTTGACTTGTGGTTGATAAAATGATCGACCAAACGCATGTTACTTGCTTTACTTGCTATCGTGACTTGTGCACTGCTGTGCAATTACTTGTTAACTTGAAATATGGCCAAATCTTTTGTACTTGTTACCTATGAAGGTATTCTTGTCTTGTGAACTTACTGGCACGACTATACCTGATCGTTCTCGTACTTGCTCGTTCATGTTAGTTATCCTGCTTGATAAAAAGGTTAAACACTTTAAGCCTGTTTACATGAGATATTAAGTCCTACTGAGCGTTATTCGCTCATCCTGCATCTTTATTTAATGTGTTTCAGGCGAGTATGACGATGACCACACTCACGAGGACGGGACTGAGGATGATGCTCAGGAGTGACCCTTTTTCAGCAACCAAGGCTTTCTAGTAGTAGTCAGTTAGTATAGTTATGAGTTAGTGAGTCAGATAGTCATTTATGTAATAGTTGATTTTGAATAAAGTACTTTGGGCCCTAGTTTTGGCTCTGATACGTTGATGTATTAGTCAGTTAATGAGTTATTAGTGAATGTAATGGAGGTTGTTGGATTAGTAATGAAATTGGAGTTTAATTGGTGTTATCCAACTGTGCAATGGTTTGTTATTTATTTCTCGCTCTGTACTATTTAATAACTGTAATCCCGCTCCGATATTCCGCGTCGGGGCGTTACAGTTTTGTGGTATCAGAGCCTAGGTTATTCTTAAGTATAGGATGATCTAGGTTTGACCTGCCTTGACTTAGAGTCTAATTCCGTACCTATGTGAGATGGGTAGAACCAAGGGTAATGAGATAAAATGAACTCACACACGCACAAACTTAGTGCAAACTCAACGACTTACATTTAAAATTCTCTTTTGAAGGAACTTAAATACTAGCAATGGCAGCGGAGCGTGCTCAACTCCGTGACATGCAGCAGACTATCCAGCAGCTTACCCAGGCTTTACTTCAGGCTGCTGGAGCAAACAACAATAATAACAACAACCGAGGAGCTGGAGAATTACACAGGAATTTCCGCAATCTGAATCCACCCCGATTCAGCGGAACCACTGATCCCGATGAGGCAGAAAATTGGCTTAAGGAGACAGAACGTGTTTTCCGCGTCATGCAATGCGCGGATGGGGACAAGCTTTTACTGGCAACATTTCAGCTTGAACGGGACGCCCGTGCGTGGTGGGAATCTGTGGAAGCCACCAGGGCAGATGCACAGTTTACCGGGAGGAATTCAAGGAGCATTTCAATTCCAAGTATTTCTCTGAAAGAGTCCAGGAGAGAAAGGCCTCAGAATTTGCTGCACTGAAGCAGAGGTACCTTACTGTCGCTGAATATGAAGCGCAATTCTCCCGATTGGCACGCTATGCCAACCACCTTGTTAGAACAGAGAAAATGAAGGCGAGGCGATTTCTTAATGGGCTTAAGCCGTTATATATTACCTAACTTGCACCCATGGACATTCAGACATATGCTGAAATGGTCAAGAAGGCTCAGTTACTAGAAGATGCGACCGATCTGACTGATCGCTTCAAGGGGAGACTAGTCAAGAAGGAACCAGCATCTGGTTCCTCCAGCAGGCCCACAAATGGCAAAAAGCGTCCGTTCAACATCACTGGAGGGACAAGCCAGGAAAGAAAGCCCAAGATACCTACTCCTCCAAACACCAACAAGACCAACTGTGAGCATTGTGACAAGCCTGGTCACACTGCCGCTGAGTGCTGGAGAAAAGTAGGCTCCTGCCTACGTTGCGGAAATCGCAATCACCGCATTTCCGAATGCCCTGTGCTGAAGGAGCAAGAGAAAGAGAAGCGTCCTATGGGACAAAAGAAACCAGGCAGACTACAGGCCCTGCAAGAGGTAGAGACCACCGAGGAAGGTGGAGTTGTGGAAGGTACACTACCGGTCTTTTCTCATTCGGCATTTGTTTTGTTCGATACTGGCGCAACGCATTCGTTCATATCACAAGTATTTGCTGATACCCTAAATGAGAAACCTGCATCTATGGCATTTGAATTATCTGTCACAACACCACTAGGAGAAAAGGCTCAATTGAATAAATATTTTCCATTAGCTGATGTTAAGGTTGGTGAACTTAACCTTAGAGCTGACTTGATCTGTATGCCCATGGAGGGCTACGATGTCATTCTGGGAGCCGATTGGCTATCCACGTATGGGGCTATCGTGGATTGTAGAAGAGGAAAAATTTCTTTTAGTGAATTCCCTAAGCTGACCTTCACAGGACGTAGGCACAAGCGACACTTGTCCCTCGTCTCTGCTATAAAGGCACATAACATGATAAGGAAAGGGAGTATGGCGTTTCTTGCCGCCATCGTAGTTGAGAAGAAAGCAACCAAGATATCAGACATCCACATAGTGCAAGAATACCCTGATGTGTTTCCCGATGAGCTACCAGGCATTCCACCTGAGAGAGATGTAAATTTCTCAATTGACCTCATACCTGGAGCTGCACCGGTTTCACGCCAACCCTACAGGATGTCCTCTGCCGAATTGAAAGAGTTGAAAGAGCAACTGATGGAACTTCTGGAAAAGGGGTTTATTAGACCAAGTACTTCTCCTTGGGGAGCACCTGTGCTGTTCGTCAAGAAGAAGGATGGATCCATGAGATTATGCATCGATTACAGGCAGTTGAACAATCTCACTATAAAGAACAAGTACCCTCTGCCGCGTGTTGATGAGTTGTTTGATCAGATATCAGGAGCAAAGTATTTTTCTAAGATTGACCTTAGATCGGGATATCATCAAATGAGGATTAAAGATGCAGATATCTACAAGACAGCTTTCAGGAGCAGGTACGGTCATTACGAATTTGTAGTCATGCCTTTTGGACTAACTAATGCTCCTGCAGCTTTTATGCAATTAATGAACAGCATCTACTGGCCCTACCTCGACAAGTTCGTCGTGGTATTCATTGATGATATTCTCATATACTCCAAGACCAAAGAATAGCACGAGGAGCATCTGAGGATCACTCTGCAAATCCTGCGGGACAACCAACTCTACGCCAAATTGAGCAAGTGTGAATTCTGGCTCGAGGAGGTGACGTTCCTAGGCCATGTCATTTCCAAGGATGGTATCGCTGTCGACCCTTCCAAGGTAGAAGCTGTGCTGAACTGGGAAAGGCCGACCAATGTCACAGAAATCAGGAGCTTTCTTGGACTGGCTGGATATTACAGACGGTTCATAAAAGACTTCTCCAAGATAGTTGTACCTCTTACGCGTCTTACGCGGAAGGAGAACCCATATGTATGGAGCAAGGAGTGCGAGAAGAGCTTTCAGACACTCAAGCAATTGTTGACATTTGCACCTGTCCTCGCATTACCAGTCGAAGGCGTAGGATTCTCAGTCTACACTGATGCATCTGGAATCGGTCTAGGCTGCGTATTAATGCAGAATGAGAAAGTGATAGCCTATTCATCAAGGCAATTGAAGCAACTTGAGGTTAACTATCCTGTCCATGACTTAGAGCTAGCTGCTGTGGTTTTTGCACTCAAGATCTGGAGGCATTACCTATATGGGGAACAATTCATTGTCTACTCCGACCACAAGAGCTTGAAGTATTTATTTTCTCAGAAGGAGCTCAACATGCGCCAAAGGAGATGGCTGGAGTATCTGAAGGATTTCGATTTCAATATTCAATATCACCCAGGCAAAGGTAATGCAGTAGCTGATGCACTTAGTAGGAAGCCAGTAGCTTCATTATCATGTTTAGTCATGGGCAAGATGCAATTGTTAGAACAGTTCGCCAGTCTAGATCTGAACATCGAGAAGAGAAGTGATAAGATGATAGTTGCCAACTTAAGAGCTCAACCCGATATATTTGTTGAGATCAGAGAGCAACATGCTAATGATCCGTTTCTAATCCGAGTAAAGGAAACTATAGCTGACAAGCCAGATTTCTCCATCGCTGAGGATGGAAGGATATTATTCTAAGCCAGAACTTGTGTGCCTGACAATGAAGAGCTGAAGAGAAAGCTAATGGACAAAGCCCACAAGACCAAGTACACAATACATCCAGGTGCAACCAAGATGTACCAAGATATGAAAAGGTCATTTTGGTGGCCAAACATGAAACGTGAGGTAGCTGAGCATGCCGCGCACTGCCTCACTTGTCAACAGGTAAGTAGAACAATGTCGTCCTGCGGGTGTACTTAGGCCCCTGGACATACCGGAATGGAAATGGGAAAGCATCGGCATGGATTTCATCATGGGTTTACCCCGGACTCGTGGTGGACTTGATGCTATCTGGGTTATTGTGGACCGTTTAACCAAGTCCGCACACTTCCTTGCCATTAAGAGCACTTGGAGTGTGGATGTGTTAGCAGCATTGTATGTAAAGGAGATAGTCATACTACATGGAGTTCCAGTATCCATTGTCTAGGATCGTGACCCCAGATTCACATCTAGATTCTGGAAGGGACTTCAGACAGCGTTGGGTACTAAACTCAACTTTAGCACAACTTTCCACCCACAGACGGATGGACAGACTGAAAGGACAAATCAGATAGTGGAAGACATGCTGCGAGCCTGTGCTATAGACTTTTAGGGATATTGGAATGAACAGCTGTCACTAATTGAATTCGCCTACAACAATAGTTATCAGGCCAGCATCAAGATGGCACCATTTGAAGCACTGTATGGCAGAAGTTGCAGATCGCCAATATGCTGGAATGAAGTAGGTGAGCAGCAATGGCTAGGACCAGATATGGTGCAGAATACTAGCAGAGACATACAGATTATCAGAGACAGAATTAAGATAGCTCAGTCCAGGCAAAAGAGCTATGTAGATAAAAGAAGAAGAGACTTGGAATTTCAAGCCGGAAATCATGTGATGCTCAAAGTATCCCCGACCCGAGGATTTCAAAAGTTTGGGATGAAAGGCAAGTTGAGACCAAGATTCATAGGTCCATTCGAGGTATTGGACAGGGTTGGTGAGGTAGCATACCATCTAGCACTACCTCCCCAGTTCTCGACAGTACACAATGTTTTCCATGTATCCATGCTGAGAAAATACGTATATGATCTGTCACACGTAATCAGCTATGATGACATTATTCTGAATAAGGATATGACCTATGAAGAAAGGCCAGTAAAAATTTTGGACAAGAAGATGCAACAGCTTCGGAATCGGTCTATACCCGTGGTGAAGGTATTATGGAGAAACCATGGAGTCGAAGAGGCCACGTGGGAGCCTGAAGCATTATTGCGACGGAATTATCCGGAATTGTTCAGTAAGTCATTCTTCCTCTTACGACTCTATGAATTTGGGGACCAAATTCTTTTTAAGAGGGGGAGGATGTAACACCCTTGATTTTTAAAAAATCAAGGAAAATAAAAAAAATTATATAAATGAGATAAATCGATTTAATTATAATAAAGGAGAATACATGGAATAAAGGGGAATTAATGCAATACCCATTAAGCAAATTATTAGTGGGTTACTCTAATAACCCAAACCCAATAGAATGGGCCCAAATAAGGATCGCCCATCATGGGATGAGAGGTAAATAGACTAAATTCGTATCTAATTAATTAAATAAATAGTAAATGGTTAAGATAAATGTTAAATAACCCATATATATCCTAAAAAGGAGTCCTACCCATATCCTAACCCTTTGACCACGAAATTAGCTCTCTTCCCAATCCATTAGGAGGATAAATGGTGAAAAATAGGTATTTAATATGAATTTTCGTAATTAAAGGAGGAGAGAAGAGTTTGGAGTTGAATGGACTCTAATAACAAGCTTAAACACCTCAAACTCCATCCCTAGCAACCCATTTTCGTGGCTAGCACCCTGGAGACGAAGAGAAGGAGAGCTGGACGTGGAGAGCAAGGAGGAGGAGGCTAGAACAAGGGGGAATTTCGGATTTTCGTCATCCCAAACTAGGGTTTTCTTCCTTCACGAAAAAGGTAGACAATCTCTCAAGCACAAATCGTGAAATAATTACCCTAGGTAGAGTTCATGTACCTCTTCAAAAGCCCTATCTCGTGGTATTTCGTTCACCCATTTGAGTGAATTTAATTCGTGAAGTCCAGCTGTCACCATGAACCTGAATCTCATGTTTTCTCTAATACCTTGCACGTACATGTTCCCATGCTATGATAAAATTCTCATTGATACTACCATGTAATAGCTTTCAAACGCCCCTAGTCTTGCTTGATTTCGATCTCCCATGAGGGAGAATAAAATCTTTGAATATCTATCAGACCTGTGCACTCGACCCTCTTTGTTTCCTTTTTAACCTCGTGCAAACTTGACATCATTCTATGATAAAATTATCATAAATACTACTACATGTTAGCTTTCAAACGATGCTAGTTTCAGAATTTTTCATCATGTATACATCTCTAATTAATTCATTGAACTCTGACTGTGCCTGTTTAGGTCACCGAAAAGTAACCTGATCAATGCATGTCTAAACCTTGTCTATTTTCAAATTAATCATGCCTGTTGATAGATATACATGTCTACTTTCGTTTAAAACTAGTTTCATGCTTTTTAAACCACCGTACTATTTTATATAGAATTTAGAACGTCTCTGTATCACAGAGGATCTGCCCAGAGAAAAAGGGAAAAACCAGGACCGCCTCTGTTATCGCGGCGGCGTGATACGCCACGATAAGAGGAGTGTCGCGGTCGGCCTTCAGGCCGCGTCATGAACGCGACGGGCCTCGCCGCCGCGTTCCCAAAACCGAACCGGGCTAGGCCGCACCACCGCGACATGATCGCGACAGGACACCCCGTCGCGATACGCTCTTAACGCGCCCATGCACCCCGTCGCCTTCTTGGAATTTCGGCCAGAATAAATAATTGTGTTTATATCCCTGCTGATTTGTCTATATACTTCTTAATTAGCCATGAATAACCCATGTCATAGTTAATTCGACTTGGTAAATAATTATTGGCATAAATGATATACATTTAATTATTTAAAATGACATTTGCACGACTTGTCATATCCTCAAGATTTCCTTACACTTACGCACACACAACATTATTAAATGCCATTTGACCTTGATAAATTATGCAATAATGTATTCGGTAAATTATCGAAATAAATGACTAAATTACCCTATTTTGTTAAATACAATTGTTTTCGTTTTATACGCGCATTTTAAATACCGTTACCGTTTTCCCTCGGCCTTCGAGCACTCGAGGCACGACGGACCTGTTTTCTACACACTTTCCCTTGACTTGGACCACCTCTCCACCGGGAATACTCTCGACTGGACTAGGGACTCATTGTCAAGACCTCCGTAAGTCTTCTTGGCTTTGGCGCACATCCTTAGTCAACGAGCTGGTTGTACCCTAAAACCCGTTACACCTTAGGAATCAGTACGATCCATGGCCTTAGTGTTCTCTCCTTATCTTGCAATCACGCTGGACCATCTAGCCTGTGTTCATAGCACGGCTAGTGGGCAGTTATGACTTCTACCAGACTGCCGGTACCCGACCTGGTGCCGTGCAACCATTACTATCGCGTGTTTCTCGTCTTTTTACGGAAATGTCCCTATCTCATCTACTATCTTGATACTCTCATCTGTTCATGTTCTCTCTACACTCTCGTCTAGTTCATCTGCTACTCTCATCTATTCTTGGTACTCTATTGGCCATTCTTGTGATTGTCTAAGATAACAAACATGACTATGCTAGGAAACATAATAAGGGCCCGATGTGGTCCTTGGGAGGAGCACCTGAAAGGCTATAACTCGCGGGGGTCTAATGATCAGGTGATGGCATACACCAAATGCATGACTCTCAAGATTTAATCTAAGACAATTCACAAACATTCCTGTACATGATACTTGACTTGTGGTTGATAAAATGATCGACCAAACGCATGTTACTTGCTTTACTTGCTATCGTGACTTGTGCACTGCTGTGCAATTACTTGTTAACTTGAAATATGGCCAAATCTTTTGTACTTGTTACCTATGAAGGTATTCTTGTCTTGTGAACTTACTGGCACGACTATACCTGATCGTTCTCGTACTTGCTCGTTCTGTTAGTTATCCTGCTTGATAAAAGGTTAAACACTTTAAGCCTGCTTGTTTACATGAGATATTAAGTCCTACTGAGCGTTATTCGCTCATCCTGCATTTTATTTAATGTGTTTCAGGCGAGTATGACGATGACCACACTCACGAGGACGGAACTGAGGATGATGCTCAGGAGTGACCCTTTTTCAGCAACCAAGGCTTTCTAGTAGTAGTCAGTTAGTATAGTTATGAGTTAGTGAGTCAGATAGTCATTTATGTAATAGTTGATTTTGAATAAAGTACTCTGGGCCCTAGTTTTGGCTCTGATACGTTGATGTATTAGTCAGTTAATGAGTTATTAGTGAATGTAATGGAGGTTGTTGGATTAGTAATGAAATTGGAGTTTAATTGGTGTTATCCAACTGTGCAATGGTTTGTTATTTATTTCTCGCTCTGTACTATTTAATAACTGTAATCCCGCTCCGATATTCCGCGTCGGGGCGTTACAGTTTTGTGGTATCAGAGCCTAGGTTATTCTTAAGTATAGGATGATCTAGGTTTGACTTGCCTTGACTTAGAGTCTAATTCTGTACCTATGTGAGATGGGTAGAACCAAGGGTAATGAGATAAAATGAACTCACACACGCACAAACTTAGTGCAAACTCAACGACTTACATTTAAAATTCTCTTTTGAAGGAACTTAAATACTAGCAATGGCAGCGGAGCGTGCTCAACTCCGTGACATGCGCAGACTATCCAGCAGCTTACCCAGGCTTTACTTCAGGCTGCTGGAGCAAACAACAATAATAACAACAACCGAGGAGCTGAGAATTACACAGGAATTTCCGCAATCTGAATCCACCCCGATTCAGCGGACCACTGATCCCGATGAGGCAGAAAATTGGCTTAAGGAGACAGAACATGTTTTCCGCGTCATGCAATGCGCGGATGGGGACAAGCTTTTACTGGCAACATTTCAGCTTGAACGGGACGCCCGTGCGTGGTGGGAATATGTGGAAGCCACCAGGGCAGATGCACAGTTTACCTGGGAGGAATTCAAGGAGCATTTCAACTCCAAGTATTTCTCTGAAAGAGTCCAGGAGAGAAAGGCCTCAGAATTTGCTGCACTGAAGCAGAGGTACCTTACTGTCGCTGAATATGAAGCGCAATTCTCCCGATTGGCACGCTATGCCAACCACCTTGTTAGCACAGAGAAAATGAAGGCGAGGCGATTTCTTAATGGGCTTAAGCCGTTATATATTACCCAACTTGCACCCATGGACATTCAGACATATGCTGAAATGGTCAAGAAGGCTCAGTTACTAGAAGATGCGACCGATCTGACTGATCGTATCAAGGGGAGACTAGTCAAGAAGGAACCAGCATCCGGTTCCTCCAGCAGGCCCACAAATGGCAAAAAGCGTCCGTTCAACATCACTGGAGGGACAAGCCAGGAAAGAAAGCCCAAGATACCTACTCCTCCAAACACCAACAAGACCAACTGTGAGCATTGCGACAAGCCTGGTCACACTGCCGCTGAGTGCTGGAGAAAAGTAGGCTCCTGCCTGCGTTGCGGAAATCGCAATCACCGCATTTCCGAATGCCCTGTGCTGAAGGAGCAAGAGAAAGAGAAGCGTCCTAGGGGGCAAAAGAAACCAGGCAGACTACAGGCCCTGCAAGAGGTAGAGACCACCGAGGAAGGTGGAGTTGTGGAAGGTACACTACCGGACTTTTCTCATTCGGCATTTGTTTTGTTCGATACTGGCGCAACGCATTCGTTCATATCACAAGTATTTGCTGATACCCTAAATGAGAAACCTGCATCTATGGCATTTGAATTATCTGTCACAACACCACTAGGAGAAAAGGCTCAATTGAATAAATATTTTCCATTAGCTGATGTTAAGGTTGGTGAACATAACCTTAGAGCTGACTTGATCTATATGCCCATGGAGGGCTACGATGTCATTCTGGGAGCCGATTGGCTATCCACGTATGGGGCTATCGTGGATTGTAGAAGAGGAAAAATTTCTTTTAGTGAATTCCCTAAGCTGACCTTCACAGGACGTAGGCACAAGCGACACTTGTCCCTCGTCTCTGCTATAAAGGCACATAACATGATAAGGAAAGGGAGTATGGCGTTTCTTGCCGCCATCGTAGTTGAGAAGAAAGCAACCAAGATATCAGACATCCACATAGTGCAAGAATACCTTGATGTGTTTCCCGATGGGCTACCAAGCATTCCACCTGAGAGAGATGTAAATTTCTCAATTGACCTCATACCTGGAGCTGCACCGGTTTCACGCCAACCCTACAGGATGTCCTCTGCCGAATTGAAAGAGTTGAAAGAGCAACTGATGGAACTTCTAGAAAAGGGTTTTATTAGACCAAGTACTTCTCCTTGGGGAGCACCTGTGCTGTTCGTCAAGAAGAAGGATGGATCCATGAGATTATGCATCGATTACAGGCAGTTGAACAATCTCACTATAAAGAACAAGTACCCTCTGCCACGTGTTGATGAGTTGTTTGATCAGATATCAGGAGCAAAGTATTTTTCTAAGATTGACCTTAGATCGGGATATCATCAAATGAGGATTAAAGATGCAGATATCTACAAGACAGCTTTCAGGAGCAGGTACGGTCATTACGAATTTGTAGTCATGCCTTTTGGACTAACCAATGCTCCTGCAGCTTTTATGCAATTAATGAACAGCATCTACTGGCCCTACCTCGACAAGTTCGTCGTGGTATTCATTGATGATATTCTCATATACTCCAAGACCAAAGAAGAGTACGAGGAGCATCTGAGGATCGCTCTGCAAATCCTGCGAGACAACCAACTCTACGCCAAATTGAGCAAGTGTGAATTCTGGCTCGAGGAGGTGACGTTCCTAGGCCATGTCATTTCCAAGGATGGTATCGCTGTCGACCCTTCCAAGGTAGAAGCTGTGCTGAACTGGGAAAGGCCGACCAATGTCACAGAAATCAGGAGCTTTCTTGGACTGGCTGGATATTACAGACGGTTCATAAAAGACTTCTCCAAGATAGCTGTACATCTTACGCTTACGCGGAAGGAGAACCCATATGTCTGGAGCAAGGAGTGAGAGAAGAGCTTTCAGACACTCAAGCAATTGTTGACATCTGCACCTGTCCTCGCATTACCAGTCGAAGGCGTAGGATTCTCAGTCTACACTGATGCATCTGGAATCGGTCTAGGCTGCGTATTAATGCAGAATGAGAAAGTGATAGCCTATTCATCAAGGCAATTGAAGCAACATGAGGTTAACTATCCTGTCCATGACTTAGAGCTAGCTGTTGTGGTTTTTGCACTCAAGATCTGGAGGCATTACCTATATGGGGAACAATTCATTGTCTACTCCGACCACAAGAGCTTGAAGTATTTATTTTCTCAGAAGGAGCTCAACATGCGCCAAAGGAGATGGCTGGAGTATCTGAAGGATTTCGATTTCAATATTCAATATCACCCAGGCAAAGGTAATGCAGTAGCTGATGCACTTAGTAGGAAGCCAGTAGCTTCATTATCATGTTTAGTCATGGGCGAGATGCAATTGTTAGAACAGTTCGCCAGTCTAGATCTGAACATCGAGAAGAAAAGTGATAAGATGATAGTTGCCAACTTAAGAGCTCAACCCGATATATTTGTTGAGATCAGAGAGCAACAGGCTAATGATCCGTTTCTAATCCGAGTAAAGGAAACTATAGCTGACAAGCCAGATTTCTCCATCGCTGAGGATGGAAGGATATTATTCCAAGCCAGAACTTGTGTGCCTGACAATGAAGAGCTGAAGAGAAAGCTAATGGACGAAGCCCACAAGACCAAGTACACAATACATCCAGGTGCAACCAAGATGTACCAAGATATGAAAAGGTCATTTTGGTGGCCAAACATGAAACGTGAGGTAGCTGAGTATGCCGCGCACTGCCTCACTTGTCAACAGGTAAAAGTAGAACACCGTCGTCCTGCGGGTGTACTTAGGCCCCTGGACATACCGGAATGGAAGTGGGAAAGCATCGGCATGGATTTCATCATGGGTTTACCCCGGACTC
Source organism: Colocasia esculenta (assembly GCA_014218235.1). Taxonomy (NCBI): domain Eukaryota; kingdom Viridiplantae; phylum Streptophyta; class Magnoliopsida; order Alismatales; family Araceae; genus Colocasia; species Colocasia esculenta. The sequence goes on along the minus strand of CM024762.1, from coordinate 19,243,000 downwards.
GTGGTGGACTTGATGCTATCTGGGTTATTGTGGACCGTTTAACCAAGTCCGCACACTTCCTTGCCATTAAGAGCACTTGGAGTGTGGATGTGTTAGCAGCATTATATGTAAAGGAGATAGTTAGACTACATGGAGTTCCAATATCCATTGTCTCAGATCGTGACCCCAGATTCACATCTAGATTTGGAAGGGACTTCAGACAGCGTTGGGTACTAAACTCAACTTTAGCACAGCTTTCCACCACAGACGGATGGACAGACTGAAAGGACAAATCAGATAGTGGAAGACATGCTGCGAGCCTGTGCTATAGACTTTTAGGGATATTGGAATGAACAGCTGTCACTAATTGAATTCGCCTACAACAATAGTTATCAGGCCAGCATCAAGATGGCACCATTTGAAGCACTGTATGGCAGAAGTTGCAGATCGCCAGTATGCTGGAATGAAGTAGGTGAGCAGCAATGGCTAGGACCAGATATGGTGCAGAATACTAGCAGAGACATACAGATTATCAGAGACAGAATTAAGATAGCTCAGTCCAGGTAAAAGAGCTATGCAGATAAAAGAAGAAGAGACTTGGAATTTCAAGCCGGAAATCATGTGATGCTCAAAGTATCCCCGACCCGAGGATTTCAAAGGTTTGGGATGAAAGGCAAGTTGAGACCAAGATTCATAGGTCCATTCGAGGTATTGGACAGGGTTGGTGAGGTAGCATACCGTCTAGCACTACCTCCCCAGTTCTCGACAGTACACAATGTTTTCCATGTATCCATGCTGAGAAAATACGTATATGATCCGTCACACGTAATCAGCTATGATGACATTATTCTGAATAAGGATATGACCTATGAAGAAAGGCCAGTAAAAATTTTGGACAAGAAGATGCAATAGCTTCGGAATCGGTCTATACCCGTGGTGAAGGTATTATGGAGAAACCATGGAGTCGAAGAGGCCACGTGGGAGCCCGAAGCATTATTGCGACGGAACTATCCGGAATTATTCAGTAAGTCATTCTTCCTCTTACGACTCTATGAATTTGGGGACCAAATTCTTTTTAAGAGGGGGAGGATGTAGCACCCTTGATTTTTAAAAATCAAGAAAAATAAAAATTTATTTTTTTTATAAATGAGATAAATCGATTTAATTATAATAAAGGGAGAATACATGGAATAAAGGGGAATTAATGCAATACCCATTAAGCTAAATTATTAGTGGGTTACTCTAATAACCCAAACCCAATAGAATGGGCCCAAATAAGGATAGCCCATCATGGGATGAGAGGTAAATAGACTAAATTCGTATCTAATTAATTAAATAAATAGTAAATGGTTAAGATAAATGTTAAATAACCCATATATATCCTAAAAAGGAGTCCTACCCATATCCTAACCCTTTGACCACGAAATTAACTCTCTTCCCTATCCATTAGGAGGATAAATGGTGAAAAATAGGTATTTAATATGAATTTTCGTAATTAAAGGAGGAGAGAAGAGTTTGGAGTTGAATGGACTCTAATAACAAGCTTAAACACCTCAAACTCCATCCCTAGCAACCCATTTTCGTGGCTAGCACCCTGGAGACGAAGAGAAGGAGAGCTGGACGTGGAGAGCAAGGAGGAGGAGGCTAGAACAAGGGGGAATTTCGGATTTTCGTCATCCCAAACTAGGGTTTTCTTCCTTCACAAAAAAGGTAGGCAATCTCTCAAGCAAAAATTGTGAAATAATTACCCTAGGTAGAGTTCATGTACCTCTTCAAAAGCCCTATGGTTTCGTGGTATTTCGTTCACCCATTTGAGCGAATTTAATTTGTGAAGTCCTGCTGTCACTATGAACCCGAATCTCATGTTTTCTATAATACCTTGCACGTACTTGTTCCCATGCTATGATAAAATTCTCATTGATACTACCATGTAATAGCTTTCAAACGCCCCTGGTCTTGCTTGATTTCGATCTCCCATGAGGGAGAATAAAATCTTTGAATATCTATCAGACCTGTGCACTCGACCCTCCTTGTTTCCTTTTTAACCTGTGTAATCTTGACATCATTCTATGATAAAATTATCATAAATACTAACACATGTTAGCTTTCAAACGCTGCTGGTTTCAGAATTTTTCATCATGTATATATCTCTAATTAATTCATTGAACTCTGACTGCGCCTGTTTAGGTCACCGAAAAATAACCTGATCAATGCATGTCTAAACCTTGTCTATTTTCAAATTAATCATGCATGTTGATAGATATACATGTCTACTTTCGTTTAAAACTAGTTTCATGCTTTTTGGACCACCGTACTATTTTATATAGAATTTAGAACGTCTCTGTATCACAGAGGACCCGCCCAGAGAAAAAGGGAAAAACCAGGACCGCCCCTGTTATCGCGGCGGCGCGATACGCCGCGATAAGACGAGTGTTGCGGTCGGCCTTCAGGCCGCGTCATGAACGCGACGGGCCTCGCCGCCGTGTTCCCAAAATCGAACCGGGCCAGGCCGGCCGGTTCGTCTGTCGCGCCAGGCCGCACCACCGCGACACGATCGCGACAGGACACCCCGTCGCGATACGCTCTTAACGCGCCGATGCACCCCGTCGCCTTCTTGAAATTTCGGCCAGCATAAATAATTGTGTTTATATCCCTGCTGATTAGTCTATATACTTCTTAATTAGCCATGAATAACCCATGTTATAGTTAATTCGACTTGGTAAATTAATAATTGGCATAAATGATATACATTTAATTATTTAAAATGACATTTGCACGACTTGTCATATCCTCAAGATTTCCTTACACTTACGCACACACAACATTATTAAATGCCATTTGACCTTGATAAATTATGCAATAATGTATTCGGTAAATTATCGAAATAAATGACTAAATTACCCTATTTTGTTAAATACAATTGTTTTCGTTTTATACGCGCATTTTAAATACCGTTACCGTTTTCCCTCGGCCTTCGAGCACTCGAGGCACGACGGACCTGTTTTCTACACACTTTCCCTTGACTTGGACCACCTCTCCACCGGGAATACTCTCGACTGGACCAGGGACTCCTTGTCAAGACCTCCGTAAGTCTTCTTGGCTTTGGCGCACGTCCTTAGTCAACGAGCTGGTTGTACCCTAAAACCCGTTACACCTTAGGAATCAGTACGATCCATGGCCTTAGTGTTCTCTCCTTATCTTGCAATCACGCTGGACCATCTAGCCTGTGTTCATAGCACGGCTAGTGGGCAGTTGTGACTTCTACCAGACTGCCGGTACCCGACCTGGTGCCGTGCAACCATTACTATCGCGTGTTTCTCGTCTTTTTATGGAAATGTCCCTATCTCATCTACTATCTCGATACTCTCATCTATTCACGTTCTCTCTACACTCTCGTCTAGTTCATCTGCTACTCTAATCTATTCTTGGTACTCTATTGGCCATTCTTGTGATTGTCTAAGATAATAAACATGACTATGCTAGGCAACATAATAAGGGCCCGATCTGGTCCTTGGGAGGAGCACCTGAAAGGCTATAACTCGCGGGGGTCTAATGATCAGGTGATGGCATACACCAAACGCATGACTCTCAAGATTTAATCTAAGACAATTCACAAACATTCCTGTACATGATACTTGACTTGTGGTTGATAAAATGATCGACCAAACGCATATTACTTGCTTTACTTGCTATCGTGACTTGTGCACTGCTGTGCAATTACTTGTTAACTTGAAATATGGCCAAATCTTTTGTACTTGTTACCTATGAAGGTATTCTTGTCTTGTGAACTTACTGGCACGACTATACCTGATCGTTCTCGTACTTGCTCGTTCATGTTAGTTATCCTGCTTGATAAAAAGGTTAAACACTTTAAGCCTGCTTGTTTACATGAGATATTAAGTCCTACTGAGCGTTATTCGCTCATCCTGCATCTTTATTTAATGTGTTTCAGGCGAGTATGACGATGACCACACTCACGAGGACGGGACTGAGGATGATGCTCAGGAGTGACCCTTTTTCAGCAACCAAGGCTTTCTAGTAGTAGTCAGTTAGTATAGTTATGAGTTAGTGAGCCAGATAGTCATTTATGTAATAGTTGATTTTGAATAAAGTACTCTGGGCCCTAGTTTTGGCTCTGATACGTTGATGTATTAGTCAGTTAATGAGTTATTAGTGAATGTAATGGAGGTTGTTGGATTAGTAACGAAATTGGAGTTTAATTGGTGTTATCCAACTGTGCAATGGTTTGTTATTTATTTCTCGCTCTGTACTATTTAATAACTGTAATCCCGCTCCGATATTCCGCGTCGGGGCGTTACACGCGATCACCTTCTTCCATTCGCACCCCTCGCCGTGCGCCTCCATTCGGCACCCTCACGTGCCTGGCGATCACGATCTTTTTATTTTCCGTCATTTCTCGCTTTTCCACTCCATATCCACACACCACCATCTTTTCTTTTATTTTATTCCCACCCTCTTTGTGGACTGTTCTTCGTCCCCTAAAAAGGGAGTGGAAAACGATATCTACAGACAACAGCAAATCGGCTGTCGACAGATCCAGTCTTCCAGCAGCTTCAAGTGTTCTAGAAACTAGAGTTCAGCAGTGGCTGTCGACAGCTATAGATCGCCTGTCGACAAACGAAGAGAAACCTCAATTCCGAGATTTGGATATGTTTCATATTAGGGTGTTTCCTTTTACCACGTCTCTCTAAACTTGGACACCCATATATATAAAACATATGGAGCTATTTTTGCAGTAAGAAGCCACCATACCAAAACCCTAAGCAAAACCCAAGAGAGAAAGCTTCTTCCAGCTACTCTGCTTCAACCCTCCATCTAGAGCAAAGAAGATCCATCTTCCGAGCAGAGTTGAAGTCAGTTCGTCCACGGTTCAAGCTTCTCCATCACTGATCTTCATCCAAACGAAGCTTGGAGCTCCTCTGGATGACCAACGAGAAGAGATCTACATCTGGATTTGATTCTTCATCTCAAAACTCTTCTCCTTCCATACTTTTCATATCTCTGTGTGTGTGGAAGTGGTTTGAGCGTCCCTTGTGCTTGATCCACGTGTGTGTGGTTGTTCTGATTGCGTGTTTCATCAGACAACGTGCGCATGTGTGTTTGCAGGGATGAACTCGCTTAATAAGCAGTTTTTATGTGTGTGTGGTGTGTTGGTCAGATCAAGGCTAGAAGATCTGATCTTTTTGTGGACTTGATCTAGCGTGTGTGTGTGTGGGTGAGCCGTTGTGCTCATGTGTGTGTGTGTTGTACTCGGTTCTTGAGTAGTGTGTCCTCACTGTGTGAGGGGTGGACGTAGGAGTCACGTGGTGTGATCTTGAACCACCTAAAAAATCCCTTGTGCACTGTGGTTTGATTTGTGGTTTGATCTGTATTGCGCTAGATGCATGCATAGGGATTTCGTCTGCACACTAGTTAATTTGTCTACACACATTACATCAGATCAGTGAGGGGTTTTACATGAGTAGATCTTTTAATTCGAAGTAGTTTTTAAATTGCTTAAGTTTCCGCTGCAAATTTATTCAACCCCCCCCCCCCTTCTAGCTTTTCCTTCATCGAATATCTGATCCTAACAATTGGTATCAGAGCAGGTTCTCTGTTGTTTGGTTGTGTGTTTAGAGATCTGATTCCTAATCTGATTTTATCTGATTGATTGCTTTTTAATCTGACTCAATATTCTATTGATTGGCCTAATCATCTGAAACATACTCTGAAATATGGCTAAGTTCTAAGCATCATAAATAGACCTATGATTATTGGGTTTGATGACAATGTTGAAAAAATGCAGGACTCTTTTATGAAGACAAGAAAGATTGCAAATAAAGCCAAGGACAAATGCTTCATGGCTCATGGCAGCTCAAAAGGCTTTCCCAGCTCAGACGAATCTGAAGGTTTACATTCGTCAGAAAAGTCAAGAAAGTCTAAAAAATCAGGTAAATCTGATTCAGACCCATTTGATAGATCAATATCTGATATTGATTCAGAAAATGATATATCCTATGATGAACTGATAGAATGTTATGAGCACATATGCCAACAATTTAAAAGGGTTAAATCTCAAAATAAGAAACTAAAAGAAAAATTGGAGAAGAATGAAATGATAATTGATAATGCTCAAGCATTCTATGAAGATAATGAAAAATTGGAGAATGAAGTCAGAAACTATGGAAACAAGCTTTCTAAATTGAAAGAAGATCATGATCAGGTTGAATATGAAAACTTTGATTTGAAAAATAAAAATGAAAAATTGATTAATCATAATAAGAATCTCAAATTTGATAATGATCAATTGAACAAAAAGATCTCCAACATGACTCATGATCACCAAATGAAAGAAAGATACAATCAATTGGTTGAGGAAAACAATCATCTGAAAAAGAAGATTGAATGCTTATATCATGACAGACCATTAAAATGATGAATGGAACAATTCTAAGAAGGAAATTGCTGACTTGGAAAATCAAATTGTTCAAAGTGAAATTGAAAAGAACAAAATGAAAAATGGTCTGGATGTCATGACTAACCAACTTCAAACTTCTGAAAAAGAAATTGATGCATTAAAAGCTGATAAAGAAAAATTGACAAATGAACTTGAAGTGGCTATCAAACAAAGTCAAAACTCAACTAAAGTTCATGTTCAAAAAAATGTTCAAAAACAAAGTAAAAAATTGAACAAAAATGCTGCATTTAGAAAGAATCTTGGTTCAACTGTAAATCAAAAAAAGGAATTGGAACAGAAAACAAGATTCTACAAGGTTTCAACATCTCCTCCATCAGCTCAAAAATCTCCATGGCAATCTCCATCTCCACATCATGTCAAGAGCTACCAAAGGGTTCCACCTCCATCCTTTCAACCCAAGGGTGATCAAAGGTATTCTAGAGGATCTCAGAAATTTCAGCAAATGCATTCAAATTATGGTAAGCTCCAGGTAACTGCTCAACCCATTTGTTTTAAATGCAATAGATCTGGTCATCTTGCTAAATACTGCTGGAAGGAAAATCCACACTCTTACAAATATGCTAAAACAGTTCAATGCTATACATGTCATCAACATGGACATTTGTCTAAGAACTGTTGGCATAAGAATCATGATTTTGTGCATGTTCCCAAGACCCATGCTCATACACAATCCCATATACACAAGAACATGATTACTGGACAAAAGAAGTGTTCTGTTCTTCATGCAAAAAATCCTAAAATAAGAAAATCTCATGAAAACAAAGATGTATTGAACCAGTCCAAAGAAAAAAGTGGAACTAATGCTGCTCATTATTCCATTAATGAAAGAAATACATCTATTCCAAAAATGAAATCACTTTGGATTTTGAAATCATTGTTGTATCCTAACATTGATGTCAATGCAGGACCCAAGCAAGTGTGGGTTCCAAAACCAGCTTGATCAACAAGCTGAGATGTCTTGCAGCCAAACATTATAAATGGATTCATGTCATTGGCTGTGCAAGGCAAGAAATAAATGGAGTAAACATGTAAAATCTTTAAAAACCAAGTGAAGATTGTTCAGGTAAAATCTCTCTGTCACTTCAGTTTTGTACTGCAAGAATTGTACTGCAAGAATTGACTTTATTTGAGCAATGAAAAATGAGCCTTAATGCTACCCCCATATGACAATGCCTCTTAGCAATTGGAATCATGCTATGTCATCCTGCTTGCATAACTATGCTCATGATCTCTTAAGCACACCATTTACTTTGACCTCTTGGTATATCAAATGATGATATGTGGAAAAACAAGTCATGCTTATTTGAAAACTATCATTATGCGTGAGTAAAAATACTCTGCAAGTACCAAAAGTCATGTTATGCATAAGGCTAATTGTGTGCATGATAACGTGTGAATTGCTTGCTATTGTCTTTATTCTATGCATGTGTTATGGGGGAGTAAATTTGAAAGTGCACAAAAATGTTTGCAAAATTCATTGAATATCATGTTTGTACTAATTCTGTGCAAATTAATTGATATGCAAATGCTTGAATTGCTTGAATGTTGAATCATCACATGCACACATTATGGGGGAGTGAGTTAAGGCTTGGTGAGTGAAATTCATGAGGGAAAATCTCTATTCTTGATATGTCCAAATTCCCCAAGTATGTAGCTCAAATTTCTCTCCATTCTCAGCCTTAAAACTGATTTGTCAAGCACCTGTCAACAGATCTCAACCCATCTGTCGACAGACAATCTCAGTTTGTGTCCTCCGGAACTCCATTCTTTTAGTCTATGTGCATCTGTCGATAGTAAGAATTGTATCTGTCGACAGACATGTTCTCTCTGAAGCAAGATTTTCAACAAGTATTTGCATCTGTCAACATGCCCATTCTTGCTATCGACAGATACACATTTCTTGTGCCTTCTTCATCCTTTCTTCATGAGTGTGTCGATATTATTGATACAAGGGGAGAATTTGGTTTTATTATTCATTACAATCTTTCATACTCACATAGTATCAAGACATCAATTTAATTACAATGATTTTGAAATAATATTTTGTGCTTGAGTCTAGGTTGTGTCATCTAGAAAACAATGAACAAATGTAATGATTTTCACCTAACTCACTTGACTAACTCCCTTGTGGATGATCATGTTCCTATATGGATTGACAAGTAAGAAGGTTTTTGAACTTCATGTCTTTACATTGGCCTTTGACCTTAATTAACCTTTTGAACTTGATTCTCTAACTCAAAAAAAAAGGAGAAAAGCTATCTATTTCTGAACTCAAAAGTTCAAACAAAAATTATATGAATCGGGGCAAAAGGCAAAGCAATGATGAGCATTACTGAGTAACCGGGGACATGGGCATCATAAATGTCTATCTTCACGTCAAAAAGTCCTTTCATTATCTCTGCACAATGGTATGATGGTCACTCACATTGAGTAATTGGGGGTACGGGCATCACAAATGTCTACCTTCACGTCAAAAGGTGAAAGTGATCCCAATTACCACTTCTCTCACTCTCACTTGATAAAAGAAAATGTTCAATGTTTGAAATAGAGTGAAGCCTCCATGTTTTTAAATCAAGGTCAATATTGTTGTTTATTGTCAATTGTTCATGTAGACATTGCCTTCATTTACCAACTGAACATCACCCACTAAGGTATATGATTTTTTTCAATGTTTTTATTCAAAGGGTACTGACCCTTTGGTCAGTTGAACCCTAGTTTAAGCTATGGAATGGTCGTGTTATGGGTTAATAGAGAGGTTGAGGTTGATTAATGGTTTTATGATGAAGTAATTGAGCATTGATGATTGGAATATGAATTTTAGTAATATCATCGTGGTTTATCGAGTTTGGTGGCTTGGCGCTTATTCCTTGAAGCCTTCACAATCAGGTATTCCAGGTTCTTTGTGTGCCAAGCATGTATGTGCTCGAGGTTAGTCTCGGTTCAGTGGTATCGTCAAGGTCTAGGTCATCTTCCTAGGCTCACCTACTCCTTTGTGGGAAGTTGTACATCTGGCTAGGGGAAAGACGACGGCGGTGCTGCGACTTGTGGTGTGTGATTGTTCTTACTTTTAAGTTACTTATAGTGCACTTGTAGTTGAGGGAGCAGACACCAGTAGACATGTTGGGCTCCAACTAGTCCCTTATTTCCAAAGTCTCACTCTACGGCCCCTGAAACCCTTAGAATTGTGACAAGCGTGCATCTGCAGTTCAGCCAGACTACAAGTGGTGGTTGGTTGGTCTCTACAGTTTTTTTTTTTTTTGTGTTTAGGTGAAGCGGTAGTTGGATCTTCTATCCTTGACTGCAATAGAGAGGTTTTCTTGTGTGGTTTGTCTAGGTCAGATTCTAGTATTGTGAACTAGTCTTCATGACCCGAGTGATAGCGTCATACCTTTCGGCTTGAATTTTCAATGTGTGTGAGTGTGGTTAAGCCCGGTCCCTTTACTTTCTGTTAGCAACACTTTATTTTCTTCTTGCGATATCTTACTTATTCTTGTTTGTTAACTACTTTATTAATTTGTTTGTAATATTTTAACTACTTTGTAGTTTTTTAGACTTTTCTTACTGAGCTGGTGAACTTGTGAGGCTCACACCCCTACATCCCTTTCATGTGAAAAAAAGTAGACAAGTTCCCACCCTCAGTCTAACACTGAACCTCGTGGTAGTGCGGGCGGGCTTGTACCACCAACAATGTGAGCTTACTTTGTAGTTCTTCATTCTCAGGGTATGTCTCAGGTTACTGTACTTTCTCTTTTGAGACTTGTGTTAATCTTCTATGTATGAGATCCTATAAACATTTCCATCTCATTACATGTTTAGTTATCTCTTTTATATTTATATTGGACACACATGTTAATATCCCTTATGAGCCTTAATGGTTTGTTGGAGGAAAAGTCGGGTTGGATTCCATTTAGAATCCTAACAATGAAGACCACCACAATCCTGGCCTTCCATGTCCTCAATGACAGTGGGATTCACACGTAGACAAGGCCTATAATAAATCTAGTTATCCTCTGATCCAAGATAAGTCTTTCTAAGCATAGAACTCTAGTGAAAAGTGATCTTGCTTCTCTTGCTCTAGTCGAATCTGATTTAGGCATCGTAGGGTTATTTCTGAGAACACCTTCCCATTAGGGGTGTGCAAGGTCCGGTTCAGATCATTTTTGGCCAACTCGAAACTGAACTAAACCCTTGTTCAATTCGATTTGAACTGAAAAAGAAGAAAAAGTCCATTAGTAAAGAGGTTCTAGGTTTTGAACACAGGATCTCCTCCTAAAGGAGAAGGGTGCTAATCAACTACATTGCGTTTTCATTGTGAAATAATATAAGATTTATTAATTTTATTATATATTCCGTTCATTCGGTTTCATAATTAAAAATTAAATTAAATCAAAAGGGCCTCTCAAACCAAACCAAATTGATCTGAACTAGTCAGTTCAGTTCGATTTTCGATTTGACCCAAACCATGTATAGCCCTACTTCCCATTACCTCTTATCCTTTTTTTGTTTTGCAGATTGGTAGCTTGAAGGGTTTCCTAACCTCTATTATCACATCTAAGATCACCTTGAAGGGATTTCCTAACCTCTATTATCACATCTAAGATCACCCTCTTCTGTAATAAGTAAAGTCTTGATAAATTATCAATATTATTAAATTATTATTTGAGTCAACGAATTTGATGAGTAGCAATTATTAGGACTAATTAGGTTATCAAAGTAGGTCAGCACATTATCCGTGTGGTTTTGTATGGCGCCGAGTGAGGCACTGTGGTAAAAAAGGAGAAGTGAGGTACTATGTGGGGGGGGGGGGGGTGCGGGAGGATGTTAATGCTGGTTGCAAGTCTAGGTGCACGGGCTCCATTTAGTGGAGTATTTATGTTTGTATGTTATTTTCTATAAAAGTCATTTGCTATTTTTAATTTATTATTTGTCATTATTAAGATTAAAATATGATAAATAATTTATAATAGTATTTATCACTTTTATCATAAATAATCAGTTAAAAGAGATTAATAATTTATTTATTAGACATACAATTTGTAAAAAAAAACAAAGAAAAAAATAGTGGAGTCCGCGCCACATTCTTTATATCATAATATGATGTGTTGCCACTACCTACCCCCACATCTCCATCCGTCGTTGGTTTTTGACGGTGCCCTGCATAGCGGAGGGCCTCATGATCAGGCGATGCACGAACTATTTCTTTATAACTGCCGTCGCACGTGGTCATGCTGCCTTGTGAAATAGAGCGTCGCGGAAGACGGGCCCGAGCGCCCGCGTGCGTTGCCCCGCGCCAGCGCGTCCCGCACTGCGGCCGGCGTGTTCGCTAGTGTCCGGACGGACTCGCGGAACTTCGGTCGAGGAGCGCCCAGTGGTTCGTGCCGCACGCTGTGCCGAACTCGCCAAAGTTTCTTGAAAGGGGGGGGGGAGTCCGTTTGCCCTGCGGCAAAGAGAAGACCTCAACCAGAGGTATGGTACCCCTGGATAACTGTGGTTTGTCCAGGGTAGGTGCGCACCCGGACACGTGCGGCGCAAATGACGGTCCTTCGATGGAGTGTGAGGTGGACTACACATGCTCGAGGACTGAAGCACATTTATTATGTGACTCACATATCCAAACGACATCTGTCCAAAAGTTTCAGTCTCGTTCTTTTACTAGTAGCATTTATTGTATGTTAGGGCACATAGCAAGTGACGAATTAGCGTACATATAAAATTATATGATTCGTTTATATAAACTGACAAAATTTGGAGACAATACGATTTTGCTAGAAAGATTAAATAATGCCCACGATTTTAATGAGACTTGTTTATCTCGAGTCATGTCATTCTGTATGGGAATTAACTATATAAATATGTGACACTAAATCTTAGTATGAAGCAAATATTACTCTCCTTTTTGTTTACTGATCCTTTTTGTTTACTGATGGGTCTGAGCCGGCCGTGCCTATAGCCAACAAATCCAGTAAGTTGTAGCCACAATAAAAGGGGAAGAATAAGGATAATAGATAGGTTTAATCTCATATCATGTAGAAAGATTCCCCCCCAAGTTGCATTAGTCTTAGAAGACTCCGATTGGGTCGATCGGTTAGAACTCTTGCTTAAAAACAAGAGGTCTCGAATTCGATTTTTGAGGAGATTTACTTGATTTACATGTAATCTTCGAGGTGTGTAAATTCAAGATTTTTCTGATCAAGTGGGGTAAGAGCAATATGAGTATACGAAAAGTAAGAACTGTCAAATTCTGATTTTAGAGTTCACGAACACTAATTCTTAAGCCCACAAAATTATACGAAACGAAATTTCTTCGTTATCAAAAAAAAGAAAAGTCTTCAACGAAAGAACCGGCAACCATTGACATAGGTAAAGGAAATGGGTGACCGTACGTGTCAGCACCCCCTCTCCTTTCTTCTCTTTTTCTCTTTTGTCGTCCGGACTTGTCTCTTTCTCTCGGACCAAATGTAAACTGATATAAGTGTGAAAAGATTTATCTCGAGAATTCCATCTCCAGTTAAACTCTTATCTTTTCAAATCAATTTAACGAAGACGAAGGACGATCACGAGCTCCCTCGACTTTATCATCCGAGATCAGATCTCGGACCTATTGAAATTGGCTCATTTAACGAACCGGCCTCATCATTTACTAAATAAGTGATTTTAACAAATTAAAGATAATATTGGGTGGGTTTGATAATTAGATAAGGGGGTTTATCTACTTTTTAACACTGATTTTAAGCTTACAGATAATTTAGTAAATGAGATAAAATAAATAAAAATGATAAAACATAAACATGATAAAAAAAAATAAAGGAGTGATAACTTATCACTCTCATGAAAGAGAGATAAAAGTTATCACCGAAGATAACTCATTATTTATTGATATTTCACTCTAAAAAATTCTCTCTCTCTCTTTATACATAGATAAATAGTGTCAAATTAAGAATAAAATAATAATTTTTTTTATTTAAAAAAAAAAACCAGAGGTCAGGTAGTGCAAGGGAGAGCGCACCCCTACCCGAAGGGGAAAAAGTGTTCTCCCTCCACCATACACTATCCATGGTTGAGAATTTTATTAATAATGAAAGTACGATCAGAGGCACAAATGGTAGGCCATGTGCTACCGAGAGAAATAAGAAACCTAAGAAAAATTGCGAAAACCAGCTTTATCCACCAAAACCGAGAGGTAAATTGGAAGATCTCCTGAATCCGTGTAAACCTCACCACAAGCCATTGATGCCAGCGAGAATTGCCTTTCCCTATAAATGTGTTGGATCGGACACTTGATAATATGCATCATTGAAATAATTCCCCTCCACCAGGGATAAACAGACCAGTGAGGCGCAACCTCCTTGTGAACAGCACACTATTATAAGAGTAGCAGAATCAGAGAGGATGAGAGAGAGAGTAAAACCCCCTCTCCAAAGCTACAACCCATCATGCAACGCCCTTGTTTCAGCAATTAAGCTATTACCAACACCGGCCGTAGGGAAAAGAGAACCCCAACCTGAAATCACTAGACGTGTCCCTGATACAGCCGCCTCCCCCACAATATCCTGGATTCCCTTTTGTAGCTCCGTCCACATTTAAGCAATCGTTCAAAGTTGGCGGACTCCATTTAACAATAATTGGATTTTTAAGCCTCACATTAGACTTGATATTGAACATTTGAAGAATGTGCGCCGCCATTCGGTTTACTGGTTTATGAAAATATAGCCCCTCAACAGCCATATATAACAATAGATTGGATATTCCTTTGTTTTATTCTTTCCTTGTTTGGTGAGACACCCTCAAATCTAGCCGCCAGATTTCCCAGATTAGGAGAATAAACCCATATAAACTGACAACATCAAAAGCTGACTGCATATTACTAGTGTTAATAAAACTCCAACATCTAATAGTTATCTGATCGCTCATATGAACTTTGTTACTAATCAATGGAGCCACCCAATCCAACAATCCAGCAGCGCTAACTCACCAGAGATGAACAGATGGTTGAGGTCTTCCCTATCCGGGTGTTTACAACAAACACATTTAGAAACTATAGGCACGCCACAATCAGCAACCCTGCTATCCACCTCTACTGCCCGATGCATAATTCTCCAAGCAAACATAGCCGCTCCCAGGGTGAATAGCTTGATGCCAAATTTTTCTCCATGCAGGCAGGTCTGCGAATGCCATAAGGATCAACAAGTTTATATGCTGAAGAAGATGAGAAATCACCATTAATAGAGCTACCAGTCCAAATACAGACGTCTTTATCATCTGAAAGATCAATCTGGAGAGCATCACGGTTCAAATTAATCCTGTGCCAGAGTGGGTGTCCCCCATTCTCTGAGACTAACTTCCTGACAGTTCACATCCCCCTGTGTTTGGGTTGTATGCTGCATGAGCGGTCTGTCACCGATCCAAATGTCCCGCAAAAAAATCAATATCCTCCCCATTACCAACAATCCAACGTGAGTGAAGCAACACAATGTCCTACGCTTCCCTAAAATTTTTTTAGAAACACCAGGCGGAAATGCCTTAACAATATCACTAATGTGATTCTTTACATATCTGATCTGTCTAGCATATTTAGGCCACAATGAGTTCCCATGTAATATATGCCAAATTTGTTTGCATGTAAGGGCGATTTGAATGTGCTCCAACGAACGAAAACCCAGGCCTCCTTCTTCCAAAGGTTTTTGAAGTTCTTTCCATGCCACCCAATGCCTTTTTTTCCCTCCTCAGATCCTCCCCCAAAAAAATATGGCACAAAGTCGATCAACATGATTGCAAACAGCCCTAGGAATATTAGAAGATGATGCAAGGTAAACAGGAAGGCTTCTGAGAACGGACCTTATTTAGAACGGCGCGTCCAGCTTGAGATAGAAGTTGAGCACGCCATCCAGCGAGCCTGCCAATCACCTTATCGATGAGTGGCCTAAAATCCGAAGCAATAAGACTATACCTGCTTTAATGGGGGCACCAACATCATGTCATACATACAGCCTTCCTGATGTTTATACCCCGTCATTTGTTGGATTCTTTGAATGATGTTACTAGGTGCTCTAGAAGGGACCATGAAACTACTCTTCGCAGCATTAACTTTGTGTCTGGAACAGCTTTCATACCGCTGGAGGAATTTGGTGAGATTTCTAACATTCCTGCTATCTCCATTAGTGAAGATAAGAGTATCATCCGCATAAAGTAAATGAGTAACATTGATAGATCCTCTCGGACTATGATAATATTTGATTTTCCCATTCAGATACAAATCTTTCAACCCCCTACACAGGACTTCAGAGCCAATTACGAAGAGAATAGGTGCCAAGGGATCTCCCTGACCAAGGCCTCTGGATGACTTGAAAAAGCCGGATGAGCGCCCATTGAAAGCCAGAGAAAACCAACAGTTAGAGACTAACATGCCACTGAACCCAAACTTCTTTAGCACTACAAATATAAAATCTCATTCCATTCTATCGTATGCTTTAGCCATATCCAGCTTAAATAAGATATTATGTCCCGCACTTTCTTGTTGATATCAAGCAAAAGTTGACGGGAAAGAGACACATTATCCCGAATGAATCTACCTTTCACAAATATACATTATTCTTCTGACATAATACTGGGCAATATTGGGGTCAACCGGCCACAGATACTACGAGACACAATCTTATAGACAAAATTACATAAACTAATTGGTCTAAAATCCCCAACGGAAACAGGCTCCTGTACCTTAGGCACCAAAGTGATAATAGATGAGGCAATACCTCTAGGTAAGGGAGAACCAGTGAAGAACCCTTGAACAGAAGATATCACATCAGAACTAATAATGTTCCAACAAGAAGTGAAGAACACACCTGTAAAACCATCTGGTCCAGGCGCACTAGAGCCTCTCAAAGACCAGACCGCCTCCTTAATTTCCTCCACAGGAGGAACAGCACACAAAAGATTATTTTGGTCTTTTGGTCTTCAGAAATAATATTAGGGATACATTAAAGCATCTCATCATCCACCACATGCAATTCAGACGTGAGTAATTTTTGGAAGAATTGTACCCCTTTACTACCCAGACCTTGATCAGGTCCTCCACCTTTAACCAGTGTATGTAATTTTACTGGGTGATAATTATACACACTGTATCATATTACATCACATTAAAAATTATTTTCTATATAATTATTCTTCATTTAAATCATCTCAAATCAAAAAAGTTCTTAAACACAAATAATTTATATCCGATTTATTTATACCCGATTCTCTTATCTTATTATCAAAAAAGAAGCCAATCTTCATATCAGACTTGTCCTATGTAAGGGTCTAGAAGTGATATGCTATGCTGATCTTGTAGATGGGGAATGGGGTCCAACAAAACGACGTCGGGATCATGATTGATGGCATTCGAGGCAGACCTCTCCCACACCCATCTGCCCGGGTGTTGGGGGTGGATTTATAAGGTAATTGCATCTCGAACTTCTGCATGCAATACTACACAGTTATATTAGTTCCATGACCTCCTCTCGCGGCCCCCACACAAAGCCTGCATGATCGGTACAGATCCAAGTATTGCTGTCTCTAGAAACTATTGTCAAACCAATGGTTTTGGTTGGTCATTATAACTTACCGTTTACTATCTCAAAAATAGCTGAGGAGGAATTTTACAATGCCATACGTCGACTGTTGTGTTATATGATGATGTAGACAAATAAGTCATATGCTTGAAACTAATGAAACTTCTTAGTGTTTTTCACTGAGTTATGTAGGTCGACAGACCTAATATGTATGTCGACTAGTGACGGATCTACAAAATTTATTCAGTGAGGCCACTCTAAAAATTATGGTGCACTTACAGATTTTATTTACAATCTAGTGGGGTCACTCTATTTAAAAAAAAAAATTCAACCAAAGTTAGCTTAATAGAAATTTTAAACCTTTTAATAAAATTTAAAAACTTAATGGGGTCAAGTGACTCCACTAAATATGATCTAGATCCATCCATGATGTCGATAGACCCTTTATATTTCAACTAACCTATCTTCATAAGTCTGTCTACAGATACCATGTGCAGGTTGACAGGTTTCAACGCAAGACATGAGTGGTCGACAGAAGCTCTTAGAATGGTCGACAGATGTTGCACCAGCTAGTCACGTGTGTACAGTGACAGATCTAGAAATTTTTTCAAGGGGGCAACATATATATGTATATAAACTAATAACATCTAATATTATAAATAAAAATATTATCAAAGTGATTTCATTTCTATTCTAAAAAAACTTCATAAAACAGTCGATGTCTTTTTTCTTTGCTTCACAAAAAAACAGAAATTTTTTGACTAGTTTTTACAATTGCCCTCGACGTGTCTTCATATTTTAAAACCTTCGTATAATTCTTTCATTATCAACACTATCAAACACTTCTATCTCAATGTATATAACCAAACAATT
Source organism: Colocasia esculenta (assembly GCA_014218235.1). Taxonomy (NCBI): domain Eukaryota; kingdom Viridiplantae; phylum Streptophyta; class Magnoliopsida; order Alismatales; family Araceae; genus Colocasia; species Colocasia esculenta. The sequence goes on along the minus strand of CM024762.1, from coordinate 19,225,120 downwards.
ATTCCGCTATTCATCTCCCATGTGACTGTGCAATTTATTTTTATAATATTCATTACAGAAAAAATTCTTTATAAATCAAATCACACTTACACGTTTGACACTGACCTCCACGATGTTGACGATGCCGCTCGACGCTTGCCACTAATAGGGCGTTCGACTGCTCGATGTTCTCCCTCTATTCATGTGCTGGAACAATAAAAAAGAAGAAGAAGAAGAAGAATGAAGAAGAAGAAGCGGATGGAAGGGGGGTGGGCAATGTCGCAGTGGGCTGGTGGGGTGGGTTATAGGTGGAAAGTTTTGGTCTGGGCAATAGGGGAAGGACGATTCATCTTGTGCTATAATTAATGCCATGCTTATATCAAAAAAAATTCTAAATTTCAGTGGGGTCAGTGGCCCCCCACTGCCCCCAGTGTAGATCCGCCCTGCGTATGTGGCACGCGCCTCATTAAGGATGATAGAATCCTCATACACACATGTCTCAAGACACGTGTCCCGACATTTATAAGGGTTCACAAGGTACAAAAAGTCCTTACGGCGTATCCTTTGAATAGGATGACCCTTGGAAAAGCTGAACAAGGTTGTGGCGGCGGAAGACAGAACCTCTATACGTGAGAACCCATGTTGCTCCATTCGTTGCTATCGTTCAAGTCCAAGGCCGCAATCATGTTTATTTGAAGAAGAGCGTTGCTAGAATCAATCTTATCATCGTAAGAAAGTCATTGGACTCGGTAGATCATGCAGATCTGATCATCTTAGAGCTATGGAGCCATCTTCTCTTGTTTTGAGATTGAGCCATCAAGTTCATAGCTCTGCTCTTATATTCTCGAACTCCAGTGTGTGCGTGATAACCGAATTCTATTGGTACTGCCTCAGATTATTCTTCACGACCGAAGCAGTGTGTGTGTGGGTATTCTTTTCGACCTTGTTGAAGTGTGGTGTACTCACTGCTATTTCTAGATTCGTCAAATGAGCAAGGTGTGTGTAGATGGTAGACGTAGGATGCATAAGTTGTGTAGTCTGAGTCACCTTAAATGTGGGTCTCCTATGGTTTGATCATCTTATTCGATAGATGCTTGGTAGACACATCCTTTTTACACAGTTCTAAAGTCACACACGCACCTTATCCAGAGCTAGATCAATCATTGTATTTCTATTTTTTTGGTGTGAACCCCATTGTCATACTGCATCTGCCTGTCTATAACTTGATCTGTTGACCTAAGAGATCTTCAAGTCGACAACTACATTGTTTTGTTTGTGCATCAGTTTCACCAAATTTGTTGACCTAAGTGTTGGAACAAGTCGACTGATTTTAGTTTCCACACTATTGCATTGTGTAACTGTGGCCTAGGTCGACCTAGTACCTGCTATAGGTTGAAAAAAAAGCTTTGCTGTGTTTTCACAGATTTTAAAATCATTTTAAAATACTTTTGATGATAGATCTATTCAACCCCCCTCTAGATCTATCACACTTAGGGTTAATTCTACATACTTATCATCAACGAGTATATGTCAGTGGCTTGCATAGCCACTGACATATGTTTTATGCACAACATATGTTAGTAGCTTGCTATAGCCGCTGGTACATGTTATACAAATGTCAGCAGCTACAGGAAGCCATTGATATATATGCAATATATATATCAGTGGTCACATGGTCTGCTGACATATACTCAACATAGGAAATGCTTGCTACCAGTCGAGTCTAGTAACACGTCTTATGTGGATTACTTGTCAAGCAATTTCATTGACTATGTCAGATCCTTCTTTGTCTATCTTTCCCAACCAATTGGATTGCTTAACAAGCAATCTATATAGGACTTGTTACTAGATCAGAATGGTAACAAGAATTCCTCCTCAACATATGTCAGCGGCTAGATCATATGTCAGCGACTTTATCTAGCCGCTGACATATGTTGCACGTATGTCAGTCGCAAGTCATAGTCACTGACATAAGTATATATATATATATATATATATATGAGCGATGCTTTTTACTCGCCTAGTCGGTAAAAAGTTTGCCTGCCCTCGATCCGTACTTGGCGAGGCAAAAAAAAAAAAACTCCCATTGCTCGTCTTATATATGTAGCTAATATGTTTATGCATTTAATTTTTTATTTAGATAAGTTATAAATATTACCTTTAGCTACTTGCCCCTCTTCCTAGATAGAAGATCAAAGAGAGATACGTTGTCAATCATATCTAACTTGTTCTTTTTTTTTTTCCAATAAAAGACCTCAGGTGCAGCAGACCAGAAGAGTGCGCCACATCCAACGGAAGAAAGCTTATCCACTCTGCCAGTGCAATCCTGGGAAATTTTATAAATAACTAAAATTGGTCTAAAACATACAAGAGCACCGGGGCATACCCCTAAAAGAAAAGCAAGCTACCTAATAGACCAAAGTTCACATTTGCCTAAAGTGAGCGGTCCTTTACAATCATGGGGCAGGGATTGCTTGGAAAAGAAAATGGAGTTGGCGCACATCCGACAGGCATGAGATGCCAAATGATCAACCACCTGGTTAGCCTCCCTAAGAACATGGGATATTATGATTCCATTTTTTCTTATTATGTTAACTGTAGTCCGCCACCAAGTGTAGCAGTCTCAAGAGGCACAGCGTGTGGTGTTGATGGAGTCGACCAAAGCTGAAGAGTCTGAGGATAAAAAAGAGACTTGCATCCCATGTTCTACTGCCAAGCGGAGCCCATCACATGAAGCCCATGTGTAGTACCCCGGAAAATTAGAAGGAATTGAAAATTTTGAAATAAATGGAAAAGTTGAAAAGTTTTGATACTATCAAATAATAAAAACACACAATGTGATATCAACCGTCAATTTCCATGTTGTATAGTAGTTGATGTAGCCTTGAACTCGGAAGGATGGAGGTTGTGCCCTCCCAGCGTGGCAGAATCATTTGGAGAATTAGCTGTGGGAAAGTAATTAAGTAGTGGTACCTGAACTTGACCTTTAGGCACACCACTCTAAGAGTTGTCATGGTATGGCTCAGGCATGGTGGGCCTATCCTTTTTCCAGATTTTTTATCAGGATAGGTGCGACAGATCTGTCCTTTTTGCAGACCAAATCAGCGTTAGATATGGCAGGGTAAGGCTTCGGCTTGGCATGCGTAAGGCCCGCTTGAACCTTCTGTCCTCTCTTGCCCCTTCTGATGGGAATAAGGAAAAAGGGTCCTGAAGGTAACCAAAGACCCCTTAAATAGGCCACACAGCCCTTCTTGACCAAACTTTATGCCCTTCCTCAAGGGGGAGTTTTGGAGCTTAAGATCCTCTTTGCCCTTTTTCAAGAGCGTCTGATAGAGAGGTTTAGTAATCCGAGTTTGTGGAGAGCTCCGAAGCTGAAAGGATAATCCTGAAGTTTGGAACTTGAAGCTTGGAGAACTTGGAAGTTCTTCATCCATCAACTGCTACTTCGACCTGCTTGGAGCTGGACTTCTAGGAGTTCGCCTTCCCTAAGCTTGGCATTGGACAGTGGGAGTGGATTCTAAAGCAACACAGAGGTAGGTTTTCTCGGGCAAAAATCTAAATCTTGCATTCCCACAGAGAAATCCTCGAGTCTAGTTCCACATGTGTCTGTTTCCCCTAAGTTTGATCGAGTGTGCATAGTGTTTTAAGTGTTTCCAAGGAGTCGTACAATACTGAAGGTTCCCTGTGTTCTTTCGGTATTGTACATAAACCAAGGTCAAATTGGGTCAAACCAAAACCTTGGATCTCTTCTACTTGTTGTCCTCTACATTTTTCATGCTCGGGGGCTTTCCAAAAATCCCCATATTTCGAGTTATAAGCCTGTTCATGTAAGACTGTAGTCTTCTTTGAGTTACTGAAGGATGAAACTGATCCCCCATCGATTCGGGTCGAAATCGATCCAACTTCGGCATCCTTCAGAATCATTGCAACCATCGCTTCCTTCAGAATTGCTGTGAACATCGATTCCTTCATAATTGTTGTAAATATCGACTCTCTTCAGAATCGTTGTAAACATCGATTCCTTCAGAATTGTTGTAAATATCGACTCTTTCAGAATCGTTGCAAACAATGACTTACTCTCAAAACGATTTGCCATCACATCGACTTGCCCTTACAACGACTCGCTCTCAGAACGATTTGCTATCGCATCGACTTGCCCTTACAACGACCCGCTCTCAGAATGATTTGCCATTTCATCGACTTGCCCTTACAACGACTCGCTCTCAGAACGATTTGACATCACATCAATTTGTCATTACAACGACTCGCACTCAGAATGATTTGCCCTCTCATCGACTTGCCCTCACACCGACTTGCTCTCACATAGACTTGTTTCCCCATCAACTCTATCGTGAACATCTACTCTGGTCATAAGTAACGACTTTAATCATAAGCATCGACTTTAGTTGTAAACATCAACTTCTGTTGTAGTTACTCCTACATAGATTTTAGTTGTAATCGTTCCCACATGCAACCCGATGGAAAAAAAATCCAGATTGTTTTACTGAGTCATTCCGTGAATCATATGCATGCCCTATTGACACATCAGGTTATGTATCTAGTTAGTGGCCTAAAAGTGATCAACGTACATGAAAGCCATAAGAACATAAACTCTATTCTAAGAAATTCTACTGACTGGTTTTACCTATCATATGACTGATATGAGTTATGTCCAAATTCTAGCTTGTTATAAGTTGAACTCTATGAATGATCATGTTCTTTTTACTGTGAGCTTGTTCTTGAAAGTCTGTGGCCATAATATGTGTATGATCGGCACAATGTGGGACTTCGGTCCATTTGACTAATGCTCTCTTCAGATGAAAGTAAGTACACGGGGAGGGGAACAATGTGGTATTTTTTTGAGTTTTCTTTTTTCCTTTTAAATCACAGATTCCACGCAAGAAGTGTAGCAAAAAATAAAGGAAAAATACGACTACAAAGTGGTAATGGCGACGGGACTCTCAATAGCACCTCGTGGGGTGCGGAAAGGTGGAGGTTGTACCGCGTGGGGTACGAAGGAGAGGCACACGTGGGTGCCGAAGGAGGGGCACACGTGGGTGCCAAATGGAGGTAACCGGAATCAAAAGATGAAGGGTCTCATCGTGATCACCAAGTTGTAGACGGCGTTTTTCCTCGACTTTCCAGAAAACACTCGTCCCACGACGGGAAATACATGATTTAAAAGGAGGAGAAGGATAAAGTGAAAATGGGGATGGGGGATGAGGACGTGAAAATAAAAGGAACGTGCGTGTGTGCACGAGGAATGTGTCGCGATCGCCAGGTGCGCGTGGGCACCGAATGTAATGGGCGGAAAGGAAATGACGCGGTGTACTTACCTCCACCCGAAGAAAAGCGTGGGAATGTGCGGTGGATTCTCCTTCCTTCTTACGCTGGCCGTTGACAGAGAAGATTCGATGTCGGTTACCTTGCAAAATGGGAAAACAACGAGAAACAAGTAAAGGGGAGGTTAGACTATGAAGCGTAGTAAATGTAAATGGAGTGAAGTGGGGAAAAACATGTAAATGAAGAGTAACACACCTCGTGGAGGTGGTGTTGAACCCCTTGGGAGTAGGTGGGTGAAAGAAATGCTATGTGTGTGTGTGTGGAGGTGTGCAATGTATGTGCTAAACAACAAAAAAAGGGAAATTGAAGAAGAGGAAGAGGTAGAATGGTCGCGTAGCCCGATGACGAAGTGTGGAGAAGATGGAGGAGATGCCGGTGTAGCTTCCCCCGCCACGCCCTAACACTCGGAAGCTCCAGTTCGCGAAGGAGATGGTGCGAAGGTGACGTATGCATTGCGTCCCGCCTCCGAAACACGAGCTTCCGATCCGATGTAATCCCGCCTTAGAGGGTTGGAGAATTGGAATCCAGAGGTCGGTTGGGAATTTGGCAGGGCTTCGCCGTGGTTCGGATTGGATCCAAATGAGGATCCCCCGGGTCTGTATTTATAGCCAAAATTGCGTCCAATTCAGTGAACGTCTATTACAACTTAAAGGCGTCCGCCTGACAAGCCGCGATTCTTAAGATCGCTCGATTTACGTGCGATTAGACATTTTCGTGATGATCGTAGCTGTAAGCTAGGTTCTGAATCGCATCTGGGTGGCTGGCCGCATTTTCTTAGGCAAATCGAATCTTTGACAAAATCCGATCCTTGATTTGATATTTATAAAATGTGGTGCGCCGCCCAGATGCGCTTCCAACAGACATCATGATTGCTGACATGGCGTCCATTAAATGGAGCTGACAGGGTGTGGTCAGAATCTTTGACTTTAAATTGCGGCGAGTCGACAGGACACACATTAATTGCATCTAATCATTAGGACGCGGATCAACTCTGGGAAAGGGTGTCCGCTACGTTGGCTGCGAATAGATGAAGCTCAACAGACCTTTTGGGAAAGAGATCTAAAAAAAAAAAACCCTAGAAAAATCTAGAAAAATAGGAAGATCACTCACGAGGTTAATGGAGAAGAGCCACTTCGAGGCATCGCGGTATAACATGGAATTTGCTCGATGTGTTGCCAAATTGGCGTGTCTACAGCTGCCTCACCTTGGCGTCTGCTTTGCAAGGAAATGAGGCGAAGTGATGTGAAATGAAAGAAATGGAGTGGCGTGAATTGAGTGGAACGAAGTGGAATGACTGAAAAGTAGACACCAAGGTGTGATGAGACACCCCTTAACAACACATGACAAGAGCTGTTCCTCAGTCCAGAATGAAGTGGTTTGTTGACAATCTTAGGAGAAAACTCAATGCTTCAGAGAAAGGGGGTGTGCACATGGGCACGGAAAAGGAGAAAGATCAAGTTCCAGCGTCGGGGAAGTACCTAAGGACACAATCCGTTAGGTTTCACCTTTGGGGGCGTCTGCCACTGCGGCAAGTGGATCTTTTGGGAGAATGACTGAATTGAAAGAAATCCAAGGCAGCGAGTTTCTCAAACGATGATCTTCAAACAACAATGCAATGGACTGAGTACTTGACTCGGAGTGGAATATTTCATGTTATTCGAAATCGAGGAACAAGTGGCTCTTTTCTGTTAAAAACGAGAGTGATCTGTCGGAGTTATGCTCAAAAGGGTCATATATGATGCATGCTGGGCTAAAAGAAAAATCATAAAGCAAAGGAAAGTATAAAATAATCAAGGATAATATCGTTACATTGCGGAAGTCAGGATACCGGATGGAACCATCGTTCCTCCACAGTGTCACGGCCTATCCTCAAGTCGTAAGACTCCTCTGGAATTATCATTGTTTTTTTGGCAGAGGAGGGGAACTCAAACTCCAGTTTTGTCAGAGCCTCGAGGTCCTTAATGTGCTCTAATAAAATATACTATATAGTAAGATGCAATATGTACAATACCGAGGTGGTGGTCGCCGAGGACGATCGTGCATTGTATGGCAAAAGACATCCAGATCCTGTGCTCAAAGATTGATTAGTATTGACAAGCAACAAATGATAGAGTGGAAAATGACAAACAGTGCTACTCGTAAAAACGCGGCGAGCAATCTGGACGCCTATAAATAGCGAATTGCGGCCACTAAGTTGGACGCGTTTACATAGGCTGCTCCAGAGTGTGGGAAGGTTTGACCATGACCATCATTTCCAAGAACTGTAATCATCCTTGCATTGTATGAAATTTTGTCAAAGATGGTTACATGAAAAGCTAGACCGCCCACACTCTTGAACACCAAGAGGCACCCAAGACCCAACTTTTCATCAAAGGACACATATTTGCCATCATCGCTAACCTTGGTATTTCAAGTTCTACAGAGAGGATACATGAGTGTGACGCGTGTCAAATTCTCTCTGATGAAGTATTTGGTGAGCCTCTGTGGCATAGCCAATTTAGTGGCGAAGCCAGGAAGCAACACCCTGAAGAACTTGAACTTGCGAAGATTAGGACGATTTATTGCATAAATTGCTAGGCCTTGAGTCCCTCTTGCTTATCATGAAGTTGGAGCGCCAATTTGAACTTTCTTAGCCTTCATGAAGTGAAAGAAAATGAGTTATGTGAAGACCCTTTATCCACGTCCAGTGGGGACGCCGCTTTTTTTTTTTTTAATAGCGTCTGGGTGGCCAGACGCCTTTCAAAACTAAATAGCGTCTTCGGATATGGACGCGATTAGTGCCGCCAATTTGATTGGAAGTTTTGGCTCTTTCCCTTCAATGAGAACATGGGGGTGTGGGTAGGTGAAGGAGATAACATATCTCTGGGATTTTCCTTTCAAACTCCCATACTTCCCCCTTTCTATTTAAAGGCACAAGCTCCCCCCTTTTTGAATCAAAGAGAAGGAGAAGGAGGGTGAAAGGCGGGGGAGAAGGAAAGAAGGGAGAGAAGGGCTCTGGAGAGAGATAGAGGGTTTCCATAGATTAAGCCAATTGGAGGGCCACATTTGCAAACTTGTCCAAGCTAAGATGGTAAGTGGATGACTTTGAGCTTCGATTGATTTGCTTTGACGTGCTATTAATCATTATGTTTGATGTTTTCCCTTTTGACTTTCTTTCCATCTTTCCTATTAATCATTTAGGATTGCTTTTCCCGGGCAACCGACGCTTCATGCGCCTCCCATGGCTTCAACAATTAACCTCCACCATTACTCCTGATATGACCGCTATCCTTAGACAATGGGGGATAAACAACCTTATTGTTCATGCCAAAAGGTACCACGAGATCCACCTTGATTGGGCGGCTCTCGGGGCATTGGTCGAGTTGTGGCACCCTCAAACCAACACATTTCTCTTCCGAACTTTTAAAGCTACTATTTTTTGGAAGATGTTGAACTCTTGTTAGGTTTGAAGCGAATGAAGTAGGGAGAGGAAGAAAGAATGGTGATCATGCCAAGACATTATTCAAGCAAGGCGGTGCTCGAGAGCTTTATGGATCCGAGGGAGGCCCAAGGTGTTCGTGCCGACAAAGGGATCAATTTACAAAAAATGGCAGCTTGAACCACGAGGGAGATATCGAGAACAAGGGACGATGAGAGGCTTGAGCAGGTGATGAAGAGATTCGCCATTTGCGTGGCGGGTGCGCTCCTCTTCCCTTCCATAGACAATGTTTTGGAAGAGGACCAACTCGGCGCGGTTTGCGCCATTTGGGAAGGAGAGAGGCTGGGACTGGCGGTGCTAGCCTTCCTCTACAGCGGACTCATGGCGGCGAGCTTGGGTAGGCTTCCATACCGATCTATGCTTTTACTAACATGCTGGAGTAACCTACACTTTAAGTTTTGTCTAAGCAATGAAATTACAAGCTTGTCCCGGATCTTCTCCAAGAGTCCGCTTAAGCACCTGGATCACCTCGTGGGCTTAGAAGGGCGTGTGGCGAACCGAACGCCACAGCTCAAGATGCGGGCAGGTTGGTGTGACTTCTTCCGAGATATGCCCGAGAGCGCCTTCACTTTCACTCCGGAGCCACTTCTCGCCCGAGATGTATGGACCCGACTAGAACCTGGTGTGGATTTGTGGTTGATTGGAGCGTCCGAGTTTGTCCTCTACTATCCACACCACTGCCTTCCTCAGCTCGGACTTCCACAGTGCATCTTCAAAAGACCATCCCACCTCCCGCCAATCAAACGGTGTGACATCGGCACTAATAATGATGGCGAGGAGGCAAACACTATCAAAGCTATATGGAAGATTTGCACCTTCAGGAGGCCGCCTCCAAATGTAACGGAGATTGAAAATGATTGGATGAATTATGTAAGGGAGCTCAGGAAATTGTGGCCGAAAGTGGCCGTTTGTAAACGGCACGATTGAATCCTTAATGAGAAATAAATTGTTTCCTTAACGCGGCCAAGAACGTCCCTTGAATAAGATCATTTCTTCCAAACTGCATGAATTTTCTCCTCAAAACAAAGCCTCGATTGGCCCTTATAACCGCGTCCATTACAGAGGACGCCTTTCATATGAAAAGCGTCCACCACTTTGGCCGTGAATCAACTTCAAACCGGGCGCGACGGTTAGGCTTGTCCCCTTCCTGCAATGTTTAATGAGAGGGTTAAAGAGGTAAAAGAATTCCAAATAACCAAATTCCCTCCGATGGAGTGCTTGGAGACTCTTATGTGATGCCACCAATTTGGTGGCGAAACCAAGAAGGGCGACGGCGGATCCTAATGATGCGATGCCCTAAAGAAGTTACGTCGGCAGAGTAGACTGACATGCTGCCCTCACTTCAACTAAATAGCTTGCTCCATGGTGCCTTTGCCACCTCTACGGTCGTCCCCACATGGCCAAAAGAACTTCTTCTGAAAATAGCGGTGTCCCAACTGGCTGCCAATCAAACACCTATTCATGTTCGTGCTAAGCGCCGCTTTTCCTAGAAATGCGTCCACTTCAGCGTACGCCTTCACGATTCCCGTTTCAAAATTCAAATAGCGCGCCCCTCGGATTCTGCGCCTGTGCAATGAATCACAGCGAGAAACTTAGATGCCTTTTAGGATTACTTTCCCAATTCGCGTCCTTGCCTCTGGACGCGTCTTAAATTCAAATTAGAGCACCTAAAAAGGTGTGCCAAAGCCATGATGACGTTCTGAATCACGGCGCACAGTCCAGACGCAATTAAAACAAGAAGCGCATCATCCTGTTTGGCCGAGATTTCGAACATTCCTGAAGGCAGAAGATGCCTGGGGGCGACTATTCTAGTTGTTGCCACCGGCGCCCCCCCCTTCTTCTCTCCCTCTCTTGATCTCTCCCTCTAAACTTCCTCTTTTCTCTAATCACTCTCTCCCTCTCCTAATTCTCCTCCAATCCCTTCCTCCTGATGGAGAGACGGCGGAGTGATGGAGGTGGCGGCTCACCGGAGGAGATTGCAGAGGCGACGGTGGCGGTGGCTACACCGGTGATGGGAGAGACGACGGAGATGGTGGCGGAGCTCGCCGCGGCCCCAGGAGAGCTTGCGCTGGTTCTCGCGGAGGAGGGAGTGGCGGCAGCGCTGGCGAAAGAGGAGGAAGGAGAAGCCGCGGAGGAGGAGGATGACAAGCAGGAGGCAGAGGCATCCTGGGCGGAGCGTCGACAAGGGCGGCACGGCCGCGACATCCCCACCCGGCCGGAGATGGTAAGCTCGGACTTTCCCTTTGTTTTGTGGAAGGGGAGATGGGGGGAAGGCGACCGGCGTCGGTAGGGAAGGGGTGTGAATCACGTCCAATCCAGATGGCGCGATTCACACGGACGAATCGTGGCAGCTAAGGCTGCTGCGTTTTCGAGATGAAATGCGGCCATACAGTTGGCCGCTATTCAGAATTTGAAATGCGTCCCCTGGTTTGGACGCATTTCAGAGAGGCACCCGCGGGTCAGGGTTCTGGCTTAGATTTTGCACAATTTATTCTTTTTAACGCGTTTTAACTTTTGCTTTGAATTGTGTGTGCATTGCAAGGAGTGATGAAGCCAAGGACGATGTGGCCCCTGGTCCTGGCTGCCTATCAAGGGCTCTCGGACTTCTAGAGGGAGCGAATCCGGGAGATGGGTTCGAGCCGATCTTGGAGATCGAGCATTTCTTCATAGACTCTCCCCTGATCCAGGTCCTGAGGGAGAGGTGGGATAGGACGAGCCATGCGTTCCTATTCCCCTAGGGCCACATGGTGCCCTCACTGGAGGATGTAGCCTGGATCACGGGGCTACGAGTGGACGGGGAGGTGGTTACCGATATTACGTACGCCGACTATACCGAGCACGCGCAGGACCTCCTGGGTTTGGACCCCCAGGGGGACGAGGATGGCGACCGAAGGATGGTCGGCCGGGTCGCACTTCTAGAGACGCTTGGCCTCACAGGAGTACGACAGAGGGCGGAGGAGACGCTACCAGAGTACGTGCAGCGGGCGGCGGGGCTGGCACGTGTGGTGTACGGTCAGGACCCCAAAGACATAGAGCGGGTAGACTGGGACCTTCGGCGGTTCCTGACCTTCTTCTTCGGCAAGATGCTTTTCACCACGAAGGGTGACAGCATCCACTGCCGATTTCTAGAGCTGCTCGAGGACCTAGACCGGGTCGGTGAGTATGCCTGGAGTGCGGCCCTCCTAGCCCACACTTTTGCAGACCTCTCTGTCGGCACTGGGAGGGAGACCACTGTGGGCGGCTTTGCACCCTTTCTACAGGTAGGAGCTCAAAGTCCAATTCCACTTTAACTATGCATTTAAATTTCCTGTGATTGCTTAATTGGTGTGTGCATGCAGGTGGAGCTATTACTACCTTCCCCTAGGCAGGGCGACGCAGGTGCGTCCCAACGCGGTACCACTTGCGCGGAGGTGGCTTCTGGTGGTGAGCACGGCCACCTACGGATTCCAGCTTGACATCCTCCGTCAGGCCATCCGGGATTTCCCGTCATTTCTGGTACGGACTACACTTGACTTTCTTTAACTCATGCATTTGATATGAAATACTCATGTGACTAATTCAATGCAGGTCATGTGGGAGCCCTACGTAGGTGTGGGACATGAGGGCCAGCCGTGGGTGGAGAGTGGCCGGCCTCGGTTTAGGCGGGACCTGTGGGTCCATTGCCTAAACGAGATCGAGCCACTCTGCCTACGGTTGGCTGCTCGAACTCTAGGCCTACACCAGGCGTGGCTCGAGGTGGAGGAGCCCCGCGGGATCGGACGGAAGATGCGGGGGAAGGCGAAGACAGTTGACTGGCGTCTCCGCTTCCCCGACCAGCACGCGGACTGGCAGCAGGGCGGCCAGCTTGTGGAGTCCGACGTGGCTGACAGCCTCATGTACTTGGAGCGCTTCCAGGAGGAGTACGGGGGACGCGACTACATGAGGCCTACTAGGGTATGCTCTTCTAAACTCTATATGCTTTCAATGTGCTACTCATGATATTCTAATCAAATGTGTGCATATGTATGATGCACGGAATGACCTCATCAACATTCTCCGTGCCCAGCTGGCGGATACGGAGGCGCAGCTGGCCGAGGCACGGTCGGCCTTAGAGACACTGGTAAGTGTAGAAAAATCGTACCTTCGTTATTTATCTTACCGCCTACTGACTTGATTTTGGAATTATTGCAGCGTGCTGCCAGGACTTCAGTGGAGTATGTCGACACTACCAGTGCTTCTTCGAGCCAGAGTGTTCCCGACCTAGAGGTGGCCTCCCTTCGTGTGCAGTTGGCGGCGACAGAGGCCAGGGCAGAGGAGGCGGAGCGCGATCTCTCTGCACGGGTAAGTAATCTTAATCAGATATGAATTAGGTTGAACTGTTTTCAAACTTACCTATGGTCATCTTTTCTTGTAGTCTGAAGAGCTTCAGAGTGCTCTCACACGAGAGACTAGCATCCGCGCCGAGGTGACTGATCTGTCGCAGCAGCTGTCCAGGTTGCGGACCCAGGCCTCCCAGCGGGACGCGAACCTTCCTCGTGACGCCACGGAGTTACGCTTGAGGCTTTCCCTGGAGCGTGAGGACCGCAAGAGGGAGAGTGCTCGGTTGGCGGAGGAGCGCAAGGAGGAGCACCGCCAGTGGGAGGAGGAGCACGTCCGGTGGTCTCAGGAGCACGAGCGTCTGACGCAGCAGTCGGTGGATGCCCGCACTAGCTTAGCAGTCTCCGAGCGCTTGCGGCAGGCGGTAGGGGACCGGTACCGGCACGGTCGGGAGCCCGCGAGGGAGCAGGGGCGGTCCAGCGCCTATTCTGTGAGCTTTGTTGCGTCCTCCTCTCAGTACGAGAGGAATGTCCAGGAGGCGCGAGCTGCTCAGGGTTCTACGGGTTCGCGTGCCTCCATGAGGCCTCCTGCTCCCCGTTCGGCGGCAGATCCAGGCGAGGTCGAGAGTGACCGCCAGCAGAGGCCTGCGGAGAGTGGTGGCGAGACACCGCCATGACGCTTATACTTTTTACCCCCCTTTTTTTTTATCTTGATGACATGTGCTTTATGATGATGTACTCGGGGTCCCCCCCCTCTTTTGAGGCCTTATATATATACACATTCGCCTTTTTGTCTTTGTGCATGTAAAACACTAGAACAAACAAGTTAAATATCTGTTCTGGCTCAGCCCCTTGCATATAAAATGTCATTTTGGCTTTGTGGACTTGTCAAGGGGCGGAGCCTTTATTTAAATAAGGCGAGAGAACAAAAGGACGACAGAATGCAGTATGATGCATGCATAGTATTTACATATGGCATGAGGGATGAATGCACCGAATATACACGAAATGAGGATGCAGAATGTACATATCTTTTTGGATTTTGAAATATCAGATTTTTTTCTTTGGATTTTGAAATATCAGATTTTTTTTGGATTTTGAAATATTAGATTTTTTTATTTTGAAAATATCTGATGTTTTTATTTTTTGAGAATATCTGATTTTTTTTACTTTGAGAATATCTGATTTTTTTGAATTTTTTAGAATATCTGATTTTTTGGACTTTGAGAATATCTTTTTTTTTGGATTTTTGAGAATATCTGATTTTTTTTTAGATTTTGAGAATATCTGATTTTTTGAATTTGAAATATCTGATTTTTTTTATTTTGAAATAAATGTCGCAACCCGGCATGGTCCCTTCTAAGAAGACGCGCAGAACAAAGGGGGTCTGCTCAAACTGGAAATTCGTGGCACTTGGATCCGTCAATTACTTGGTTGTCATTAAGGATGCATTGATCATTCTTGAGTGTATTAGTCAGAAGCTGGACGTGCTTAAGCGGTGCCTTCACCCAAGGTTACCTTTGGCGACGTCCCCCTTAGTTGATCATTGTCTTGCCTTGATCCTAAGACATACCTGGGGGGAGAAGTGAAGAGAGTTTTAGGAAGTCTGCCAACAGTCCAGGAAATTTGGGGGAAATAGTCACTCCTTCACCCTAGACTCAGTGAGTTTCGGTTTTCTTTGGGTTTGTGGGGTTCTTTGCACGCTTACGTCCATGTCTATTTGGATCCCTGCAGGGACTTGCCACTCTTGTCGTGTTGCACGCTTACGTCCAGGTCCATTTGGATCCCTGCGAGGACTTTGCCGCTCTTGACGTGCTTTTAACTGATTAGCCTTATTTTGGCTCTTTTGATTTGGATTTGACATTGATTTTCTCTATTTTTCCCCTTTATGCCTCGACCTACATTCACCGAGTTTCGAACAGATTTGTGAGGTCAATCCTTCGGGTTTCCTTTTCCATTGGCAGACCGAAAGGGAGAGAAACAGGCAATGCTTTAGGATCTTGGTGTGGCATTGATCTCCTTTGGATTCCGCGTCTCTAGCTTCCAGGGGCTAGGCGCGTGTGTGTGTGGGTGTCGGCACCTCTGGCTAACCCACCAAGAATTAAAAAATGAATTAATATCGACATCTTTTCACCTTAGGGTCCTTGTGCCACGTAGATCCAGACAGCTAACTAGTGGTAGTATTTTTTAAGATATAGCCCGTTCCATGGATGAGAGAGCTCCTCACCTTCCGCATTCAGTAGCCTATATGTGTTGCCTGGACCTATCTCTTTGACTATGAATGGCCCTTCCCAGTTAGGTTGAAGTTTTGACCGGGGACCTCCGGGTTTTACAAAGATTCTTTTAATAACCATTTCACCGACTTTAAATTTTCTCTCAATAACCTTCTTTTGATGAAAACGAGCGAGTCTATTTTGGTACACTCTTGTATGTTCTACGGCGACCAAACGCCTCTCGTCTAGGAGTTCCAGTTGTGCTAGGAGCGATTCGTGCCGCTCATCGATTGACAAGTCCTTGTCAAGCTGGATCCTTAAAGAGGGAATGACAATTTCGTATGCTACTACTGCCTCCATTCTGTAAGTGAGGATGAACGGTGTCTGCCAGTGGGAGTACGGATTGAAGTGCGGTAGGCCCACAGAGCTTCTACAAGCTTTTCTGGCCAGTCCGAGAATTTGTTAGCCTCACATGTTTTCTTAACAATTTTAATCAAAGTTTTATTGGTGGCCTCTGCTTGGCCATTGCCTTGCGGATAGTATAGAGATGAATGATGCAATGCAATTTTATACCTGTTGCAGAGGTCACGTAGTTCTTGAGAGATGAATTGGGGCCCGTTTTCGGTGACGATGGTGTTTGGAATGCCAAACATGGTGATGATGTTTTTCATGATAAACTTACAAACAGTTGTTGCCTTTATTTCCGCATATGCAACGGCTTCCATCCACTTGGTGAAATACTCCGTTGCTGTGAGGATGTACGATTTGGCCTTGTTCTGGGAGTTGGGGTCACCAAGGGGTCCAATGATGTCGAAAGCCCACATAGCGAAAGGCCATGGGGAGGATATCGGGTGAAGTGAAGAGGATGGAGAATGGATTTTGTCGGCATGGAGTTAGCACTTGACACATCGACGGACAAAGATGGAACAATCCTCCTCTAGAGTGGGCCAATAAAACCTTGCCTAAGGATCTTCTTGGCTAGCATTTGACTATTCACATGGCCTCCACAAACACCCGAATGGGCTTCTTCAACAACCTTTACAGCTTCATCTTCATCCAGGCACCTTAGCAAAATACCAAAAAATCCCCTTCTATAGAGAGCATTTCCAACCAATGTATACTTCTGAGATAGCCTCCTTATTGCTCTCTTCTCGTTGGCTGTGGCTTCCTCAGGATACGACTATTTCTACAATACCTAGCTATCTCATAATACCATGGATTTTTATCATCTTCCATCTCTTCTTCTAGCTCCATTAACATGATCTCAGTTTTACTTCTCCTTTCTGTGTTTTTCAGCACTTTTTCCTTAACCCAGAGAAAGTTAGGATCTAGAATGACGGGAACATGACGGCACTCGATCTGAATGCTGTCAAAATCTCCGGGATAGCACATATACATGGTTGCGCCAACTGTGGCGAGGGCATCGACTAGAAGATTCTGATGATGAGGGATGTGGACAAAAACTAGCTTGGAGAATAGCTTGGCATAAGCTGAGGCAAGTTCTTGATAGGGCTTGAGCTTTGGATTGCGAGTGACATATTTGGTGAGCACTTGGCGCAAGACTAGCTGAATATCACCTACGATTCGCAGATGGGTGACACCATAGAAATGAGCGAGCTCTAGACCAGCCAACAAAGCCTCATATTCGGCGATGTTATTAGTGGCAGGAAAATCTAGTTTGTGAGCTCGTGGAATGGTGACACCTTTAGGTGATAGCAGAGCAATCCCGATGCCCGTTCCTTGAGAATTCTGAGCTCCATCAAAATATAACGTCCACATAGGATCAGATTGGCTAAGGGAATCAATTCTTCATCTAGAAACTCCGAACGGATCGGATCGAACTGGGGAATAGGGTGATGAGCGAGATGCTCCGCTATGGCATAGCCTTTAATCGATTTCTGCTGAATATAGGTGATTTCGAACTGAGAGAGAAAGCTTTTCCAATGCGCTAGCCTATCAGTTAGAACAGATTTTTCAAGGAGGAATTTAATAGGATTCATTCGGGCGATGAGATGGACCTCATGAGCAAGAAAGTAGTGCTTCAATTTCTGCACTACCCATACAAGCACAACACAAGTTTTCTCCATTGTAGAGTACCTTTGCTCGCAGGGGTTGAGAAGCTTAGACAGGTAGTATGCTGCCCTCTCCTTGCCTTCTTCATCAACTTGCGCAAGGACAGCTCCCACTGAATCTTCCAGGACAGATACATAAAGAATAAGAGGCTTGCCTGGAGTCGGCAGCCTTAGGACAGGGGGATTAGCCAAATAATCCTTAAGTCCATCAAAAGCTACCTGACACTTCTCATCCCAACGGAATTTGATTCCCGGCTTGGTGAGGTCGCAGAAGGGTCTACACCTCTGCGAGCGTTGGGAGACGAACCGGCGAATAAACTGCAACCTCTCGATTAATCCTCGAACTTCCTTCAAATTTTTAGGAGGAGGCATTTCTCTTATTGCCTTCGCCTTGTTGGGATCAATTTCTATACCCCTCTTGCTCATGATGAAACCTAGGAGCTTACCCGACGAAACACCAAATACACACTTTTTGGGGTTCATCTTCAACTGATATTCCCTCGCTCTCTACAAGACTTTCTTCAGGACCCCGAGATGCTCAACCAATGTCTTGGATTTCACCACCAGGTCATCCACATACACCTCGATAAAAATATGGATCATGTCATGAAAATTGCCATCATAGCCCTTTGGTAAGTGGCTCAGCATCCATTCTTGAGTCCAAACGGCATGACCACATAACAATAAGTTCCCCAAGGCGTAGTGAACGAGGTCTTCTCCTGGTCTTCCTCAGCCAACTTAATCTGATTGTACCCTAAGAAGCCATCCATGAAGGAGAGGGTTTCATACCCAGCTGTATTGTCAATGAGCACATCTAGGTGAGGCAGTGGGAAATCATCCTTAGGACACGCGCGGTTGAGGTCTCGGAAATCGATACAAATTCTAACATTTCCGTCTTTCTTCATAACCGGGATAATGTTTGCCACCCAATTTGGATAAAGTACAACTCTAATGAGCATGGCTTTGTGGAGCTTGTCGACCTCATCTTTCATTTTCAAAGTCATTTGGGGGTGGAAACGCCTCAACCGCTGCTTAATGGCAATGGACCCCGGCTTAAGGGTAAGACGATGCTCAACCAGCGCGGAGTCCAAGCTAGACATATCTTCATAGCTCCATACAAACATGTCCTTAAACTCCCTGAGAACCTCGATAATTGCCTCCTCTTATGCTGATGATAAATTGCTGCTTATGAGGACGGTCCTAGGCTCTTCCTCGGTTCCCAGATTGATTTCTTTAGTGATTTCCTCTACGGTAGCTGACGGTTCATCAAATCTCTTTAATCCACTTGCGAATTCGTCAGCCTCGTCCTCAAACTCTTCATCACCTTCTTCAACTGGGTCGTCGTCATCCATGATCTCATAGACTCCGAACCCATCATCAATAAAGCAAACTGACTGCTCATATTCTAGATCCGGTAACTACAAAGGCTCCTCTATAAACTCTGGAACTGCCAAGCATGACTTGCATCTACGGACTAGATCTGCTAAGAAGCGGTGCGGAACCCTCCTACCCTTGGTCTTTTCTCTGACACTACCCCTAGTTTGCCACTACCTTTGCCTAGACTTGAACTACAACTACTGGAATCTACAAGCAAAGTAAAAGTAGTAAATGCTGAATCCCGCGAGGGGGGAGATGGAGCAGGATTCAAGGAAGATGGAGCAGAATTTACAGCAAGTGGAATGGCAAAAGCAGAATCCCGCACGAGGGAATTACTGAGAGCAGTAGAAGGACTTCCTGGCGCGGGGGTTGATAGAGAAGGATTTACAGGAGGGAAAGCAGTAAAAATAGAGTCCCGCATGGGGGAATTAGGGAAAGCGGTAAAGGAAGGATCCCTCGAGGGGGGAGATGAAGGAGAAAAAGTAGTAACATTCCCCTGTGAGGGGGGAGGATTATGGAAAGCAGTAAATGCCTGATCCCGGGTGGGGGACTTAGGGAAAGCAGTAAATGAAGGATCCCTCGAGGGGCAAGGCGAAGGAGAAAAAACAGTAACATTCCCCTGCGAGGGGGGAGGATTATTGAAAGCAGTAAATGCCCCCTGCGCGAAAGGGGGCAGGAGATCGGTCAAAGGACCAAAGAGGAGTGGCCCGTCGGCTGGGGCGCACTCGAGGGTGAGGAAAGAAGTTTCCTCGAATGAGATGGTGGGATCGGCCATTGTGAGACAGAAGAGATGAGGCCGATCCGGAGAGGAGAAATTAGAGCGCGAGGATAGGAGGCAGGTGCTTGGTCGGGAGGCGCGATGCTCAGAGACAGGAGGGAGGTGGGAGCATTTCCGAGGAGGAAGAAGGAGGGAGTGTGCTGCTGGGAGAGAGGGGCAAGGCAGAGATGTTAGGGGGACTATGGTGGGGCGCAGTGCCCATAGAAAGGGGAAGGACGCATTGTCAGGCGGTCTGTCCGGGGGAGCGGTGAAGCAAGGCCGCAGACGAGAAAGTTTGAGCTCGAGAAGAAAGAATACCGTGAGGGAGAGAAGGATTGCAATGAGAAAGAGGGAGGGATATCACAGTGAGGACGAGGGAGAAGGCGAGGCGGGGATTGCCAGCTGAGAAAGTTTGACTGGAAGCAGGAGTTCAAGAGAAGAAGAATCACTGTGAGGAGAAGGGGTGGTGAGCGTCTGCTCGGAAGAGTGCTGGGAGATTGCCAAGTAGGGTACTGGCGCCTGAGGAATGCTTAGAAGGAGAGGAGAAGACCACGCAGTGGTCCGCAGGAGAGAGGGTGCAATACTCGGGGAGAGGAAGAAAGTGGGTGTGTTGCCCGAAGGAGAGAGAATAGACATATGCGCGATGCCTGGGGAAGAGGAAAGTGCGGGCGCGTTGTCCAGAGAGGTTGGAAGAGTGGGCACGATGCTCAGAACTGAGATTGACGTGGGCGCGATGCCCGAAATGAGAACTAAAATGGGCGCGATGCCCAGACTTGAACTTAAAATGGGCGTGATGCTCGTGGTTGGATTTGAAGTGGGCACGTTGCCTGGTTTTGGAGTTGGGATGGGTGGTTTGCCCAGGATGGAATTGGGAACAGGCGCGATGCCCGAAGAGGAGGGGCCCGCTCTGAGCCTTGTCATGGTCGTGGCCGCTCCTTTGGCTTGCATGTCTTGGTTTGTGTCGGGTCACTACTCATTCTCCTCCAATGCGAAGAGTTGGTCGAGAGATGCTGCCACATCGCTCATATTGAACCACTTGCTCCATTCTGGCTCTGGCTCCCCTTTCTTTGTGTGCTTGGACGGCCTGTCGCTGCCTGCAGCTTGATATACGGCCAAGGGTGAATGCTGAATAGGTTCAGAAGTGACAGCGGATGTTTGTTCACTCCCTGGCTACAACGGCCCTCTCTTGAAATGTCCGTATAATGTCCACGTGAGAGGCTCTCCCAGTTGCTGTCTGTCCTTGCCTGGCTTGTAACCTAGCCCTGCCCTGGCTCTCATCTTACGATCTTTCACAGTTTCAGTTCTCTCTTGCAGTTGTGCCCCTAATCCTTTTCCTGGCGGTACCCACCATCTGCTTCATGATATGCCAGCCTTTTTCGGTGATAATCTACTCCTCTTAGCTGCCTTAATAGACGGACCACTAGGCCTGGATACACGGTTGTGTCCCAAGTACCGACATCAGTGGCTGATTACTGGGGCCAAATGGAAAGTACTGAGTATCTGTCATAGCTTCCACTTCCACGACTGCGGGCTTGCTAGCCACCTTGACGATCTGTCCCTTGTATGGGAACTTGAGGCATTGGTGGACTGTAGATATAACTGTGCTGAGGGCCTGGATGAATGGCCTGCCTAGAATCATGCGGTAGCTTGGATCCAAATCCAAAATGTGGAAGTCTATTTCAGTGACGGATGGACCCAATCCGATTTTCAGTGTGACGACCCCCTTAGGCGACCTACTAGTGTTGTCGTAGGCCGTGACAGTGATGGCAGAAGGTCGGATCGATTGTACTGTTACCCCACAGAGTTCTAGCGTGTCAGAGGACACAACATTGATTGATGCCCCAGAGTCGACCAAACACCGGGACATGCGGATCCCATTGATGTTGACTGTGAGGCATATGGCATATGGCTGAGACTCGACTGGTGCTAATTCTTCTTCATGAAACATGATGGCCGGGTGCGAGCTTGTGGGTGTCAATACAACACTAATCTAGTTTACAGGCAGGTCCTCGTTCACCATCACCTTCTGTAAAATATTGCATGAGGGCTTCTTGGTGGACCACTGATCTCTTAATCAATTCCAGAATGGAGATTCTGGCCGGGGTTTTATCTAAGTGCTTTAGTAAATCATATTGCGTCCCCGGGACGGACTCCTCTGGCTGGACCTCTTCTTCTTCTTGGGGTGCCAAAGTCTGCTCTTGCTGTTGGGGAAATACCCTATTAACATGCGCCACTCCGGAGCACCATTGTTGCCTCAGGGTCTCTCTGATATTGTGTTGGGGTAGACGGAGTAGAATTGGAGGGAGGAGGTAGGGGGTGGTCGGAGAACATCTGGTGCGGCAATGGATAGTTTTTGCACTGGAGGGTTGAGTGGGGCTACGGAGAAAGAGGGCTCGATGGTTGGGGTTAATGAAGAGTACGGTCGTGGCGTGTGGAGAATAGGTGGGTTAGCTGATGGCGGTTGTGGGACTGTGGTAGAATGGGACGCTTGGATTGGTTTGTGGTGGGATGGTGGAAGGGTTGCGTAGGAAAGGGGCTTGTATGTTGGCGTGTGGAGGTGCCGTAGAGGCGGTAGATTGGCGGGTGAGTAGTAGGTAGGCTGGTTGACTGGATGGTGTGGTGTACTGGGTGGGGATGCGTAGGAATGAGGGTAGCGGATTATCGGGAGTGGGTGCACGGATGAAGGGTGTCAGGGTGAAGGATGACTGGGAAGGGGAGGTGGATGCAAAAGCTACTTCCGTCGGCCGACTTGAAGTTTCATATTGGGGAGATGCTCTAAAGGCATTAACCTGCTGATTCGGAATCTGGTGCTCCGGAAGTGGGTTCTGAATAATGCCCATACTGGGCTGCTGTTGGGCTGGAGCTGCTACTGCTGCTGTTTCTGTTCCTGCCTAGCCGGCCTTCGTGCTTTCATCTCTACAATATATTTCTTCATTTCCGCCCAATCAATGCCTCCGCTATCGTTCAGGTTATAGATGTAATCTTTGAAGTGAAAGCACGCCTCTAGGGTGTGGCCTGGTCCCCAGTGGAATTCACAGTATCGAGAGGTGTCAACATTGGGGGGCCGTTGTAGCCTCTCCCTCGGCAAGGTGAGTGCGCCAGCGGCCATTAGGGCGTTAAAGATATCCGGAAGGGTTTCTGGTAATGGGGGATAGTGAGTTCTCCTTGGGCCGGAGGGTGGTCGGGGTAGTTGGACTCATAATTGCCTGGAGAAGGGACTGATTGTATGGGGAGGTGCAGGAGGGAGTCGTTGGGATTGGTGCTGTGGAGGAGCGGGCTGCCGGGTATTGAGGCTGCGGAGGCTGACGGTATTGCGACTGCAGAGGTTGTTGGTGGTACAGGGGAGGTTGTTGGTACTGTGGCCGCAGGGGCCTCTGGTAATATGAGGACTGGTGGGGCTGTTGAGGCTACTGAGGCTGCTGAGGTTGCTGAGGTGGCATTCTGAATAGTGGTGGATTGTTGGTTCTTGGAGCGGGTTGTTGGGGTTGTGGGGTTCGAGTGTTGGTGTTAGGTCGGTAGGTGGAAGGATTAGGGTTGCCCATCGCACTCACTTGCTCATTATGGATGACACCCTCTGTCGTGGGACCGCCAACCAGAGCACCACTGGTTTTCTTGAACGTTCGAGTTTTGGACTCGAACATGGCCATGATAGGAGAGTCTTTCAACTGTGTTTGGATATATCGCGCCCTTTCATAAAGTTCCTCCATTGTTGTTATCTTATCTGGCCAAAATGTTTTGAACTGAGGCGTGGCATTTGCTGTGATCATTTTGACTTACTCGGCCTCAGATAGTGGTCTCTCAGTCTTTCAGCTAGTCCCTCCATCTATCAGCAAAATGTGAAAATTCTTCGTCTGTCCTCATCCTTTCAGCCCTAGATCAGTAATTGATAATGCTGGACCACTCTGTCCCTGTACCTCTATAGAAACTTCCTCTGCACGGTCTCGAAGTCCTTAGCATCCTTGTGTTCTAATGAATAGAACCACTCAAGGGTAGGCCCGTCCAAGGATCGTCGGAACAAGAAGGCAAGGGCCCGATTATCATTTTGCCAAAAGGAAGACTCGTACATGAATTCTTTTAGATGCACCAATGGATTGCCGGTGCCATTGTAATGGCGGTAAACCGGCATCTCAGAGGGGGGAAGGTGAAAAACTGGCATAGAAGGGAGTGCCAGTTCGAAGGAGTCTTCGGGTGTGGACACCCTTTTGAAATCTTGTTCGAGCTTACTCACCTTCGCTAAGGGGGCTTGGGCGAGTTGATCAACAGAAGATTTGGGAGGTGCCCCCGGAGGAAGGTGGTGGGGGACATCCATCTGAACAGGATAATGTGTAGAAGGGACACCGGCGGGTGGGGAGACATGAGCCAGGACTCGGGGTTGGTGAACGGGCCTCGCCGCGTCGGTGCTTGGCCGAGCATAAGGAAGAGGATGCCTCCCCACGGGACTATGGGGGCAGGACTGGATGATGGAATGGGCCCGCGAGGGGGTAGGAGAAGCTCGGGCCGTCGGGTCACGAGCGGATTGAATCTGAACACCCGCATTCGGGTGGGAGAGATGGACTGGGTCAAAAACAGACTTTCCCTTCAGGGCAGCCTAGACCTCCTGAAGCTGAGAGGCTTGGAGGTTCTGGAGGATGTCTACAATCTGGGATATATCAAATGGGGAGGAGGTGTTCCCAGCGTCATGCCTTGGCAAGATGTGGGGAGCATGAGTATCCATTGCGTCAACACGCGGACTGGACATATAGGTCCAGACGAAGCTGCATGCAAATATCTAAAGACACACCGTGTAATTTAACAAGCAACTAACAGACCTACTCAAACTATTTTGAGAGAAGGAGTTAATGACTTTTAAATCACCGACTTGGAAAATGATTACGTCCACTTAAATATTCAATATGTCTTAATGTGGATTTTAATAACGGTGTCTCTCCAAAATAGGTGTGAACCTAAAGTAGGTGAGATGACGACTTCGGGCTTTTCTAAACAACTTCCTTGCACACAATGGGTTTTCTAGCTCGGGACACCGGGATAGTACAACCGGCTTGGTCCACCGTGAGGGAATCCATGGGGTACGGAGACTTACGGATATCCCGATGAGGATTCTCTAGCCCGATGACGGAATGCCCAATGGGGAGATAGCCCTCACCGAGAAGGTGTGTGGATCCTAGGTATGGACGGAAGGAGGTCCCTCGGCCGAAATGCCCTGCAAATGCAAAAATAATACGAAGATAGCCAGATGGCAGGATGACTGGAGCTCTATGACAAACTGAATCGTGTCCAGTACAGTGGGCGCTATTCAGTAAAGGGTGTTTGTTCTGTTGACCACGGATCTGACAGCTCTTGAAAGCTGTAAGGGCCGAGACAACTCCCTCCGGACTCTCACAAATAGTGTCCGATCAGGCCGCCGCACAAATCAGGAACAGAAAATCATCCTCTGCACTAGACCGAATCAATCATGCAATCCGAGAACATAAAAAAGGCAGGGAATCGGACAGATATGCTTTCCACAATTTTTATATAAGGAAGGAAAAATCACATGGAGATGCTCTCTTCAGATGAAAGTAAGTACATGGGGAGGGGAACAAGGTGGTATTTTTTTTAGTTTTCTTTTTTCCTTTTAAATCACAGATTCCACACAAGAAGTGTAGCAAAAAATAAAGGAAAAATACGACTACAAAGTGGTAATGGCGACAGGACTCTCAATAGCACCTCGTGGGGTGCGGAAAGGTGGAGATTGTACCATGTGGGGTACGAAGCAGAGGCACACGTGGGTGCCGAAGGAGGGGCACACGTGGGTGCCAAATGGAGGTAACCGGAATCAAAAGATGAAGGGTCCCATCGCGATCGCCAAGTTGTAGACAGCGTTTTTCCTCGACTTTCCAAAAAACACTCGTCCTACGACGGGAAATATGGGATTTAAAAGGAGGAGAAGGATAAAGTGAAAATGGGGATGGGGGGATGAGGATGTGAAAATAAAAGGAACATGCGTGTGTGCACGAGGAATGTGTCGCGATCGCCAGGTGCGTGTGGGCACCGAATGTAATGGGCAGAAAGGAAATGACGCGGTGTACTTGCCTCCACCCGAAGAGAAGTGTGGGAATGTGTGGTGGATTCTCCTTCCTTCTTACACCGGCCGGCCGACGGAGAAGATTCGATGCCGGTTACCTTGCAAAATGGGAAAACAATGAGAAACAAGTAAAGGGGAGGTTAGACTATGAAGCGTAGTAAATGTAAATGGAATGAAGTGGGGAAAAACATGTAAATGAAGAGTAACACACCTCGTGGAGGTGGTGTTGAACCCCTTGGGAGTAGGTGGGTGAAAGAAATGCTATGTGTGTGTGTGCGGAGGTGTGCAATGTTTGTGCTAAACAACAAAACAAAAAAAAATGGAAATTGAAGAAGAGGAAGAGGTAGAATGGTGGCGTAGCCCGATGACGAAGTGTGGAGAGGATGGAGGAGACGCCGGTGTTGCTTCCCCCGCCACGCCCCAACACTCGGAAGCTCCAGTTCACGAAGGAGATGGTGCGAAGCTGACGTATGCGTTGCATCCCACCTCTGGAACACGAGCTTCCAATCTGATGTAATCCCACCTTAGAGGGTTGGAGAATTGGAATCCAGAGGTCGGGGTGGGAATTTGGCAGGGCTTCACCGTGGTTCGGATTGGATCCAAATGAGGATCCCCCGGGTCTATATTTATAGCCAAAATCTCGTCCAATTCAGCGAACGTCTATTACAACTTAAAGGCATCCACCTAACAGGCCGCGATTCTTAAGATCACTCGATTTGCATGCAATTAGACATTTTCATGATGATCGTAGCTGTAAGCTAGGTTCTGAATCGCATCTGGGTGGTTGGCCGCATTTTCTTAGGCAAATCGAATCTTTGACAAAATCCGATCCTTGATTTGATATTTATAAAACGCGGTGTTCCACCCAGACGTGCTTCCAAAAGACATCATGATTGCTGACATGGCGTCCATTAAATGGAGTTGACATGGTGCGGTCAAAATCTTTGACTTTACATCGCGGCGAGTCGGCAGGACACGCATTAATTTCGTCTAATCATCAGGACGCGGATCAACTCTGGGAAAAGGCGTCTGCTATGTTGGCCGCAAATAGATGAAGCTCAACAGACCTTTTGGGAAAGAGATCTAAAAAAAAACCCTAGAAAAATCTAGAAAAATAGGAAGATTACCCACGAGGCTAATGGAGAAGAGCCACTTCGAGGCATCGTGGTATAACATGGAATTTGCTCGATGTGTTGCCAAATTGGCGTGTCTACAATCGACTCTTTCAGAATTGTTGCAAACAATGACTTACTCTCAAAATGATTTGCCATCACATCGACTTGCCCTTACAACGACTTGCTCTCAGAACGATTTGCCATCACATCGACTTGCCCTTACAACGACTCGCTCTCAGAATGATTTGCCATTTCATCGACTTTCCCTTACAACGACTCGCTCTCAGAACGATTTGACATCACATCGATTTGCCCTTACAACGACTCACACTCAGAACGATTTGCCCTCTCTTCAACTTGCCCTCACACCAACTTGCTCTCACATAGACTTGTTTCCCCATCGACTCTGTCGTAAACATCGACTCTGGTCATAAGTAACGACTTTAGTCATAAGCATCGACTTTGGTTGTAAACATCAACTTCTGTTGTAGTTACTCCTACATAGATTTTAGTTGTAATCGTTCCCACATGCAACCCGATGGAAAAAAATCTAGATTGTTTTACTGAGTCATTCTGTGAATCATATGCATGCCCCATTGACACATCAGGTTATGTATCTAGTTAGTGGCCTAAAAGTGATCAACGTACATGAAAGCCATAAGAACATAAACTCTATTCTAAGAAATTCTACTGACTGGTTTTACCTATCATATGACTGATATGAGTTATGTCCAAATTCTAGCTTGTTATAAGTTGAACTCTATGAATGATCATGTTCTTTTTACTGTGAGCTTGTTCTTGAAAGTCTGTGGCCATAATATGTATATGATCGGCACAATGTGGGACTTCGGTCCATTTGACTAATGTCTGTGCAAATAAGGGGCCCTGTCTAGTCCTGGGGAGGAGTGCCCCAACGTACTTGTTAACCACGGAAGTATGGACTTGTGGTGCTTGGCATGGCACTGATATGTATGCAAGATTTGTGAAGGTGCCTTTGTTTGATATGATAAGTTCGATATGTTTAGTTCAATATGATACGTTTGATCATGTGATTATCTGATATCTATGTCTATATGGCAAAATCCTTGTCTTGTGATACTATCATATCCTTGGAAATTCTTTGTCCCGTACCTTTGAAAGTCAATATATGTGTCGCTATGTTATTGTTGACAAAAATCCTAGTTTGCTTCAGTAAATCATTGATTAGCATGCAAGTTTGTATGAATATCCTGCTTTGTAAATTCCTGTATAATAAAACACTAATCATGTATGTTAGTGCCCACACTTGAGATGTAAATCCTACTGGGCTAGTTTGCTCACCCTACTACCCTAAACATTTCAAGAAATGATGAGGATCTTGTGGACATAGAAGGGGAGGGGTTCGAGTGAAGAGCATATCGTCATCTGAAGCTGTGATGCTGAGTAGATGTCTGAGTAGTTTTGTTGTAATGACATTTGTTTCGTGGAGGATGATTGTTTTTGCCTTGTGGGGTCTATGGTGGCCTCTGGCGTTCCTAGTTCTATTGTTATTTGATTAGGAACTTCCTTAATTAATCTTATATCTTAGCTTTAATTCTGATTCGAATATAACTGCAATTCCGCTTCGGGGCGTGACACCAAGTTTCTGAAATCATACTATTGCCCACACCATAATAGAAGAAGAAAGCCAAAATAAGATTGCCTTGGTTATCTCTGATGCACCCACCTTCACCACAAGCTCCCGGAGACCCCTTACAAGCACCATCAACGTTGAGAACAAGACCATGGATTGGCAGGATCCATCTACCCAATTTCAACTTCTTCAAAGAGATATTTGGCATGAAGCCAAAGCCTTGAATTATACTAGCCATCTTTACTGTGAGATTTACTTTGAAAGTCACGTCCTTAAGGGCCAAAGACACCATAAACTTAATATTATTGCATATTTTCTTGACCAACCATTGTTTTGATTCAAAGCGGGAGCTACATCTCGCCTTCTAGATCTCCTACATCATAATGATGAAACCATATAGGGATATAAAACCAAATGGGGAGTCAACTCTACTCGTTTGAATGAAGCTCCAACACCTTTGAGTTATTTGATCATGCAAAACTACACGCTGCTAACTAAAGGCTGAAACCAATGCCAACATGAAGAGGCCAAATCGCCACCAATGAAAAGATGGTTAGAATCTTCTATAGCTGGGTACTTGCAACAGGAGCATCGAGACACTATGAAAATACCATATTCATTAATCCTAGAGTCTACTAGAATAGCACGGTTTAAAAGTGTCCAACAGAATAGAGAGGCCCTCCTAAAAAAGCCCGAGTGCTAGATCTTCGACAAGGATGGTCGTACTACACCCCTCGGTCTTAAAAAATTATAGGTGTAGACACGTAAATTTGGCTCCACCGCGGGTAAATTTTATGTTGCGCCATAATGCCACAAATGGCCCTCTTTTTGCCTTGCAAGAGTGTTTTCCCAATATTTTTTGGATCTCACCCATTCTTCTTTTCGGGTGCTTCTCCATCGCTTCAAGGTGGTTCGGTCGTGTTTGGTTTCATTTGATTCGCGTCCACTATAGTGGACGCCTTTTAAGAAGACCGTATCACGTCCTGCCGCCCTGACGCATTTCAAATCAAGACGCATCGGCCTGAGCCGCCGCGATTAGGTGAGACCTCGAAAGTCCTCACACTCAAGTGCCTGCCCCTCGAAACCACGCAAAATCTTTGAATCGCGTCCTGCCGCCTAGACGCGATTAGGTCGTAGGCCTGATACGCCAGACTTTGGAAGTCGTCCCACGTGCCTAAATCGTAATTGCGGCAAGGTAGGCTGGCGCATTTCAAAAACGTGGCGGTCATCCCCGACGCGATTCTAAAAGTGGTCATCATTGACAAATGTCAAATCAAGTTGACTTCTGAATCACGGCCTGCTGCCCAGACGCGATTTAAATCAAGTCGCGATGCGCTTGCCCGACGCTATTCTAATCGCGGCCTGCCGCCCAGACGTGTTTTAGTCTTAAGTCACATCCGCTGTAATGGACGCGATTTGAATCCGTGATGCCTATAAATTGGACCCGAGGGTCATTTGTTCTGGGGGTTCCACGAAGTGGCGAAGCCCTGCCAGATCATCGCCTCGACTCCAAGCCATTCCTCACTGACCCATTCTTCTTTCTCGGAGTTTGGCACCATCGTCTCCTTCCATTCCATGCACGAGGCGGAAGCGTCTTCCTCCTCTCCTTCGCCGTCCAACTGGCAACGGCCCATCACGCCACACCAACATTTGGGGAAGCACCCCCCCCCCTTCTCTTTCTCCTTTTATTTGCATTTCTATCTCCTCCGGGCCCCCACGTGGCCCTTTACATTTTCACTTCCTCCGGGCCTCACGTGGCCCTCCTTTACTCTTTTTCTACACACACGCACACACATCTATTTTAGGGGTTTAAAAACCACCATTCGGTGAGTCCTCCCCATTTTTATTCATTTTATTTATTCATTTGGGATTCGATGCTGCACTTCTTATTTGACTAATCCTTATTTTCTTTGTCTTTTTTGCAAGAGTAATCGAACGAGGAAACGCCCTCTACCGCGGCCGGCCATGTTCATAGAGGAAGAGAAGACCCACATCATCCCTCGCGCAATCTCCCCGCTAAAAAGGTACGCTCGCGATCACTCTTTCATCCCGCACCCTTCGCTGTGCGTCTCCATTCGGTGCCCACGTGCACCTGGCGATCACGATCCTCTTCTCACCTAACACCTCCCTCTTTGTACGCGTCGTCGGACCCTTGGCGGTGTCTACAATAGGCAGTCTTGACACTAAAATCACCACTGGAAGTTCCTAACCATATGCATCGATCTGCCTCATCTGAGAGCTGAAAATCTAAGATACGGTTTGCACAAGGAATCATGGCCCAAGTAGGGTGATTCACATCCTGTATGACCTTCCTAACCTTTGCCCTATGGCTATTATCTAACGTGTTCTTGTGTGAGTAATTGAATACATAATCAATGCATGATTGGTCAGATTGAAGTATCATTTGATATTGTCTGTGTTGATCAAGTACAACTAATTGCTTCATGGTTAATCTGACCGTTCAATCTTCGTCGGATTAAGATGTACTATGTGATTGATCGAATATTGCGTCATTCGATCTATGTATGCACTTGATTGATTGCAATATCATTATATGCTGATTGAATATTGTGTTGATATTTGGATATATAGATCGGCTTGTCTGATGTTGATCAATTTAATGGATAAGATGCCATTGATCAAATGCATCAATTGGTAAGCGCATAGTTGATTGGAGTCATTCGATCTTTTTCAACTGATGATAAAAAATGTTGATTGTTACATATACAGTTAATAGGGTCATCCAATCTTGTGTGCTATTTCATTAGTGTGCCAATATATAGTTATAGTTTAAGTGTTTTAGTTATTTAAGTAATTAAGTATATTTGTACATGATATAAATGGATTGAATAGATATAGTTAATTATGATTGACCATAATATAATTGAATATATATATAAATAGGTCAAAAATTTACATGTAATGTAGTTAAGTATATATTCATATATACATATATATGAATATATTTACATAGATATAAATGGATATAGTTAAATCTATAACACCCATCTGAACACAACTTAATTTTGGAGGTGCTTCCTACATAAGAAGCCGGATATACATGTTATGAGATGGGCCTTTAGCATTGTGTGCTTATACATACAACAAACCATTTCACATTGCGATCTCATAGTGTAATGAAATATAAGTGTGAACTTTTACATCATAATTCACTAAAATGTACACAATAGGGACTGTTTTAACTTACATATATTTACATAACCAAATTTGTCAAAAGTTCAAAAGCATCTTAAAAGAAAGATCTTGTTCTTCATAATTTTGCAGTGGCATAATGAACAAAGCATATGGTCCAAAAGTCTCTAAACATGTTGATGTGAAATATTTATGAAAAGGAGACAAGAGTCGAAAGGACTCAATAGGTAGACCAAAACTAAAATCTTTCACAAGATTATTACTGGAAGGATAAGGATCATATAGTCGATCACTTTGTACTCAATGTGCATGGTTTCAAATTTCCATGGAAATGAGCAATAAGAAAATAGTAAATGAAGAATTTACTGAAGACAGATTTCAGAACATGTAGAACATTTAGAGTTCCTTCGAACAAATGGCAACACTTTTATACATAAAGCAAAAAACTGGGTTTCTTATCTTGGTTCGATAGGCATCAAAAATGCCAAGAGTTCAACATACAGCTAAAACATACTAACATCTTCTGTGCCTAGGCAATAAAGCACTTCAAATCTTGCCCTTACGTACGAGTGGGGTCTGATTGCCCACATATAGAGTATGATTTTTCTTATAGACACCTAAACAAAGTTGGGTCTTCATACAAAAGCCGTCGCCCATGGCTAACCACTTGTGGTTGTTGCTTACCACAAATAGTTCTAAACCCTCTTTGAGAGAGCACTATCTTCCAGTATCAAGATCAAATTTTGCATGTGCATGGATTTCCAAAAAGAAGGGTGAAATCACATAGGAAGAGTCAAAGAGCATGAGGAAGCTCTTAGGACAGGAATGTAGGTCTCAAGGCTGTGAGGGGAAGATTAACAACATTTAGACCAACACAAATTTAACCTTAGTTGGGACAGAATAAGAATGTGGGGAAAATTCAATATGAACATCATTGGAAAACCAAGATCTGATCATGCCTACCTTTGGGAACCTGAGATTCTAGCCCAAAGAACACCTTCTTCTAGAGTGGATGGCTTACTCCTCTTTTGGTTGAGCTCCAAGGGTTGCATACAACAATGCCAACCTCTCTACGGTGATAACATTGTTTTAAATAAGTATTATCTTATCCAGACATTCAAAACTAAGTATCCTAGACACCTAGCTTTTTATATGTTAAAGGCTCGGGATTTTCCTGATAAAAATCTAGCAAAATGAGCCTGATTTAACTTTGGTTGTGTAGGTTTTACAGACACATTATGTTTTTTCAGAATAGTCATCATAACACTTAATTTCTAAGGCTTACGTAAGGTTCCACTAAGGAGATTTTCAGAATTGTTTCAGGCAGAAAATTATTTGTTTAATGGGGTTTCATTCCACATAGAACTATCTTAGGTTTAGTTTAAAAGATCATTTTGATATTAAAAGGAATGATTGTTCTGATAACTTGAGTCAAATGATTGTTTGGAACTAGACTCAAAATGATCATTTGAGGACTTGAGTTAAAAGACTTCTTCCGAGAATTTATAAGAAATGATTGTTTTCATAACTTATAAAAATGCTCATTTAAATTAAGGAAGAATGATCGATTTGAACTTGTAAAGAATGATCGTTTCATAACAAGTCCAAAGAATTGATTTAGGGCACTTATAAAGAATGGTCGTTTCAGATTTCTAATGAATATCCAATTCAGAATAGGTCTAACGAGTCAATTCTTGGAACTCATGAAGAATGCTCATTTTAGGACTTAAGGCAAACGAATCTAACACGGGTAACTCCCCACTCTAAGGTCGAAGACAGGGTGATGCATGGCGGATGAGCTCATCTTGGTTGTGGCCCAATGTAGTTGGCCTTAGCTCCACCTGATGTAGAACGCGCAATATGGCTGTGGGAATCCCAGCCTCGTGGCTCAGATAACTACCTACTACTCGACTGTTGGGTTAATGGTCACTGCTCATGCACCCCATAATGGCGCCCATTAGGGCCACGATTTGGTCGATGAGGTGCGATGGTTATGAGATCGTGGCACGAGATCTAAAGGAACGATTGATGGTTCAATGCTGCTCAACTCATTATATAAGGGGGTAGGTTTGATGTTTACAGGTACACACTCTTTCTGATCTTGACACCATACCATTCTGCTCGGCCACCTACTGACCTAAGCTTTGGAGTGTCTCTCCACCAAGGCCTCTCGGTGGTATTGTAGGTCAGACAACAAGCTCTAGTCAGTGACATGGACCAAGTGGCCCTAGCCACCTCTGCCCAGGCCTACCTCACAAGAGCAACCACATCATTTTTGGTGCCATCTATAGTAAGCAACTTCTTGGCTTCAATGGCTCCCAAGGGTAAGTCTGTCATCAGTCATTCTGCCGATGAGAACATTGGCCTAGTCGAGGCCCCTGAGGAAGTTGTTGGTGGATGGTTTAGCACAGGTCACTAAAACTATGCAACCTCCACACACCTCGATCGAATTGAACAATTCTTTGAGACAATGCAATAGATGATGAACTTATTGATGAAGCAAAACCAGTGGCTCCTAGAGGCTCAGGCTATGGCCACCTTGGCCTTGGCAGCAGCAATGATGACTGCATTGCCAAGCCTTCCACAGGAGTCGGCCATGTAGATTCCTCTGCCTCCTCCTCTTGCTCCATCGACAGGCCGTGATAGCTACCACGTCGTGGTAGTGACACACTCTATTCCACCCCCACCTCCGGTCGGCCTGATGGCACCTCCCACTACCCAAGCAACGGCGGAGCCGATACTGTCAAGGACTCTAGAGCCCAACCACTACTTAGAGGAGTCGATACCATCTAGGGGGCATGTCATGGCTAGAGAGCCTTTGTGGAAGGAGGATCTTCTAGAGATGAATCAAAAGATCGAGACCTTCTAGCACGTAACCTGACCTCCCTTGGTCCAGACTGTTGTCCTCCTCACTGTTCGCCGAGGAGATCACGTCAGTTTCGATCCCACTAAAGCTCCAGCTCCCCAAGTTCCGATGCTACAATGGGACAACCACCCCCATTCACCACCTCGACATTTTCCAGGGACATATCTAGATGGTGAAAATTTCTGACACCCTAAAGTGTCGTGCCTTCATGTTGACCCTGGACGATGAAGCACTATAGTGGTTCAAGGCATTGCTGACACATTTGGTGCGAAGCTTTGCCGACTTCACACAGAAGTTCCTAGACCACTTCTGCAACACGATGCAACACTCCCTTTTCACCGATGATTTGTAACTAGTATCATAGGGAGAGGTCGAGCTCTTTCGAGACTACGCCAAGAGATTTTCAGCTTGATGTGATGAAAATCATTGACCTCGATCTTCGCACGGCTGTCAACATCCTCACCTAGGTTTGCAAAAATGCACCCTTTGTCATGTTGATTGCAAAGAAGCCCCCAGTGTTTCTGGCTGACCTCCTCTCCCACATTTAGAAGTGTGTGCAGCTTGAGTCCACTCTCGAGGCCACCGGTAAGCTGCGACAACCTATTGACCAGGGTGCGTCAAGCAGTGTGTTAGCCCAAAAGAATCCAAGGTGGGAGGAGGAGAAGCCCAAGGAAGATGCTCTATGTTGTTTCGACTAGTCTCGACGGCCTGACGTGCCATGTCGGGATAGGAGCTACCTCAGTTCGGAAGGCCACCACTAAGCTATGTCTTCATGTGGTCACAGGCATGTTGCCCAAGCTATGAAAACCTAGAGGGTGGTGAATAGGTCCTAATCAAGGTATCAAATTATATTTGTTGATTTAGCAAGTTATAAATCTTATCTACCTAAATAGGAAACTTCACAAATAATATTTGTTGGTATGCAGAAATCAAATGAAGTGATTATAGATGCAAACCACCATGGTAAAGATAAGCAAACACACAAGCACACACTACACCACAATTTATTCTGGTTTGGTGTTGATCCACTCAACACCTACGTTTAGTCCTTAAGGATAAACATCTTGAAATTTCCACTAACCAGTTGAAGCCTCAGCCAAACAATACACACACTGGATGTTGACCTCCAGTTGGTCCACCAACACCTGAACTCTTCAAGTCTTCTGCATCACAAGAGGAAAACCACATATACAGACCTCTGGTTGGTCACAACACCGACTACAACATAGTCAGGTCTTCACATATCCAATGTGGAACAAGACGCTTGAACACTAGACCTTCACCTTCTACCCAAGGTGGAAATACTCTTAAGAGGAGTAAGCGGTGCCTAGAAGAATGTCTACAACTAGATAGAAATGGCACAAAGTGAAAGCGCAATAAAGAGCCCTAGAATAAAGATGACGCAAAGCTGAATGTGGTTGGGCCTTCAATGCTTAGCAGAATGATTTCTTAAATGATGAGTAGCTGAGCAGCACAAGCTTCTATTCCTCCAAGTGAAGCCCTCTTCAATGAGTAGTTGATCAGTATGCTAGAAGAAGTTGGAAGACATTGAATGCTAGAGTAAAGAGCTTCCTTTGGTGTGCTACAAATCTTGAATTCTCAGAGTCTTACTCTAGGCTTTTTCTCTCTTGTTGTTTTTATATTACACAACTCTAGGATTTATACATGAAATCCATTTTCTTAACGTTACACACATACAAGTGTATGTTAGGCACAACACTAGATAGTTATCCATTGAATCTTCTATTATACGAGAATGTCTCAAGATTTGCTTGGGGACTGGACGTAGGACTTCCATTTGGAAGAGCCGAACCAGGATAAATCCTTGTGTTCATGTGTGTGATTGTCTTTTAATTGCTTCCGCACTTCTACTCTCTACTGCACACAACTACATTCACTAACCAAAGTTTTCAAGTAGTGATTTTAATCTGTGTTTTTAGATTATCCTATTCAACCCCCCCCCCCCCCAGGCTATCCTTGCTGCCAACCGTAAGTGGGCCAACAAGTTATATTAGAGTCAAGCTCTTCACATCTTCCGATATCTACAAGTTGTATCAGAAAAGCAAAAGATCCAACAATCTAAAGAGCAAAGATCAATGGCAGCTCAAGGATTTGCTGAAGGCCAATCTATCAACAGACCACCCTTTTTTATGATGAAGATTACAACTATTGGAAGACTAGGATGGAGTTCTTCCTCCAAGGTTATGACTATCAGTTATGGACTATCATTGAATCACTAACCAGGGTACAATCCCTCCAAGGATATACAAACCCCCAGCTCCCCGCTGGTCCTCTTCCTTTCCGAGTAGGAAGGAAACTCACTTCTGTTATAGGTCAAGAAGCCACCCTCTTGGAACAAACCCCAATGCGGTTCTGCTGACACCAACCCCAACTAGGTTCTGCTGACACCAACCCCAGTTAGGTTCTTCCCTTAACCCAAGGGGAACACTGTGTACAGTCCCACAGCCAGACAGAATCCACCAACACCCCGCTGACCTTCTCTTCACATAGGAAGAGGAACATTGTATATAGTCCTATAGCTGGACACAAGTCTTTCATAGAAAAGAAAGAACAGACTAAGAGCTATACAAGATGAACACTAAGGACTCAAACTCTCTGCTCACAAACTCTTTCCCAGATTTACAATGATGCATAAAGAGGGAATAGAGGAAGGCTTGAATGCTTGGAGCTTAGAAGACTTCATGTCTGAAAGCTTCTCTTAAATAGGCTCAAGCTCTTCACTCTTTACGTGTGTGTGTGTGGAGTTGGATGCTCACTGGATGTAGACTCCTTCAATGATTTTCAGGTATGATCTCTTGTTCTTCTGCTTCAAACACTTCATACTTTATAGAGCAGAAAGATAGATCCGTTGATGTATAGCCGTTGGAGTTCTTGGATCCGTTGAGACTCTTCATCATTTGCTCTTCTTTCCTTTTGTCTAACAGATGTCTTCTTGAGTCTACTGGCTACTTGGAATGGAGGAAGATCTTCCAGCTAGTGTATGCTTCCAAGAGAGCCAACAGTAGGTCCAAGATGTTGACTATGAGTAGAATAGACTTGCAGACATTTAATGCAAAGAAGAAGATGCTAGACTAAAAGGTCTTCTGATAGAAGGCCCATACCTTGTCTTACTTCCATGTTTCCTGCTGACAACATCTCACCTACCCTGAAGGATAGACAGTAGAAAAAATCTTTAGTCAGACAGAGAAATAATAAGCTAAACATATGAAGTACATTTGAACTTTCATTTGGGTGATAAAGGCATTTTGAAACATTTGAAATGTAGAGGCAATCGATGTTTATTTAAAGGTAATCGATATTTCAGAGGCAATCGATGTTTCATGAAGATAATCAATGTTTTATAAAGACAATATATGTTTTGAAGGTAATCGATGTTTAAGGTAATCAATGTTGCTCAAAGGCAATCGATGTTGCTCAAAGGCAATCGATGTTTAAATGAAGAGCAATCGATGTTTAAAAGACAATCGATGTTTAAAAGATAATCGATGTTTAAGAAGCAATCAATGTTTTAAAGTTAATCGATGTTTAAAAGGCAATCGATGTTTAAAAGACAGTCGATATTCAAAGACAATCGATGTTTAAAGATAATCGATGTTTAAGGCAATTGATGTTTAAGTGAAGAGCAATCGATGTTTGAAGACAATCGATGTTTAAGGCAATCGATGTTTAAGTGAAGAGTGAACGCAGCCTTGCTGATATATGTTTTATCATTGTTGGAAGTACATAAATCAACAGACTCATTCTCTAATCTGTCTCACAGAAATAGGAAAGAACAAGTACAGTGATGAGAACAGGTCAAAATCCATAAAGAGGCTGAATAAAACTTGATTTAAACTACTTTGACTTGAAACCAGAAAGATCTGACAGTAAAATTTGACGTGAATCCATTCAGTTCACTCAGTGCGATTAGAACCCTTCAATATCACATTCAAATGAACACTAACAAGATTTAAATTCTTATTACATCAAAATTGAACTGAGAACTCTTAATAACAGATCAAATCAAACATTCTTCCACAGAGCAATTGGTGCAATACGAAACAAACATTCCTACATCTAATTTCAAGACTGTTATTGTTCTAGAGTTGCTCACACCTTCATAGCTTGAAGGGAAGAAACATAAGATAAAGAAAATAATAGATGTATGCTTCAATTACGCAAAAAGAAGTAACTAGAAAATGAGATATATCACAATTTTATTGCAACTCAAAGATCAGGATGAGACAGTGAAGAAATCAAAGAACTCAATCAGAAATTTACTCTGAGAACAATATGAACTATAAGAAGTTCAGATCACTATACCCTCACAGCTCGAGGGATGAAGAACAAAAGGGGAATAGGATGCAATAAGCTTCAAAACAACAAGAAGAACCACAGTAGATTTCTATACCCTCACAGTCTGATGAATCAATAAGAAAACAATAAAAGAAATATAAACTGCAACGTCAAACTCCTGATCTGTCTAGAGGAAAGGATAAGAACACCAACAAAATGGAAATCTCAAAAAAAAAAAGAGGAATCCAGCTCTCTGATCTCTCAAACCCTAGTTTCTCTCTGCTACCTTCGGAAGCTCCACAACGCACGGACCTCTGAAGGTCCTGATCCCCGATGCCGGACAGCCCAGAACGAGCCAAGGATAGGTTCCCTTGGTCGCCCTGTTCCCTCCTCTGTAGCGCGCCTCCTCGTAGATGAGCCAACAGATGCGCTTCTGGATCGTCCTCCTCGTGTGATCGCCAGCAAACCGATCCACCCCAAGCATCGGAGCCACCTCCCTTCTCTCCCTCCCTCCCGCACTGAGGACCTCGGGGTCTTTATATAGACGCCAGAGCTCCTCACACACGAGCTCCGTCGGATGCTTCACACGCCCGAGCTCCTCACGCGAGCTCCTCACGCCCAGCTCCGCACGCGAGCTCCTCATGCCCCAACTCTGCACGCGAGCTCCTCACGCATTGTGCACCCTTTCCTTTTGCGCCCGAGCTGCAGCCGCACAAACGAGCTCCATCGCTGCGCGCCTCCACCGCGCACGAGCTCCGCACGCCCCAGCTCCATCCGCACCGAGCAGCTTTTTTTCACGCCTCCTCCTGCCTCCGGAAGCCCTCGTGGGAAAGAAGAAAAGGGTTTTAGTGGTGTGCGTGGCCAATTCTGGTTGGATGAGAGAAAGGGTAATGGCGCAATGCGCCGATGGTGGTGAAGAAAAAATGCTGGCGCAATGGACTCATGAGGGGGTATATGGCATGATGGTATTGGGTGAGGGTTGTTTATTTAACTAAAATTCATTTAAAATCTGATTTATTTACGGACTAATATTTACAAGAATTATTAAAAGATGTTTACAAAAATATAAAAGCAATAATGAGACTAAAAATTATTTCTATACAGTATTTATTAACGATCTTCATTTCTAACAATGTACCTGTAAAAAGAGAAAACACTTTTATTAGTAAAACTATTCAAAAGGTATTGACTTTATTAAATGAGAATCTAACTATGTGTTCTACCAAAAAATTTAACTAATATGCTCAAAAATTTATACATGAATAAAATAAAAATTAAAGGTAAAATGTACATTATTTATACACAAATGATGTCTCACATCAACTATATGTATGAAATTTAACACTAAAAATTTTGCAGTTATCACTCCCCCCTACTTGAACATTGCTAGCCCCTTAGCAATAAACATTACTCCAAATGTAAGACTAGAAGATGTAATGTCTCATGCTAAACATCCATCATGTAAAAGGTTAATGTGGAGATATTTCTAACCATGTCTTTCCTAATTGTACGGGCTTATGGCAAGAAATTAGTGCACGAATGATAGCTCACTTAAGAGTTCACATCAGCCCTTCTGGAGCTTCTCTGCCTCAGCTAGTATTTGAGATTAGATTAATTCGAGAGAGAAGAAAGAATTGTGGAATAAGATCCTTGCTCAGTCAGATTGGGTTGTTCTCTCAATTCCATTCTGCCCAACTTCCTTGAAGATTATTTCTCTAAGCTGAGGACTTTGCCTCTTTATTTGCACTTTGTGCACACAAAATTTTTTCTTTCTTTTTCATCCATAATGCTGCACAACCCATCACTTTTCAAGAGTAGCGAGTCCAACTTTACTCAGATCCAAGGCATTTTTCATGGATATTTTTTTCTTTTTCTTTGTCTTCTCTTTTTTTTTCTTTTTAAAGGAAGGATGGACACTCAGCTTCCTTGATCACATGCCTTCACTTCCTTCGTAATTCACTTAAGAGAAAGGGAGAAAACCAATCACCTCTCTCTTACTAGCCTTAACAAATTTGCCACCTTCGGGTTCAGCTAGTCTAAGTGGTTGAATAGTGTATGTATAAAACTTGTTGCCATAAATCCTTACATAAGATAGACGGGGGATACATGTAATCCTTTACTAGAGGCTACCTAACATATATGTTTGCAAAGGAATGTGACAAATACAAAATTTTAATGGTTAAAGATCAGACACATTGTCTGTGTTTTGCAATGCCAGGCATTTTTTTATTCAAAGATGAAACATTGTGAAATTTTCTTTTATTTGCACATGTACAAGCTAAAAAATGAAGCACTGGGTTAGAGTGAGGACTATGAATGCATGTTTATTCTACCCTTCCCAATTTATTTGTAGGACAGGAAAGTAAGATAGAGAATTATCTGATAACGAAAATCTGTACACATGGGTTGCCTCCCAAGAGCGCTAAGTTTATCATCTTCAGCCAGACGCAATTAAGCTCCATTTGGCTCTGCTAGCTTGGTAGACTCAATTTTCAAGGAAGGTGGGCTTTCAAAGAAATGCTTTAACCTCTGTCCATTAACAGTGAATGATTGTCCAGTTTTAGGGTCAAGAATAATGACAGCATCATTGTCACAAGCTTTGAAAACAGTGTAAGGACCATCCCATCGGGACTTCAATTTTCCTGGAAACAGACGAAGCCTAGAATTAAATAATCAGACCTTATCATGCACTTGAAAAGTTTTTCTATGAATGTGTTTATCATGAAATGCTTTGGCTTTGGCTTTATAAATCTTGGAACTTTCATAGGCCTCATTTCTAAGCTCTTCTAGCTCATTCAGCTGTAGGGTCCTTTGTTGACCAGCTTGGGCTAAATCAAGATTTACCTGTTTAATAGCCTAATAGGCTCTATGCTCAAGTTCTACCGGCAGATAACAAGATTTTCCAAAAACAAGTCGGAAAGGGGACATTCTAATGGGAGTTTTGAAAGCGATTCGGTAGGCCCACAATGCATCATCTAACCTTTCTGACCGGTCTTTCCTATCAGGCCTGACCAACTTCTGAAGAATGTTCTTAATCTCCATGTTTGATACTTCTACCTGGCCATTAGTTTGCGGATGGTAAGGTGTTGCCAGCTTATGAGTGATCCCATACTTCCTTAGGAGTGTCTTGAACTGAGTGTTAATGAAATGTGGTCCTCCATCACTAATGATTGCCTTGGGCCACCCAAATCTAGAAAAGATGTTTTTTTGAACAAATTTGATGGCCACCTTATGATCATTGGTCTTTGTGGCTATGGCCTCTATCCATTTGGACACATAATCAATAGCAACTAAAATGTACGTGTATCCAAAGGACTGTGAAAAAGGTCTCATAAAGTCTATTCCCCATACATCAAAAATTTCTACAAACAAAATGGGGTTAAGAGGTTAAGAGGCATCATATCCTTCTTAGAAATATTTCCCATGGTTTGACATCTAGGACATGCCTTACAAAATTAGTGGGCATCCTTAAACAACGTGGGCCAATAGAAACCGGAGTCTAAGACATTAGCAGCGGTCTTCTTTCCTAAAAAATGCCCTCCACAAGCAAGAGAATGGCAAAACTTGAGGACACTTTGATGCTCATTCTCAGGGACACATCTTCTTATCACTTGGTCTGGTCCTATAAAAAATAGCTTCGGGTCCTCCCAAATAAAATACTTGTCCCTAGCAAAGAATCTTTCTCTTTCATTTTTGGTCCAGTCTCCAGGTACTCGTCCAATGACTTTATAATTCACAATGTGGGCGTACCATGGAGATGAAATATTAGAGACAGCTAAAATGTGCTCATCCAGGAAAGCATCTCTGATAGGCATAGAGTCCGGGGCAACTATTCTGGACAAATGGTCAGCTACCACATTCTTGGATCCTTTCTTATCATTAATTTCCAAATCAAACTCCTGTAACAATAGAATCCATCTGATCAACCTAGGCTTGGCATCCTTTTGGCAAGTAAATGCCTTAAGGCAACATGGTCAGTGAAAACAATGATTTTGGCTCCTAAAAGGTAAGATCTGAACTTCTCTAAGGCAAAGACAACAGCTAGGAGCTCTTTCTCAGTGGTTGTGTATCGAATCTGGGTGTCATTCAATGTTCTACTTGCATAATAAATCACTACATATCCTTTATCAATTTTTTGACCCAAAATAGCACCTATTGCAAAGTCTGAAGCATCACACATTATCTCAAATGGTAGTGACCAGTCTGGAGATTGTAGAATTGGAGCTCTGGTTAAAATGTCTTTTAAGTCTTCAAATGCTTTGTTACAAGCTTCGTCAAAAATGAAATAAGTGTATTTTAACAAAGAAGTCAATGGTCTTGTAATTTTGGAAAAGTCTTTGATGAACCTCCTATAGAATCCAGCATGACCAAGGAAGGATCAAATTTGTTTGACAAAGTTGGGAGGAGGCAATTTGGAAATGAGATTTATCTTGGCTTTATCTACCTCTATCCCTCTCTCTGAGACAATATGCCCTAAGACAATCCCCTCCTTTACCATGAAGTGGGTCTTTTCCCAACTTAAGACAAGATTGGCATTAATGCATCTTTTGAGCACTTCAATCAAATGGTCGAGGCACGAATCAAAGTCATTTCCAAACACAGAAAAATCATCCATAAAGACTTCTAAGTAATCCCCAACCATGTCTGAGAAAATAGACAGCATGCAACATTGAAAAGTTGCAGGGGCATTGTAAGGAATCGATCAGAGCGCAGAGGAAAGCGCGATTCCCTAAGGCATATATCGTTGCCGGCGGTCGGAATCAAACAAAAATGGAGAACCCGCGCGAAGGAAGATCCGATCTTTACCTTTGCGGGGTTGCGAAACTCCCGAATCCGGGGAGGAGGTAGCGCTGGAGGCGCTGGTGCTTCAAGCCGTTCAGGTGTCCGACCTCTAGACGTATCCACGCGAGCTCCGGATGCAAACGGGATCTCCTCGGTCTCCACGCATTCTCAACTCCACCATGTGCCAGAGAGAGGAGAGAGAGAAGGGGGCGCCCAGGGAGAGAGAGAGGAGGTGGCGGCCAGGGAGAGAGTTTGTAGCTTGGGCCAGGGTTTAACTCTCCACGTATATTTATAGACACTGCAGTTTTTCACAAAAACCCAGTTATTGTCTATAACGACCATCCTGCCCAGTCTGCTCGGAACTCTATTGCGTGTGACCCTCTAGGCCCAAGTGCTAGTCCAATTTTCAGCCCATTAAGCCCAATAACTCTTTATTGACTTATTTTAATTAATTAATATCTCATATTAATTAATTACACAATCAATTATCGTCTCACGATAATTGACCGGGATTCCAATCAAGTTGGGTGCCAAGAAACACCACTTGATCTTGGAAAGCATTGGGGTTCAGCAACCCATTCAAGTAACCTTTTGTGTCAACAGATACCACGTGACTATAATCCTTCGCTCGTACAATGCTCCCGAGTGCACTTATGGTATGGTCAACTGTCAAACCCTAATACGCACACTCACTTGGATTAGATGCTGCATAACAATATCAGAAAACTCCTTTTCTGATAAGTAGTCATGCCCTGGCCAGGGACTATTAGGCATCTTTCCCTAGAGCATTCACTCTCTTATTACTGAGAGCGAGCGATCCCATGTTGACCACACAATCACCTTCGAAGGTATTCCGCTAGATCCGAACACTTAACTGTTTAAGACCCCATGGCTAGAGATCTATAAGTTAAGGTCAAAATCTAGAAGTCCACCGACAAGGTGTCCTTAGTGTCTCAGGTCTAAGGACCAATCATGCCACTGTGACAATGAATCTAGTTGGTTGATAGTTAGGTAATATTACCATCCAATGATTCATAACGGATCAGTTCAGTGAACTCATTCTCCAATGAGCACCTACAAATTCACCTTAGTGTCTCCACACAAGTGACTATGAGACCAGTCACCCTCATCATATGAGCAGGTGCAACCTGTACTAGTCTAACCGGATATCCGATGTCCTTCTCGAATATCCTCCGACTAGGAGCAATTAAGAATATACGCTTAAAGGATATTAATCTCATTGTTATGATCTCATCATAATTAGTATCCATTGCGCATATTCATGGACTTCATAATGAAACGATAAACGAATTACACATAATGAATATAAAAGCCTTATTATTATTTTTAAAGAA
Source organism: Colocasia esculenta (assembly GCA_014218235.1). Lineage (NCBI taxonomy): Eukaryota > Viridiplantae > Streptophyta > Magnoliopsida > Alismatales > Araceae > Colocasia > Colocasia esculenta. The sequence continues at coordinate 19,180,363 of CM024762.1, read as the reverse complement.
CAAGATTGTACAAGTTATGATTGGCTTGAGGACACCCATAACTAACAATCTCCCACTTGGACGAAAGCCAATCACCTTTATGTCTTAAACCCATAGACTCTAGGTGGTGCTCAAACACGATTTGAGTCAGAGGCTTTGTCAGTGGATCTGCAATGTTGTCGACTGAAAGAACTCTTTCCACCAGTACATCTCCTCTAGTGATAATCACCCTGATCAGGTGAAATCACCTCAGAATGTGCTTCGACTTCTGATGAGACCGCGGCTCGTTCGCTTGCGCAATGGCCCCATTGTTGTCACACAGCAATGGGATCGGATCAGAGTCACCCGGCACCACACCAAGGTCGGTGATGAATTTCTTCATCCACACTACCTCCTTGGCGGCTTCAGCTGCAGCAATGTACTCAGCTTCTGTCGTCGAGTCTGCAGTGCTTTCTTGCTTGGAACTCTTCCAGCTCACTGTACCTCCATTTAAGGTGAACACAAACCCAGATGTAGACTTGCTATCATCTGGATCTGACTGGAAACTCGAGTCAGTATATGCCCGAAGTTTCAAGTCCCCTCCTCCATAAACCAGAAATATATCCTTAATCCTTCTCAAGTACTTAAGTATACATTTCACTGCCATCCAGTGTGTTTCACCTGGATTTGCCTGATATCTGCTTGTAACACTTAGAGCAAATGCCACATCAGGCCTTGTACATAGCATGGCATACATGATAGACCCTATGGCTGAAGCATAGGGGACTCTATCCATGACTGCCCTCTCCTCAGGAGTCTTAGGAGACTGCTCCTTAGAGAGATAAATTCCATGTCTCATTGGTATGAGACCTCTCTTAAAATTTTCCATGCCAAACCTTTTTGACAATGGTATCTATGTACATGGATTGGGTCAAGCCAAGCATCCTCTTGGATGTATCTCTATAGATACGTATTCCCAATACGTAGGATGCTTCTCCCAAATCCTTCATGGATAAGTTCTTTGACAACCAAACTTTTACTGATGATAACATCCCTACATCATTTCCAATGAGCAAGATGTCATCAACGTAAAGTATGAGAAAAGTGATAGCACTCCCACTGATTTTCTTATACACACATGGTTCATCTTCATTCTTAATGAAGTCATAAGATTTGATAGCCTCATCAAACCTTATGTTCCAACTATGAGAAGCTTGCTTCAATCCATAGATGGATCTTTGAAGCTTGCATACTTTATCTAGACACTTTTTGGATGTAAAACCCTCAGGCTGTATCATATACACTTCTTCCTCAATGTTTCCATTGAGGAAAGCAGTTTTTACACCCATTTGCCAGATCTCGTAATCAAAGTATGCAGCAATGGTGAGAAGAATTCTGATCGACTTTATCATGGCAACTGGTGATAAAGTTTCGTCATAGTTAATTCCTTGCCTTTGACGATACCCCTTTGCCACCAACCTTGCCTTATAAGTGTCGATTTGTCCATCTGCACCGATCTTTCTCTTAAAGATCCACTTGCACCCAATAGGTACAATACCTTCAGGCAAGTCTACCAAGTTCCAAACTTGGTTGGTGTACATGGACTGCATCTCAGAATTCATGGCATCTCGCCATTTCCCTGACTGAGGACTATCAACAGCCTCTTGGTAGGTCTTTGGATCATCATCCTCATTATAAGACATGCCTTCACTGGTATGTCCAACATATCTTTCAAGCTATCTAGGTACTCTACCAGACCTACGCTGAATGTGTGTATATTTCTGAAAAGGTTCCGGAACCGATGTTTCAACTGGTGGACGTTGCACAGTTTGTGGATCTAGAACCTCTTCTAGATCTACCTTACTCCCACTGTCCTCTTGGGTAAGGTACTCGTCTTCCAAGAAGACAACTCTCCTGGCGACAAACAATCTTTGTTCACCAAGATGGTAAAAGTAGTACCCAAACGTTTCTTTTGGGTATCCAACAAACCTGCACTTATCGGTTCTGGATTCCAGTTTATCTGGGTAGTGTCTCTTCACATGGGCAGAACAGCCCCAGATTTTAACATGTTTAAAATCAGGCTTTCTACCCTTCCATATCTCATATGGAGTAGAAGACACAGATTTACTGGGAACCCTATTCAATAGATATGCCGCTGACTCTAGCGCATATCCCCATAGGGAAACTGGTAACTGTGAATGGCTCATCATGGATCGTACCATGTCCAACAAGGTGCGATTCCTCCTTTCCGATACACCATTCATCTATGGTGTATAGGGAGGAGTCCATTGAGAAAGGACACCATTGTCCTTTAAGAATTGTGTGAACTCTGTACTCAAGTATTCACCTCCTCGGTCTGACCATAGGATTTTAATGCTTTTTCCAGTTTGCTTCTCAACTTCATTCTTAAATTCTTGGAACTTCTCAAACGTTTCAGACTTGTACTTCATTAAGTAAACAAATCCGAACCTTGAGTAGTCATCCGTGAATGTAATGAAGTATGAGTAGCCACCCTTGGCTCGGGTAGACATTGGACCACATACATCCGAGTGTATTAGTTCCAATATGTCCTTGGCCCTATCTCCATGTCCACTAAATGGAGATTTGGTCAACTTACCCATCAAGAAGGATTCGCAAGTTGCATATGATTCATAATCAAATGGATCCAAGTATCCATTCTTATGCAACTTTTGAAGCCTATTCTCGCCAATGTGACCAATCCTACAATGCCACAAGTAGGAAGTGTTCACACTATTCTTACTTCTCTTAGGAGAAACATCAACATGGAGATTTTCATAAGAAACATCAAGCAGATACAAACCATTCACCAAATTTGCTATAGCAACTAGTTTATTTCTCAAATAAACAGAACAACTATTGTTCTCAATGGTAAACTTGTATCCAATTCTGTCTAAACAAGAAACAGAAATAATGTTCTTAATGATACTAGGCACAAAGTAGCAATCATCTAATAAAAGTAAATCTTCTGAGGGTAACTTGAGCTTCACTGTCCCCACAATGTGTGCAGCAACACTTGCGCCGTTTCCAAGCCTCAAGTTCACCTCGCCCTTGCTCAGCTTCCTTCTACTTGTCAACATCTGCACATCATTGCAGACATGAGAAGCACATCCAGTGTCTAAAACCCAAGATGTGGAATCTCTAATAGACAAGTGAAGATCTATCATATTGATACTTGAAGCTTCGCCAAGCTTCTGCTTCTCCTGAGCCTTCAATGCAAGGTAGTCCTTGCAATTTCTTTTTAGTGCCCCTTCTTCTTGCAGTGGAAGCACTCGCCCTTTTCTGCTCCTTTGCTTATGTCCTTCTTTTGTTTTTGCTTGGACTGCTTCTTTGCATTGCCTTTCTTAAAGGCTTGCACTTCTCTCCTCTTCTTGTTGGACCTTCCAATCATGAGAACAGTGGGCTTTTCCTTCTTAAGGTTGCCCTCAACAGTCTTCAGCATGTTCAGCATCTCAGCTAAACTCACCTTCCAAGACATAGGCAATGCGCTCAGACCTGAGGACAATCTTCAGGTTCCTGAGCCAATCCGAGTAGTTCGGGCCTGTCAATTTGTTGGCATCCAATATGCCATGGAGTGGGTTACCCGACGACATTTTTTCCAATAAAGGAAATGTAAATACAATTAGCAGATGTTCATAATAATAATTAAATCTAGATTAGGACTTTAATCAAGATTAGCTCCCACTATTTTTCGACAGACTGTATAACCCTCAGATATACAGAATGGGAGACTCCGACGGTCTCCTAGTGGGGATCAGAATCTTACAAACTCATAGCATGACCTTGTGGATAGCACAACAAATCATGCTATGATCTGAAAGCGGTCAACTCTTGACACTTGCAACTCTTGCAATATCCGATCTTATTTTGGCCCCTAAATTTTAATGACCTTGTGGATAGTACAACAAGTCATTAAATCCAGTCTAAGCAGTACCATCATTACGTAACGAGCATAGATTTGGATGTAGCCCTTGTGGATAGCACAACAAAGCTACACCATTCCTCTACTTAAGGCATCACCATGCCATAGTTTTAGTCTGTCATCAGATTTGGCAAGCCTTGTGGATAGCACAACAAACTTGCCTGATCTAATGGCAATCCTAAAACTATAATGATGAAGGGCCACGTAATTCATTCTTAATGATTACGCTACGACTTAAAATTTAAACGATGAGGGATTTTGACATATTTTGTCTTGGTCTAATATCTGTGTGCTATTGATATATAGAATTTGGAATATCATATATTTAATTATATATATCATAGCACATTCCACATATATCATATATATGAAGAAAAACAATGGATGATCATGGACTTTAACCTAGAGTGGCATTACCAGAGCCAGTTGGTAATCCACAAACATGGCAAACATATGGCAGCCCCGCATCGAATGCTTTTGCTTGATGTAACTCTATCTCTAGAAAGGCCTTGCTTGGTACTCTCCTCCATCTCCGCCAATCCGCTTCTTAAAATTACAAGTAATATTTAAATTAGACTCGCAGGCCCATAAATATACATCAGATAATAATAAGAAACCCTGAATAAGTCAAGGGGAGTACATAACAGGAGGGAGATAGAATGTACAACCCTGATTTAATAGAGGGAGAGAGGGAGGCACGCAGTCCTCATAAATTACATCACATGCCATAAACCATAAACATCATCACATGAAATCTAGGTCCATGATCATCCATCCACACATCAACACATCACATGCATCAATAAGCAATTATCACATAATTACTTCTGAAATAACTTTTATTTTAAAAATATAATAATTATATTTTGAAAACCATTTAACTAAACAATTTAGCTAACATGGATAACATCTAATCAGCATTAGATAAACGCCATTCACCGTTGCTGCATGAATCTGCCAAAATTTACTGTTAATTAATTTAACAAGAATCACATTCTTAAATTAATTAACATGCATTAATTAGATGGTAGGAAAAAACTAAAACAATTTTAGAATTCCCTTAAACTAATTAAATATTGGGTCAAACATCTGAAAATTAATTTACAGAGAGCTAAAACAATTTTAAAAGCTCTAAAAAGTAATTTCAAAATTTTCTGGTATTTTTAAGAATTTTTTGATTTTTTAAACAATTTAAAAACTTAAAAAATGAAGGAAAGGGCCAGTCGGATCCGGCGCGGGCCGGATCCAATCGCGGCCTGCTTGGGACCCGGTGGGGGGGGGGGGTCCGCCCGCGACTTACCCACGGGCGGACCCGCGCGGGGTCCGCGAGCGACCCGCGCGCGGCCTGCGCGGGGTCGCCCCCTCCGCCCGAACGGATGGGCGCGCGGCTAGGGTGAAACCCTAGCCGCCGCCGCCCTCCGGCGGAGGGCGGCCCCTCCAGCCCCCGTGCCGCCTTCGGCGGCCGCGGACGACGCCGGCGGCGCCAGAGACCGCCTCCCATCGCCCCCAAACGCCCAGAAAACCCCGAAAAAACCCAAACAAATGCAGAAAACGCCCCTTTCTTGGACTGTCCAAGAAGCATGGCGGCAGCATCTTGCAGAGGGTCGTGTGGTCTCTATAGAGGGCCAAACGACGCCACAAAAGCTTCTTCGCGAAGTCCTTGGTACCAGGAACAACTTCCATGTACCAAACGGGAAGTGCACATCCCATGTGCGACCCAAGAACGAGGTAAAAATTAGGGATTCATGCAGAACGCGAATCGACGAAAACGCATAAAATGACATTCATATGACGTCGATTCCGACCGAGCCAGCAACATGGCTCTGATACCACTGTAAGGAATCGATCAGAGCGCAGCGGAAAGTGCGATTCCCTCAGGTAGATATCATTGTCGGCGATCGGAATCGAACAAAAATGGAGAACCCGCACGAAGGAAGATCCGATCTTTACCTTTGTGGGGTTGCGAAACTCCCGAATCCGGGGAGGAGGTTGCGCTGGAGGCGCTGGTGCTTCAAGCCGTTCAGGTGTCCGGCCTCTAGACGTATCCACGCGAGCTCCGGACGCAGACGGGATCTCCTCGGTCTCCACGCGTTCTCAACTCCACCATGTGCCAGAGAGAGGAGAGAGAGAAGGGGGCGCCCAGGGAGAGAGAGAGGAGGTGGCGGCCAGGGAGAGAGTTTGTAGCTTGGGCCAGGGTTTAACTCTCCACGTATATTTATAGACACTGCAGTTTTTCACAAAAACCCAGTTATTGTCTATAACGACCATCCTGCCCAGTCTGCTCGGAACTCTATTGCGTGTGACCCTCTAGGCCCAAGTGCTAGTCCATTTTCAGCCCATTAAGCCCAATAACTCTTTATTGACTTATTTTAATTAATTAATATCTCATATTAATTAATTACACAATCAATTATCGTCTCACGATAATTGACCGGGATTCCAATCAAGTTGGGTGCCAAGAAACACCACTTGATCTGGAAAGCATTGGGGTTCAGCAACCCATTCAAGAACCTTTTGTGTCAACAGATACCACGTGACTATAATCCTTCGCTCGTACAATGCTCCCGAGTGCACTTAGGTATGGTCAACTGTCAAACCCTAATACGCACACTCACTTGGATTAGATGCGCATAACAATATCAGAAAACTCCTTTTCTGATAAGTAGTCATGCCCTGGCCAGGGACTATTAGGCATCTTTCCCTAGAGCATTCACTCTCTTATTACTGAGAGCGAGCGATCCCATGTTGACCACACAATCACCTTCGAAGGTATTCCGCTAGATCTGAACACTTAACTGTTTAAGACCCCATGGCTAGAGATCTATAAGTTAAGGTCAAAATCTAGAAGTCCACCGACAAGGTGTCCTTGGTGTCTCAGGTCTAAGGACCAATCACGCCACTGTGACAATGAATCTAGCTGGTTGACAGTTAGGTAATATTACCATCCAGCAATTCATAACGGATCAGTTCAGTGAACTCATTCTCCAATGAGCACCTACAGATTAGTGTCTCCACACAAGTGACTATGAGACCAGTCACCCTCATCATATGAGCAGGTGCAACCTGTACTAGTCTAACCGGATATTCGATGTCCTTCTCGAATATCCTCCGACTAGGAACAATTAAGAATATACGCTTAAAGGATATTAATCGCATTGTTATGATCTCATCATAATTAGTATCCATTGCGCATATTCATGGACTTCATAATGAAACGATAAACGAATTACACATAATGAATATAAAAGCCTTATTATTATTATTAAAGAACAAGATTGTACAAGTTATGATTGGCTTGAGGACACCCATAACTAACAGGCATTGCACAGCCCGAAGGGCATGCATCTAAAGGCAAAAGTTCCAAATGGGCATGTGAAAGTGGTCTTTTCTTGGTCCTCAGGATGAATAGCCACTTGGTTATACCCTGAATATCCATCAAGAAAGCAAAAGAATTTTTGGCCTGCAAGTTTCTCTAAGATTTGGTCAATGAAAGGCAAGGGGATATGGTCGTTCTTGGTCATCGCATTCAAATTGCGATAGTCAATGCACACTCTCCATCCTGTAGCCAGCCGAGTGGGAATGAGCTCACCCTTTTCAGTTTGAATAACAGTTAGTCCTGACTTTTTAGGCACAACTTGAATTGGACTAACCCATTGGCTATCAGAGATGGGATAAATGAATCTAGCATCAAGCCATTTGACAATCTCCTTCTTAACAACGTCTTTCATGTTGGGATTAAGCCTTCTTTGCATTTCTCTTGAGCTTTTAGCATTTTCTTCTAAGTATATGCGATGTGTGCACACTGAAGAACTTATCCCTCTCAAATCATATATTCTCTAACCTATAGCTTTCCTGTGACTTTTCAAGACTTCAACCAATTTCTTCTCCTACCCTTCCTCAAGATCACTAGCAATTATGACGGGCCAAGTCTCGTTCTCTCCTAGAAAGATGTACTTTAAACTAGCAGGGAGTGGTTTTAGCTCAACCTTAGGAGGACACTCTAACGAAAATGATGGATCATTATTCTGAAATAGGGAACTACATTGTCCTTCCTCTTCCTCAAACCCTAGAGCACAGGGTTGGTCTACCGTTTCTTCCACACAAGATTCTTCCAAGGAGTCTACCACTAGACAACTCTCTCCTTGATCATGGTGCCGAGATGCCCTAAAAATATTGATACTAATCCGCCTATCCCCAAATGATATATCCATCATCTCGGTAGCACAATCAATGTTAGCTCTAGTTGTGGGCAAAAAAGGTCTACCAAGGATGATGGTGGACTGAGTTAAATCTTGAGGAGTGTTCATGTCCAGAATGATGAAATCGACAGGGAAGTAACAATCATTGATTTTCACAATAACATTTTCAACTAAGCCTTTAGGAGTGGTGACAGAACGATCGGCTAGTTGAAGGACAACAGAAGTGGGTTTCAATTCTCCTAACTTGAATTTCTTAAAAATAGCATAAGGTAGGAGATTGACACTGGCTCCCAAATCTAAAAGGCCACTTTCAAAAGTGACTCCACTAATGGTGCAAGGAATTAGTGGAGTGCCTGGATCTTTGAGCTTTTAGGGAGTTGGTTTAAGACGATGGTACTCACAGTTTCTGGAAGAATGATTGTTTCAGTTTTATTTCTCACTTCACATTTTGGAGTGCACATTTCTTTTAAGAATTTGGCATAAGCAGGCACATACTTAATGGCATCAAGGAGAGGAATGTTGATGTGAACTTGCTTAAAGAGTTCCAAGAGTTCTTCATTACCAGTTGGTTTATTTTTGGATTTTGGCTTTAAAACTTCAGGAAAAGGGACTCTTGGAATGTAACAGCTTGGGTCTTCATTCATTTTAATTTTGTCTAGAGGTTCTTCAGTCATTTTCTCTTTTCCCTTGGATTTTTCTTTTTCAACATTTTCTTCAATCTCTTCTTCAATTTCAGTTTCAATTTCATTTTCCTTATCCTCATGCAATGTTGACATGTGTGAGTGAGGATTTATTCTGATTTTTCCACTTCTTAAAGTAGATACAGTTTTAGCATTTTCTACTTGGGGGCCCCTCGCTTGGGCAGGAGGAGAGTTCTGTTGTATAGGTTGATTCTGGTTTTGCAGTGCTGGAATGTTTTGAACAAAAGCTTGTTGTGAGTTTGGTGGTGGAGGGTCATTTTGGCGAGCAGGTGGTCTGTACCCCTGGGCTTGATGGTATTGTTGGTTCTGATAAAATCCGAGAGGGTTGTTCCTTGGGTTTTCTATAGCTTGACTTGGCAGCTGACCTGATTCCCTCCTATGACATACATCAGCAATCTGGGACTCTATTCTTGCCAAGTTTTTTTGAAAATTTTGGTTTTGATTTTGATATTGATTTTGTTGTTCTTGCACAGTTTGGCATAGAATCACCATCATGTTTTGGAGTTAATTTATTTTATCTTCCCAATTGGGCTAAGGAGGTGGTGGTGGTTGATTCTATGAAGGTTGATGGAAATTGGTATGAGCAAATTGATTGGAGTTTTGATTTCCTTGGACTTGTGGAGGTTTGGAATAAGAAGATTGGCCAAATCCTGGATTCTGATTGGGATAGGATTGACTATACATGGATTGCTTAAAGGAAGGCTGAGACACTTGTTCAAATTGATTTTTCCAAGAAAATTCGGGTGGTTTCTCCAACTAGGGTTGTATGTGTTAGAATATGGATCATAGGAGGGTTTGTAGAAACTTTGGGCAGCTTGGACTTGTTCTTGAATAAAAGGGGGTAATTGGGCAGTAGTGGGACAAGCATTGGTGGGGTGAGCTGAGCTAGCACACATAGAGAAAGTTTCGGGTGGTTGAGAAAATTTGGGTGTGGCTTGCCCAGTCAAAGATAGTAATTGATCGAATTTTTGTTCCAACTTCTGCTCCAATCTCTGGTCAAGTCTAGCTAACAGATCTTCTACCCTAGAATTTGATTCTCCTCTCCCTTTTAATTCATACAACCCTGCCTTTTTTACAGGTCCTAGTGCTCTCTCATAAGAGTGAAGTGAGGCATGATTGATAGAATTCTCACTCAATGTATCAAACAGATCATATGCCTCATCCTCGCTTTTAGTCATGAATGCTCCTCCACAGGAGGCATCAACCATCTGCATATTTGATTCTGTCAGACCTTCATAAAAAGCTTGGACTATTTGCCACCTCGAAAGATCATGGTGGGGGCATTTTCTAAGCAACTCTTTTAATCTCTCCCATGATTCATGCATTAACTCTCCCGAGTGTTGAGAGAATCCAGTTATTGCTCTTCTCATGGTGTTAGTGCGGCCAATGGGGTAAAATTTCTTCAAAAACTCCTGCTGCATTTTTGGCCATGTTCTAATGGTTCTCCCTATGGTTCCTAACCAATGTTTGGCCTTATCTTTTAAAGAGAATGGAAATAGGGTTAGTCTTAAGGCATTTTCAGTGAAATTTTGGATTCGAACAAATCTCTAGGAACTCATCTATATGCTTATAGGGGTCTTTATTGGGATTGCCATAGAAGGATGGCAACATCTGAATGGTTCCTGGCTTGATTTCAAAGTGATTTGCAGGAATTTCCGGCCTAATGCAAGTAGCAGGTTGATAATCAGATAGAATAAAGTACTCCTTCATCTGTCTGGGTGTGACCTCTTCTACATTCCTAGTAGCTTGGTTCTAATTCTGGGTGGCCATTCTAGTTTTCCTATGAAAGAATCCTTCGATCTCGTCTATAGGTTAAGCCAAATCTATGTTCAGGGAGCGTCTACCAAACATACATAGTTGAAAAGCCCTCTATTTATGATTTTTGAACTTTTAGATTTTTATTGATTTTTCTTATTGAATTTTTATGAACAAACATAAACAAACACTTTTAAAACAAATTAACCTAAACACTAAGTGTTCTTTGGACCTATGTTATTTTTCTCAAAATCAGATTTATGCTTGCTTAAGTCCAATCCTAACTCCTCTTGTACCGGCCAGGTAAGAGGTGGAGTAGAGGGAGGCCCCCCTTGCTTTCGCAAGGACCCAATTAAATAACCTCTTGCTCACTTAAGCATAAGCTTTTTAACCTCTAATCCTAGACACCAGACTTAAAGATAAGTCTTGGAATTAAGAAAGGATAAATCTAATTATGAACCCTAGGTCCAAGTCTACTGGTTTTTATTAAAAGTTTAGGCAAATGCAAAAATACGATTTTTTTTGTGATTTTTGGGCAAAAGAAAGGGTGATGAAATCCCTCACCTTATCTTTATTTTTTTCTAAAGGGGTGATGCCCTTAAGCAGTCCCTTTTACAAATATGAAATGCAACAAATCAAGTTCAAAGAAGGGTTTTCTAATGCTAAGTCTAATGCATGAAACAAGAGATAGAAGTCATACCTTTCCCCTGCACTCTTCAATGTAGAAAAAGAAATGGAATTCAAATGACAATTAAAATGATGAATGTCCTAAAACAAGTTATTCTAATCTTAAGAAGATGAAATTTTTAATTGCAAAACAAAACGGCTTACATGAAGAAGCGATTTGGAAAAAATTTTAGAATTTTTTTTTTAACTAAATGAAACGAAATGTAACTAAGAAAATATAAAGTGATACTATAAACCAATTCCAAACCACTCAAGCCACCAAGAGGCCAATTATTACATGCCAACTAGAAAGAAATCTCTGTACATGCACAGAGAATACATGAAAGCCTCACTACAAGTTTCACTCACACTCTTCTATCTAAAATCCTGAATTAAAAGCAAATCAAGCAGATCAGCAAACTCTCCTTTTCCAATGGGCTCAAATGTCGAGCCCAATCTCCATGTTCCACTTATGTGCAAATCCTCTCTGAAATGAGAAGCCCAATAACAAGTTAATAAGAAGCCCAATGCAAATAAAATCAAATCAAAACAGATTTAAATCAAACTCTAATGCCTCCCTGGCAACGGCGCCAAGATGAACGCAGCCATGCTGATATATGTTTTATCGTTGTTGGAAGTACATAAATCAACAGACTCATTCTCTAATCTGTCTCACAGAAATAGTAAAGAACAAGTACAGTGATGAGAACAGGTCGAAATCCACAAAGAGGCTGAATAAAACTTGATTTAAACTACTCTGACTTGAAACCAAAAAAATCCGACAGTAAAATTTGACGTGAATCCATTCAGTTCACTCAGTGCGATTAGAACCCTTCAATATCACATTCAAATGAACACTAACAAGATTTAAATTCTTAATACATCAAAACTGAACTGAGAACTCTTAATAATAGAGAGAATCAAGCATTCTTCCACATAGCAATTGGTGCAATACGAAACAAACATTCCTACTTCTAATTTCAAGACTGTTATTGTTCCAGAAGTGCTCACACCTTCATAGCTCGAAGGGAGGCAACATAAGATAAAGAAAATAATAGATGTATGCTTCAATTACACAAAAGAAGTAACTAGAAAATGAGATATATCACAATTTTATTGCAACTCAAAGATCAGGATGAGACAGTGAAGAAATCAAAGAACTCAATCAGAAATTTACTTTGAGAACAATATGAACTATAAGAAGTTCATATCACTATACCCTCACAGCTCGAGGGATGAAGAAAAAATGGGGAATAGGATGCAATAAGCTTCAGAACAGCAAGAAGAACCACAGTAGATTTCTATACCCTCACAGTCTGATGAATCAATAAGAAAACAATAAAAGAAATATAAACTGCAACGTCAAACTCCTGATCTGTCCAGAGGAAAGGATAAGAACACCAACAAAATGGAAATCTCAAAAAAAAAAAAAGAGGAATCCAGCTCTCTGATTTCTCAAACCCTGGTTTCTCTATGCTACCTCCGGAAGCTCCACAACGCACAGACCTCTGATGGTCCTGATCCCCGATACCGGACTGCCCAGAACAAGCCAAGGACAGGTTCCCTTGGTCACCCTGTTCCCTCCTCTACAGCGCTCCTCCTCGTAGATTAGCCAGCAGATGCGCTTCTGGATCGTCCTCCTCGTGTGACCGCCAGCGAACCAATCCACCCCAAGCGTCGGAGCCACCTCCCTTCTCTCCCTCCTCCCGCGCTGAGGACCTCGGGGTCCTTATATAGACGCCAGAGCTCCTCACACACGAGCTCCACCGGATGCTTCACACGCCCGAGCTCCTCACGTGAGCTCCGCACGCCCCAGCTCCGCACGCGAGCTCCTCACGCCCTAGCTCCGCACGCGAGCTCCTCACGCACTGTGCGCCTTTTCCCCTTGCGCCCAAGCTCCAGCCGCATGAATGAGCTTCATCGCCGCACGCCTCCACCGCGCACGAGCTCCACACGCCCCAGCTCCATCCGCACCGAGCAGCTTTTTTTTCACGCCCCTCCTGCCTCCGGAAGCCCTCATGGGAAAGAAGAAAAGGGTTTCAGTGGTGTGCGTGGCCAATTCTGGTTGAATGAGAGAAAGGGTAATGGCGCAATGCGCCGATGGTGGTGAAGAAAAAATGCTGGCGCAATGGACTCATGAGGGGGTATATGGCATGATGGTATTGGGTGAGGGTTGTTTATTTAACGAAAATTCATTTAAAATCTAATTTATTTACATACTAATATTTACAAGAATTATTAAAAGATGTTTATGAAAATATAAAAGTAATAATGTGACTAAAAATTATTTCTATACAGTATTTATTAACGATCTTCATTTCCAACAATGTACCTGTAAAAAGAGAAAACACTTTTATTAGTAAAACTATTCAAAAGGTATTGACTTTATTAAATGAGAATCAAACTATGTGTTCTACCCAAAAATTTAACTAATATGCTCAAAAATTTATACATGAATAAAATAAAAATTAAAGGTAAAATGTACTTTATTTATACACAAATGATGTCTCAAATCAACTATATGTATGAAATTTAACACTAAAAATTCTACTGTTATCAAAGAGCAATCGATGTTTGAAACAATCGATGTGAACTTCGACAGGCGACTTCGACTGGACAAAACACAACATGGTCAGTCGAAGTAGACTGCTTCGACTGGCCAAGATATAACACAGTCAGTCAAAATGAAGCTTTGGATATGATGAAGTGTAACTTCGAATATGACAAAGTGAACTTCGTATATGACGGAATGAACTTTGGATGAATAGAAATTAACGTTGTCGATCGAAGCTGAAACACCCAATTAGTCAAAGTGAACTTCGTATAGAACTTCGGATATGATGAAGTTAGCTTCATATATGATGAAGTTGGACTTCGACTGATCACGACCAAAAACATGCATGACCAAGTGTAGCTTCGTATATGACGAAGTGGATTTCGGATATGACGAAGTGTAGCTTCGAATATGATGAAGCAAGCTTCGACTGAACATGATAAAAAACATACATGACAAAGTGTAGCTTCGTATATGACAAAGTGGACTTCAGATATGACGAAGTGAACTTCGTATATGACGAAGTGAACTTCGGATATAACAAAGTAAACTTCGACTGATCAAGACAAAAACAGGCATGGCGAAGTGCCAGCTTCGGATGTGACGAAGTGGACTTCGGATATAACAAAGCTAGCTTTGTATATGACAAAGTAAGCTTCGACTGATCATGATAACAACATGCATGATGAAGTTGAAACTCAATGTAAATCTAAAGTGATAATGCAAGAATATATTGTATTCATGGGAGAAACATGATATAAAATATATTAATGATATTTTAAGTTAAACATGGGCTTGCTATCATCAAAATAAAAGGATAAAATATAGGAGTGGTTCAACAAATTAAATGGTCAAAATCGAGAACGCGACGTAGCAGGCCGTCGCGTTAAGAACGCAGCGTTCCAGGCTAATGCATTCTAGAAACTGACACCACGCGTCAGCTATGCATGCACCACGCATCACGTAGACAGCTGAAGACTGGAAACAAGTGGCAAGAAGAACTCGACATAGGCGGGGGACGCATTCTGAATGCGACGCTCTCCCTCGTCACGTTCTCAAGCAGAGAACCAGTAGGCTTGTTGGGTCCGAATTTCCAGCCCACAGCACCCACACAACCTACCAAACCTCAAACGTAACCCAAGACCACACACATTGGACCATATGCCAATTGAACCACAATCCGAACGGTCAAAACATTGCAGTTTTGGTTGGAAAGACTCCCATCCATGATGGGCTATGACTAACTTTGGTTTTAACCCATGTTTATGACCTAATTAGGATTACTAAACCATTAATTACCTCATTAAGTGGCCATTTCAAATTAAAATATTACTTTTGATATTTAGGATCATTTAATCCAAATACTAGGCCCAATAAATTCTTATGGGTCTAATTATCATGTTTGATTTGACAATTTTTGGGGTTATGTACATGCAATAACGAATTTTCGACTTTATCAGGTTTCTCGATTTTTAGAATTTGACTAAGTCAAACATGTGTCATTAGCCCTGATTTCTTTATGATTTGTTGTGACATATTATTTATTTCATCCCTATGAAATTCCTCTGATTCTGCTTTAATTTTTCATATGTGATAATATGTTTTCCATTTATTGGGTTTACCTATCTCAAGTCATAGTTTAGGGTTTTTGTTAACTCAAACATGTTTGTTTGACCCAATTATCTTTGCCAATATTATATCCCATTATTTAGATTGAAATCCTAAATTTTCATGTGATTCTGAGTTGGTCTTACACATGTGATAACGAGGTTTTCGATATTATCGGGTTTTACCGTCTTAAGATATGTTTAGGGTTTTGTCAGCTCAATCGCATTCTAATCGATCCAATCTCTTTACCCCTCATTGAAGTTCATTATTTAATCTCCAAATTATAATGTTTCATCTCATTCCATATCGATTTCATACATATGATAATAAGATTTTTGTTGTAGACTCATTTACCTTTAATTAAATACTAAGCCCTTGCTTGATTATTTTAAAGCATTGATTTCCTCTCATTCTATTTATTTAAGATTTAAAAATTTTGAGTTGTTACACATTATAACATCAATCGGAACAACATTACACCAATCGATGCAAACATGGTCATCAATCAATAAGATATTAAAACTTCGACTGGTCAAGATATGAACTATGACTACTAAGAATCTCAGTAGAAAATGCACTTCGACTACTAAGAGTCTCAGTTGAAATTGCACTTCGACTGTTAAGAGTATCAAGCAGTCAGTCGAAGTGGAACTTCGGCTAGAATAGAAAATAACGCATTCAGTCGAAGTGGAACTTCGGTTGGTTCAAAGTCTGAGTGACACTTCGACTGGTGAAACTTGTTCATCAATTGATACTTAACTTCGACTGGTCCGGTGTAACGACCCCAAGAACCCAACCCTTGGCCACAGTTGAGGACCCAATTTTCACCGTCGCCGCCCACGGATCCGGGGACCCGGAAGGGCTATAACACAAGTCTAACAGAATATGTAAGGGAAATAAACGTCAACTACTGAACTAGGAGCACACACACGGAAGCAGAAAGAAGAGCGAGATCGCAGCGTATCGCTCTAGGTACAGTCCCAACACACACACAACTAGTACAAGTAAAAAGGGGGAGGACAGAACCCTTAGGGGCATACCCCGAGGGTGAAGTACAACTGAAGGGGGAAAACCCACTGCTAGCTACGGGGACGACGACTACCGCCCCACCTCCTCCGCCCGACGAGCACCTGGCTGCTACTGAGAAGTCTCACCTGAAAAAAGAAGGGATGAGCTTCATAACAAAAGCTCAGTAGGGACTACCAATCTGCTACTGGCTCTAACAGGCGGGAGAGAATATATATATAAACAATTTAAATGACAGTAGTTATATATTCTAATCTACACAGGAAAGTGCAGAAGCAAAGCTAACTAACTAGCAATGGTACGGAAAGGCACCGCAGCCGGAAACTCCGTATGACCAGCACGTCATGACCACGATACGGCTGGAAATACAGACAGAGCGAACCCTGCCTGGACAAGAGACACTAGTTACGAAAATTGCTACCACTAGTCAGCCGATCAGGAGCATCCATTGACGTCTTACCCTCGACCGAGGTCCAAACCTCCACGTCTCGTCAGAGTGGGGCAGGAGTAGAAAGTAACACAACAGTAACCGCCGTAGTCTGGTCGGACTACAGGCCCATGCCTGGCCTCTCTAGGTGGTTCTGGGGCCACAAAGAGCGAGACAGTGAGAAGAAGGACTGGTTGGCCTGCACCAGGCAAACTCTGGCCGCCCTCGGTGTCCCAGACCAACAAAGAGAGCTCTGCAAACGACTCGACGCCGCTGTCCGAACCACCATTTTCCCCTCTACTCCAGAGTCCATGACTCGAGTGCGCTCATTGCCCCGAATGCTCCCTCTAAGGTGCACGAGGATGGGGGTCCCAGGTAAACGGTAACAACCTCTCTCACAGGACAAGCCCTCAGGTGCCGAGAACAGAGAAAACGACTAGTGTAGGACCGTACTATGAAACTAGCACTGGTGCCACAGGTATAGAAAGAACCGGAAACGGCGAAGACACCACGAGAAACGAAACTCCAAAAGACTTACCTGTCTCTGATACTGTCGTGATACCACATATTGTCGCGACGCCAAGGACGGTCGCGACCGTGTCGCGATGCCCATTGCGACCCCTATACCGGTCGTGATCTTAGCCGAGGGGCATCCCGGTACAGTCCTCCCACGGACCGCCCCAAATCTGATACAAACACATTCCACAGGGGGAGGGGAGCATGGGAAACATGTAGGAAAGCTTGTAAACAGCCAAACCACCCTCAAACCCCACTAATCATGCATCATAAGGAAATCTATGCTCGAAGGAAGCCTCACTAACTATGTGCATGGATCTCACACACCCCACAACCCCGAAACCATGGAGAGACAAGGATCTGAAGGGGAAGGGGAGCATGCTAGAATGAGAGGGAAAGAGGGGTCTCTACCTCAAGGAGTATAGCCGACCCGTTGGGGCCTTCACGTCGGAATGGCCACCTCCTCCTCACTCCTAGCACCACACGGATGCCGCCTGCATGAACGGGGCATCACCTCCTCGCCAAGAATGCCCAAGAATTACCGGAGAAGCAAAGGGCTCGGAGAGGAAGAAGAAGGGAGAAGAAGAAGAAAGGAAAGGGAGAAAGGGGGAAATGGGCGCCGGCCTCAGTTTTGAAGTGACGGACCCAGAGACACGACAGGTTGGGCCAGCGCGACAGTGAGCATGTCGCGACACCCACGAGCGTCGCGACCATGTCACGACCGCCTTGCCCGGTGCGACACCAAAAGCGGTCAAACCTCAAAGATCGGGAAAACTAGAACACGATATACTGTTAGGTTGCGTCAACGTTGTAAACACCTGACACCCGACAAGGCCATTCTGACAAAGAGGATAGTGGTCAGAACGGTCAGAAAAGCAGTCGCATCGCCTCCAGACGCGGCGACAAGAACACGACACCCACCCCCATCGTGACCAGAATGCAATGGCCAGGTGTGCTGCGACCAAAACCATGTCACAACCGGCTCCTCTGGCATGACAATGTCGCGACCAAGGGGTCCGTCGTGACCCTGAGGATAGGGCTAAGGGCTCAAGAGGGCCGTGTCTCACATTCTACCCCTCTGAAAATGATTTCGTCCGTGAAATTGAAGAAAAACTCAATTTTAATAGGAAGCAGTGCAAGGAAAAACAACATATTGATCAATCAAAAAAATAAGAGAACTACTCTCTCATCTCATCCGCATGCTCCCACGTGACCTCGCCACCAACGCGGTTCTCCCAAACAACCTTAACCAGCAAAATCTGCCTCCTGCGCAACTACTGTACCATGTGGTCCACAACTCTGACTGGGTGCTCTGGTACTGACAAATCCGGTGCAACCTCTAACTGCAAGTAATCTAACACATGCGACGAATCTACAACATACCTCCTGAGCTGCGAAATGTGAAAAATCTCGTGCACACCTGCTAACTCTGTTGGAAGACTCAGTCTGTACGCGACCTCGCCGATCCTCTCTATAATCGGGAAAGGCCCAATATACCTCGGACTATGCTTTCCCTTCTTTCCAAACCTCATAACACCCTTGGTCGGCGAGACCTGTAAGAACACAAGGTCACCCGCGCTGAACTGCAACGGCCTCCTGCGGACATCTGCATAGCTCTTCTGTCTGCTCTGCACTGCCTAAAGCCTCTGCTGACTAAACTGACTGTGTCTGCACACTGCTGTACCATCTTTGGTCCCAAAAGCTGCCTCTCACCCACTTCAAACCAGTGAAGTGGTGTCCTGCACGGCCGACCATACAAAGCCTCGTATGGTGCCATTCCAATGCTCGAGTGACAACTGTTGTTGTATGCAAACTCTACCATCGGAAGGTGGGACTCCCAAGTACCACCCTAGTCCAAACAACAAGCTCTCAACATATCCTCCAAAGTCTGTATAGTCCTCTCTGACTGACCATCTGACTGTGGGTGGTACGCTAAACTCAGTCTCAACTCTGTGCCAAGGGCTCTCTGCAAACTGCGCCAAAACCCTAAAGTGAACCTCAGATCTCTGTCGGAAATAATGGAAACTAGGGTCCCGTGCAATGGAACAATTCAGTCTACGTACAATCTGGCAAGCCTGTCCACTGACCAAGACATCTGGACTGGAAGGAAGTGCGTTGACTTGGTCAATCTATCCACAATCACCTAAATACCATCATGCCTCTACGGTGAACAGGGCAAACCAACTACAAAATCCATGGTGATGTCGTCCCACTTTCATTCAGGAATGGGCAAAGGTTGTAGCTCACCACCAGGATACTGATGCTCAGCCTTCACCTGTTGACAGGTAAGGCAATGAGCGACAAACTCTGCCACGCCCCTCTTCATCCCTGGCCACCAGAAGAACCTCTTTAGGTTATGATACATCTTGGTGGAACCAAGATGAATAGCATACCTTGACTGGTGTGCCTCTGACAGCAGCGCCTACCGTGCATCACAGGGAACGTACAATCTGCTTATGAACCTAACCTCACTATCCTCGTCCAGCTCAACATCTGACATCTGCAAAATATCTGCCAACTCTGAATCTGCCTATTGTGCCTCCAGCACCTGACAGTACACCGACGGGCGAACTGACAAGCTAGTCATCACGGCACGATCTCTGTACATCGAAGGGCAAAAACTCTCTGAGACAAGTCCTCAAACAACCTCCACTCTTTGACCATCAACGAACTCAAGTGAACTCGCCTGCTCAAAACATCCGCCACGATGTTAGCCCTTCCCAGGTGATAGGAGAGGGTAAGGTCGTAGTCCTTCAAGTACTCTATTCATCTGCGCTGCCTCAAGTTCAAATCCTTCTGAGTGAAGATGTACTGCAAACTCTGTGTAGGATCGAAAATAGGTTGGATCAGATCTAGAAGGGGGGGGGTTGAATAGATCTAAGCCAAAAACTGCGGAAGCTTAGCCAATTTAAATCAATGCTTTGAATCAGAGGTAATTTGAAAGAGCACTTTACAGATCTGATGAGTGATTGTGTGAATTATATGATTAGAGTGTGAGATTAAGTTGATTAGAAGTGAATTCGAAAAACCCTATGCATACATCTAGCGCAAAGTGAATTTGAATCACAAATAAACCACTGCACATATATTTTTATGTGGTTCGAAAATCACACCACGTGATTCCTACATCCACCCCTCACACTGTGAGGATCCACTACACAACTTGGATACACCACACACTGGAGCCTGACAACTCCAACACACTGAGTTCTACTACTCACACAACCTCTAGAGCAAGACTACTCTAGACACCTGAGCATAACTTCTCAACCACAACTGAGTACAATGACTCAACACTGAGCGCACAGGCTCACAAACAACTTGCTAGAACAAAAACACAAAGATCCAGATCCTCTAGCAATGATCTGATCTATAAAAGTTCATTCAAGAAGATTGATGCAACAGTTCATGCACAATCTCAAGAATGACTTAGAAGAAACAAGGGGAATTGAGGAATTGAGTGTAAGACCCTTGTTCTTCAAGTATACTCCCTTGTAGAGGCTGAATTGTGAAGAAACTTGATCCCTTGAAGTCCCTGGCCGATGCTCTGCAACTTGTGCTTTGGGATCTTCCTTGAAATCTTCACAATTGGCTGCTTCTACTTGATCTACACCCTTGGAAGTGATCTCACTGCATCATCTTGGATCAGTCTTCACTTCTTGTGTTTGGAGAAGTGGGAATTGGGTTGAAGAAGCACAAGGGGAGCAAGATCAGGGAGGAGAACACTTCTTGCCGCCAAATCGACTTCTGGAAGGCTCTTGGAGGTTCTCTTCTTGGTTGGATGGCCAATTGGAGGGTATTTATAGCCCAATGTGTCCAAAAGTACCCTTGGGGGTCGTGGGCACATGATCCAAGGCCGATCCACATGATCCCTAGAGTGCCACGTGTCCAGATGTGGCTTAAGGTGAAAACGTTTCCGGAGTGTGTCGACCTTCCCATGGGGTGTGTCGACACACTGTCCCAAACTGGCACAAAAGGTTCTCTGGGAAGGGTCTCTAGTGTCGACACTACTTCAGGCTGTGTCGACACACTGTACAGAACTGGCAAACAGGCCTTCTAGGAGCTGAATCTAGTGTCGACACAACTTGATCCTGTGTCGACACCACTTGACCATTTCTTCATCATTTTTCCTTAGGTTTGAAGCATTGTGTCGACACCAGTAGGGGGTGTGTCGACACTACCCTTGCAAGAATTGTATGTCCCTGAGAAATAAACACATAAATCATTAGTCCAATGTATTATCATGAATATAAATGATAAATGTGTTTGGAAACATGCTTTTTGAAATTGTTATTGCATGTGTGATGTATTTAACATGTTCCACTTATTTGTGCATTAAAATCACAACTTGTCATCATCAAAATTATGAGGGGAAATGTATAAAGTTCACACTCAACCCAACAATCTCCCCCTTTTTGATGATGGCAACATTAAGTCCACATGAAAATTTGAAATTTCAATGAAATGTGATTTTAAGCCATTTGTTTACTCAACATTCAACTTCAAACACACTGAATGACAATGAACCATGTTCCAATCACTTTTATTCACAATTATCAAAGGCCATTGAACACACTTTAGCAACATTTGACATTTTGCACATTCAAGAGGCACAATGTTACTAATGATGAAGTCATTTCATTAATGGCCAAGCAGCTTGACAATCATCCATTCATTGACATTCATTAACACTCATTCCAAAGATTTTCAATCACATTCAAGAGAAGTGTGTTTCTTTTCATTCAACAAAACAAGTATCACTTTTCATTAACAAGGATGTTCATTACAAGCATTCAAATACATTCCAAAAGTTTTTCTTTCTTTTCTTTCTTTCTTCTCCCCCTTTGACATCATCAAAAGAAAAAGTACATTAAGCATGAGGAGGAGGAGGAGGAATGGGAAGGATGATTGATTCAATCGACTTCAGTCTTGATTCCATAGCATGAAGGTTGGACTTGAGCTGAGAGTGCATTGTGTAGAGTCTTGTATGCACAATTTCTTCCAATCTTTGACTGTTCTCATACATATTAGACTGAAATACTGACAGGTCAGCTGAAATTGGTTGTGCACCAGAAGAAGAAGAGCTGGCAATTCCATGCTTGTTGATGTTTCTGAGCTCCTTCTTGAGGGTAGACATCTCACTGTCTATGTGTGCTGAGAGATTTCTCATGCCTTCCAAGTCATCAACCATATGAGCAAATGACAGCCTAGTCTTGGATAGCTGTGTGACTGCTTCCTGACTGTTTAACAAGTTTGATTGGGAATTTGCCAAAATTCCCGCAAGGACCTTTTCCAGTGTTTCTTGATGCTCCTTGAGTTCAATAGATGCATCAGCCAAAGTTCCAATGAGTCTGTTGAACCTTTGAGTTGCATCATCTGATGCTTCTTTCTGCTTGATGAACTGAGCATTCATTGAATTTTCCAACCTCTGTATCTTCAGGTCAAAGCTCTCTGACATTTGTTGGATGGTAGAAGTAAATGTATCAAACTTGTCATTTAGGAATGAATATAACTCTGGTGGAACAGAAGGTCCACTAAAGGAAGTGGAGGTTTGAGCATGAGCTTGTGGAGTGAATGAAGGAATATCCACAGCAGGATGAAGTGGTGAAGAGGTCTGAAAGGGAGGTGTGAGAGGTACGTCCTGGGGTATTTGTGCTTCATCCTCAACAGGAGGCTGATCCTCATGGGTTGGTACCTCAGGAGGTTGTGCCACTATCTCAGGAGCCACTGGGGCCTCAACTACAGCTGGTCCTCTTCTCACTTGATCACCCTCAAGCCTAAATCCCATAAACTTTTGCAAATGCTTGAAGCAGTAAATATTGGACTTTGGGATTGATTGGGCTTTTTCATTCTCAAATGAGACTCCAAAGTGCTCAAAAACTGGTGTTAAATGAGCTACATATGGAAGAGACCTATGGAGATCTTTCCTAGTAGTCTCAGACATGATCTGGTACATGATCACATGCAGGTTGATCTTGATGTTCTTCTTCATGCAATATATAACAAATCTTTGAATGTCTGGTGGAGTCTCAACACAGGTGGGAATGAACTTGGTCACATGGGTTTGCTTTGGGTCAGACTCACAGCTGGGAGTCCAGTCATCAAGGAGTGCCTCATGGAGATCAAATTCAAAATTGTGGTAATTTGTTCATCAGGAATTCTAAACAAAGTGGCTGCTAACTCAGTGAGCAGATCTATCAAAACTCCTTTTACTTCAGACTTGTAACCCTCATCAGTACATTCCAAATTTAGGTAAAATTCTTGTACAAGTCTGGGGTAAATGGTTCTAAATGCAGAAATGAAAGGTAACCAAGTCTGGAAGTTGAAGAATTGAAGGACTTCTGGAAATGCAGTTGCTAAAACATTGTCTTCCAAATCTATTGCCCTAGGTTTCAAAATGGATTTCCCTTCACTAGCCAGCTTGGAAGGGGTTGCCTCTGAAGGCTGGGAAGATCCAGATGAATGAGATGAAGACTCTTCAGAAACTTCAGGAGAAGATTGCAGAATCTTCCTCCTAGGGTTTGCAGAACCCCTCAGGGAAGGACCTCGACTTGAAGAGGATGCCTTACCTCTCTTAGATGGAGTAGGAGATGCAGAAGAAATCCCTGGCTGCTCTACAGGGTCATGGCGACGCTTGCTTCTCTACTCAACAGGTGGTTGTTCTTCCACTGGAATAGGTCTGGCAGTTGCCCTAGACCTGGCACCACGGCGAGGTATCTGCTTGGGGGCCAAGGTTGCAGGAGAAAATGGAAGAACAGGGTATGAAGGAGATGGGGTGAAGGGAAGGAAGACAGAGATGGTTGGGAGGAGGGAAGGAGAGGATGGTTCTTGCCGTTTTCAAAGGTAAGAGGCGGCCACGGGGTCGACCTGGGGTATAAAAGGGTTTTAGGGGTACAATGGCCCACAGGTACAAGAAACCCCAAACCGGCGCTAGGAACTTGAACCGCTCAGAAAGCCCTGTGTGTCGACACTAGTCAGGGCTGTGTCGACACTAGTCAGGGCTGTGTCGACCTGGGCTAGACTGTGTCGACACTAGATGGAGGTAGTGTCGACCTGGCCTGAAGAATTTTGAGATTTTGAGCATGGGAAACATTTGTGAATTTCGGGAAATCTTTAATATGATGAAATATGAATGGAATTAACTTTTCAAGGATTTTTAAGACACCAAAGAATTCATTTGTCAAATTGTTACAAAAATTCAGCAAACTTCAAGTTTTACACAACAACTTACAAGATATGTTCATTAAATGACTTGAGCCATTAAAATGATGGTTTGAGGATATAATACATTCAACAATCAATGACAAACTACCATATTCTCCAAATCCAAAGAAATAAAAATGTCTTTTAGATTGAGATCAAGTGTGATGAAAATAAACAGCTTTAAAGCAAACTGATGAAAGATAGGGATGATTCTTTTAAACAATTCTCCTTGGACAAACACATTTTTTTTTAAACAAACTATCAAATGTAGTAAATCTTGTTCACTCAAGAACTAATACTTTTTACACACCATAGTCCTTGGATACTAGAGATTTACCCATTATCAAGTTTCAAGGGGTAAATGATAACCTTTTGACATGAAAATATACGTTTATCAGACGTCAATATTTCCAGTTACTCAGTCATCATCAAAATGTATAGAGCATTTTTGTTTTTATTGTTTGATTTTTGAACCCCTTTGAATAGAGATAGCAATAATACCTCATGACATACATGGCACTTCATTCATTGTGAAGGTTTGTAGTTTCTCAGCATTTGTGCCATTGCTCTGTTGAATGGTAATTGTAAGGAGAATTTTATAAAATGAAAGCATTCATATCCCACATCAATTGCAAAAAAAAAAAGTTTAAATTCAAGGCACATATTATCCTTCAGTCTTTGAAAGAGATTTGAATTTCTGTAGTCTTGAAGAGTATAGTTGAAAGTTGACTGTAAAAAAAAATGTAGTAGATCACACAAAGAGTCATTTTGAGGTTCTAGACAACTCAATGAGGACATCATGCAAGGGAGTTGTTGTAATTCAAGAAGAAGTTGAATTTTTCAAAAAGAATGATTTGTGAATTCTCTAGCTCCCCCTGAGATGATGATTCCAGCAATTTTTCATCAAGATAAAGATATGCAAGATTTGTGAAAAACTGAAAAGATTCTTTTTGAGTAACAAAGACTCCCCCTCAACCATTGCATATTCACTTCTTGATACTTGACGGAGACATATACTCACGCATAGTGAAAGTGTCCAGACAAGCCTAACTTGTCCTTCAAATCACCATTTGATATACCAAGAAGTTCAATACAATGTGAGTTGAAGAATTTATTGTCAAAAAGAAATGGAAGTTGATTTGAGAGAGATGTGAACAATACGAACCAAGAAAGTAAAGAAGAATGATGAAATAATGACTCCCCCTCAGAACATGCCTAAACACTCAACCCAATGAGAGAGATCAAGAAGATGGATATTTGCAAAGACCAAGCTCTCTCCTCAAGGATGAAAATCTATTGTTAGAAAAAGGTTTAGTGAAGATGTCAGCAATTTGTTTTTCAGTTTCAATAAAGAGAAGTTCAAAGGATTTCTTTGCTACCTCATCTCTCAAGAAATGATGCCTAATTTCAATGTGTTTTGTTCTAAAATGCTGAATTGGGTTTTTAGACAGATTTATGGCACTTGTGTTGTCATAAAGAATGGGAACATAACCTAACTCTTGGTTGTAATCAAGAAGTTGATGTTTCACCCAAAGAATTTGAGTGTCACATCTACCAGCTGCAATATACTCAGCCTCTGCAGTTGATAGAGCAACTGAGTGTTGCTTTTTAGAAGCCCAAGAGATTAGGCATCCACCTAAGTACAAACACAAGCCACTTGTGCTTTTTATATCAAGTTTACACCCAGCATAATCAGCATCACAATAGGCAATCAAATCTAACTTACAACCAGCAGGATACCAAATTCCAAGATCACATGTTCCAACAAGATATTTAAAGATTCTTTTAACAGCTAACATGTGACTTTCTTTTGGATTAGCTTGAAATCTAGCACACAAGCACACACTGAACTGAATGTCAGGTCTAGAAGGGGTGAGATAGAGTAGAGAATCAATCATACCTCTGTATGTCTTTGGGTCTACTGACTTACCAAGTAAGTCTTCTTCTAGTTTAGCATTAATTGCAATGGGTGTGCTTGAATGCTTGAGGTTCTGGAAGTCAAATCTTTTCAGAAGTTCTTTGACATATTTGGTTTGACTTATGAAGATCCCCTCACTGGTTTGGTTAACCTGCAATCCCAAGAAAAATTGTAAGTCTCTCATTAAACTCATTTCAAATTCATTTTTCATTTGGTTTGCAAATTCAGTGCACAGGCTCTTATTGGTTGATCCAAATATTATGTCATCAACATAAATTTGGACTGCAATTATTTGTTTATTGACAGTTTTTTTGAACAGGGTTTGATCAACATTACCTCTAGAATATCCTTTTTCAAGCAAAAAGAACTCAAACGGTCATACCAAGCTCTTGGAGCTTGTTTAAGACCATAAAGAGCCTTATGAAGCTTAAAACATGATTATGATATTTTTCATTTTCAAAGCCCGGAGGTTGTTCAACAAAAACATTTTCTTTTATATAACCATTCAAAAAGGCACTTTTGACATCCATTTGATAAACTTTAAATTTCAGTGAAGATGCAAAAGCAAGAAAAATTCTTACAGCTTCTAGCCTAGCTACAGGGGCATATGACTCTTCAAAATCAATTCCAAATTCTTGGTTGTACCCCTTTGCAACTAGCCTAGCTTTATTCCTTATGACTTGACCATTTCATTCAATTTATTTCTGAAAACCCATCTAGTGCCAATGACTGATTGGTCACTAGGTCTAGGTACTAATTCCCATACTTGATTTCTTTCAAATTGATGAAGTTCATCATGCATTGCATTGATCCAATCAGAACTCATTAGAGCTTCATCAATTGATTTTGGTTCAACTTGGGAAATTAGTGCTAGTGGGTCTTCATGAATTGCATTAGGAATGATGATCTAGTTCTTACCCTATCATGCACATTGCCAACAACATTTTCTAATGGGTGATCTCTCAAAAATCTATGTTCAGAAGTTACCTGTTGAGATGCACTTAAGTCTGGAACAACATTACCTGATCCACTAGGAGTAGGTGAATGAATGTTCAAATTCTCACCAATGTCTTCACTTTCCTCAACAGTTGGTGAAGAATCCACAATGAAATCATCCTCTTCATTATCTTGACTGTCCCTGCAAGATTTAGAACCATGAGTTGAAAATGAATTTTCATCAAAAATAACATGTGGAGACTCTTCAACAGTTTTGTTCTTGAGAGAGTAAACTCTAAAAGCTCTTGACACTTCAGAATAGCCAAGAAAGATGGCTTCCTGACTTTTAGCATCAAACTTGTCAAGATTTTCTTATTGTTGTTATGCACAAATATTTACACCCAAAGATTTTGAAATAAGACAAGGTTGGCTTTTGTTTTTCAACAACTCATAAGGGGTTTTTCTAATTTTTGGTCTGACCAATGCTCTATTGAGAATGTGATTTGCTGTATTCACAGCTTCAGCCCAGAAGGATTTGGCAAATTTCTTTCTAAGAGTATGGATCTAGCCATTTCCACAAGAGTTCTATTCTTTCTTTCCACAACTCCATTTTGTTCTGGAGTTCTTGGTGAAGAAAACTTGTGAAATATGTGAAGTTCAGCACATAAATCAGAAAAGGATTTGTTTTCAAACTCACCCCCATGATCAGTCAAAATGTTTTTTATTTTATATGGAAAACTTGTTAAGGCAGTGGTACAAAAATTCCTGAACTCAAGGCAAGCATCACTTTTGTGGGACAGAAAGATAACCCATGTAAATCTAGTAAAATCATCAATAATGACAAACCCATATCTTTTGCCACTAAGACTTAGAATTCTTGTTGGGCCAAAGAGGTCCATGTGAAGTAATTCTAGTGGCTTAGATGTGAGTACCTCATTGAAGGTTTTAAAAGATTTTCTGGTTTGTTTTCCTTGGGCACAAATCCCACAAACTTGATTTTCTACATTAGAAAAGGATTCAGGAAGACCTTTAACCAAATTCAGCCTTAACAGTTTATTTATTGTTCTGAAACTTGCATGACCAAGTCTTTTGTGCCAAGTCCATGCAATTTCATTCTTATTTGCAACAAGACAAATATTTTCAGAAAAGTTTTTATCAAGGTTGATCATGTAGACATTGTTTTCCCTCTTTTCAAAGAATTTTATTTTATCAGTTGATGAGTCAATTATCTTGCAAAATCAGATTCAAACACAACTTTGTGACCTTTGTCACATAGTTGGCTAATGCTCAGCAAATTGTAATTTAAACCATCAACTAACAAAACATTATCAACTGAGTTTGAGGAAGATTGACCAACCTTTCCAGATCCAATAATTTTTCCTTTATTTTTACCTCCAAATGTAACAGAACCTCCCTCCTTCTCAATCAGGAATGAAAATTTAGCTTTGTCTCCAGTCATGTGTCGTGAACACCCACTATCAAGGAACCACACATTTGAGTTGGGTGCACGACCTTCCTGCAAAATCAATCAGTGGAGAGAAGATTTTGGTACCCAAACATTGTTGGGACCATCAGAATGTTTGAGCATTGACATCAAATCTTTTCTAACCCAAATCTGATTTATTTTTTTTTTTTTTTGTTTCAGTGGTGTTTTTTGCCTTTTTAATTTGTTCTTCCCTTTTGGAATAAAAACACCAGTGTTCTTTTTCTCTTTAGGAGGGGAGTTTTGCATTTGGACATGAGTGTTCAGTTGTGGAGGTACAAACCAAGGGTTTTGTTGGTACATTGAAAATTTGGATAGAAGAATTGAGGGTGGTACCAAAATGGATTGTGATACCATTGGTTCCAAGAATTAGTCCAATCAGCTTGATGTGCTGTCTTGGAAGTCCAAGGTTTGTCATGAATGGCTTCTTTTGAATTTTTCTTATTTTTCAGATTTTTATTTGAATTTTTGGTTGACTGGTTTGTGTTTATTGAGGTTGAGCAGGTCGACCTGTCCTTGACTGATGTCGACACAGCAGTCACAGATTTCATCTTTTTGTGGACTGGTGTCGACCTGTCAGGTGATTGTGTCGACCTGTTTGGTTTCTTTTTGTTCTGGGTTTTTGAAGTCTTTGTTGTGTTGCTTGACACTTGCTTGTTTTTTATGTTTTCAAGACTAGGACCTTTGACAAAATTTATCAAGGGTGTTTTTTCCCTTATCTCACCAATTTGTCTTTCTTTGATTTTTGTTTGTTGAATCCTAGTCCATGTGATTCAGATCTCATTCTGGCTCCTAGCAAGGCCTCCAAATTGTCTTTACCTTTTGTGAAGGTTTCAATGACTTGTTCTTTTTCTTTTAGCTGGTTTTCTAAGGTTTTGATTTCATCAGCATTTTGTTGTTTTTCTTTTTGTTCCAATTCCAGCTTTTCAGACAATTCTTTAAACTCATGAGTGGCCTTTTGGGATGCAAGCTTGAGCTCATCAATCACATTCAGAAGATTTTCTTTTTCCTCATGGAGCTCAGCTACTTCATTTTCCAATTCACAAATTCTTTTGTTTATTGATTGGTTATGCAGAATGTTTTCAATTTTCTTCTTTAGATGTTTGTTTTCTTTTCTTATTTCAGAATAATTTTCAACAAGTTCAGCATACGCATCTTGCCAATCATCAATTGAATAATCTTCAAAAGATGTACTTACCTTTCCATCTGAGCCATTTGCCATAAAGCAAATTTCCTCACTCTCAGAGCTTGAGGACTTTTCTTCTTCTTTCTCACTTGAGTCTTCATCAGACCAAGTGGCAACCATTGCTTTTGGCTTCTTGAATTTGTGAATCTTCTTGTATTTCTCCTTCTTGTTCTCAGGACATTCTCCCTTCATATGTCCTGGTTTGTTGCACCTGTAACAAATGACAACTTCATCAGATTTTTGATTTCTACTTGAATTGGCATTAGAAAAGGAAGTGTTTCTTTTTCCTGATGGGAATTTCTTTTTCCCAGAGAGTTTTCTTTTTCTATATTTTAAGAATTTTCTGAATTGCCTGGTCATGAGGGCAAGCTCATCCTCATTGGACTCAGACTCATCAGAACTTGTTTTCTCCTGATTCTTGTCTTTATTACTAGATGAAGCTTTGAGGGCTACTGGTTTGATTTTGATTATGTGCTCTTCATTTCTTTTCAGGTTTATTTCATAAGTCATTAAGGATCCTATCAATTCATCCAAAGAGATTTTGGACAAATTTTTAGAATCTTCGATGACTATGGCCTTAGTGTGCCAAATTGAAGAGAGAGAGAGCAAGATTTTCCTTACCAAATCAGCATCTGTATAATCCTTACCTAAAGCCTTCAGTCCATTCACAATGATCATAAACCTAGCAAACATTTCAGAAATTGTCTCATCAGATTTCATCATAAACAGTTCATACTCAGAAACAAGAATGTTAGCTTTGGTTTCTTTTACTTGGGATGTTCCCTCATAGAGTAGCTCAAGCTTATCCCACATCTCCTTGGCAGATTTGCACATGGAGATTCTTGAGTACTCCTTAGGGTGGACTGCACATTGGATCATATTCATGGCACTATAGTTCAGGGTAGCCCTTCTCATTGTTCCCTGGTCTAGGTTTCTTCCTCTCCCTGGTTCTCACAGGGGCCTACCTCGACTACTTTCCCGATTTCATAGTTTTGGGCTCTAAGGAAGACTTGCATTCTATTCTTCCAATAGGAGTAGTCAGTCCCATTGAAGAAGGGTGGCCTATTAATGGAATGACCCTCAGCTATGAACCCTCTGGAATCCATTGAATCAAATTGATGGTGCAATGAAGGAAACACTTAGCAAGCAAGCAAGTAAAACACACAGAACAAACAGAAAGCACTCAGATCAGATCAGATATAAACCCGCTTTGATACCAATTGTAGGATCGAAAATAGGTTGGATCAGATCTAGAAGGGGGGGGGGTTGAATAGATCTAAGACAAAAACTGCGGAACCTTAGCCAATTTAAATCAATGCTTTGAATCAGAGGCAATTTGAAAGAGCACTTTACAGATCTGATGAGTGATTGTGTGAATTATATGATTAGAGTGTGAGATCAAGTTGATTAGAAGTGAATTCGAAAAACCCTATGCATACATCTAGCGCAAAGTGAATTTGAATCACAAACAAACCACTGCACAGAGATTTTTAGGTGGTTCGGAAATCTCACCATGTGATTCCTACATCCACCCCTCACACTGTGAGGATCCACTACACAACTTGGATACACTACACACTGGAGCCTGACAACTCCAACACACTGAGTTCTACAACTCACACAACCTCTAGAGCAAGACTACTCTAGACACCTGAGCACAACTGCTCAACCACAACTGAGTACGACTCAACACTGAGCACACAGGCTCACAAACAACTTGCTAGAACAAAAACACAAAGATCCAGATCCTCTAGCAATGATCTGATCTATAAAAGTTCATTCAAGAAGATTGATGCAACAGTTCATGCACAATCTCAAGAATGACTTAGAAGAAACAAGGGGAATTGAGGAATTAAGTGTAAGATCATGTTCTTCAAATATACTCCCTTGTAGAGGCTGAATTGTGAAGAAGCTTGATCCCTTGAAGTCCCTGGCCGATGCTCTGCAACTTGTGCTTTGGGATCTTCCTTGAAATCTTCACAATTGGCTGCTTCTACTTGATCTACACCCTTGGAAGTGATCTCACTACTTCATCTTGGATCAGTCTTCACTTCTTGTGCTTGGAGAAGTGGGAATTGGGTTGAAGAAGCACAAGGGGAGCAAGATCGGGGAGGAGAACACTTCTTGCCGCCAAACCGACTTCTGGAAGGCTCTTGGAGGTTCTCTTCTTGGTTGGATGGCCAATTGGAGGGTATTTATAGCCCAATGTGTCCAAAAGTACCCTTGGGGGTCGTGGGCACATGATCCAAGGCCGATCCATATGATCCCTAGAGTGCCACGTGTCCAGATGAGACTTAAGGTGAAAAAGTTTCCGGAGTGTGTCGACCTGCCCATGGGGTGTGTCGACACACTGTCCCAAACTGGCATAAAAGGTTCTCTGGGAAGGGTCTCTAGTGTCGACACTACTTCAGGCTGTGTCGACACACTGTACAGAACTGGCAAACAGGCCTTCTGGGAGCTGAATCTAGTGTCGACACAACTTGATCCTGTGTCGACACCACTTGACCATTTCTTCATCATTTTGCCTTGGGTTTGAAGCATTGTGTCGACACCAGTAGGGGGTGTGTCGACACTACCCTTGCAAGAATTGTATGTCCTTGAGAAATAAACACATAAATCATTAGTCCAATGTATTATCATGAATATAAATGATAAATGTGTTTGGAAACATGCTTTTTGAATATTGTTATTGCATGTGTGATGTATTTAACATGTTCCACTTATTTGTGCATTAAAATCACAACTTGTCATCATCAAAATTATGAGGGGAAATGTATAAAGTTCACACTCAACCCAACACTCTGATGGTCGATGAAGATCTCAAATGCCTTGCCGTACAAATAGTGCCTCCACAACTTCAGAGCAAACACCACTACTGCCAACTCTAAGTCGTGAGTAGGGTAGTTCTTCCCATGCTTCTTCAGCTGTCGAGAAGCATAGGCAACGACCCCTTCATGCTGCATCAGCACTGCACCCAAACCTGACCTCGAAGCATCTGTGTAAACCACAAAACCTCTGCTACCTGACCGTAAGACCAACATTGGCGCTGAAGTCAACCTCCTCTTTAGATTTTGAAAACTCTGCTCACAGTCCTCTGTCCAAACAAATCTGGCCTCAAGTCTAGTCAATTTGGTCAACGACTCTGCAATGTAACACCCTCCTCCGACCGCACACACACATATACATATCACATATCACATAGTTCTTGATCGGAAGAGGGGTTACACTAACAAACTCCGTTATGTGCTGACAAATCTGTGTAGTGCCCAAGACTAGCAACTATTCCACAAAGGCATCTTTGGACATTTTATACCTCAACAAAGTAACTTAGTATCAACACTCATTATTTACATAAACCCAAACTTTCTCTTCTATACCTTTAATAGTACAAAAAATCTCTAAGAGTCATTAAACTACGCTATTCTTTCTTCCTTTCTTCTTCAGCAGCAGAATTTCGGATCATTTGTAGCTGAGGTTACCTTCACCTTCAATCTGAAAGGGTTGGAGGAAACAAAGGCATGAGTCGGAAGGACTCAGTAGGTGAAAGTAAGCATATATGGATCAAAACACATTTGCTCATGAATATCATACTTAACAGAAACATATAGCTCAAATTGATTTCATAATGAGCTCAAACAAATTACAGAATAAGAGTCATATTTGTCTTTCAGAATTCAGACCATAACTTGATTTGGAAACGAACTTGACAGGCATTACTGCTCTCAAGAGGTTACTAAATAGACGTAAATATATCCTCAGTGCCTAGGCGATTCCAGCACCTTAAATCTTGTTCATTGCACAAGAACTGGGTTTATTACCCACCATCGTCAGTCCATTGACTTGCATTTACCTACAAACTGTCGCCCTCAACTGATCACAAGTGGCTGATGCTACCACAAGTGATTATAAATCCTCTTTCGAAGAGAGCACTGTCTTCATATCATAAATTTCTTTTCATGAGCATAACATAAATTAGAAATCCAAAGGTAATTTTGATTGAGAATTAATACAGATATCTTGCTGACAAAGTTGCTCGGAGTTTAATAATATAAGAAAGACAATTGGTTGAGACAGGGTTATGACTCAAAGCCAATAACTTTGGAAGATTGAAATCACATAAGAACCCAAGAAGATGAAGATCCATAATTGTCATCACAAATAATTCACATCTTATAAGGTGTTCAAGCATTTGAACTCTCAGGACATCAGGTTATATGAACTTAGTTACCGAATACAGGAGAATGGACTCAATTGGGTACCATTCTTAGTTGACAACTTCAAGGATAATTCAAGGGTGAGTAAGGTATCCCAAGTGGATAATCTTTACAGTAGAATGATAGTAAATACCCAAGGAATTAAGGGGTAACTTGCTAGGCTTTTAGGATGAACTTTTAGCAAGGATTCATACATGAAAGAGTGCTGAAATTCGGATCAGGACTGTAGCTGTCGATAGTTAGGAAGGGGCTGTCGACAGATAGCAGCAGACAGAGCTCAATTTTGCTCGTTCTGTGTCTATCTGTCAACAACTGCAAGATGGCTGTCGACAGCTAGCCACAGTCCCAGTTATTTTGAAGTTCTGGAAGACTGGGTCTGTCAACAGCTATGGGCTGCCTGTCGACAGCCGCCAGTTCTTCTCTCATAAGTGACTTTGTATTCACTCTAAAAACTCTAACCATGGAACTTATGAATCAAGGCATGATTTATATCAAATAGAAGAGTCTAATTGTAAATCTCACAGTGGTTTATAAGCTTAACAAGTGAGGATGAAATAGGAGGTTTGCAATTCAAACTTGTCTAGCTAGAAACAAATCATGACATAGTATTGGAAGTATGGCCCTTATTACAAGGATTAGATGGAAAGATTTCCACAAGATAAACTCTCAAACTCAAAGTATTTAATGCTCCAAAATCAAGGTTTGAGGTACAAACATCCAAATGAAAAGTAATCACACTGTTCTAAAGATATCAAAACTTTTAGAAAATCTATATAACATAAACATGGATCAAGGGTGGAAGAAGAATAACAAATCTTGATCTCATAGTGAAAAAAGGATCTTCTTCTCCCTAACATAAAGGTGCTTATCACAACTCACAAGATGTTCAAGCATATGAACTCTTAGGTCATGAAATAAACAAGAAACATGATTTCTGAAATTGAAGGAGCTATGAGCATGTACATAGGAAACTGAGAAGGATTTGAGGTATGACACCTACAGACATACATACTAACACACGATTGCAAGGAATGGATACACCGTTCATAAGAGGATTTACAAGTTTAAGACAAGCATATAGGGATCCTGAACTCTTTAACGAAGGTCAGAGACAAGGATTTAAAAAAGAAAGGAGAACCCTACTAGTACATAAGTCTACACTTAAAGACATGAGTGTCAATTTAGAGACATGGACCCCAAGGAAAAGAGGTAATCAAAAGGGCTTACCGAACCTTATGACAACGCAAGATCAAAGTGGATGCTTGAACTCCCAGACTTTAAAGGAAGGAGAAGAAAGAGAGGAAGACAAGAAGAAAGAGTGAATCCTACAACAACACTTGATGCACACAAGCTTCTAGAGGTAGTTACAAAAATCAAACAAGAGCTTGAAAACTTGAACACCTAAACAATAAGTTTTATAGTGTGTTCAGGGGTAAGAGTAAGAGAGGAAGGAAAAGAATCCTACCTAGCTTGGAGAAGATGAAGAAATTCCCACAAGTAGAGGAATAAGCAATTGTAGTTGGCTGTTGCTTAGCAACAACACCTCCCAGCACTGTTATTCTAGCTTCCCAGCTACTCCTAGCACAGCTCTAGCAAGAGTTCCAGCAATAGCTCGAACAGGAACAAGGTGCGAGAAGAGAGAACAGTAGCTCCTCTTAGTGAAAGTAGCTCCAGCAGCAATGAACACTACGTGAATAAGGGTGGGTGCAAGAACAGGAATGGAAAGGTGAGTACGACAGCCTTTGGGGTGCTTTTATAGCCTCCTACACATGCCTTACAAGATGACACGCCAAACCCCTACGTGTTGCTGTAAAAACCTTTTGGTTTTTACTGCTTACACGTTTACCATGCAGCCTTATAACCTTACACATAAGGTGATATCGTGTTAACCTCTCCCCTCATGAGTGCTGGCCTTTCCCAAGCTTCACACGTAGGCAACCCAAAATTCCCATAAAATCTCCACCGTAATTGGACCATAAATCAGCTGGCCCATTGAACCTTATGTAAACATGTTCAAATGATGTCTATTTGTGTTGAAATTTCAACCATGGGCTAATGAAAAGGTTTTGCAAATTATGGTGATTTTAGTTTAATTTTTAGAATTTATTTTTCACTGGGTGGGAAATCGCCCCGAAAATAGTTGCGTCGGCTTAATCTCAAAATCCGTACATCAACAATTCTGGATATTTATATTTCTGATATCACCATAATTTTTTAAGAATTATGGTGTTCTCAGATTTCATTTTTGTTATAGAATTTTAGTGTCGCCCTGTCGGAGCGCGCACCTCTAGGTACGTTACTAATAGCATTTACTGATGTAAATAAAACTTAAATTAGAGTTAATCACATCTCATGATAGTGGTTATACTTAACAATCCAATTATTCATAATTTTCTAATAAATAGAATTTTCGGGGTGTTACAACTCTCCCCCACTAAAAAGAGTTTGGTCCTCCAAACTTCATGACTAATGTGGGAAGGATCACAAAATTAAGTTTTCAACCTTTTAAATTTTATTTATTCCAGATTAGTCTTACCAATCTTGTCATGTTTACTATGCCATATGATGTATATACCCTCTATATCATTTGTTATTATGACATCGTTAGTTGATGGGGATCTAAATATTAACATTTCTAGTTATCAAAGAGTCATGTTGTGATCATAGGTTCAATTAGATGCAACCTTCACTATATTCTTTATTTCTGGTAATAGGGTATTATGTATTGAGCAGATTCTTGTTAATAGCATATTATACTTAAAGTCTCCCCCACTAAGGAATAACCTTAATCTTTAGAGAGTTATATGAATACATATTCTCTTGGAAAGGGGTAATAAGGCATGACGAGAATGATGAGTATTGAGAATATGATGATAATCAACAAAGATTTTATTTATCTCGTAAAGTTTATAGTACAGAACTCCACAATTCAACCTTACCAAATGACATGGGTTGGCAAAATTCACTAAACTTTGACATGCTGTAAAAACTAAACTCAAGTGTTTCTCACTATATTCTAGTCCTATTGACTTATACATAAAAATTACTTCCAATAACTTTAGTCCATTCTTCTTATGACTTAAGGTCTTCCTGAACTTTTGTCATTGTTTTGAGAGTGCACAAGACATTCTGAGATTCAATGCTTTAGACTTCTGCACTTCCAACATGCTCCTAGTCTCTGCCAACAGTCTTTTTTTTTTTTTAACATGGCCCGGTTTGTGACAATATGCACAAACTTCCTTAGGTTGGGCCTTAACATTCTCTTGCTTATTGGTCTTCTTGATCTTATTCTGCTTCACCATCTTTTTATCAGTTGTTTCTCTTTTATTGGAGGGAACTGTTCTTTTCCGTATAGATATTGTAATACTCACTATTTCTTGGAGATTTGTACTTCTCAAATTTTAATACAGTTTCATTTTCCTTTGATTACCAACTGGAACTACTCGCTCCAAGGACTGAGCAAAGTTGTTCATTGCATCTCTCTCCAACGTGTTTCTTCTCCTATCACGCTGGGCTAAGCAAACGAATTTAAATTTGGTTAATCAATCATGTAATTTAAATCTTAGCTTTTCTAATTCATACTATTAATACAACTGTTATTGTGTACACCTAGTTACTTGATACATTAACCTCCATGATTAAATGATTCATCTTAGTGGTATAATAATTTAGAATCCAAGAAAATGGGAAAGTCAACGGAAGAATACATCACGAGGACAGTCATGAAATCTATATGGTCGATTGAACCATTCATTTACTAATTCTTATTTAGAGTTGGAGATAATAACATATCAATGTAAAAGTCATATTAATGTAAAATAAGGGATGAGCAGGTTTTACTTTCTTCAGTAGGAGAGGGCTCCCTTGGAGAAGTCATATGTGTGTTTATCATTTTTCACCGGACCTTAGATTCTTAGCATTCTACTAGGTTTATTTGAATTATGAGACTTTCAGGTAGGCCAAATTGTGAGAAATTAGAAGGACGCTATTTTGATGGAATCGCCAAAACCGTATTTTTCTTCTTCGGTGGGAGAGTTGACTTTTTATTGGTAAGAGATATAATTTTTCTGACATTTTTATTGCATTCAAATGGGGGGTACTTCCTTATTTACATGTAATATTACATGTAAATAAGGTATGAGTTTCAGTCTTACAGGGTTCCTACTGACACTTTTGATTGAAGAAGGATTAGTTCATCACAGACTGATGCATGTGTCGACAGCTAGGAAGTGGCTTTCGACAGATACTGTCCTCCCAGAACCAGTGTCTGGGGTCTGACACTATCTATCGACAGACCAGAGTCGGGTGTCGACAGGTGAGGAATATCTGTCGACAAGTGAAAGCCATTTGTCGACAGCTACTGCTGATTCTGCATTGACTAGGTTCTGGAAGCAGGATACCTGTCAACAGATGGGTTCTATCTATCGACAGTTATAGGTTGAACTTCCAGAAATTTTTATTACAACATCTCAGAAGACTCTTCTACGTGTTCCTATAATTCCAAACATGGTTGACAACATTTAGTGGATCCGGTTTATCTCCATCCAAGAATTGAATTCCATACAAGAATTGAACTACCTTTAAAAAAAATTGCTTGGTTTATGTGGTTTGATGTGAATTAACTACATTGTTTCATTTGATTTGATCATAGTCTTGGCCTCTCAAGCTTTAATTGATCAATACCTATTCACCAATTTCTAGAAATTCATTCTATACATAAGATAATCTATATCCAATTTTACTTATCTAGCTTAACCTCAGGCTTTCTACCCATCCTCACAGGTCACTACAGGATGTTGAAGACCAATAACTCTATAGTATTTGGATCCTCAATTGACTTTGCTCTGATACCACCTCTGTAACACCCTCCTCCGACCGCACATACACATATACATATCACATATCACATAGTTCTTGATCGGAAGAGGGGTTACACTAACAAACTTCGTTATGGGCTGACAAATCTGTGTAGTGCCCAAGACTAGCAACTATTCCACAAAGGCATCTTTGGACATTTTATATCTCAACAAAGTAACTTAGTATCAACACTCATTATTTACATAAAGCCAAACTTTCTCTTCTAGACCTTTAATAGTACAACAAAATCTCTAAGAGTCATTAAACTACGCTATTCTTTCTTCCTTTTTTCTTTAGCAGCAGAATTTCGGATCATTTGTAGCTGAGGTTACCTTCACCTTCAATCTGAAAGGGTTGGAGGAAACAAAGGCATGAGTCGGAAGGACTCAATAGGTGAAAGTAAGCATATATGGATCAAAACACATTTGCTCGTGAATATCATACTTAACAGAAACATATAGCTCAAATTGATTTCATAATGAGCCCAAACAAATTACAGAATAAGAGTCATATTTGTCTTTCAGAATTCAGACCATAACTTGATTTGGAAATGAACTTGACAGGCATCACTACTCTCAAGAGGTTACTAAATAGACGTAAATACATCCTCAGTGCCTAGGCGATTCCAGCACCTTGGATCTTATTCATTGCGCAAGAACGGAGTTTATTACCCACCATCGTCAGTCCATTGACTTGGATTTACCTACAAACTGTCGCCCTCAGCTGATCACAAGTGGCTGGTGCTACCACAAGTGATCCTAAACCCTCTTTTGAAGAGAGCACTGTCTTCATATCATAAATTTCTTTTCATGAGCATAACAGAAATTAGAAATCCAAAGGTAATTTTGATTGAGAATTAATATAGATATCTTGCTGACAAAGTTGCTCGGAGTTCAGTAATATAAGAAAGACAATTGGTTGAGACAGGGTTATGACTCAAAGCCAATAACTTCGGAAGATTGAAATCACATAAGAACCCAAGAAGATGAAGATCCACAATTGTCATCACAAATTATTGGCATCTCATAAGGTGTTCAAGCATTTGAACTCTCAGGACACCAGGTTATATGAACTTAGTTACCGGATACATGAGAATGGACTCAACTGGGTACCATTCTTAGTTGACAACTTCAAGGATAATTCAAGGGTGAGTAAGGTATCCCAAGTAGGTAATCTTTACAGTAGAATGATAGTAAATACCCTAGGAATTAAGGGGTAACTTCCTAGGCTTTTAGGATGAACTTTTAGCAAGGATTCATACATGAAAGAGTGCTGAAATTCGGATCAGGACTGTAGCTGTCGACAGCTAGGAAGGGGCTGTCGACAGATAGCAGTAGACAGAGCTCAGTTTTTCTGGTTCTGTGTCTATCTGTCGACAGCTACAAGATGGCTGTCAACAGCTAGCCACAGTCCCAGTTATTTTGAAGTTCAGGAAGACTGGGTCTATCGACAGCTATGGGCTGCCTGTCGATAGCCGCCAGTTCTTCTCTCATAAGTGACTTTGTATTCACTCTAAAAACTCTAACCATGTAACTTATGAATCAAGGCATGATTTATATCAAATAGAAGAGTCTAATTGTAAACCTCACAGTGGTTTATAAGCTAAACAAGTGAGGATGAAATAAGAGGTTTGCAATTCAAACTTGTCTAGCTAGAAACAAAGCATGACATAGTATTGGAAGTGTGGCCCTTATTACAAGGATTAGATGGAAAGATTTCCACAAGATAAACTCTCAAACTCAAAGTATTTAATGCTCCAAAATCAAGGTTTGAGGTACAAACATCCAAATGGAAAGTAATCACACTGTTCTAAAGATATCGAAACTTTTAGCCAATCTCTATAACATAAACATGGATCAAGGGTGGAAGAAGAATAACAAATCTTGATCTCATAGTGAAACAAGGATCTTCTTCCTCACATAAAGGTGTTTATCACAACTCACAAGATATTCAAGCATATGAACTCTTAGGTCATGAAATAAACAAGAAACATGATTTCTGAAATTGAAGGAGCTATGAGCATGTACGTAGGAAACTGAGAAGGATTTGAGGTATGACACCTACAGACATACATACTAACACACGATTGCAAGGAATGGATACACCGTTCATAAGAGGATTTACAAGTTTAAGACAAGCATATAGGGATCCTGAACTCTTTAACGAAGGTTAGAGACAAGGATTTAGAAAAGAAAGGAGAACCCTACTAGTACACAAGTCTACACCTAAAGACATGAGTGTCAATTTAGAGACATGGACCCCAAGGAAAAGCGGTAATCAAAAGGGCTTACCGAACCTTATGACAACGCAAGATCAAAGTGGATGCTTGAACTCCAAGACTTTAAAGGAAGGAGAAGCAAGAGAGGAAGACAAGAAGAAAGAGTGAATCCTACAACAACACTTGATGCACACAAGCTTCTAGAGGTACTTACAAAAATCAAACAAGAGCTTGAAAACTTGAACACCT
The DNA here is from genome assembly GCA_014218235.1 of Colocasia esculenta. Lineage (NCBI taxonomy): Eukaryota > Viridiplantae > Streptophyta > Magnoliopsida > Alismatales > Araceae > Colocasia > Colocasia esculenta. The sequence continues at coordinate 19,138,749 of CM024762.1, read as the reverse complement.
AAACAATAAGTTTTATAGTGTGTTTAGGGGTAAGTGTAAGAGAGGAAGGAAAAGAATCCTACCTAGCTTGGAGAAGATGAAGAAATGCCCACAAGTAGAGGAATAAGCAATTGTAGTTGGCTATTGCTTAGCAACAACACCTCCCAGCACTGCTATTCTGGCTTCCCAGCTACTCCTAGCACAGCTCTAGCAAGAGTTCCAGCAATAGCTCGAATAGGAACAAGGTGCGAGAAGAGAGAACAGTAACTCCTCTTGGTGAAAGTAGCTCCAGCAGCAAGGAACACTACGTGAATAAGGGTGGGTGCAAGAACAGGAATGGAAAGGTGAGTACGACACCCTTTGGGGTGCTTTTATAGCCTCCTACACATGCCTTACAAGATGACACGCCAAACCCCTACGTGTTGCTGTAAAAACCTTTTGGTTTTTACAGCTTACACATTTACCATGCAGCCTTATAACCTTACACATAAGGTGATATCATGTTAACCTCTCCCCTCATGAGCCCTGGCCTTTCCCAAGCTTCACACGTAGGCAACCCAAAATTCCCAGAAAATCCCCACCGTAATTGGACCATAAATCAGCTGGCCCATTGAACCTTATGTAAACATGTTCAAATGATGTCCATTTGTGTTGAAATTTCAACCATGGGCTAATGAAAAGGTTTTATAAATTATGGTGATTTTAGTTTAATTTGTAGAATTTATTTTTCACTGGGTGGAAAATCACCCCGAAAATAGTTGCGTCGGCTTAATCTCAAAATCCGTACGTCAACAATTTCGGATATTTATATTTCTAATATCACCACAATTTTCTAAGAATTATGGTGTTCTCAGATTTTATTTTTGTTATAGAATTTCGGTGTCGCCCTGTCGGAGCGCGCACCTCTAGGTACGTTACTAGAATAACATTTATTGATGTAAATAAATCCTAAATTAGAGTTAATCGCATCTCATGATAGTGGTTATATTTAACAATCTAATTATTCATAATTTTCTAGTAAATAGAATTTTCACGGTGTTACATGCAATCTTGGAAAAATCCTAGATAAACCTCTTGTAATAGCCTGCCAAACCCAGAAAGCTGCGAACCTCTGACACTGAAGTGGGTTGCTCCCAAGACAACACTGCCTCCACCTTGGTAGGATCCACTGTCACACCAGAACCTGAGATTTTGTGTCCGAGAAAGTGCACCTCCCTCAGCCAAAATTTGCACTTGTCAAACTTGGCATAAAGTTGGTGACTCTTCAACGTCTCTAACACGATCCTCAGATGCAACTCGTGCTCCTCCTCAGAAGCCGAGTAGACGAAAATGTCATCTACAAAGATGACCAAAAACCTGTCCAGGTACTCACTAAACACCCTGTGCATTAAATCCATAAAAGCTGCCAGTGCATTCGTGAGCCCAAACGGTATCATGACAAACTCAAAGTGACAGTAACTTGACCGGAAAGCTGTCATGCCAATATCTGACTCTCTGATCCTCAGCTGGTAGTAACCCGATCTCAAGTCAATCTTCGAAAACACTCTGACTGACTGCAACTGATCAAACAAATGATCGATCGTGGGCAACATATACTGTGACGGCCCTGGATATTTACGCCCGATAAGGGTCCATATCCAGATCTGCCTCCCGCGAAAGGACTGAAGTCTTGCAAGGGATATCTCACACACGTGTCCAGTAAGAATATAAAAGACAACAACTACAGTATAAGACACAAGAAAGTACATGTGCTCATATTTGCTCATATATTTGTACAACTGTCCCATTACATTATTACATGTCTAAATAAAAAGTACAACTACCTGGGGTATATCCCGAGGGAGCACAAGCTCACATAACTCAACTACAACACAACTATTGATAGTACAAGTCTGCCACAACGTTTCCACAAGCCACAAGTCCTGAAAAGAACTGTAGGGGAGTGAGCCTCAACAAGTCACAGGCTCAGTAGGGGACCACCCAAAACAACACGCAACACTGAAGAACCTCAACCCCAGAGGGTCTCACTGGCAACTCAAATAGCCAAACCATATCATGCTCACAACATTTATAATAAATAATAGCTTAAACAGTAAATCATAAACAAATACATATTCCTCGGAAAGAAAGAGGAACCACAGGACTAGCACAGCACCACTAGTCCGCCCAACAACTGAAATGCCTAGGCCATTGGCCTCATAGGCATACTACCTCAACAACTGGTCGCGTAAGCTACAAGCCACCCAGGCAAACCACTGCCTAGGCTACAGGCTTCACAGGCGAACCTCAAACACATGGGTAACAGGACTGCTAACCAAGAGCTAGTCCTTTATACCCCTAAACCATGATATATCGAATATCACACTTAAGTAACAGAACTGGCTACCATGATGCCAATCCATCACACAATGTAACCTTACTCGGAAGTTTACCCAAGGAAGGGTAAAACACAACAAGTGGAAGGTCTCACCATGCGACCACCACTTCAACACCTGAAAAGACTGGTACACAACGTACCACCACAAAGCACTACCCACACAGGGTACGGGTACCTACTACCATGAGGTACCACTACGAAAACCACAATCGAACTAGTGCCATCACAAGGCACTCCACCACGGGTAAAACCTTAACACATGTGCCAATGACAAGCACACCACACGGATCAAACCACAACCAATGAGTCTCCGCTCACTAACTACAACAACAACTGTGCCAACACCAGGGCACACCTCAATGGGTAGAACCACAACCAGTGAGACACTGCTCACAAGCCACAACCACTGGCAAAGTGCGAGTCGGAAAGGAACGACGCCACTACACGGGAAGGAACTACTGGCTCATCAAACCAGTATCCAACCCTAACAACACAACACAAGAACTACCTCTCAGTCTCGTAGCCATGGAGCCTCAGTCCAGCTACGGCTCCACAAACTCACAAGTCAAGCAACTAACTGTGGAGACTAACAAACACCACCACTACCTGCAGCCTCACACATTGTAGGCCCATGCCTGGCACCTTTAGGGACTCAGGCTCGAGCTCCCTAAAGTGAGGCACTAGTAACAGGACTAGCTGGGGCCCAGTACATCTACTTGTGTACGTACCCCCAACTACGAGCGCGCTACAAGCGATTGCACACACACAAACACAAGTCGCTGCCCTCTGTCATCTTTCCCTCAGCTGGACGTACAACTCAAACATAGGAGTTAGGGTGTCTAGGTCAGACGACACAGACCTCGATGGTACAACACAAGTACCGGGACAAACCCCGAGCACAAAAAACACACGTGCCTGGCTCACACAGAACCTGGGGTACCTGACTGCAGAGGTATTCCTGAACAGGCGCCGGACCACCAAACTCGGCAAGCTCAAACCACAATATTTACATATACAATCTTTATTACAAACCACGGTGCGAGTGTAAGGAGTAGCTTGGCCTGGTCACTCGTGACCCACAAGCTAACCTACATAGACATATCCACGAATCGCATTAACTATTAATAACTCGGCCTGTCATTGGTCATACCATGACCTCCATACCGCATAAACATAATATACGATAACCATACATTAATACTTAATCCCACACATGCTATACAAGTTAAACCATCTTAAATAGTTTATAGAAAACACCACAAGATCATGGCTAGATTCACACAGGAACCTCACTGCCCAACCACTACGACGAATCATAAAGGTTACACCACGACAATGTGTGTGCCATGCACACACCCAAACCACGTAAACACCACGCATACTACACAAGCAGTATGTTAACCACTTAAAAACATACTCACCTCGTGAGCAACATACTCTACGAGTGCTACAAGTGCCAACGCACCACAAACCGGTGCCATGCACAACACTTAACAAATAATCGGATAATCCTACCTTGAAAATGTGCACAAAAAGACCTCATGACTGAAGTTGCAACATAGGGCACTGTCGCCTTCTGATCGCGACACCCCGATGTGTCGCGTTAGAAAACCCTAACGTGACGAGTCGGCCTGTCGCGACCTAGTCGCGACAGAAGGGTCTATCGCCTTCTAATCACGACACCCCGACATGTCGCGATCGCACACCTTAATGCGACGGGTCGGGTCGCCTTCACAGGCAGAAACCCTAATCTCGCAACAGGGGGTTCTGTCACCTTCGCAAGCAGAAACCCTAATCCGGACTGCTCACTCCAGATTACCACCCCAAACTATGCAAACCACATTTAATTTCCAATTTTCATCTTTAATAAATATCCTAACATGGTATCTACTTTTTATGAAGCATTAAGCAAATCAAACATGCACCATTCACAATCCACGCAACGAAACTAGGTGGGATCTCCCTACCTCCGCGAAGAACGCGAAAACTGTCCACGGCACGGCGTCTCCCCCACTGCACACGACGTCCTCGCGACGAGAGCGTGCCACAAACACCTCCAGAACCTCGGATCACCCGAAAAACTGCCACAGCGACCTCCCCTGGCCGAGCAGAGCTCGCCCCAGCTCTGTCTGGCCGAAACCAACTTAAAAACTCCCAACAGTTGGGATCGCGATGTACCTCTCCGTCGCGACCTTGTCGCAACAGACTAGGGCATCGCCTTCCCACTGCCAACGTCAGCATGCCCTACCCCGCGTGCAACACGTGGCACGCATGCAGACGTCGACTCCAAGAACGGCAACATGAACGCGACCAACAAGGTTGCCGCGTTCAGAACACGATGTAGGCCTCTGTCGCGTTCACAGGCACAAGACCTATGAGCGCTTTGGGCCCAACTGTCGGCCCACCAAGCCTCACAATCACGCGCAAACACCTGAAACACAAGCTAATGGGCCACACACTAGCCACCAGACCCGGTAAACAAGGATCCACAAGGATCGGAAAAACGCGCGACGTTACATTACTATCATCTAAGAAAGAATGTTGTCCTCGACATTCAAAACAAATCATAATAAACTGGACTATCATCTAAGAAGAATTTAAACCTTATACAGAGCAAGTAGGATACTCTTCTTCTGTTCCAACCTTTCAAATCATTTGTACTGACTGAATCTGCTAATTCACCAGTCAAATCTATTCTGCCCTTTCTTTATTTTTCAACTGTAAGTGAGTCTACCTTGCCAATGGCGCTTTATCTCCTTGGACTCAACCTGCTTCCACATTTTTCGGGCTGTGTTTGCAACATTTCTTTTCCGGGCCATTTTTCTTGCTCAAATTCTTTCACTTTATTCTGCTACCTTTGGATGTTCTATCGTGCTAAACCTTACTTTAATTTTTGAATTCTTCGGTGCCATTCCATTATCCACTTGTCACCATTAGCCGTTATTCATTTTTGTATTCACATACTTAACTATCTGATCTGTGGGTTATGAACCCACCACGCTTCCGCTGCGCTACTCTGATTATACCGAGGGCAAAACCATAACTCTGACCTCAATTTCAATTTTTTTTTTACTGACTTCCCAAATCATCTTATTTATTCACTTACCACTGGAAGAAAATACTGATATTTTTGATCTGCTTTTCTTATTCTAATCGAATCATCTGCTTAAACTTTGAATTCTGACATACCACTATCAACACATCTTACCTTAATTCATATTCCCAAGCTGACGTTGCAGTACTTTTATTATCTCATAATTACATTGCTTAACTGATCCTGCTCGAATTCTATTTCTAACCATTTCTGTGCCACACTAAATTCTGAATTTTACCATATTATTACTGACATACTTTACCTTTTATATACTTTTCTCACTTCAAATAATATTTTCTGACTAACTCAGCAAACCAATCCCATATCTTTTTACAATTTCCATTCTCACTGCTGTAACGCTGTTATTAAAACAAAATTTACTCGATGTCATCTTATCCAGAATTCCTTGCTGCTAAATTGATCATACCTTTCCTCATCCTTTCTGTTTTGCTTTGTCGCCTCTTAATCTGCTCACTATTCTTTAACTATTCTGCTGCGACCTTTACATTAAACTTTAGAGACATTTTTATACAAAACTCATTCGTTCATCTGGTTCACTTTACTGCTTACTATTTATACAAATTCTTGCTGCACATTCCTTAATCCGTCTGACTATCACTGCTCTATAATCTGCCATATTCTTCATCTATTTAATAATACTGAACTTTAATTTTACTACCAACAACATATTTCATTTCTGTAAAGCATTCCTCTTTACTATTCTGCTAACTGATTAATCTCATTGTGCCATCTTCACTACAATCTTTCTTATTAAAATACTGCCATAGCCATAAACTGAAACCATTATCTTCAAACACAATATCTGGTTCTGCCTGGCCCCTCTATTCTACATTACTGATCCACTACCGAATAGAAACAATTCCACTATTGCAGCTTACTCACAAATATCCATTCACAATTTGCCTTGCCTTGACTTTAATCTACCTCTGACAAAATCTTTATTTTCCTGTGCCCACAAATTGCACATAATTGCTAGCATTACTGCTCTTATTCTTAACACTATGACTCTATACAAATCTTTCTACAAAATCCTTATCCACTGCTACTTACTAACTAACTATCTTTCTTATAAAATTCTTAGAGAAATCTGACTGCTCATTGCTCTTTCATTATTCTTTCTTTACCTCGCTGCTCAACTCTGTACATACTTACACAAATCTCTGTATCAAACTTTCCATTATCATCATTACTCGTAACAACACTATTCTGAAACTCTTTACCGTACCCATTTCTAACCACAAAACACACTTCATCTGACTGCCACAAAGTACTGTTCCTCTGTTTATTAATACACATTTTAAGCTGAACTACCTCACTTAATCATTTCAAACTGGACACATCATTTAATCACACCGCTTCTTAATATCTATCAACACAAATCTCGAATACATTAATTACTTGTACCAGAGTTCTCAGCCACAATTTATGCATTTAACAATCTTGATCACACTACACTATTCCCCATCATAGTACTGTTCCCTCTACCATTCCATCACACCATTACCTTATACCTGTCTCTGCCAACTCTGGTCCACATTAAAACACTTTCACTAATTTCCATAACTAAATTCACCAATCTCTTTAATTTCTATAACTAAGAACCTTTAAACAATTGTATTTTAATCACAAACTGGCATTCTGATGTGACCTCACTCATTGTACCATTAACCGTGCCATTTCTCTGCCATTTCTAACAACTGCCACTTTAACAAACAAAAACACGCAGTTCAAAAGCTCATGTGAAAACCACACTGGAGATCACATAAAACCACAGACTTATTACCAGCAGTGGACATTAAACTATGTCTTGGGACATTGTAACTTCAATATCTTTTCATATTCTAACTGGACCATGCTCTGATACCAACTGTGACGGCCCTGGATATTTACACCTGATAAGGGTCATATCCAGATCTGCCTCCCGCGAACGAACCGAAGTCTCGCAAGGGATATCTCACACACGTGTCCAGTAAGAATATAAAAGACAACAACTACAGTATAAGACACAAGAAAGTACATGTGCTCATATCTGCTCACATATTTGTGCAACTGTCCCATTACATTATTACATGTCTAAATAAAAAGTACAACTACCTGGGGCATACCCCGAGGGAGCACAAGCTCACACAACTCGACTACAACACAACTGTTGGTGGTACAAGTCTGCCACAACGTCTCCACAAGCCACAAGTCCTAAAAAGAACTGTAGGGGAGTGAGCCTCAACAAATCACAGGCTCAGTAGGGGACCACCCAAAACAACACGCAACACTAAAGAACCTCAACCTCAGAGGGTCTCACTGGCAACTCAAATAGCCAAACCATATCATGCTCACAACATTTATAATAAATAACAGCTTAAACAGTAAATCATAAACAAATACATATTCCTCGGAAAGAAAGAGGAACCACAGGACTAGCACAGCACCACTAGTCCACTCAACAACTGAAACGCCTAGGCCACTGGCCTCACAGGCATACTACCTCAACAACTGGTCGCCTAAGCTACAAGCCACCCAGGCAAACCATTGCCTAGGCTACAAGCTTCACAGGTGAACCTCAAACACATGGGTAACGAGACTAGTTCTTTATACCCCTAAACCATGATATATCATATATCACACTTAAGTAACAGAACTAGCTACCACGATGCCAATCCATCACACAATGTAACCTTACTCGGAAGTTTACCCAAGGAAGGGTAAAACACAACAAGTGGAAGGTCTCACCATGCGACCACCACTTCAACACCTGAAAAGACTGGTACACAACGTACCACCACAAAGCACTACCCACACAGGGTACGGGTACCTACTACCACGAGGTACCACTACAAAAACCACAACCGAACTAGTGCCATCAAAAGGCACTCCACCACGGGTAAAACCTTAACACATGTGCCAAGGACAAGCACACCACACCGATCAAACCACAACCAATGAGTCTCCGCTCACTAACTACAACAACAACTGTGCCAACACCAGGGCACACCTCAACGGGTAAAACCACAACCAGTGAGCCACTGCTCACAAGCCACGACCACTGGCAAAGTGCGTGTTGGAAAGAAACAACGCCACTACACGGGAATGGACTACTGGCTGATCACCTAGACAACACTGAAATGTTGCAGAAAAACTACTATGAAGAAATCTAGAGGGGGGGGTGAATAGATTTCTCTGAATTTTAAAAATCACTTCGATTATGAACTTCGAGAAATTGAGTTAAGAGTAAAATCTAAAGATTAATGGCAATTCTGAACAATTTAGACAAGTTAGATGATGAAACACTAACGAGCCTATCAATCATCTAAAGCAAGACACAATCAAACCACAAGGACAAGGAGATTTAGGGTGGTTCGGATTACACAACAGTGTATCCTACATCCACCATCCACACACACACACACAAATGTGGCTTATCTTGCCAGTTCAGAAAAGTCACATAACAACACACACACTCTGAGATTCAGAAATCTCATATCTAACCACACACACAAAATTGGGCACAAGGATTGCACCAATCTCACAAGAACACACACAGTAGATTGAGTTCAGAATGAGGAACCAGATTGAACAATTAAAACCAAGTTGAAGGTGACTGGTTCGAATGTCCATGTTTCTGCTTCAATGAGGGAGATGAGTTCTTCTGCTCTAACTCCAGGAAGAAGACTCTATAGATTGGAACACCTTCTTTAAATGGATCCTCCAAGGTGATAGATTCTCCAATTTCTTCAGATCTAGAAGCAATCCACTAGGAGGAAGCCTTCTTCTGAAATCGCCTGGAATTCTCTGGAGACTAGTTGAGCAGATCGGTTTTTTCTCTAAAAGCCAAGTGGATAAGGGACATTTATAGTCCCATGGGCCCACAAAATATCCTGGGATCTGGGGGCATGAAACATTTCCGCTCAAAAAGTCCCTACCAAAAGCATCCACATGTCTCTGCAACTTAGATTTGACAAAAAGTCCAAAATGTGTCGACCCCACCTACTCATGTGTCGAAACCACTGAGCAATTCTTGCAAGACATGCTTCTAGGATAGTCAACTAGTGTCGACACATAGGTGCACTGTGTCAACACCACTGGGCATATCTTCTCCAACAAGCTGCTGGGATAGTGAACTATTTTCGACACACAGATGCACTGTGTCGACACCACTGGGCATTGCTCTATCTTTTGCTTAAGCTACACATGGAAAAACAATGTGAGATTTAAACGAGACATGATTAACATGATTTCCACATATTTATGAATCATATTTAGACATCATCAAAATAAGAGATCCAACAAACACAACACAAGAACTACCTCTCAGTCTCGTAGCCACGGACCCTCAGTCCAGCTACGGCTCCACAAACTCACAAGTCAAGCAACTAACTGTGGAGACTAACAAACACCACCACTACCTGTAGCCTCACACACTGCAGGCCCATGCCTGGCACCTTTAGGGACTCAGGCCCGAGCTCCCTAAAGTGAGGCACTGGTAATAGGACTAGCTGGGGCCCAGTATGTCTACTGGTGTCCGTACCCCCAACTACGAGCGTGCTACAAGTGAGTGCACACCCACAAACACAAGTCGCTGCCCTCTGTCGTCTTTCCCTCAGCCGGACGTACAACTCAAACACAAGAGTGAGGGTGTCCAGGTCAGACGACATAGACCTCGACGGTACAACACAAGTACCAGGACAAACCTCGAGCACAACAAACACACGTGTCTGGCTCACACAAAACCTAGCGTACCTGACTGTAGAGGTATTCCGAAACAGGCGCCGGACCACCAAACTCGGCAAGCTCAAACCACGATATTTACATATACAATCTTTATTACAAACCATGGTGCGAGTGTAAGGAGTAGCTTGGCCTGGTCACTCGTGACCCACAAGCTAATCTACACAGACATATCCACGAATCGCATTAACTATTAATAAATGGCCTGTCATTGGTCATACCATGACCTCCATACCGCATAAACATAATATACGATAACCATGCATTAATACTTAATCCCACACATGCTATACAGGTTAAACCATCTTAAATAGTTTATAGAAAACACCACAAGATCATGGCTAGGTTCACACAGGAACCTCACTGCCCAACCACTACGACAAATCATAAAGGTTACACCACAACAATGTGTATATATGCACACACCCAAACCACGTAAACACCACGCATACTACACAAGCAGTATGCTAACCACTTAAAAACATACTCACCTCGTGAGCAACATGCTCTACGAGTGCTACAAGTGCCAACGCACCACAAACCGGTGCTATGCACAACACTTAACAAATAATCAGATAATCGTACCTTGAAAACGTGCACAAAAAGACCTCACGACTGAAGTCGCGACATAGGGTACTATCGCCTTTTGATTGCGACACCCTGATGTGTCGTGTTGGAAAACCCTAACGCGATGGGTTGGCCTGTCACGACCTAGTCGCGACAGAAGGGTCTGTCGCCTTCTGATCGTGACACCCCGACATGTCGTGATCGCACACCTTAATGCGACAGGTCGGCCTGTCGCAACCTTGTCGCGACAAGGGGTTCCGTCACCTTCGCAGGCAGAAACCCTAATCCGAACTGCTCACTCCGGATTACCACCCCAAACTATGCAAACCACATTTAATTTTCAGTTTTCATGCTTTAATGAATACTCTAACATGGTATCTACTGTTTGTGAAGCATTAAGCAAATCAAACATGCACCATTCACAATCCACACAATGAAACCATGTGGAATCTCCCTACCTCCGCGAAGAATGCGAAAACCGTCCACGGCACGGCGTCTCCCCCGCTGCACATGACGTCCTCGCAGCGAGAGCGCGCCACAAACACCTCCAGAACCTCGGATTGCCCGGAAAACCACCACAGTGACCTCCCCTGGCCGAGCAGAGCTCGCCCCAGCTCTGTCCGACCGAAACCAACTTAAAAACTCCCACCGGTTGGATTGCGACGTACCTCCCCGTTGCGACCTTGTCGCGACAGACTAGGGCGTCGCCTTCCCACTACCAACGTTAGCATGCCTTGCCCCGCGCGCAACACGTGGCGCGCATGCAGACGTCGACTCCAAGAGTGGCAACATGAACACGACCAACAAGGCTGTCGCATTCAGAACGCGACGCAGGCCTTTGTCGCGTTCATAGGCACAAGGCCTGTGAGCGCTTTGGGCCCAACTGCCGGCCCACCAAGCCTCACAATCACGCACAAACACGTGAAACACAAGCTAATGGGCCACACACTAGCCACCAGACCCGCTAAACAAGGATCCATGAGGATCCGAAAAACGCACGACGTTACATATACTATTTCTTCACTGTTACCTGGTTCAACTACCTTTAATCGATGCACAACCTCAAATTGCCATCCTTGTTTCTCACAAACAACACTGGCGCACCCTAAGGCGAACGGCTCGGATGGATAAAACCCAACTCAAGCAACTCCTGCAGCTGGTGCTTCAACTCGGGCAACTCAACGGGAGCCATCCGGTATGGTGCCTTAGACAAAGGCATTGTACCAGGCAAAAGCTCAATGGAGAACTCTACCTCTCGCTCAGGCAGCAACCCAGGTAGATCCTCCATAAAAACATCAGAAAACTCACAAAAAATAGGGACATCAAAAACCGACGACCTGCTAGGCTCCAAGGAACAAACAGAAGCAAGATATGCCACACAACCATCGCAGATCAAACGACGAGCTCTACAGAAAGAAATAAAAGGTCGACGGGTAGATCGGATATATACCTTAGAAGCAGAGAACATGCACTCTAGGTATCTCAAACCGCACGATCTTCTGCGGACAATCCACCACAGGTGAGTGAGCCTCCAACCAGTCCATGCCAAGGATGATGTCGAAGTCACAAAGCTGTAACGCGTACAACCTGGCCGACAACTGGTGTCCCTAGACCTCAACTGTGACACCCTCAAGGTAGCCGAAAGAACGCATGTAGTCACCAGACGGAAGATCGACCATCACATCACACTGCCTTTCAGGTGTGTGACGAACAAGTGACTCGCAAAACTCCTCGGAAGCAAAATAAAGAGAAGCATCGGGATCAACCAGAACACGAAACAGCTCTACCAAGGATAGGCAAAGTATCTACGACCAGGTTCGATGCCTCAGCCTCCTCCCTGGTGAGAGCCATCACACGACCACGACCATGCCCACGCTGCGGCGCCTGCTGGGGCTGCTGTTGTTGCAATGGCTGCTGGTGCTGTGGAAACTACTGCTGGTGGTGGTACGACTGAAACTGTTGAGGCTACTGATGCTGCTGAAACTTCTGAGGCTATTGAAGGTATTGCCCCTTGTTGCTGCAGATGGGGTGCCTGCTGCTACGGAGGGTACTAGTACTGTGGCAACTGCTGACTGTACTGCACTGGCTGTTGCGGCTGCTAGACTTGCCCCATCGGGCAATCCCTCCTGAAGTGGCCTGGAAAACCACAAGTGTAACAAACCGCCTCCTGCTTGCTTTGCTCGGCTCCCTGTTGGACCGACTGCTCTGCAAACCTCAACTGGCGCTTCTGTTGTCGACCCCGTCCACCCCCACGAGTGGTCATCTGCTTGAACCTCGAGCGCAAACTAGAACTGCCCGAGCCCAAAGAAGAAGAAGTCGCACTACCACGACTACTTGCAGGACGCTGGTATGGTGTGGTTTTGGAGGAATCTCCTCCGTGCTGCTGCTGCTGGGGCTGTCAAGTCTCTCTCTCCAAGGCGGTGGCCTTAGCCGCTGCCACTCCCAAAGTGGCACACATGTGAGCAGTCACGCCCCACCGTAAATCTGGCCTCAGCCCTACAATAAACCTTTCTACACACGCCTGCTCACTACCGGCAACATGAGGAACATGCCTCAACAACTTGACAACCTCTGGTGATACTGAGCAATCGTCAAATCACCCCTGAACAAACTCTGAACTGATATTGCCTCTCACGTCGAGATAGAGGAAAATACTCTCGTGGAAGACCTCCAAGACCGTTGCCAAGAAACCTGATCCAAATGCTGCCCTGGGAAGTGTGTCTGCCTTGAACTCTCTACAATCATGGGTTGGTCCCTTGAGCTGATACACTGCCATCTGACCTGATCCTCCTCGGTGCACTCCATGGTCGAATGTACGCTCCAACTCGTGCGTCCAACTCTCAGCTCTATCTGGGTCATAATTGTGCCCAGTTGACGGCCCATAGGGGGGGGTGAATGGGTCTTTAAAAATTAATCTAGAAGATACCTGTAACTAAAAAATTCACACAAATGTTCTTCGAAGTAGGTTGTGACAGTTAGTGAAATAACAAACACACAAAGAAGACAATCACACAACACAAGGTTTATCCTGGTTCGGACCTCCTTTCCTTAGGAGTCCTACATCCAGTCCTGAGCAACAACTCAGGATTTCACTAACTAGGGTACAGTCCCCCTAAGGACGCTACAACACCCAGCTCAGCTGGTCTCCTTCACACCCGAAGGGACAACACCCTGGATACCACACCAAATCTCCTTCACAACCGAAGGGAACACAACCTGGATACCACTAGGTCTTCCTTCACACCCGAAGGGACAACACCCTGGATACCACACAGGTCTTCTTCACAACCGAAGGGAACAACACCCTGGATACCACCAGGTCTTCCTTCACAACCGAAGGGAACAACACAAAGAGAGTGAATGAAATTCAAGCCCCTAGATCAAGCTTTTGATAAGCAAGGATATGAAGCAACTAGAACTGAGAGCAAGAGATTTTAAACAAGGCACACTCTCAGAACTATACAGGCTCTCTCAAGATTTTCACAAACTAGTGGAGAGCAAAAGCAAAAAAACTAAGTGGAATGAAGGTTCTGGCTCTGGACTTTCTTCAGAAGAATTTGAATGCTTGAATGCACGATCTGTGTTCTTCTGTTCTTCTGACTTGAATTTATATCTTCAATTTGAAATGTAGACGTTGAAGTGTCCGTTGTCTCTCTTTTGAGTAGTCGTTAGACTGAATGACATCTGGAGTCTTGGAAGCTTCCAGTCAACATCTTTTGATCACTTGAGCACGCAAAGAGATAGATCTTCAGAAATATCCGTAGCTTCTATTTGTTTAACGTTGTACCGTGAAGCTGGATCAGAGGTCTGCACAAATGTCAAACTCAAATAGCATACAGCTAAGCTGTCTCTGATGTCAGTCAACGCCAGTAGCAATAGACATGAAAATAGTAATGCCAAATAGCTTAAGTCTAAAGGACGTTATCAGAGTAGACACGATATGGTCTGCATGCATGCAGAGATATGTTCAGATCTCATAAATGCAAAAGCGTCAGAGAGATGTCTACGTGGACTTTGACTAGTCAACACTTTTAAGATAAATAAGATATCAAGATATGAAGTCGATGACTATATGACTTATGAAATCGTTATGAATAAGTCAGGTTGACCAAGTCGTTGTGATACAGAAGAAGTCGTTGTGAAACACTTAACAAATCGTTATGAGCTCTAAAGAAATCGTTGTGAGTTACTTAACAAATCGTTGTGAGATGCAAATCGTTGTGTTTCTGAAGAAATCGATATGAAACACTTAACAAATTGTTATACAAAGCAAATCGTTGTGAACACTTATCAAGTCGTTATGAACTCTAAAGAAATCGTTATGGTAACATGAAGTCGTTACAATAAGCAAGTCGTTGCGAGTTCTAAAGAAGTCGTTACGGTAACTTATGAAATCGTTACAATAAGCAAGTCGTTGCGCTTTCTAAAGAAATCGTTACGATAACTTATAGAGTCGTTATGACAGGCAAGTCGTTATGAGTTTCTAAAGAAATCGTTGCGACAACTTATAGAGTCGTTATGACAGGCAAGTCGTTATGAGTTTCTAAAGAAATCGTTGCGACAACTTATAGAGTCGTTGCGACAGGCAAGTGGTTACGAGCTCTAAAGAAATCGTTACGGTAACTTATAGAGTCGTTGTGACGAGCAAGTCGTTACGGGCTCTAAAGAAATCATTACGGTAACTTATAGAGTCGTTGTGACATCGACTTGTTTGAAATAACATGACTTTTCAGTCTTATAAGGAAATCGTTGCGATCACTTATAGAATCGTTATGATAATTCTATTGAAATCGATATGCTTATAAAGAAATCGTTATGGCCTTCAATAGAAGTCGATATGGACTTAGAGAAATATCATGTTGAAAAGATTAAGGCTTCAGAGAAGTAATGCATACATTTATTGGCTTGTTTGACCTTGGTATTTTTCCTGTGCTTAAGACTTATGAAATATTCATTAGATATAATTGATAAACTTTTGTTTGGTTTTGTTAATCATCAAAATATATATGTAATTAATTAGAATTACATGGGGACAGACTGGTCATCAATAATCGCCGAAGAACATTGGTGGTCGGAGACGCAAGAACCTCTCCAAGAGGGCGGTCCTGTCCTCAGTGACAGCCATCCTCCTCCTACCGACCCGGATACTCCCAGTACCTGATGCCTGCTGAACTGCTGGCTGCTCCACCTGCGGATCTGCCTACTGCTCTGGTACAACTAAGGGAGGTACGACAGTTGACCTCCCACTGCCGTCTGCCCTGGCTGCCACGTCCCCTGAAACATGGCCCTAAAGAACTGCTCGGCCATGGGGAACCAATCCGCATACTGCTGTGGCGGGGGCTTGTACCACTACTGCTGCTGCTCACCCGCTGCTACTGCTGCTGCCCCCTGAGGGTGTGCCACAGACTCCTCTACTGACTCATCCTCCTAAACCTGACCTGGAGTTGGCATATCTGACTCACTCTGCTGCTCCATCAGCTTTCTGGTCTACCTACGTTTGCGGGGAGCCATATCTTGCACGACACACAACCAACAAGGTTAACGACACTAAGGCGGCTAGCAGCGTACTTGTACTACTGTTGGGACTTCCTGTTGCAGTTTAAATCCGCTACAAGTTCTGTTAAACTCTCGCTCTGCTATCAACTGTAATGGCCCCGAGAACCCAACCCTCGGCCACAGCCGAGGACCCGATTTTCGTGGTCATCGCCTACGGATCCGGAGATCCGGAAGGGCCATAACACAAGTCTAATAGAATATTTAAGGGAAATAAACTTCAACTACTGAACTAGGAGCACACATGCGGAAGCAGAAAGAAAAGTGAGACTGCAACGTATCGCTCTAGGTACAGTCCCAACACACACACAACTAGTACAAGTAAAAAGGGGGAGGACAGAGCCCTTAGGGGCATACCCGAGGGTGAAGTACAACTGAAGGGGGGAAACCCACTGCTAGCTATGGGGACGACGACTACCACCCCGCCTCCTCCACCTGACGAGCACCCGGCCGCTGCTGAGAAGTCTCACCTGGAAAAAGAAGGGATGAGCTTCATAACAAAAGCTTAGTAGGGACTACCAATCTGCTACTGCCTCTAACATGCGGTAGAGAAATATATATATATAAACAATTTAAATGATAGTAGTTATATATTCTAATCTACATAGGAAAGCACGGAAGCACAGCTAACTAATTAGCAACGGTACGGAAAGGCACCACAGTCGGAAACTCTATACAACCTGCACGTCGTGACCACCACACGGCTGGTAATACAGACAGAGCGAACCCTGCCTGGACAAGAGACACTAGTTACGAAAATTGCTACCACTAGTCAGCCGGCCAGGAGCGTCCACTGACGTCTTACCCTCGACCCAGGTCCAAACCTCCACATCTCGTCAGAGTGGGGCAAGAGCAGAAAGTAACACAACAGTAACTGCAGTAGTCTGACCGGACTACGGTCCCATGCCTGGCCTCTCTAGGTGGTTCCGGGGCCACAAAGAGCGAGGCAGTGAGAAGAAGGACTGGCTGGCCTACACTGGGTAGAACTCGGCCATCCTCGGTGTCCCAGACCAACCAAGAGAGCTCTGCTTGTAGCAACCCGATATTTTAATAAATAAATAAATCAAAAATTTAAAGAAAAATGAATTAATAAAAACCTGTTAAACAAAAAAAAGTAATGGGCCTTGCTAAATGGATCATGTAAAAGTATTGGGTAAAAATAGGGATTTTTAAAAGATGAATAATAGAATAATACTCTAAATTCGTATCTTTAATATTTCCTAAAAAGAAAAGAGTTATTAAATCATTAAAATAGTTAATATGGGTTGGAATTGGACTCCTAACCCTACCCAAATTGGCTAGGTACGAATTTGCAACCCAACCTAACCCAATTAGGAGTTATAAAGCTTGAAAGGTGGATAGAAATAAGGAAAACTCGGAATTTAATAGGAATTAGAGTAGTAGTAGGAATTGGAAACAAGGAAGCTTAAATACACCCCAACCTCTCCATGACCGGCCCTAATGCGTTGTTGAGGCTTGCTGGACATGGAGGAGAGGCCAAAGGAAGGGACAATTCGTGGGGAGAAGGCTTGCACAAGATCCAACCCTTGTTCTTCAAGTTCAAAGCCCTAGAAGGCAAATTAACCCAAAGGTAGGCATTCTCACAAGCTAAACCTAATTAATCTCGTCTGTAGGATGTTCCAAACATCAGGAACAAAAGCCCTCTCGTTGCTATATTTTTAATCGACCATATCTTTTGATCTTTATTTTTGAAGTTTTGCTATCATCTTGACCCCGAACCATTATATTTGAATTAGATCTCCATATACACTTGATCTCATACCATGAAATTTTAACTGGAGATGCTGCTCATTGTTAGGCATCATTTGCCCCCGAAACCCCCAATTTTCATTCAGTATACTACCCGAATTAATTCTTTTCCCCTCATTGTACACTGTTCTATGTTCTTCATGCATGAACTTGTTTAAAACCTGTCAAGACCATGATTACTTTCAAATTCCTAATTACTGTGTATACTCTCACATGTCTAGATTAGTTTGAAAGCAGTTTCACGATTTTTGATGGACTGTACACCGAGATATCAATTTTTGAAAGACCCTGTATCAAAACAGGGAAAGCCTGGACCGCAATCCAAGGCAAACCCTTTTCCCGCTCGAACTCAGGCGCATAACTTGAGAATACGACAGCCTGATAGGCCGCGTTCTTAGGGGCTGATCGCGACCAGAACCCTGTTGTGACAGGCTCTAGCGCCGCGTTCTGGCTATCTGACCTGACCGACCCATCATGATCCTTGAACAACCCTATCGCATTCTGGATGTACCATGTCGCGATACTTATAGGGGTACATCACCTTCTGGATTTTTGCACATAAACCCTATTTTTTTGCTAATCTTGACTTTCTACAGAACCACACACCTTGTTAACTGTCTTAAACACAATAAACGATGTTGTTAAACTTGGATATGTAATAGTTAATTAAAAGTCATACACATGATCTTTTCATATCCATGGTTCTCTTTATCACATGCACATACTTGAAATCATCCGTTATGACTTTACTTGGCATGAAAATATCTCATAATATATCTGGTAAATTACTAAATTACCCTACTTTTAATGGACTTGTCTTCCTTTCTCGTGATGTTTTGGGAATACCCTTATCGACGCTCTACTGTTCTAGAATTCCTCTGAAACGTCGAGCACTTGTTTCTATATACACTTTCTCTTGACTTGGACAAACTCTCTGTCGGATATTCCTTCTGCCAGACTAGTGAATCCTTGCTCAAGGCCTCCGTAAGACTCCTCTGTCTATGGATTCCCACATGGCCGACGAGCTGGTTGTACCCTAATACCTATGACTCTAGGGATCAGTAAGATCTAAATGGCCTTAGAATGCTCTCTCGCTCTTATCTTGAATCACGCCGGACCTCTGGACCTGTGTATAACATGGCTAGTGGAAGGGTAGTGAATTCCACCTGACTGCCGACACCAATTGCGCGTGTTGTGCAACTGTTACTATCGCCTATTTACTCGTTGTTTCATGTGCTCCGACCTATAGTTCTCATCTATACTCTACTCGCTCATCTATTCACTCTCTCTACTATCTCGTCTATTCATCTAGTACTCTCATCTATTTCTTAGTACTCTCTATTTTCGACTGATTGTCTAAAGATAAACAATATAACTAATGCCTGGCAATATATAAAGGGCCCGGTCTGGTCTTGGGAGGTGCGCCCAAAAGTGCTATTTGCCTGCTGGAGTTAGTTGACTAGAGTGTTTGGCATTACACTCAAGTACTATCTATGTCGACTATTTATATGACAATCAAAGTGCTATACTATACTCATTGTGCTATTATTATACTTTGTGCTATTTGTGTTATGGCCATCCTGCACTTTGTGCTATGCTCGACACTTGTGCTATTTCATTCACATGTTATTGTGCTATCTTGGTTCATGTCATCGTGCTATCTCTCACACTACTTGACTCTCGCTCTCTATCGTTAGTTACTCTGCTCTTTAATACATTAATCATTTAAAGTATGCCTGATCATGAGATTTAAGTCCTACTGGGCGTTATCGCTCACCCTGCGTTATTTATCATGTGTTCTCAAGTGAGACCGAGGAAGATACTTACACTCAAGAGGACGGGAATGACCAAGAGTGAAGTCAAGAGTACCCTGGCGTCTTAGTATTATGTTAGAGTCTGAGTTTAGTCTTTTACTTTTATTCAATATAATTGGACCCTATAGAACGACTTTGATATTAGTGGTTGTAATAGACATTTGAGGATTTATTAATGAAAATGCATTTACTTTAGCATTATTCTTATCTAATGGTTTGATGTCTATTATACGCTCTGTACCCGTTTACTTACAACTGCCTCACGTTTCGATATTCCGCGTCGGGACATGACACTACAAATGACTCAACGCCGCTGTTCTAACCACCTTTTTCCCCTCTACTCCAGAGTTCATGACTCGAGTACACTCGTCGCCCCGAACGCTCCCTTTAAGACGCATGAGGATGGGGGTCCCAGATAAATGGTAACAACCTCTCTCATGGGACAAGCCCTCAGGTGCCGAGCACCGGGCAAACGACTAGTGTAGGACCGTACTAGAAAACTAGCACTAGTACCACAGGTATAGAAAGAACCGAAAACGACAAAGACTCCACGAGAAACGGAACTCTGCAAGACTTACCTGTCTCTGATGCTGTCGCGACGCCATAGGCTGTCACGATGCCTCAGGGCGTCGCGATGATGTCGCAGCGGCAGTGCCGGTCGCGACATCGCGACCCCTATACCGATCGCGATGTTAGCCGAGGGGCATCCCGGTACAGTCCTCCCAAGGACCGCCCCAAATCCGGTACAAACACATTCCACAGGGGGAGGGGAGCATGGGAAACATGTAGGAAAGCTTGTAAACAACCAAACCACCCTCAAACCCTACTAATCATGCATCACAAGGAAATCTACGCTCGAAGGAAACCTCACTCACCACGAGTATGGATCTCACACACCCCACAAACCCGAAACCACAGAGAGACAAGGATCTAAAGGGGAAGGGGAGCATGTTAGAACGAGAGGGAAAGAGGGATCCCTACCTCAAGGAGTAGAGCCGACCCGTTGGAGCCTTCACGTCGGAATGGCCACCTCCTCCTTGCTCCTAGCACCAGACGGACGCCGCCTGCACGAACGGGGCATGACCTCCTCACCAAGAACGCCTAAGAATCACCGGAGAAGCAAAGGGTTCAGAGGGGAAGAAGAAGGGAGAAAAAGAAGAAAGGAAAGGGAGAAAGGGGGAAAATGGGCGCCGGCCTCGGTTTTGAACCGACGGGCCAGAGACGCATGTCTTAAATTGGAAATTGATTTTGTCATAATCAAAATAATAAATAATATTTTTACATAAACAAATGCACAACAACTAAGTTTGAAACATTCTACATCAGCTGATTGAGAGAAAAACTAAGAGTCACCTCACAAATATTTGCTCTTCAAGAAAAGGTAAGCGATCGTCCTTTTTTCCCTTCAAAATCTATATATTTTTGACGATCACACATCATCTTATACACACACACACACGCACTCCTCCTTTTCCCACCATCTTTATCCACTCTTTTCTTTTAATCCCATTCATTATTTAAAAAATTCAATTAAAGTCTTCAAATTTCTCTCCTAATTAGTTTTTTCATATCCTCAAGCCGCCGCATCCACTCGCAACAATTCAGTGTTTCCCTCTGTTTTGTGCGATCTCTTCCTCAATTCTCAAATGCCTTCGAACTTGATGTAGAAGACTGAAAACTCAGACCCACCTCCGTCTCTGCCTTTGTCTTCCGCAACTTGAACAAACTTTCACAGAAAATTGAAGTGTACATATTATGTGATTATTTTATTTGCAAGGATCAACCTGAGATGACAAAAGTAGGGAGCTATTGGTCAATAAAGGAACTCACAAAGGGCGAAAAGCAAAGTGCACTTGAATAAAGAGGATAGTTTTCGTTTTTAATTTATGTCTATATATATATATATATCACTAAAAATGTCAATAATGGGCAACATACATTTGAATGGTCTTTTTGCCCCTCTAGATCTTTTGACTACCATGTTCAGCTTGTGCAGCAATATCTTCCAAAAGTGAGAATGAGCTCTGCTAATTTCTTCATTGATTAATAACATTCTCATTCTACCACGAAATAATAGTTTAAAAAGTGTACCCAAAAAAATGAAACAATAGATTCAATTGAAGCACCATATAATAAGGACGTGTCACTAGACGGAATGCAGGTAGAATATGAATTTTTCTAGAGTTTACATGCAATAAAATAAATTAAAAAACAACTATAAACAATTTTAAAATATCCAAATATGATGAAGACCTATCTGGTGTCTGCATATGATATGGTCGTCACAACATGCTTGCAAAGATTGTCGAATCCTCTAAACCATAATACGTAGCTTGTTGCAGATAATGTTATGGCACAAATTGCATGGGAATTAATTCACAATGCAAGATTCATGTGGTTGTTGTTTCTATATGATGTGCATAAGATTTGATAATATATTCTCCAAATATTATCATGCTTGCACCATATATTGGACCAAACTGGAGGAGGAAGGTTACCATATTTTTTCTTTAAGTTGTAGGATCAGCTCTCCTACCTAGGGAGGCTGTTTTCTTTATTTCTTTCTTGATACGTGCTGTTTTCTTTAAACCCTAAACCTAAATTGCAGAATCTATTTTTTATTAAATCTTATGATACCCTTAGTTAAGATAATACAGGATAGTTAACTCATATGGATTAATGAGAAAGATTAAGTCACTGACAAGAGAATTTTATCGGATAAGGGCCTTATTAACAGAACTTCCATATCCAAATTATCTAAACTCTTTTTAGATTTATCTGTGCAGATAAATCTCTATCTTTATCTAAGAGTGGCTGCTTGGTTATTAAATCGTTCAAATTTTTTAAATGATTTCTTATGATGCTTAACTAAGTCCATTCGTCATTTTTGTTGTGAGGATCAAGTTACCATCATGTCAAAATTTAAGTTGTGTATAGAGATCACTATCTTTATTTATTTATTTATCAATCACATTGTGAATTGAATTTATCAAATTTTATAACTTAATTATGTATAGTCTCGTAATTTTACTCAAGAAAGATATTGATTTGACTTGGCCCTCCAAATCTATCACACCAACATTTTAAGTGAAAATAAGTTAAGAAATACCAGTTTTGTAATAAAAAGAATGTGGATTATAAAAGAGCAAATTTATTAGTTGAGAGGGCCTCACAAAACTCTTCTCTTTCTTCTTTAACCAGTAAATACTTTTCTTACAGGATCTACATCGATTTTATTATATTATAAGACATAACATTTCTCTGTCAACAAGGTAATTGAAAATCATCCCTTCAACTCTTTCCCGCTTCCCACTTTTCCATGCCCGTTTCTCCTCGACTTTAACATCTCAAGGGTAAAAATCGAAGACAACATTTTAAAAAATATTAATTGTGTTTACATCAGAATACATTTAATTTTGATACACAAGAAAATAAATCTTAAACAAAGTTTAAAAACGTCATGACATGATCCAGAGTAGGTACCAATCTACCTAAAACCCTTACATAAAGAATGGAACTCTTCTCCCTGCCTGCCTTGCGTATCCAACTCTCATCTACACTTCCTACTCTCTCTTTAGATCTTCACTAATATTCAGACACGTTTTACTCTATTGTATATTTTAATTTATTTATTAACTTTAATATATGTAAAGGTTCTCTTCCTTCCCTTGCGATGTAAGGAATAAACCGGGCTCCGGAGCCGAGATGCCAACACCTCCCCCCCGGCCCCCTTTGTAGCTCTTTTCTCTCTCTCTCTCTCTCTCTCTCTCTCTCTCTGGTGGTCTGCGAAGTTTTGCAGAACACATCTACTGCAACTGCAAACAGGGACGAGCACCGTCGGAAGATCTCCAATTTTCCGTCGGGCGTAGTCATGGCGGAAGAACAGCAGTCGCGAACGCCATCGCACGAGGGGACTTCGACGGAAGAAGCAGCAGAAGCCATCGAACTCGTTCTCTTCCATGTCAATGAATGCTACGTCTATTTGGTGAGCGCCGCGCCCGACATGCTGCATACCCCCTGCTGGTGCTGCTTGATCAAGGGTCGTGTAGGGTTTTGGGAGAAAAATTGCTCGAATCTGTGATGTTATTTGCGTCTTCTGATCGATCACAATCTTCTTTGGGCTCGTGTTTGTGCAGATACCGCCGAGGAAGAGCGCGGCTTCTTACAGGTTAGGCCTCACAATCTGAGCTCTGTTCCGTTGTTTTGTTTATAGAAGAGATCTGCGCCTGATAAGCGTGCATGTTTAATTTCACTGGCATTGGCCCTTCAGGAAGGTTTTTTCGAGGATGAGAACTCTGCAATTCCTGTGATTCTGTTTGTTTAATCTCAGTAGCAATGGCCTTCGGGACGGTGACTTCGAGGATGAGATTTAGCAATTATGTGTTTTAGAACGTCTTCGAGTTCAGTGGTTACTTGATAGCTACTACAGTTTGATATAAGAAAAGGGAAGAGAAGAGGGGCTGACGGCAGCAACCAAGTTGGGTTCTTTCTGTGAAGAGAAACCAACTCGCTGGGGGAGGATTGGAAAGGACAAGGTGGGGTGACCCAGACGGCATAGACGCAGCTTGAAATTGGCCCACTGAGATCTCCTTCTTGCTCAAATGCCATTGTGGATATTTATTTCAAATTTGGAGGAAATTCTGGATAGTACACACTGCTCTATTTTTTTTTTTTCCTGAAAAGTGGATAGTACCACTGAGATGTCAAATGAAAAAAGAGAATGCCCAAGTATTGGCCAACAAAAAGATCCCCCAAAAAACAGAACAACCAGCCTATGCAGCTTCACCCGTCATGGAATGTACAAAAGAGTCTCAACTCCCCATGAAGGCAAAAAGAGAGGAGTTGGCCTGATCTAGATTACATAAGATTGATGCCCATCCCCTAACTATTCCACAAATCCCCCCAACAAGAGACTCAGCAGCCTGGGAAGCCCTAGAAAAAAATATGCTTGTTCCTTTCTCCCCAAATCATCCAAATGGTGGCATGCAAAATCAGCCACCAGACTTTACCGTCGCCCCTAATAGACCACTGACTCTTCCAATTCAGCATCATGATCTTTACATGGTCGTCTTTGGTCATGCTTAAAGTACAAGAGGAACATTAGGATTTGCATCAAGGTTCGACCTATTGACGTACCAGACTGAACTGTAATTTGATGGCACGGGATGGTATCAGTCTTACCATATTGTACCACAATGGTTTGGGTCTTTACTATAATACAAAAGAAAAAGAAAAAAGACTTGAATTAGATGACTCTCGTACCAACCGTGCCTAAGTACTGTAATCGCTCGGGCATGGTATGCTACAGTTCGACAAACCATGAAATTGCATATCTGCCACTTTCCCCAGGACTCTCAATGAGACAAGATAACCACAAGTTTTTGTTAGTCTTGCGCCACCATGGAGAAGTTTCATTGTGCTTTGTGCTGTCTCATGACAGAGAACAATGAAAAGATAGGTTGTTGATGTCCAACGCCAGTTTACCATTATTTTCTAGAGTTGTGTCCTATTTTTTGAGAGAAAAATTTAGGATGTTACCTAGTGGGATCTCTCCCAGAACAGTGGTAGAAATTTAAGGTGACACAAAGAGTTTCATATAGGACCCCAGCTTGTTTTGGATAAATGTTACAGAATTTAGTAATGTGCCCCATAGTTTCTAAACCTGGACCATGCATTTATGGTATTTGGATTTGAAATATATTTGCACCCAATTGAGTATTTGATATTTTTTATGTAAAGAGCTGGAATTATAATAAGTATCTGATCTACCTTCTTTCTTAAATAGTTGCTAATGTAGGGTTCTTGATATGCTTTGGGATACTGTTTTTTGTTGTGAAGAAAAAGTGAGAGATGAAATTCCTTGTCGTTGATCTCCTTGCTTAAGACAACATAAGGGAGTGGAAGGACCAAAATGTAGGTGCAGCTTCTGTGTCCAGATGGAATGCCAGCAGCACTGTGTACATCTTTATCCTTAAGGAAGCTGTTCATGTCATTTCTTATGAATCGTTCTACATCAGTGTTGGTTTTTTTTTTGTGGCAGAACATCTAAAGCACCACAGCATTCAGAAAATAGATATGCCCAGTACTGAGTCTACTGACACTCTTGTTTACCCTCTAAGATTTAGTAGTACAATCAATCCAATAAGAGACCTACCTGTTTGTGCCTTTAATATAACAGGTTGACCTACCATTTTTTTTTGGGTTAATAGCCTAGTGGCCAAGGCCACAGGCGAACACCCGCCCCACCCAGTTTCAAACCCAGGATCCCCCCTCCCCGCTCCACTCGGTGTCTAACCCACCTATGGCGGGAGACGGTTGACCTACCTGACTTGGCTGAATGAACGTGCGATTTTCTGCTGTTTTTTGCTTTAGCTTTTGACAGAAGGGAGACAGTAATTTGACAGATAGTTATCTTAGGGGAAGACGTACGCAAGGATAAAGAGAGTGAGAATTGTGCATGTAATGTTGTTTGTTGAAGATAGATGGTGCAAAAAGTCAAGGTTCAAAATCTCGGGGATCGGGATCGGATCGGTCGGCCCAAAACCGATCCGACCCGGCGATCCCGAGCCCGGCTCGGCCGATCCGGGCCGAGCCTGACCGGGTCTGGCCAAGCAAAAGGGGGGTGGATCGCCCCCCTTAAAAAAATTGAAAAAAAATAGAAAAAATATGAAAAAATAGGAAATATATGAACATTGTATTTATGAACTGAAATACATGAAAAAAATGTATTTATTGGAATCGTACATTATATTGTGTGGACATAAGGTTTACATAATCTGTCCAAGACATATAATGTTGGTAATATGCCTCATATTGAGTCAAATATTGACTATAGGCATCCGTGTTCGCATATATGATAGTGATTGGTGTGTAGCCCGGTATTTCAGGCACTTGATATGAGCCATATGACTCATATGAGTCATGTGAATGTGAATCGGACTCAGTGGATTGTGCATATGCTCCACCTCCGGTGTAATATGATGCATCCGGGTATTGAGGATATCCCAAGTAGCCTCCCTGCCCTTGGTAATATCCTTCAGTGGAAGCATAAGATGATGTATCTGACGCTTGCTCCATGGTCTCAAACTCCATCCGTAGCTTTTCTTGACGCTCCCACTCCTCTTGCATCTTCTTCTTCTTCATTAACCAATTCCGTCTATGCGGAATGAAGTTGGGATTGTATCCCGAATCTTCGGATGCTCCTTGGCCTTGCCCTTGCCCTTGCAATTGAGATGCCACTTTCTTCCCCTTTCGTGCATATTTTTGACTTGAGGTTTGTGCTTCCCTCCCTTCCCTACTCCCATGATGTTGATCTTGAGTAGCATGGGTGAAGTCTTCCTCTCCGGTGAATACAATAGGGTCGGGTGGCGGTGCCGGTGGCGGTACACTGCTGACAACTAGGACATCTCCTCCATGATCGGATCCCTCACTAGGAGTACTTGTCTTCGATGTCGAGTCATTAGAAGTTTGGTATTGAACATTATCGCTTGGCTCCGGTGTTTCATCATCTATATCTTCCTCGATCGTGTCCAAGTCTGCAATGCTAATGCCATGTTTCGTGCTCCTTCCTCTTGCACCCACTGTCTTCTTTTGGCGTTTAGGGGCTGGGGGAGTTTCGAACTCCGGAAGCAAAGGCACATCATCAAGCTCACCTAAATGAGACATAAACATGTTAAAATGAGAAATAAATAATTTATAAATGATGCATGTACATTGTAAATGTCATTTACCTTCAGCCCATGCACGATCATGCGGGTCGAACTCTGGTTGAACCGAAGTGCTTGCATTTACCCATGCATGTAGTGGATGTTCCTCCTCAAAAACTTCTTCTATATCTATTGTCTCCGATGGAGTTGCTTCAGCTTGTTGTTGCCCCGAGGATCTATATCTCTCTCTATCTTGAACTTGCTTGATTAATTGGAGGTTTTTAAGCTTCAATCTCATGTTGTAGTGGCAAAATACCAACTTCTCAAGACGTGCAGACTTCAACCGGTTTCTTTGTTTTGTGTGGATCAAGCCAAATGTGCTCCAGTTTCTCTCACACCCTGTGGCAGACGTTGTTTGGCTTAAAACCCGAATAGCTACATAGGCCAAGTCTTCATATCCATAAGTTCTTCCATGATCCAACCACCAATCCGCTGTAAATGAAGCATGTATAATGTGTTAGAAAATAGAACCAACTCATTCTACATGCAAATAAATATGATGAGTAACTTCTAACCTGGACTCAAAATCTGAGCAGCTCGTTGTGCCGTGCTAGTACCAAAGTGGTAGAGTTGAAGTCTATAATCATGCATTTGTTTGCATGCTATGATTGCCCTATCCTCATTGTCTAGCATCCGTTTGATTACATTTTTGGCCCCAATCAACACTTCGGAGGAATTGTCATAGTTCTCCCTCCTCCCATCAGTCCTATACATGTATTGGGGGTTGAAGAAATGCCCTACATGTAGAAGATAAATGTTAAAACATGAGTTGTAAATAATATGTAATCACAATTCACAATAGTTGAAGTGTTATGCTTACCTGCAGCATGAAGATCATGATGCAATGTGTGCTCCCATCGCCGATCTACGATTTCCCACCACTTGGCATACGTTGTTTTGTTGTTCATTTGGATAAGCTCCTTTGCTCGATCCATAGCCTCGTACAAGTAACCCATCTCGGATCTCCTCTCCCCATCTACCGCCCTTAACACTCGAACAAGCGGTTCTACTACATTCAACACATTTTGGACCCCCTTCCAAAATGGCTTTGATTGGATAATGTCGGTCACCTTCTTTCCATTCTCCCTCACCCGTGTAGGAGCATGTCGGGACATATAGTTCTCCCACTCTTCCGATGCTACCATCCTAATAAGGTTGCTACGTTGCCCATTTATGCTATCCAATGCAATATATTGGGATGCAAACCTTGTAGGTGCTGGCCGAAGCAACTCCCGTCCATGTGTATGCGTCCTCATGATGTCCAATATGTTGTTGTGGTTGTAGATGAAAGTGGTTACGAACCTTGCATTGTTGACCACATTTTCCACCATTGGATCTTCACAAATGTCTTCTAGCATTAAGTCAATGCAGTGCGCGGAGCAAGGAACCCAATACAAGTGTTCCCTTTTCTCCATTAGTTTTTGGCCCGCCAACTTGAAAGCCGCTGCATTGTCGGTTACCACTTGGACAATTCTTTTCTCTCCAATCTCCTGCACCATCTCATCCATCAACTGAAATAGGTAGTCCGCATTCTTCACCTTGCCAGAAGCGTCTACCGACTTCCAAAAAACAGTCCCTGCTTTGCAGTAGATTAAGAAGTTTATCATACTTCTTCGTGTAATGCCTGCACAATTCCATATGAAAAATTAAAACCTATGTCTTATTAATGAATAAGTGAATAACAGTTAACTAGCCAAACACTTGTACATACCTGTCCATCCATCGCACATTAACGTGCAACCATATTCATCCCATATTCGTTCAAATGTGGAAACATATGCCTTCATATCTTCAACCTCCATATCCAAGTATTTGTTGTAGATTTCATATGAAGTAGGGCCTTCCACCCCTTTGCCCACTTCACCAATAGTCTCTATCATGGACTCATAATATGGTCCTTTTGCTGCATTAGCCGGTATGCTGTTGAAGAAGAACCATCTTGACGTCGCTCTCCCTATCTTCTCCTTGCATATTTTCAAATTCTTGAATGCTGCAGAAATGGATGGTTGCTTCTCCCTTCGCCTGGTGAGAAATGGGTCTATTGGTCCCACTCTAGGATCTCCGTCTCTAGGGATATCCACTGGAACCTCAGGTATATTTGAACTCATTCCAGCACTTGAACTCCCTTGTCCGCTACCCCCATGGCCACTACCTTGACCTACGTGACGACCGGTACGTCGGAGATAGTCCTCTTCCGCATTAGACCTTCGACTTGCTTCCGATGCCCGACGAAATTGTTCTATAATATGAGATAGAAATAGAATGAGGGTCGGAGGGTGCTTAAAGCCTTAAACTAAAATAAATGTTCCAAAAGTAAGTTAACTAATTACTAACCTTCTTCATCTTGATCAAGATCAAAGAATTGTCTCCCTCTTGGTAAATCTACGGACCTTCGAGGAGGGGCAGATAAATCTTCCCGGATTTGTTGCCGTCTTCTACTAGTGTTTGCTTTGGATGTCTCTTTCTCCTTCATATATTGGCAAAATTGCATTCGAACTTCAGCAGGAACTCTCGAGCATGGTGCCACCTCACCTTTAATTCCCGCTAGATGTTGTTTCAAACGAAATATGCCGCCCGATAAGACCCGGTCACAATATTTGCATTGGACCTTCCTTCGAGCCATGTCCACAACGATACCATGAGCCCAAGCGGGATCGGTGCTAGGAGGGTTGCTTGAAGAATGGGGAGCCGGAGCAGCACCACCTTCGGCGGCCATCACTTACAACACAAAAAAAGAAGTTAAATAATAATAAAACAGAAAATAAATAATTTTTTTTGCGGATGAGAGAGAGGGAGATGAATCGCAGCCAAGAGTTCGGGCCAAGAGTGTGTGAGAGAGCCCGAATAGTCGAACAAGAATCCCAAGAGTGTGAAAGATGAGATCGCCTCCCAAATAGTGCAAAATAGCGCCCGAGAGAGAGAGAGAATGCCCAAAATATTGAGAGGAGGGGAGGAGAACTCAAAACTTGAGTTTAGAACATATTGGGGGCCTTTGGGGGGTTTATATAGACCCCCAAGGCCTCCAAAGGCTCCAAAGAGCCGTTTCTGGCCGTTGGGGAACAGTCCCCAACGGCTAGAAAACGGCTAGTTCTGAACTAGCCGTTGGGGCCCGGATCGCCCCGGTCCGGGCCGATCCGCGGCGGACCGGCCCGGGCTCGGCGATCCCGCCGAGCCCAGCCGAGCCCGACCGATCCGAGCGCAGGGGACCGGACAGGTTACCCCGGCTCGGATCGGAGGGGCCAAAACCGAGCCAACTCGGGCGATCCGATCCCGAGTTGGCCGAGTTTTGATTCCCTGCAAAAAG
This sequence comes from Colocasia esculenta, assembly GCA_014218235.1. Classification (NCBI taxonomy): domain Eukaryota; kingdom Viridiplantae; phylum Streptophyta; class Magnoliopsida; order Alismatales; family Araceae; genus Colocasia; species Colocasia esculenta. The sequence continues at coordinate 19,107,842 of CM024762.1, read as the reverse complement.
TCATTAACTGAAAACTAAATTGCAAAATATACTAGATGAAGTAGCTCTGGAGATGTCCATGCTAACCAATTCGTGGCTATATACACCATGGAAATGCTCTGTCAAGGTCTAACTCAGACTGAAGAAACTTCCAATTTAGTTTTGGACCCGGGGCTTCTCCATGATGACTGAGCTTTGTCAGATTGGAGGACAGTGTCACTTTTTACTCTCCAGCTTAGTTTTGATGCGATCCAATCATTTTGCAGTTCCTTGTCCCAGAAGATCAAGAATTCATGTTAACAGTCATATCCTAAATGGCTTTGCTTGTTTTGCCCCAAATAAGCCTTGCAATAGCATGCAGATAGTAACATCTACCTTGCATCATTAGGAAGCACAGAACTGTTATCTAACTTAGACAAGATGTGGAAAATCCTCATGGAGCAACAAAACATCTCTGTCTAGATCCTCGCTCACCCCAAAAAATAATTGCTCTTTTCTTTTCCTCTCAGTGTGTTTCTGGCACATGGTACCAAAAATCAGCTGATTCAGACCAGAACTGGCCAGTTCAAGATGGAACTGCTCAGAATACTTACCAAATAAGATTATATGATAAAATAGTTAATCCTCATTTTGAGGTTAAACTTGTGTCATTTTCTCAGGAAGAATGTCTGGTCTCCAAATTCAGATGCAAAAGTCATGTTATCCATATAGCCCAGTGCCATAGTTCTTCTCTTGCTGAATTCTTGATGAAAATATAGAGTTTACTGGGTATGGGTTGGTGATAACTCAGTCATTTCTTCACATCATCTTCCAGTTCATTGATGTATTTCTGGTGATTATAGATATTCCATTAGAACAGGTGTGCAATTTGATAAACAAAGTGGCCAAGTGAAGAAAATGATGCCAAGTTGAGCACCTTACCACCTTTCCTCTAGCTTCCACTGGAACCCTCTAGCTTTGGAGCCAGCTATGGCCACTAAACCTTTTTCCCTGGGGATCATGGTTGCAATCTCCCAAGAATGACCCAAGATATCTTGATAACCTCTATCTCTCTGGCTCATCGAGATCCAAAATGCCGAACACAACCTAGGGCACAAATTTTAGTAGCGTGACTATCTTGCGATTGTATTGGCTACTTTGCTTGTATCTCATCCAGGCTTAAGCTTTTGAAACCCCATTCCTTTTCACCATCCCCACCCATCATAGTACTGTGGGCACTTGGATCTGGTATTCTTCAATGTTGCACTACATATTATTGTTGACATGCTTTACTTAATACAATCCTCAATCCACAATCCAAAGATGAAGAGTAGGACAGAAAGAAGATGATGATCATGAGAAAGAAAAGAGGAAGAAGAATAGTAAGGAGTAGGGAGGCTTCTACCAACAATTGGCCACTTGTGAGCTAGAGGGGAGGATCACAAGTCCTACTGCCATTCTCAATCTCTCAAGATTATTCTGAGATTTCTTTGAAATCTCTTATTTTCAACCCTTCCAAGATAAAACCAAGATCCGAGACAACATTCCAGCTGGGAATACTTGTGAGTAAGGTTGTTACTGAAAACTGCCCTTCTTGAAGAGGGAACAACATTAAATCCATCAATTGATGTGTTGCTAATGTCCAAGAAAGATGAGGCATGGTTCATGATCTCAAAGAACTTTATTCATATGCTAGGTAACATATTTGTACTATCATCACATAGTTCCAAGTATTTGTGGGCTATAGAGACCTAGAGATGTGTGAATGAACCTTTATCGCAACATTAGCAAATCAAAAATAAATGTTCTGAGTAAACATAGCGGAATAAAAGACACAAGCAAAGCAAGCACACCTTTACATGGGCCTCTTTGATAATGAGATAAGGAGACCGGGTATAAGTTATTCGCGTTTAGGGGTTTTTTTTATTTGAGATGGTTTAAATGAGAGATAGTTATGTAGATGATAACTTTTAATATGATGTGATATAATGTGTATAGTTATCACCCCTTTATCCCTAATTTGACACCATTTGCCTGTGTATAAATGTGCACGCACAATTTTTAAGAGTACAATAACAATATTTAATGAATTATCCTTAGGGATAAACTTTCATCACCCCCAAATGGGAGATAGTTATCACCCCCTTTATAACCCTTTTATCCTGGATAACTTTTATCACCCAGAGATAAACTAAACAACTTAACAAACTGCTTGTAGGAATAAAACTGGTGATAAAAGGGGGATAAACCCCCTTATCACGTTACCAAACCGGCCCTATAGAATAGGGCAACCACTTGGTGCACAAAGCATGGCATGCAATCTCGCGAGATCTCACGAGAATATCGGTCTCGGCCCCTTCCCGAGAAACGAGAAGGCCGAGATGAGTCAGGTAGGGTTGTCAGGATCTCTTCAGGCAGGGTTGTGAGGATCTCTTCAGGCAGGGTTGTCAGGATCCCCTTATTTACCTGAATATCATTTAAGTAAATGTTTCATTTACTTAAGATATTACATGTAAATAAGGAAGTACCCCCATTTGAATCCAATAAAAATATCAAAAAAATCATATCTCTTACCAATAAAAAGTCAACTCTCCATCGAAGAAGAAAATCGTGATTTTGGTGATTTTAGCAAAATGCTAACTTTCTAATCTCTCATAATTTAGCCTATCTAAAAATTTGATAATTCAAATAAACCACATGGAACACTAAAAATTCAAAGTCCGGTAAAAAAAGTCAAACGTGCATGTGACTTCTCCAAGGGAGCCACTATTCTACTGACAGCACAGTCTGTTTGAGATCTCTCAAGATTTGGTCAAACATAAACTATCATCACCCAAGCTCATAAGAATTCACTTTCTAGTTTCTTTATTTATTTACCTGTGTTATATTAAATATATATATAATAATCCTATGCGAATCGGATCGATTCCATACGAATCGGATAGAATCAAGGCGAACCCGATTCGGTCCAAATCGCCGCTCCAGCAAACCATGATGTGAACCTATGTCATCCAGAGTTGAGACTTGGGAATGTATGCAATTATCTATGTTCCTTAAGGAATTATCTATGTGAACCTATGTGATCCACACTTTTATGTTATCCTGATCTCCCGAGATCTTACCGAGATCTCTCCGAGATCTCTTCGAGATCTCTTCTCTTTGACTCTCCCGAGACGAAGCCGAGATCCGATATGGCAAACCTTGGCACAGAGTCATAGACCACACCCAAGTCTTCCTCCCATGGAGGGCACAACCCTTTGCCATGTCGTTCCTCGTCTCAACAGAAGGAAACAACCATTTGGTGTTGCAACACCTAGGTCTTCCTCTCAATAGAGGGCACATGGGCATGCAGGCCCAACACTTCTGAAGAAGTACAACCAAACAGATGTCTTTTTCAAAGACGGATATGATAACAGATAAAAGCTTATAGCCAATCTTGACTTCAGAGAAAGATGGAGCTAGAAGGAACTCAATGTCTACGGCTTGATCAACTCGATGTAGATTGTAGTTGATGTTGAGCAAATGCCTCTTTGATGAATGCATGAGTTGTGTGCTGTAGAGGCTTGAAGACGAAGATTGGAAGATGAGAATGATGGCTTAGTCTCCTTTCTTTCTCATGAAGATAGATGTGTATGCTTTGGTTGTGCTTCTATGTTCCATCCTTTTATATTTTTATTGGATTCAAATGTGGGTACTTCCTTATTTACATATAATATCTTAAGTAACATTTACTTAAACGATATGAAATGTAAATAAGATATGAGTTCCATGTAATTGCATGTGAATCCCTTAGCCCATTCTCATATCTGGCATATATATGTTACATACTTACATGTATATATGTCTTACATATACATATATATGTAATATATGCGAATCAGAACAAACCCCCGATTGTGTCCGAATCCAAGAATCCATTGGTGAACTTCCAAAGACCCCTAGAGATTGGGGGGGGGGTACCCCTGGTGTGCACCCTCAGGTTTGACCAGGGAGCACCCTTGGTTGACCAATTTTTTTTGTTTCTTTTCCTTGTTTTTATTTTTTTGGCCTTTGACTTTTTTTTTGGATTTTATGGGATTTTGGTTCTTTTTCAGGGATTTTTGGAATTTTGGATTTATGGTAATTGGGAATTTCTGGAATTCAAGAATTTTTGGGGTTTTGTTATTTCTGGAATTTCAGAAATTTCTAGGTCTTGGGAGTTTCGAGAATTTCTGGATTAAAAGTTTTTTTTTGGTATTTCTGGAAATAGGGAATTTTAGGAATTTCCTGGTTTTCTGAGGAATTTCTGGAAATTGGATATTTCAGAACTTTTGGGTTTTAGGAATTTGGTATTTCTGGGGTTTCTGATAATTCCTGAAAATTTGATAATTTCAGGAATTTCTGATTTTGCGAGTTTTTTGGAAACTTGGATATTTCAGGAATTTCTGGGGATTTGGAGATTTGATATTTCTGGATTTTCTGAAAACATGATATTTTCCAGAAATTAAAATTTTCAGGAATTTCAGAGTCTTTGGAGATCTGATATTTCTGAATTTCCTGATAATTCCTAGAAATTTGGTATTTCACTGAATTTTTGGGGTGTATTTGGAATATTTTCCCTTGTTACACGGCCATGGTTTTATACCGCTTTGCGCCATGATTAGCATTTTTTATATTTAATTATTTTTATCACCAAAATATTCACAAAAATTTAGTGAATATTTTTGGTGTCAACAAGGCCACATGAAAGAATTCAACTTTTGAACCATTCCTTTTGAAATATTCAGAATATTTACTGGTTGATCAACTTGCAATGAAAAAACTGTAAAATAGGATGTTGAGTAATACTTAGTTGTTTCAAATCTTTTCCACTGTCAATGAATGCATAGTAAATGTGGAAGTGGGCCTTGTGTACCCCCTTCTTTTTCCCCTTTTGATAGGTGGGCCTTGTGTCTTCTATCTTTTGCTTCATTGATTCTATTTAATGGAAATATAACAGACAGTAGTTTTGTTCCTTTCTCAAGCAAGTTGATTTTTCTGTTTCTCATCCGAGAGCCGATGCAAGGACAGAGGATACGGTTACTGACTGTTTCTTTGAAGTATCTATCCCTAACTGATACTGTATTTAACATGTTTTTAATATCTTTAGTCATTGCAGATAATCCCTCTGGTTTTTAGCTAATGTCTCCTCATTAATATCCCAACATCCACCCACTGACAAAAACATGTAGATACTCCAAAAACCATCATCTGCGAATTCTTGTTAACAATTGGGGATGGTGCTTTTCAGAGCTGATGATTGGAATGTGAACAAATGGGTATGGGAGGGGTCTCTAAAAGTTGTTAGCAAAGGGGAGGAATGCATCATTAAGCTTGAAGATAAGAACACAGGTGCTCATCTTAATGTTCTTTTTCCTTTTTCCCTTATTGGATAGTTCTACAACATATGTAGAGTAATAGCAGGAAATACCGCCATTCATTCTGGCCAAAATGGATATCTTCATCCCCAAACCTTTGCTTCTATTTCAGCAGGATACTCCATTACAATTGCATGTTTACCCATAAAGACATATCCGTAAAACATGAATTTTCTTCTCCATCTCACTTATCATATGCTGATGCTCATTTTGCATCTCCGTGGATTGGTAATCAAACTCGTCCGACTGATTTATTTGGAACCTCTTTGGAACAGGAGAGCTCTATGCTCGTGCTTTTCTTAGAAAGGGGGAGCCACACCCAGTGGAGCCTGTAATTGATAGTAGCAGGTTTGACAGATGCATATTATGAAACAAACTAATGATAACTTAGTGGTTTTGCTCCTTTTGGGCAATATAGCTGAATATCTGATGGTGGAATTTTCTTTTGTGCTTATTCAGATACTTTGTGCTGAGAATTGAGGAGAACATTGGTAAGTCTTGCATTTTTACATTACATGATTTTCTAGTTCTTTTAAGCAAAATTCAAGAACAACCTGCTTGAGCATCCATCCTTACCTCCATCACTGATCCCGCCGTCGATTCTCTGACATTCATTCATTGAGAAGAAAGGTCTGAACTCTCAAGAATGTCTTCTATGTTAAACTGTTGCTGAAAAAACAGGACCTCGTGGTTCACTTTTAGTCCTTGAATTGTCACGTGAAATTTACTTGTAAGTATGATGCGATGAACAACAGAAAATGTGATAGAAGAGATAAACCCATGTATTGGAGAGAAAATTGAGCATTGAGTGAGAAATCGGCCGATCTGGATTGGGATTGGCTGATTCCATATCAGATAGGCCTGGATCGATCCGATTCCAAGGGGGTAGCCCCTTGGATCGTAGAAATTTTGGCTGAATCAGCAGAATCTGATTGATGCCCTCATCGATTCGGATCAGCCTAGATTAGCAGCTCTAGCTGATTCTGCCATACAATTTTTTTTTTCTTGTATACTGTTGGCCGTAAAAATTATTTATCTGTGAAAATTAACACAGATATTGATTTTCGCCATAAAAGCCAATTTTCCACAGGTAGACGGTACAAAACCATGCCCGCATGGGATAAAGGGAAATAACCCAACCAACCCAAAAACTCACAAACCCCAAATCTCCAAATGGCCCAACCAAAGCCAAAACCCACAAACCCCAAAAAAGCCAAAAAAAAAAAACCCCACAAAAGGCCAAACCCCAGAAATTCCAAACCCTTCAAAAACCCAAAATACCTGAAGTCCCAAAAATGTCACAAAGGCCAAACCCTTGGAATAAATTCAGAAATTACCCCAAATAAACCCAACTCCAGAAAATCCAAAATCCATTCAAGTCCCCGAATCCCAACCAAAAAATTCCCCCAAATCCACCAAATTACTCAAAAACTCTTGAAAAACTTATCTTTTATAAAAATACCTTCAAGACTTCACCCTTGCAAAAATACCCCTGAAAATTGGAAAAATTACAAAACTACCCCCTGTTGAAGTCAAAGTGGAGATGGGAGGTTGGGGGACCCCCTCCTTTTATAGAGGATGGCCTCCGGTTGGATCAAACCGTAGGTGGACCCCCTCCAGTGGGTCAACCGGACCCACCTCCGGTTGAGGCTCTCAACCAGAGGCACCTCCAGCAACCCCCCCCCCCCCCCCCAAACACACACACACACACACACACAGTTTCCAATCGGAGGTTGGGTGGTTGGAGGGGTACCCCACCTCCGGTATCCATCCTACCCCTACCCATTTTCTATAAAGGGGGGGGATCCTACTTGGAGGGGATGGATTGGTGGTCAAGGGATCCTACTTGCTAAGGATTGGCCAAGTGTTAGCCTTGGTCTTTTGAAGCCCCCCCCTTTGCCCATTGGTTGGTCCTTGGGAGCCTCCTCTTTGCACTTCGATTGGCCATTTGGAGATTCCTCATTTAAAGCCCTCTCCAAGCTCTCCAAGGGTTGAAGTGCTCCAAATCTTGAAGCGATTCTCCAAGCTCTGAAGTGCTGCTGCTAGAAGCTGCTCCAGGTAAAGAAGCCAGTGCCATAATGGTTTCAACCCCGGGCACTTTTATGAAAAAGTTCTTTTTCATTTCTAAATTGTAAACTTGGGGTAAAAATGTGATATATAAACCCTAATGGGTCATGTGTCCTACGTTTTAGGAAAAGTGTACATCATGAGAAAATAAATATTCCCATGATATATTTCTGTCATGTATTTTTTTTTAAATTGCAATTATACCAAAAAATGTTGGGAAAATTGCCTGTGTTCAGAACAAGGATCCAAAGTGTAAATGTCATACTTGTACCCCCTTCACCAAGTCAAATTTGGATTGAAGGGGAACATTAAAAACAAATCTCCATGTGGGGCAAATGTTGTAAAAAATACCTTCTAATCAAGGTTTGCCGGATCGGAATCGGGAGGCGAATCGGATTTTTCTTGATCCGATTCGATTCCCCCGAATCGACCCGAATCGATCCGAATCGGATTGATCGATTCTCATGGTATAATATATTATATATATAATATATCATATATATGATATTTATAATGTATATATATTACTAATATGATATAATAATATTATATATGAGGCGAATCGGACCGAATCGATGGAATTGAGAATCGGGTTTTCCATGATTTACCCCGATTCGGGAGAATCGGGCCGATCCGATTCGATCCGCCAAACCATGCTTCTAATGCTAAGTCGGTATACAGTGAAGTTGTGTACGAATAAAGCGAAAGCGAGGCTAAAGACATTACATAGTATTAAAGGTGTTTGAGTTACTCTTGATGTAAATAAACGTTGGCTGCGGTCAGTGGGGAGTGGTCCAGCACACGATACCCTAATTGTCTGATAAAATCGTGCGGAATATATGCTGTCCAATAAATGGACGAGTAAATACCCGCATTAAGCGAGTTTTAAATATATGTTTCTATAGACTGGCACGCCCGCAACATATGTACACGTGTGTATATACGCACGGCGGCGGTAAGCCGCGTATCTCTCCTGCGAGGGAAGATACCAACGTATTTTCGTGACACGTTTTTTTTTATTTATGATTCCGCATCCAACATATACATTAATTAATACATGCATTTAACCATTATTTCACATATATAACTAATGCATATATATAATATACACAAATTAATATGTCTAATATGATTGTGTACATTAATTATGTATATATATGACTAGGGTTGCATACGAACCAATGCACTCGACACGTAGCTGGAGTTCCACTCGAATGTTACTCGAATTCGACTCATTTAACAAGATAAATGAGTCGAGTTCAAACAAAATTTTAAGCTCGTTTCATAAACGAGCCGAGTGAGCAAAGGTTTTCACAGCTCGTTTAAGCTCACAAACAAGCTCATTTAATTTTTTAATTATATAAATTATAAATATATTTTGAAATATTTTAAAAGTTATACTAAAATAGTTAAATTAAGTAACTTATTAAGGCTCTTGAGATACTTGTTAAGGGTTGAAGCTCGAGAGTATTTAAACGAAACAAACTTGAACAACCATTTTTAATACTCAATAAAGTTGGAGCTCGGTTGGAGCTCGATTAAAAATTAGTGAACAAAGCTTGAGGAACATAGAACTCGGCTTGGCTTGGCTTATTTGCACCCCTATATATGACATGTGATATATGTAATTATATATCATATTTGACATATATATATATGATTATATATTCAAATATATATGTATATATGTATTATGTATATGAATACATTCATTGTCACATATATATATATAATGGGATATATATTATATATATATATATATTTGCACCCCTATAATGTTCCTTCAAAATAAACTCATAACTCTCCAACAAGAGAAATCTGATGTTATAGACATATACTTCCCTTTATAGAATGATATATAGAAAATGAAGAGCCTTAAGATCAGCTTGAGTTAATAGCCAACCTAAAAAAGGAGGTAACATTCTCTAGAAACCTCAAGAAATATAAAAGAATAGCCATCTATGATTATATAAGAGAAAAATTCCCTCCGAAAATATGTGATATTATTCAAAAAAAGATATGAGATTACCTAATAGAAACTCTATTAGAAAAATACACAGATTATGCATATATGAAAAGAATAACTTTTACTCTTGATAATATCAATGAAGAAATAATCTTTGCCATTGAGCAAGGAGAAATTAATAAAATAACAATAAATAGACAATAAATAAATTTAATAAAATTCCCCATGATAATAAAAGCAATTATCAATTGGTTTCCAATATTAATACAAGTCTTGGGAATTAATACCATAGCCATGGTTTTCTAAAGCTGGGCGAATTGGCTCGATTTGACCGAATCGGTGCGAATTACGGAAAAGTCAATTCGTGATTCGTTTGCTTCAGCCGGTTCACATGCGAACCGGCTGAATCAAATAACATCGAGTGAATTGGGCCTCCCGATTCACCCGATGCGTGTCTGATTCGGCTGACACGTTTAAGTGTCGGCAGAAACTCTGCAAAACTCATACCTTATTTATATTTCCATGTACTTAAGATATTACATATAATTAAAGAAGTACCCCCCATTTGAATCTAATAAAAAAAATCATCTCTTACCAATAAAAAATCAACTCTTCCATCGAAGAAGAAAATCGCAATTTCGGTGATTCCATCAAAATAATGCCTTTCTAATCTCTCATAATTTGGCCTATCTAAAATTTTCATAATTCAAATAAACCCAATAGAACACTAAAAATTCAATGTCCAGTGAAAAAAGTCAAACATGTATATGACTTCTCCAAAGGAGTCACTCTTCTACTGACTGCCCTGAAATCGCGATTTTCTTCTTCGATAGGAGAGTTGACTTTTTATTGGTAAGAGATATGATTTTTTTGATATTTTTATTGAATTCAAATGGGGGGTTCTTTCCTATTTACATTTCATATCAACTTAAGTAAATGTAAGTTGATATGAAAGGTAAATAAGGTATGGGTTCTATGAGTTTCATGTAATTCCATGTGAATCCCTGAGCCCATTCTCATATCCGACATACATATGTTACATATATTATATATATACATGTGAATCAGTCTGATTCGCCCAAATCGGATTGAATCAGGACAAATCTGATTCGGTCCGGATCGGCGATCCGGCAAACCTTGACTATAGCTACTCTTCTAGAAGTTACTATTGGAAGAACTTATCTCTCTTTACAAATTTGGAAAATTCATTCAAGTATTCATATTATTTAGAATATGATCAATATAATGAAGATAATAATTATTTTAACTGGCACAAAGAGCAAATCAAAAATGTTAAAGAAATAAAGAACTACACCAACTTCCCTTCGAATGTTGGCAGTTGGTGCAATGGAAGGATCAAAGTAATAGACAAAAGAAAACTCATATAAAAAGATTCTAACAACAACAAGCTGGATATCATGTTACTCTGATTGATAAGCTCTGAAATCTTCAAGATAAGGACAGATATTGATATGGAAGAATAAAGACACGAGCATATTCCCCTTTCGCCGCAATCAGCCGCAAAGCTGAGAAAACTGTGGGAATCATGCCACAATATGTATCAATAATTGTACAAAAACATCAACAATGACGTTGCATACATATCAATCATGGTACAAAAATGTCAGCACTAACGAATATGTACCAATAATTGTGTTAAACGTCATGAATGATGTACATAGCCAATAATTGGAAAGGATATTTCATGTGTGACTTACTCATGCATCTTCCTTCTATAAATACAATAGCCTCCAGGTTGTGGAAGGCATTGCTTGCCAGAAAAATATACATTTCTGTTTTCTAAGCTCTCCTCTCTTCTCCTTCCTCCCTCTCCCGCTCTCGCTCTCTCTTCTCCAACTGTTGATCCATATCCTATCAATTCATCTCTCACTATTACTGTCGTCATTACCGACTATTATTGCCCCTTGTTGTTCCCCGAATTGGTATCAGAGCCTGATGTTTTTCCAGGTGCTCTGCCAGCCGTTCGTCCGTCTTTCTATCATACTACTGATAAGGTATAATTATCATCTCTGAACTATTTTTCAATTATCATTAGTTAAGTTTTGGAAAAAGTATTGATTAATGTGTAGTACCTCCAGACTGCTAGTGTGTGGTACCTGCCTATTAGGTTTGCCCTTAGAAAACCAAGAGGGTCGTGGTGAGCTTAAGGGGAATATCTAGCGGATAGAAGGAATATCTAATTAGTATGGATGTTGAAATTAACACTAATGATAAAGGAAATTTATGTTCACAAAAGGATGATGGCTATAACCATATAATTCATAATAAAGAAGCAAGTGATCAAATAAAACAAAATTTCAAAATATATGTAATCAACAAAACACGCTAGTAGATTATGAAATTATAACTAGTAAAAAACTCCACATAATAGAACAAGAATTAAGTAGCTTAACTATAAAGATTCTTGCTAAAATAACCAAAAAGAAACCTTTTACATGGGAAAAACCAAAAAGTATATTTAACAATAGGAATAGGGATCATATTACTCAGAGGATATTTTAGAATTATAAAAGGGAAAAATGGATGGCTAAGGAATCTTAATGTAGACTAGCGTTATTTATAGCTAAAGAAATAAATATATATATAGAAGATGCACAAGGACAAGAAGACGAATTTATAATCTAGATAATATCAATAAAGACAAGAGGGAAAATTACATATATAATCCTAAAATCTTCCATATTTAGCAGTATACTCTCAAAATTTGACTATTAGATTGTATACCCCTCAAATTGAAAGAAAGCATCATATATGCCCTTGCCATTTCATTCCATTCATTTAACTCAACCACAATTGAGTTAAGAGAGGGAAAAGACTAACTTGTCATCTATTTTTTTTTTAAATATGAATTTTTAATTATTTTCGTTCACCTGTAACTCTCTCTCACCTATATCTCTCTCACCCGTCCACCGATGACATTAGTGGCAGGCTGGGCCCTGCGGTGCCACCGGCTCGGTGCAATGAAACTGGGTGCGGATGCTCACTGCCTCATTCTCTTGCCTCTCTGTCTTTACTGACATCAGGACTTGTACTTCACAGCCTTCCAGTGATCGCTTCCCTCTTGGCCCCCGCCACCTTCGCATCGATCGCCACGTTGACCTCATAGGTCAGCGGCAGTCACTTGAGATCCTCCACCGCCTAATTCCACATATACAATGCCTCGATCCCTCCTCTAATCACAAGATAACTATTAAATCGCCAGTTGCGATGCTCATCCTCAACTCCAGAACACCAAATGAACAGAGACACAACAACCTCATGGTCGATTGCAGTGGCAAACCCTGTCAAACAGCAGAAGAACTTCCAAGCATCTGGAGAAAGCGTGGAAGATGGAAGAACAAGATCAAGATGTAGGGAGCGGAGATGCTCACCTATTAGAGGAGTCGCAACTCAAGTCCCCAGTTGAGGACAAGGGAGCAGGCACAGCGGAAGCAGCAGAGAGAGAGAGAGAGAGAGAGAGAGAGAGAGAGAGAGAGAGAGAGATTGGGAGCAAAAGCGGTGCCGTCGGCTACAATAAGGGCCTTCCTCTCCCAGCTCCGGCTAAGATCTCACCGGTGATGTAGAGAGAGAAAGAGGAGGGAATAGCGGAGAAGAGCAGGAGGCAAGGCGGGAAAGGGGGGGGGGGAGGGGGAGGCATGGTGGAAGCTGGCAGCCACTGCTAGACGTAGACAACGCGGTAGGGGAGCAACCCCCCGCTAGAGGAGTGGAGACGACGGTGGCATCTCTCTCTCAAGGGTTCTTTTTTCCCTTATTTTGACATTTTTGTTTATCTGAGGACGGACTATTCTCTTCATTCTAATGGCAAACTAACCACAGGGATATAACCGATACTTTCTTTCAATTTGAGGGATATACAATCTAATAGTTAGATTTTGAGAGTATATTGCTAAATATGGAAGATTTCAGAGATATATAGATAATTTACTCAAGAAATAATCTTTGCCATTAGGCTTATATATATATACACGAACTTGCAAATTCATTTGGGCTCGTTAAGATACTCATTAAGGGCTTGAGCTCTAGAGGATTTAAACGAACTAAGGTTGAACAACTATTTTTAATATTCGATAAAGCTCGAGCTCGATTAAAAATTAGTGAATAGAGCTTGAGCACTTGGCTTGGCTCGGCTTGTTTGCACCCCTATATATGACATATGGTATATGTAATTATATATCATATTTGACATATATCTATATATATGATTACATATTCAAATATATATGCATATATGTATTATGTATATGAATACATTCATTGTCATATATATATATATATATATATATATATATTTGCACCTCTACATATGACATATGATATATGTAATTATATATCATATTTGACATACATATATATATATATATATATATGAATACATTCGTTGTCATATATATATATATATATATATATATATCATAAACATATATGTATAAACAAATGACGTCTGCCGCTTTGCTTTGCAAATTAAAATTTTCTTTTCGAAGGTTTTGCCTCCTAAAAACCCCCTACAAGGGGTGTTGCCCCCTTTGTCTCTGCGAGCTGACTGCTCAGGCTGATCCATGCTACCTGACCACACAGGTTGATCCGTATGTGCATACCTGCACATTGGAGAAGCTTGGGCCTCAAGCTCCATATTCCAACCTTGCTCACAATCTTATGTTTGTGATATATGTATAATGTGTACATTTATAAGGATATACATAATTACATATTAATTATGTTTGTACATTAATATGATATCTATATATTTATATGATTACATGTATATATATATATAGTGTGTGTATATATATATATGTAAATATTGAAGACATTTGTTCCTGACTTTTTCTTATTTTCCTGAATTTTTTTATTAAAAAAATTAATCTGGGAGATTTAGGATTGGCAAGACTTCCAGCATCAGCCAATCTAATCCTGATCCAATCCAGATCGGCCCTAGGTCGATTGAATTCCTTTTTTCCTTGAAATTGTGGGCATGAGAAAAACAGGTTTTATAGTAGCCACACGTTCATCTTTACCTGTATATTGTATCAATCATGTTCTAACACACTTAGAAATGGGCTTATGTATAAAACAATAAATTGGAACATTCACCAAATCTGGTGCTTGGGGTTTCTGCCCAATTTCCTCCATTATGCAAATTGTTCATTTAAGCTTTGGATCAGAAGGGGCTGAGGTTGCACGCTGGGTTGCCAACTCTGGCCACTTTTGTCTTTCCCTTGTCCCTTTTATGTTCTGTGGGAATACAACTTTTATGACATGTTTTTGAACACCATGCAGGTGGTCGTTTACGTCATGCCTTCATTGGCATAGGCTTTCGGGAAAGACCGGAAGCTTATGATTTCCAAGCTGCCCTCCATGATCATATGAAGTATCCTAGCTAGCCAAATTTATTGGCTGTTTACCTGGTACTAGATGATATCAGATGGTTGATTTGGTGTTTTATTTGCAGTGCACTCTTCTGTTGTGGGAATATGAAGTGTCTATCAGTCTGTTCCTCTTTTACACATAGATACCTAGATAAAAAGCAGACTGCAGAAGAGATGGAACAGCATTTCCAGTCAACACCCTCAGTTGACTATAGTCTAAAGGAAGGAGAGACCCTGGTGCTTCAAATAAAGAATGTAAGGTTTCTGTCAACATTCACCATTAAAATGAAAGGTATACAAATGTGATTATACATGAAATGGAACAAATCAGACATTTTTTCTCAAAAACTCAAAATCCTTAGGATAAAAGATCTAGATATCTCTCAGGTTTCTACATTATAATTGTACGTGCATGCAGTATTCTGTCTTAAAAAATGTAATGTAACCATCTGTTGCACCGGTAGGGTGCTGTGCATCAAAAGATACTCACTTTTGAAGTTATGGAGGGACTTATCCTCGAGGGCACCATTTACATAATATCAGAGATTACATACTTTTGAATGTTTTTATTGTAACTAGAGACATTTGCTTTCCTTTTTCTCGTAAGCTTCTAGATGACAGTATTTGACAAATGGAGTATACATTAAATTGCTGCAGTTCAATGAACTTCTCTATTTTATTATGCTGGTGATGTAGTATTTATTTCCTAACGACTGATGGGGGTCATAGGCATCGCACTGGATGCAATCTTGAGGTGGCATTTAATGGCCATTTTCTTTGCATATGACACAGAAGGGAAATCACAGTTCGAAGTCTACCATTTCCGAGCAGGACCTTGGCAATATTTCTTTAGAAGAAAGTTCCAAAACCAAGCTGGCCGCAGTTCCTCTTAAACCTCCACCTCCCCCACAAGCAGCAGTCTCTCCTGTTAACGCCATTCAGATGTCCAATTCGACAGTTCAGCTTAAAGAACCATTTTCTGGGGACAAGAGTGAGATAGCTACAGTGGAAGATGACTTTGGGGATTTTCAAACGGCTGGCTGACCCGCTTCATTTGGCATATCTGTGTTATCTCACGAAGATGCCTGCAATCGTTTTGATGGTCATTGGAAACGTTGGTTTTGGCTGATTACAAAATGTCCATCTGCAATCTCAAGGGTCATCGGAAACATTGGATATTCCAATCCTTGATATGTAGTTCTTTATCTGTGACTTATATAAGTTGGAATCTTCTGGTAGTTTTCTTTTGTGAATAGTCGTATCTTGTCCTCATCGCCATTTCACTAATTTCATCTGTGCAAAATTGTATTTTATTTATCTATAACTATATACAGTGAAGTCAGATAGACCATGTTACAGCATTTGGAGAACAGTTTGTTTGGATCAGATTGTAAGTCGCTGTCCGTAAATGATCCTAATATGAGTACTACTTGACCATGTTGGTCGGACTTTCCTAATATTCTTTTCTCGATGGACACTATCTTAGATTATTAGGATAAAAATTAGAATTTGTTTGTTGGGTAAGGAGTTACAGGACTCATTTCATTTCATTTAGATAGAAAGTATCAGTGTTGTAGTCTTCATCAACCACCATTCCAGCAAATATCCTCTCATTCTGCTAGCAGTAGCACCCGTTAGTGTAATTTCATGGGCCGAGTTAGCCTTTGCTGATATTTGATTCCGATATTTTGCCTTTCCTGGATAGTACATTTACAATCTTTAATTAGCATATAATGCTTCAGTAGGTTCAGAATTCTGCTTGTGTGTCCAGTCGAGCGTCATCTTCGCCTCTGCCTCATTAGTGACGTCAAATGAATAGTAGATTTTTTTTTTCTTTTCTAGTCATCTCTTTCAATGCCAAAACATGTTGAGCTCTTTGCCACCCTAAACTAAAACTAATCTAGAACACGTCATGATGTTCTCTATCCTGTTTACTTCTCACTCGATCTCTTGATCTATTGAAGTCCGGTTTATTTGCTGATTATTTTTTAGGCCTTTG
Organism: Colocasia esculenta; assembly: GCA_014218235.1. Lineage (NCBI taxonomy): Eukaryota > Viridiplantae > Streptophyta > Magnoliopsida > Alismatales > Araceae > Colocasia > Colocasia esculenta. The sequence goes on along the minus strand of CM024762.1, from coordinate 19,091,069 downwards.
GTTTGGACTTGGTGACCTCGCATTGCCTTTTCCATCTAATAGTAAAATCCCCTTATGTTCTAATGGTGGTCCCTAGATCTCGGAATGAGGTAGGTGGGGATCTCCCTGTCGCTCGTCGTTCGGACACACCATGGAAGATCAGCTCGGCACAGACACATGTCATCCCTTCTGGGCTCAGGAATTAGGTGAAGTTGTTTTCCATCCGGATAAAACCCACAGGCTCCGGCGCCGGCGCCGTCGCCGTCCTTTCCATTTGCTCTTGCCCCACAATAAGACCTCACAAGTCCTCAATCCCCGGACAACCCACGTTCTCAGATGATTCTCGCGATGCCCTATTTGCTGTAAAATACCCAGTGCGATGGGTATTAACTGCCTCTGCCATGTGTCGAACAGGCTGCTGTGGTTATCTATTCTCCATTGTTATGATCCCTTTACTTCGACATTTCTTGTGTTTAACCTTACGCTGGAGCTCCTTTTCGTTTTTTGAAGGGGGGAGGGGCCAAGCAAATGATTCTGAATTTGTTTATTTCAGGGGAATACTAACTCGCATTTGCAAGGTTGAAAGAGAGGCCACCTCTATGTATCCCTAAATTTTGGTGATAATTAAAAATATGAAAATTTATGTTTAACCATATTTTTTCAAGTCAATATGTCGGCAGAAAAATAGGCACCAGTATCACTTTGAAGAACTACACTATAAGTTAATTGAAAAATTTTCAAGTGTTATTTCGATTATCAGTTATATGTCAATCGATTAGAAGAACAAAAAATGTAAGTATCTTGAAAACTATTTAAGTATCCTTTTGATTACCTATTGAAGTCTGCTTCAATTACTAGAACACATCATTTCGATTACTACTTTAAGTATCGCTTCGATTGTCAATTTAAGGATCATATCGATTACCTTCAAAATGACAATCGATTGATCTATCGATTAGTAGTTGAACTTGTTCTAATTACTATTCGATTATTAGTTGAACTATGATCTAATTGATACATCGATTATCAATCTAATTAGTGAGATATTTTAAATTGATTACCAATTCGATTATAGGCATATCTTACATTGATTATCAATTCGATTATAGACATAATTATTGATTCAATTAATGATATATTTCACATCAATTATCGATTTGATTACTAAAACATTTTACATCGATTATCGATTCGATTATTGGAATATTTTACATCGATTATTGGTTCGATTACTGATATATTTCACATCGATTATCGATTCAATTATTGGAACAACTTACATTGATTATCGATTCAATTATTGCATCAAGACAAATTGATTATCAATATATTTATGTATCGATTAGCGCTTCAATTATCTTGACTATCTTGTATCGATTAACATGTCAATTAGTGAAACATTGATTAACAACTTTGAGTAACACTTCAATTATTGCTAAGATTAATGATCCAATTACCATCATATTTCCGCTTCGATTAGCGCTTCGATTATCTTGTCTATTTTCACATCGATTAGTGCATCGATTAGCGAAATATATAATATTCTAATTAACACTTTAAGTGATGATTCGATTTTGATCGAGTATTTCTAAGTCATTCATAGAAAATTCTTGTGATGCTTTCTCTCACTGATGTCATTGTATTTCTTTCTTTTACCAAAAGGAATGTGACTAAAATAATTTAAATATTCAAGCATGTTGTTTACGTACTCAAAATACATTTGCATGAATAGTTTATTTCAAATTTAAGATATACATCGTAGATTTGCCCGATTTTTCTACGAAAAATTTATTAGAGTTCCAATGCAAATACATTCTTTATATGAGTTGCTGAGCTAGCTACTAATCTACTATTCCTTTTTATGATACGATTTGTATCAACTTTTTGCCCCTCACCCTATATGCATGATATCGACAAAAACCACCAATGGAAAGGCAATATCGATTAGCTAGACTCTGGGTTCTAGGTTGACTTGACGATATCTTTATCTATCTTTGTATCTTATGCATTTAATACATGTAGGTTTATGTGACGAATGAAGGAAGAACATTGCACCATTTGAAGTGTACGTTAGATACAATGCATGAACATTGAGAGACAACAGATATTTCAATGGGCAAATTCAAAATGATATACAAAATGAAGTTGAAGGCAACAAAGAGAAATGTATGTTGCACAATTAAAAATTATTTGATCAACTCAACTTTTCAAGTCCCAAGCTTCCAAGCATTCCATATCCCTCTCTCAAGCGATATTTATAGAGAGTTGAGAGTTTGAAAGATTGTGTATTAATCTCCTCTTAGGGTCTTCAACGAGATCAAGCTTTCTATGTTCATATTTCTTGAACTTGGTCTCAACATTGTGTCTTTTCTTCTTTTAAGAAAGATAGGGTGATACCTCTTCATGTAGGTGTTGACCAAGTTGCAAGTCCAAAAGGGGGGTGAATGGGTTGCTTAAAATATCTTGAAATTTTCCTATTAAAAATAACTTCAAACATAAACACTAAACACATGTGTTAGAGTTAGTGAGCAGCAGAATAAGATAAAAACAATCACACAAATAATGCGCAAGAGTTTTATCCTGGTTCGGCCCTTCCCATATGGAAGTCTTACATCCAGTCTCCAAGCAAACTATTGGGATATCACTAACCACCAAGTAACCTTGGTCTTTCCTTAAACAAGGGGCATACAACACCTAGCCCCCCCAGCTGATCTTCTTCTCTTTCTGGGCAAGAAGGCATCCCACTTCTGTGACGCCCCGACGCGGAAAATCGAAGCGATAAACAGTTAAACAAATAGTATAGAGTGCAAGATAGACATCAAACCATAGCACAAACTGGGATAACGCCAAACGATCCAACTTTATTAATAATCTCACTAATCATTTAGAACATTCACTAATTCAAAGCTAAAACTATGGGCCCAGATTACTTTATTTAAAATAATACAGCTACAACTAACTATTCAACTAGCTAAATTCTTAAAAAGCTTTGGTTGTGGTAATGTAGGGTCACTCCTGCACTTGCTCATCCCCTTCCTCGTTCGTGTGGTAGTCCCCATCGTACTCACCTGAAACACATGAAATAAATAGTATAGAATGAGCGATAATCGCCCAGTAGGACTTAATATCTTGTGTAAACATGCATGCTTTAAGTGATTAATGTCTTGTCAAGCAGGATAACTATAGAGAACGACCAAGTATAGTCAAGAAAGTAATGTTGCATGATAGCAAGAGAACAATAGTACTTTCACATGAAGATAGCACAACTGGCATGATAACGGATCGGCCATATAACGAAATAGCATGTAACGTTTGCACAAAAGTGCACTAGTCGAGATAGCACGTTTTGGTCGAACTTCTTGTCAACCGAGAGAACATAGTATAGTGATTGATTGTCTTCAATTAAATCTTGATAGTATGTCACTTGGGTATTATGCTGTATACCCTGATCATTAAACCCTCGCGAGTTATAGCCTTTTGGACACACCTCCCAGAACCAGATCAGGCCCTTTATAATGTTGTCTGGCATAATTATGTTTGTTATCTTAGACAATAAAACAAATGGCCAAATAGAGTACCAAGAATAGATGAGAGTAATTGAAGAATATATGAGAGTACAGAGAGAATGTGAATAGAGGACAGTGTAAAGATAGTAGATAAGGGAGAGGGTCGTATTCGTAAATCGACGATAAATGACGATAGTAACAGTTGCACAACACACACGATCGTGTGCCGGCAGTCCGATAGAAGTCCCTAACCGCCCAATAGCTGTGCTATGAACACAAACTAGAGGTCCGGCATGATCTCAAGGTAAAAGAGAACAAACTAAGGCCGTTGGATCATGTTGATCCCTAAGGGTAAAATAGGTATTGATGGTACAACCCGCTCGTCGACAATGGACGTCCGCCAAAGCCAAGGAGTCTTACGGAGGCCTTGATAAGGAGTTCCTGGTCCAGTCAGGAGTATTCCCAACGGAGAGGTCGTCCAAGCCAAGATAGAAGCGTGTATAGTAACGGTTGTCTGTCATGCCTTGAGTGCTCGAAGGCTGAGGGACGCGATAACGATATTCAAAACAAGCGAATAAAATGAAAACAAGTTTATTTAAAATAAATAGGGAATTTATATAAATAATTGCACTTAATTACCAAATATATTATTGAGTAATTTCGGTAAGGTTTCATGACAAGGATTCCTATTTAGTGTGTGCATGTGTAAGAGAATCAAGTTAGCAAGAGATAATTGTGCATACATCTTTTAATTAATAGAAATCATGTGAATATTACCCAGTATACATAAACATGTCGTTACTATTCATAACAGTACATTTCACGGGTTAAATAATGGTTGTAATACATGATTAACATGATTTGCATGATAGTTTCTAGAACAGACATTCAGGTCGTGACATCGGCTAGTGTCCCGTTCAGGTCGCGACAGACCGAGCCGACACGATGGTCGTTCAGGTCGCGACAGGTTGGACCGATGCGTTCAGGTCGGGAATGACTTGTCGCAACCTGGTTGAGAACGCGACTTATCTGGTCGTCGCGTTCTCATGGCCTCAGCCCGAGCTCAAATTGATGGCACAGGTTTCCTTGGGCTGCGGTTCATGCAGCCAAGGTTCGACACAGTGCTCTTTAAAAATAGATATAAAATCACACACATGATGAAAAATCCCAAAATCACTTTTAAATAAAACTAGACATGTAGAGGTATCCACAGTAAAGAGTAATTAGATTTCTGACAAGGTATGATCATGCAATTAACAGGTCCTTCACGAAGAACCTAAAATCTAACACAGTAAGAGAAAACATTTAAATCTGAAAAGTGTACTTGATAGAAATTGAGGAAAATGGTATCAATGGATTCTTGACATCAAGTAGTATGTACAGTAAAAGTTTCATGACCCGAGATTAAGCATAGATGTGGATTTAGGGTAAACATGTCAAGTTGGGTACATGTTCTTAACAGGATTTGGAGCATGAAATACTCCTAATTGGCATGATAAAAATTGGGGAAAATATGGGACTTTCGAAGATGGGATCATGGTCTACCTATGGTCGAAGTTAATTTGTTTTTGCTTGAGAGATTGTCTATCTTTGAATGTTTTGAATCCTAGGGTAAGAAAGGTGAAGTACTTGGAGAAGCTTTTTGTTCCTAGCCTTCTCCTCCTTGATCTCCACGTCCAAATGCTCCTCCTCCTCATTCTCCAGGTTCTAGTAGGTGTCCAGGGTCGGTTAGAGACGAAATGGAGGGTTATTTATATGTTTAAAGTCTCATATTTACTTAAAACTCTTCCTTCTCCTCCAATATCGAATTTCCCATAATTATCCCACTTTTCCTAGCATTTATCCTTCCAATAGGCAAGGGATGGGCTCTAGATTCGTGGGCAAGGGATTAGGATAGGCCTAGGACTCTTTTTAGTATAATTTTGAGTTAAAATAGAGATTATCTTAACCCTTCTTAATTTATTAATAATTTAGGTACGAAATTAGGCTAAATTATCTCCCATTCATCATTGGGCTCTAGCTTTTGGGCCCATTAATCTTGGATAACCCATCACTTGTTTTTTGCTTATTGGGTTTTAATTATTCACATTTTTTTAATTTAATTTATTTATCGATATTTAAGTTTTTAGAGTTGCTACATCCTCCCCCTCTTAAAAAGAATTTGGTCCCCAAATTCATATGATCATGAGAGGAAGAACGACTTACTGAATAGTTCCGGATAATTCCATCTCATTATTGCTTCGGGTTCTCACGTGACTTCTTCAACTCCATGATTATTCCAGAGTATCTTCACCACAGATATAGGTCGATTCCAGAGTTGCTGTTTCTTCTTGTCTAATACTCTTACTGGCTTCTCTTCATAAGTCATATCCTTGTGCAGGATTATATCGTCGTAGCGAATCGCGTGAGATGGGTCATACACATAGTTCCTCAGCATAGACACATGGAAAACATTGTTTACGGTGGAATATTTAGGGGGTAATGATAGACAATAAGCCGCTTCTCCAACTCTTTCGAGTACTTCAAAAGGTCCTATAAATCTTGGCCTCAACTTGCCTTTCATTCCGAATCTTTGAAATCCTCTGGTTGGGGATACTTTGAGCAGTACATGATCTTCGATTTGAAATTCTAAGTAACTTCTTCTTTTGTCTGCATAGCTCTTTTGCCTGGACTGGGCTATTTTGATTCTATCTCTAATGATCTGTATGTCTCTACTAGTGTTTTGCACCATGTCAGGTCCCAACCATTGTTGTTCACCCACTTCATTCTAGCATACCGGTGATCTACAGCTTCTACCATACAGAGCTTCAAATGGTGCCATCTTAATACTGGCTTGGTAGCTGTTGTTGTAGGTGAATTCCATCAGTGATAATTGTTCATTCCAGTGTCCTTCAAAATCTTGCACGCTCGCAACTTGTCTTCTACAATCTGGTTTGTCCTTTCTGTCTGTCCATCTGTCTGTAGGTGGAACGTAGTACTAAAGTTTAGTTTAGTGCCTAGTGCAATTTGAAGTCCTTTCCAGAAATGAGAGGTGAATCTTGGGTCACAATATGAGACTATGGAAACAGGGACTCCATGTAGTCTCACAATCTCTTTTACTCACATTGCAGCTAACACGTCCACACTCCAGGTGCTCTTGATTGCTAAGAAGTGTGCGGATTTAGTTAATCGGTAAACTATGACCCAAATAGCATCGAGTCCACCACGAGTTTGAGACAAACCCATGATGAAATCCATATCGATGCTCTCCCACTTCCACTCTGGTATGTCCAGGGGTCTGAGTACACTCGCGGGACGTCGATGCTCTGCTTTGACTTGTTGACATGTGAGGCAGTGCGCAGCATGCTCAGCAACCTCACGCTTCATGTTTGGCCACCAAAATGACCTTTTCATGTCTTGGTACATCTTGGTTGCACCTGGATGAATAGTATACTTGGTTTTATGAGCTTCATCCATCAGTTTCCTTTTCAACTCTTCATTGTCAGGCACACATGTCCTGCCTTGATATAACAGTCTCCCATCCTCAGTGATGGAGAAATATGGTCTGTCAGCTAGGGTTTCCTTGACACGGATAAAAAATGGATCATTTGCTTGTTGTTCCCTGATCTCGACAAAGATGTCGGGTAGTGCCCAAAGATTAGCAACCAGTACCTGATCACTTCTCTGCTCAATATTTAGGTTCAAACTGGTGAACTGTTCTAACAGTTACATCTCGCCTATGACTAAGCAAGATAAGGATGCCACAGGCTTCTTGCTAAGTGCGTCTGCTATAGCGCCAGGGTGATATTGAATATTGAAATCAAATCCTTCAGATACTCCAACCATCTTCTTTGTCTCATATTGAGCTCCTTCTAAGAGAATAAATACTTTAAGCTTTTATGATCGGAGTAGACAATGAATTGTTCTCCATAGAGATAATGCCTCCAGATCTTAAGTGCAAATATAACTGCAGCTAGTTCTAGGTCATGGACAGGGTAGTTGACGTTATGAGGCTTCAACTGTCTAGATGAATAAGCTATCACATTCTCATTCTGCATTAAAACACAGCCTAGATCAGTTCCAGACGCATTAGTGTAGACTGAGAATCCTTCGCCCTCAATTGGTAATGTGAGGATAGGTGCAGAAGTCAAACTTTTCTTCAATGTCTAAAAGCTCTTCTCACATTCCTTGCTTCAGACATAGGGATTCTCCTTTTGCGTAAGACGAGTAAGGGGTACAACAATCTTGGAGAAATCTTTTATGAACCGCCTGTAATAGCCAGCCAGTCCCAAAAAGCTTAAGATCTCTGTAACATTGGTTGGTCTCTCCAAGTTAAATACAGCTTCTACCTTGGAAGGATCAACAACAATACCGTCCTTGGATATGACGTGGCCAAGAAATGAGACTTCCTCGAGCTAGAACTCACACTTGCTCAATTTGGCATAGAGCTTGTTGTCACGTAATATTTGTAGAGCGATCCTCAGATGCTCCTCATGCTCTTCCTTGGTCTTGGAATATATAAGAATATCATCAATAAATATCACGATAAATTTGTTGAGGTAAGGCCGATAGATGTTGTTCATTAATTGTATAAAGGCTACAGAGCACTGATTAGTCCAAAATCATAACTACAAATTCATAATATCCATACCTACTCCTGATAGCCATCTTATAAATATTCGCATCTTTGATTCTCACTTGATGATATCCAAACTTAAGGTCAATCTTAGAAAAATACTTAGCTCCAGATATTTGATCAAATAATTCATCGATGCGAGGCAGAGGGTATTTGTTCTTGACAGTCAGCTGATTCAATAATCAATGCATAATCTCATAGATCCATCCTTCTTCTTAACAAATAAAATGGGTGCTCCCCAAGGGGAAGTACTTGGTCTGATAAAGCCCTTCTCTAGCAATTCCACCATTGGTCCTTTAACTCTTTCAACTCGGCAGAAGACATTCTATAAGGCTGATGTGACACCGTGCATCTCCAGGGTCAGATCGATAGAGAAGTTCACATCTCGTTCAGGTGAATGCCTGGCAGCTCATCAGGGAAAACGTCGGAGTAGTCTTACACTATGCGTATGTCTGTTATCTTGGGTGCTTTCTTTTCAACTACTATGGCGGCAAAGAAGCCGCACATCCTTTCCTTATCATGCCTTGTGCCCGAATAGCAGAGACTAAGACAAGTGTCTCTTATGTCTACGTCCCGTGAAAGAGAACTTAAGGAATTCACTAAATGTAATCTTCCCTCTTCTACAATCAACACTAGCCCCATAAGTGGATAGCCAATTGGCTCCTAATATGACATCATAGCCTTCCATGGGCATACACACTAGGTCGGCTCTCAGATTGAGTCCTCCAATCATTACATCAGCTAATGAAAAATATTTGTTCAATTGGGCTTTCTCCCCTAGTGGTGTAGTGACAGGAAATTCAAAACCCATAGACGTAGGTTTAACATTTAGGGTATCAGCAAATGCTTGTGATATGAACGAATGTGTAGCGCCAGTATCAAACAAAACAATGTTGATTGAGAAAAGACTTGTAATGTACCTTCCACAACTCCACCCTCTTTGGTGGTCTCTGCTTCCTGTACAGCTTGTAGTCTGCATGGCTTCTTCTATCCAACTGGATGCTTCTCGTTCTCCTTGAGCATGGGATAGTCGAGAATGCGATGTTCACGACTCCCGCAACGCAGGCATTCGCCCACTTTTCTCCAGCATTCTTCGGCAGTGTGACCAAGCTTGTCACAATTCTTGCACTTGGGCTTGTTTGGGGAAGAGGGGGTGAAGACCTTGGGCTTCCTCTCTTGGCTTGGCCCGTCGGTGATGTTGACCAACTGTTTCTTGCCGTTGGTGGGTTTTCTTGAGGAACCTGATGCTTGTTCCTTTTTGACAATTCTACCTTTGATGCGATCAGTGAGATCGGTCGCATCCTCTAGCAATTGGGCCTTCTTGACCATGTCAACATAGACCTGAATGTCAAGTGGTGCAAGTTGAGTGATACACGAAGGCTTGAGCCCATTGAGAAAACACCTCGCCTTCATTTTCTCGGTGCTGATGAGGTGATTGGCATAACGTGCCAATCGGGAGAATTGAGCTTCATATTCTGCCACGGTAAGGTTCATCTGCTTAAGTGCAGCAAATTCAGAGGCTTTCCTCTCCTGGACTCGTTCAGAGAAATACTTGGAGTTAAACTGCTCCTTGAACTTGTCCCATGTAATTGTCCATTTGCCCTGGTGGCTTCAATAGACTCCCACCACGCATGGTGTCTCTTTCTAGTTGGAATGTGGTAAACAATAGTTTGTCACCGTCCACGCATTGCATAACATGAAAAATGTGTTCTATCTCCTTCAGCCCAGTGTCCTGCCTCGTCTGGGTCTGTGGTCCCACTAAAACGAGGTGGGTTCATGCTACGGAAGTTCCGATATAATTCTCTAGCTCCTCGATTTCCACCGTCTCCCTAGGCAGCTTGCAGTAGCACTCATGTCATCTTTTGAATTGTTTGTTGCATGTCATGGAGTTGTGCACGCTCCGCTGCCATTACTAATGTTCTAAGTTCCTTTAAAAGAAATTTTTTTAATGTAAGATATTGAGATTGCTTTAAGTTTGTGCGTGTGTGAGTTTATTTTAACTTATTACCTATGGTTCTAACCATCTCTCACCTAGGTATGATAATTAACTCTAGTCAAGGCAGGTCAATCCTAGATCATCCTATACTTAAGAACAACTTAGGCTCTGATACCACAAAATTATAATGCCCCAACGTGGAAAATCGGAGCAATAAACAGTTAAACAAATAGTATAGAGCGCGAGATAGACATCAAACCATAGCACAATTGGAATAACGCCAAACGATCCAACTTCATTAATAATCCCACTAATCATTTATTACATTCACTAATTTAGAGCCAAACTATGAACCCAGAATACTTTATTTAAAATAATACAACTACAACTAACTATTCAACTAGCTAAACTCTTTAAAAGCTTTGGTTGTCGTAATGTAGGGTCACTCCTGCACTTGCTCATCCCCTTCCTCGTTCATGTGGTAGTCCCCATTAGACTCACTTGAAACACATGAAATAAATAGTGCAGAATGAACGATAATCGCCTAGTAGGACTTAATATCTCGTGTAAATAGACATGCTTTAAGTGATTAATGTCTTGTCAAGCAGGATAACTATAGAGAATGATCAAGTATAGTCAAGAGAGTAATGTCGCATGATAGCAAGAGAACAATAGTACTTTCACATTAAGATAGCACAACTAGCAAGATAACAGATTGGCCATATAACGAAATAGCATGTAACGTTTGCACAAAAGTGCACTAGTCGAGATAGCACGTTTTGGTCTAACTTCTTATCAACCGAGAGAACATAGTATAGTGATTGATTGTCTTTGATTAAATCTTGATAGTATGGCACTTGGGTATTATGCCGTATACCCTGATCATTAAACCCCCGCGAGTTATAGCCTTTCGGGCGCACCTCCCAGGACCAGATCGAGTTCTTTATAATGTTGCCTGACATGATTATGTTTTTTATCTTAGACAATCAAATGGATGGACAAATAGAGTATCAAGAATAGATGAGAGTAATTGAAGAATAGATGAGGGTACAAAGAGAACGTGAATAGAGGAGAGTGTAAAGAGAGTAGATAAGAGAGAGGGTCATATTTGTAAATCGACAATAAATGGCGATAGTAACAATTGCACAGCACACGCGACCGTGTGCCGGCAGTCCGATAGAAGTCACTAACTGCCCAATATTCGTGCTATGAACACAAGCCAGAGGTCTGGTGTGATCTCAAGGTAAAAGAGAACAAACTAAGGTCGTTGGATCATGCTGATCCCTAAGGGTAAAATACGTATTGATGGTACAACCCGCTCGTCGGCAATGGACATCTGCCAAAGCCAAGGAGTCTTACGGAGGCCTTGACAAGGAGTACCTGGTCCAGTCAGGAGTATTCCCAACGGAGAGGTCGTCCAAGCCAGATAGAAGTGTGTATAGTAACGGTTGTCCGTCATGCCTTGAGTGCTCGAGGTAGAGGGACACGATAACAGTATTCGAAACAAGTGAATAAATGAAAACAAGTTTATTTAAAATAAATAGGGAATTTATATGAATAATTGCACTTAATTATTAGATATATTATTGAGTAATTTCGGTAAGGTTTCATGGCAAGGATTCCTGTTTAGTGTGTGCATGTGTAAGAGAATCAAGTTAGCAAGAGATAAATGAGCACAAATCTTTTAATTAATAGAAAACATGTGAATATTACCCATTATACATAAACATGTCGTTATTGTTCATAACAGTACAATTCAGGGGTTAAACAATGGTTGTAATACATGATTAACATGATTTGCATGATAATTAGGGTTTTTTTAATAGACACTCAGGTCGCGACGTCGACCAACATCGCGTTCAGGTCGCAACAGACCGAGCCGATGCGATGGTCGTTCAGGTCGCGATGTGTCGGGCAGATGCGTTCAGGTCGGGAACGACATGAGAGAAGGTCACGGCGTAGGGTCCTGTCGCGACCCGGTTGAGAACGCGACCTATCGGGTCATCGCGTTCTTAGGGTCCGGCCCAAGCTCAGACAGATGGCACATGTTTCCTTGGGCTGCGGTCCATGCAGCCAAGGTTCGACATAGTGCTCTTCAAAAATAGATATAAAATTGCACACATGATGAAAATCCCGAATCACTTTTAAATGAAACTAGACATGTAGAGGTATCCATAGTAAAGAGTAATCAGATTTCTGACAAGGTATGATCATGCAATTAACATGTCCTTCATGACGAACCTTAAATCTAACACAGTAAGGGAAAACATTTAAATCCGAAAAGTGTACTTGATAGAAATTTGGGAAAATGGTGTTAATGGATTCCTAACATCAAGTAGTATGTACAGTAAAAGTTTCATGACCCGCGATTAAGCATAGACATGGATTTAGGGTGAATATGTCAAGTTGGGTACATGTTCTTAACATGATTTGGAGCTTGAAATACTCCTACTTGGCATGATAAAATTGGGGAAAATATGGGACTTTCGAAGATGGGATCATGGTCTACCTATGGTCGAAGTTAATTTGTTTTGCTTGAGAGATTGTCTATCTTTGAATGCTTTGAATCCTAGGGTAAGAAAGGTGAAGTACTTGGAGAAGCTTTTTGTTCCTAGCCTTCTTCTCCTTGATCTCCACGTCCAAATGCTCCTCCTCCTCATTCTCCAGGTTCCAGTAGGTGTCCAGGGTCGGTTAGAGACGAAATGGAGGGTTATTTATATGTTTAAAGTCTCATATTTACTTAAACTTTTCCTTCTCCTCCAATATCGAATTTCCCATAATTATCCCACTTTTCCTAGCATTTATCCTTCCAATAGGCAAGGGATGGGCTCTAGATTCGTGGGCAAGGGATTAGGATAGGCCTAGGACTCTTTTTAGTATATTTTTGAGTTAAAATAGAGATTATCTTAACCCTTCTTAATTTATTAATAATTTAGGTATGAAATTAGGCTAAATTATCTCCCATTCATCATTGGGCTCTAGCTTTTGGGCCCATTAATCTTGGATAACCCATCACTTGTTTTTTGCTTATTGGGTTTTAATTATTCACATTTTTTTTAATTTAATTTATTTATCGATATTTAAGTTTTTAGAGTTGCTACATCCTCCCCCTCTTAAAAAGAATTTGGTCCCCAAATTCGTATGATCATGAGAGGAAGAACGACTTACTGAATAGTTCCGGATAATTCCATCTCATTATTGCTTCGGGTTCTCACGTGACTTCTTCAACTCCATGATTATTCCAGAGTATCTTCACCACAGATATAGGTCGATTCCAGAGTTGCTGTTTCTTCTTGTCCAATACTCTGACTGGCTTCTCTTCATAAGTCATATCCTTGTGTAGGATTATATCGTCGTAGCGAATCGCGTGAGATGGGTCATACACATAGTTCCTCAGCATAGACACATGGAAAACATTGTGTACGGTGGAATATTTAGGGGGTAATGATAGACAATAAGCCGCTTCGCCAACTCTTTCGAGTACTTCAAAAGGTCCTATAAATCTTGGCCTCAACTTGCCTTTCATTCCGAATCTTTGAAATCCTCTGGTTGGGGATACTTTGAGCAGTACATGATCTTCGATTTGAAATTCTAAGTAACTTCTTCTTTTGTCTGCATAGCTCTTTTGCCTGGACTGGGCTATTTTGATTCTATCTCTAATGATCTGTATGTCTCTACTAGTGTTTTGCACCATGTCAGGTCCCAACCATTGTTGTTCACCCACTTCATTCTAGCATACCGTGATCTACAGCTTCTACCATACAGAGCTTCAAATGGTGCCATCTTAATACTGGCTTGGTAGCTGTTGTTGTAGGTGAATTCCATCAGTGATAATTGTTCATTCCAGTGTCCTTCAAAATCTATGGCACACGCTCGCAACTTGTCTTCTACAATCTGGTTTGTCCTTTCTGCCTGTCCATCTGTCTGTAGGTAGAACGTAGTACTAAAGTTTAGTTTAGTGCCTAGTGCAATTTGAAGTCCTTTCCAGAAATGAGAGGTGAATCTTGGGTCACAATCTGAGACTATGGAAACAGGGACTCCATGTAGTCTCACAATCTCTTTTACATACATTGCAGCTAACACGTCCACACTCCAGGTGCTCTTGATTGCTAAGAAGTGTGCGGATTTAGTTAATCAGTCAACTATGACCCAAATAGCATCGAGTCCACCACGAGTTTGAGACAAACCCATGATGAAATCCATATCGATGCTCTCCCACTTCCACTCTGGTATGTCCAGGGGTCTGAGTACACTCGCGGAACGTCGGTGCTCTACTTTGACTTGTTGACATGTGAGGCAGTGCGCAGCATGCTCAGCAACCTCACGCTTCATGTTTAGCCACCAAAATGACCTTTTCATGTCTTGGTACATCTTGGTTGCACCTGGATGAATAGTATACTTGGTTTTATAAGCTTCATCCATCAATTTCCTTTTCAACTCTTCATTGTCAGGCATACATGTCCTGCCTTGATATAACAGTCTCCCATCCTCAGTGAGGTATTCCCTATACAGTGAGTTACGTTTGTTATCCACTGTGAGAGAAAACCACAAAGGGGGGAATTTGGGATCAGAGGAAGAAGAGGAGTTAGTAGAAAGTTTCCTTTTCTTGGGGGCAGGGCTAGAAGGGTCTGCCCTATGAATATGTTCTCCAACTTTCAACACAGACCTGAGGATCCCTTCCTCAAACTCATCCTTTATCTTTTCCATAAAGGGAGAGTTGAGTTGAGTTCTTTCAGGTATGATAGTGATGAAAGAGGGTGGAGGAGCAGGATGAAGAAAGGAGTGAGAAGTAGTAGGAAAGTCATCCATTGGTCCAAGGGAGGGACCAGAGGAGGAGGAGGATGCTGAAGGGGACCTCAAGTATAGGAGGAGGAGAAGGAATGGAAGTAGATGAAGCAGGAGATGAGGTGGACTGAAATGGTGTAGGAGAAGAAATTGGTCTAGATTGAGGCTTCTTGAAAGTTTGAGGAGCAGGAGGGGCTGTAGGAGCTGAGAGAGGAGTTGGAGGAATGGGTGTGTGAGAGGGGGAAGAGGGAGTTGGGGGCTTCGGTGCCAAGAATTCTTCTGCCTCTATCTGCACAGACACATTCTCCATTGGCCCTGATGGCTTTGACCCATGCTCAGATGGCCCTGGTGGCCCTGCAACCTGATCAGCTGGCCCTGTTGGCCCTACTTCTTCTGGTGCTGCTATTGCTTCTGGTGCTGCTTCTGTTTCTGGTGGAGGAGGAGCTTGAACTCCAACAGCCTTGAGAATCTCTGAGAGCATGCCTTTCATGCTGCTCATTTCCTTGTTAAACCATTTCATAGCATTTCTGATTTGCCCCAATTCTTTGTTGGCTGAAGCTTGGCTCAAAAAAATAGAGTTTACATCTGATTGGAGAGTACATAATAGCTCACCTTGAACATTCAGCCTTTCAATCACTGGCTTCAAGTTTATGATAATTTTCTGCTTGACCTGCCTCTCAAATGGAGAATCAGCCAGGAGAGGAACTTCAGAGGCAACTTCTTTTCCTTTCTTCTTGCCTTCTTTTGCTGGAGGAGGTTGATCATCTTCTGAGCTTGAAGAGCTTGCAGTCTCCCCTTCTCTGTCATCCAAATTTGGAGAATCTCCATGCTTTTCATCCTGATCAACATCTGGAGCTGCTTCTTCTGAACCTTCTTTTGATGGCTCCCCCTCAATGGGAGCATCTTCTACATTTGATACCTGCTCCCCCTGAATGGGAGCATCTGCCATTACAGAGACACCCTGAACATCTAGGTGCTCTAATTCCACTGACGCATCTTCCATTTGAATATCAATGTGGCCTGATGCCACAGTCTCTTCTGCAACGTTGCCACTGGATTCTGGAGCACTTGAGATGAAAGGAATTGAATCAATGATGTCTTCTAGAATAGATGCAACTATAGTTGAGGGTAGTGGGTCCTCAACTGGAATAATGTCTTCTGGGAGAATATCCTCAATTCTCCTTTCTGCAAAAATTCGAACTGATACTTCTGGAAATCTTGAAGCTTCTACAGGCGCTCTTTCTTCTTCTACTGCATTTACAGACTGAACTTCTGCAAAGGAGGGGCCTGAAGATTCTGCTGCTCCAACTGCTGGAGCTGAAATAGACTCCACTGGCAATTCTGGAATCATATCCACTGATCCCATCTCCTGATGAACAACAGAGGTGTCCTCAATGATGGCTTCGCCTTCAGCAACTGAAGCCTTGAACCAGACACCACTTTCTACAGAGAAGCCACTCTTCTTCAAGTTCCTGAACCTGATTGCTTGCCCCATTTTCTCTACAACTGCCCTAGAAAGATCAACACCGAAGTGTTTGAAGATCTTGGTAAGTAGGTGGGCATATGGCAGGACACATTGAACTTACTCTTGGTGTCCCAAATCTGATCTCTTGCAAACTTCATTCTTTCCATTATCACTGCGGCCATATTTATCTCCTTATTCTGAATGGCCCAGTACATCATGTCTGAGTCGGCCTTTGTGCAAGATGAGAAGGTTGCACTTCTGGGAACTAAGATTTGACAGATAATAAAATGAAGGAGGCGGTTGAAGGCAGATAGTTGATTTATATCGATCTTGCCATCCCTCAGCTTGAATCCTGGCTCGATAATTCCCAAACCTTTCACTTGGGCGCCCACGGTGTGAACCCCACTAAATCCGGAAGACTTTACATTAAACAATATTTTTAGCAACTCAGGGTCTATCCTAATCAAGGTTCCCTTTACTGAAGAAACTAGAGACCCATCTTCCTCTGTTCTTAAGCACACGAAGAAGGCTTTTACCAAATCTGGATAACTAACCTCTGAAAAAGTGGTAATCTCTGTCCACTGCATCTGATGGATCAAATCCACTAGGCTGCTCATTCCATTTTTCCTCAGATTAGCGATATCGACTTCTTTATTGCCGCAGAGCTTCGTCTTCACAAAGGTAAACCTCTCCTGCTGCTCAGGAGTGAGGAACTCGGCGCTGTAGCCACCCAAACTGCCTGTGATAACTGGTGCGGCCATTGATTCAGGTGGGAAAGGTGACGAAGGGTAGAGACGGAAGGTGAGGAGAAGGAACCCTCAAGAAATTTTGCGGGAAGGAGGAGGAATGGTTCAAATTTGCAGAGGATTGAGATGAGTTGATAGGGCATCGGCTCATGCGACATGATAAAAGAAGGGAAAAGGTAGACGATGAGATACGAATCGTTCTGTCATCGATTTTATGAATAAGTTAATGCTACGTGGAAAGTGAGGCGCCAAAAGGCGGTGGAAAAATGACAAAAGGTTTTGACTATTCAAACGAACTTCAATGAGAGAGCGGTTACAACAATACACTTTGAATTTCTTTTGCTCAACGCCATGGAGGGAAAAATTACTTTACTTCTGAAATTTAATGTGGCACTTGTAAGCAAACTTTTTATCACAATTGCACATGCCTAATTCCCTTCTAAGAGATGTAAATCTCTCTTCAGGTAAGGCTTTTGTGAAAATGTCTGCTAATTGGCCATTTGTATCAATAAAGGATATTTCAATATTTCCATTTGCAACATGATCACGAATAAAATGATATCTAACCTCAATATGTTTGGTCCTTGAGTGCTGGACTGGATTCTTGGTGACATTAATGGCACTGGTGTTGTCGCACAGCAAAGGGATTGATTTGATATTTAAGCCGAAGTCTTCAAGTTGTTGCTTTATCCATAAAAGTTGTGTACAACAATTTCCAGCAGCTACGTACTCAGCTTCAGTAGTAGATAGTGCTACTGAATTTTGCTTCTTTGAAGACCAAGATATTAAACATCCTGCAAGAAATTGACAGCCACCATTGGTGCTTTTTCTATCTAATTTGCATCCAGCATAGTCAGCATCAGAGTAACCGACTAGGCTAATTTCATAATGTTTTGGATACCATAGACCTAAGTCATGAGATCTTGCTAAATATCTAAATATTCTTTTTACAGAAATTAAATGTGATTCTTTAGGGTCTGCCTGATATCTAGCACACATGCATACACTAAATAAATATCAGGTCTACTAGCTGTTAAATAAAGGAGTGAACCTATCATACCTCTGTAGACCTTTTGATCTATTTTCTTACCATCTTTGTCACTGTCCATTCTTGTTGATGTACTCATTGGTGTTGACAGTGGCTTGGTTTTTCGAATCCAAATTTCTTCAAGAGTTCTTTTGTGTACTTTGCTTGACAGATGTGAGTTCCTTCCTTTCCTTGTTTGATTTGAAGACCAAGGAAATAGTTGAGCTCTCCCATCATACTCATTTCAAATTCTCCCTGCATTAACTTTTCAAAATACTTGCAGAGAGATTCATCAGTAGAACCAAAATGATATCATCTACATAGATTTGAACTAATAAGATGTGTTTGACTTTTGACTTTATAAAGAGAGTACTATCTACTTGACCTCTACTGAACCCATGATTTAAAAGAAAAGAACTAAGCCTTTCATACCAGGCTCTAGGTGCTTGCTTTAAACCATATAAAGCCTTGTGAAGTTTGAAGACATGATTAGGAAATTCTGTGTCATCAAACCCGGAGGTTGCTCCACATAAACTTCCTCTTTTATAAATCCATTTAAAAAGGCGGATTTAACATCCATTTGAAATAGTGTTAAGTTCAAAGCAGCTGCATATGCAAGTAATATTCTAATGGCCTCAAGTCTAGCTATAGGTGCATAGGTTTCATCGAAATCTATGCCTTCCTCTTGAGAATAGCCTTGAGCTACCAATCTGGCCTTGTTTCTTAAGATTGCACCAGTTTCATCCAGTTTATTTCTGAACACCCATTTGGTGCCAATGACTGGATGGTCTGATGGTCTAGGAACAAGTGACCATACTTGGTTTCTCTTGAATTGATTTAATTCATCTTGCATGGCTACTATCCAAGATTCATCAGAAAAACTTCATTGACTGTCCTAGGCTCTATCTGAGAAACAAAAGCTAGGTAATCACAAGGAATAACATTACCTCTTGTTCTTACCCCTATGGATGGATCACTAATGATATTCTCAAGTGGGTGATCTTTCTTGTATCTCCACTCCTTTGGAAGGTTTTCATGAGTAACTTCTTCTTGTTGTAATTCTTCCAGAGGTGGATCATCCTTGCCCTCAATTGATGTATCTTTTAGTTTCTTGGATAGTTCTTCTGCATCATCATTGTCACTATCTACTTCCTTTCTCAAGGAGGGGTTAGTTTCATCAAAAATAATGTGCACAGATTGTTCAATCAACAAGGTACGTTTATTAAATACTCTATAGCCTTTGGGTTTAGAAGTGTACCCCATGAAGATGCCTTCATCTGATTTGGCATCCAACTTACCAATGTCCCTTTTTCCATTGTTGTGAATGAAGCAAGGACATCCAAAGGTCTTGAAGTGACTGATGTTTGGCTTTTTCCCTTTGAATAGTTCATATGCAGTCTTCTTCAGGATTGGCCTGATCATCACTCGGTTGATAATATAGCTTGCTATATTGATTGCTTCAGCCCAAAAGTATCTTGGCAGATCATATTCTAAGAGCATAGTTCTTGCCATATCCAATAGGGTTCTGTTCTTCCTCTCAGTAATCCCATTTTGTTGAGGTGTCCTTGGTGCTGAGAAATTATGCTCAATTCCCTAATCATCACAAAATCTAGCAAACTTTTCATTTTGAAATTCACCACCATGATTTGATCTAATAGACACAATGCTGAACTTTTGATCTTTCTGAACTTTCTTACTGAAGCTGACAAAACTTTCAAAAGTGTCATTTTTATGTTCTAGGAATGATACCCATGTGAATCTTGAGTAGTCATCAACTATGACAAATCCGAAATTCTTTCCTCCAAGACTAGTAGTCCTCATTGGCCCAATAGATCCATATGAAGGAGCTCCAAGGGTTTTGAGGTGGTCACCACCGTCTTTGACTTGAAGGACCCTTTGGTGTGCTTTCCCTTAGCACAAGGTTTACATACACCATCCAATTTTGTACTAACCTTAGGTAGACCTTCCACAAGATTCTTCTTTAGTAATTTTCTCATGCCATCTATGCTGCAATGTCCAAGTCATCTGTGCCACAATTCTGTGGATTTATCTTTATTTGCTGCCAGGCAGACATTTTGAACCTTGAGTTCCTCAAGATAGAGCACATACAAATTCTTTTCTCTATTAGCTTCAAAGATGACTGAACCATCCTTCAATATGCTGCATTTTGACTCTTGAAACTTGATCTGATGGCCTCTGTCGCACAGCTGGCTAATGCTGATGAGATTGTGCTTCAATCCCTTGACTAATAGCACATCTTCTATGACTGTTTTTCCTTTGTTATTCATAGAGCCACTGCCAATCACGGTTCCTTTCCCATTATCTCCATAAGTAACTGTTCCTTCTTCAGCTTGGAGATGAGAGAATAACTTCTGGTTTCCTGACATGTGTCTTGAGCATCCACTATCCAAATACCATTTGGATGCTCGAGAGTTAACCTGAAATACAACCATTAAGCTTTAGGTACCCAAATTTCTTTTGGGTCCTGATTAGTTAGTATCATTAATTCTACCTTTTAATATCCATTTCTTATGTCTTGTTGGACATAGAGTTATAATATGTCCTAACTTATTGCAATGACTACAGCAGGATAACCTTGTTACTTTCTCTATATATTTGAAATCAGCTTTGTATGCTATATCTTGTTCAGGTATGAATTTTGGTGTTGGATATGTTTTAGGATAGATTATGGTTTCTTCATTATCTGGGGGTGTATATCCTAACCCATTTTTCTTCTTACCTGATCTTCTAGCACCTTTTAATATTAGAGAGTTTTTACCATTAGTAAATTTTTCTAGTGTGCTTGATAGTTTATTATTTTCTTCATTTAAATTTTAACTTCTTTCCTTAATTCATCTGTGCTTTCTTGTTTTTCCAATTTTGTTATTTGTTCATTCTTGGCTTTTAGGTCTTCACATAACAACTTGTTTCTTCTTTTAAGTTCAGTTATTTGTTTTTCTAGTTCTTCATTTTCTGTTTTTAGATCTGAATTAGTGTTTTCTAAACAAATTACATTTTTCTTGCTGACTTTAAGTAATTTGGATACTTCTTTGTATTTATCATAGAGTCATTAAGGCACTTTCTAAATTATCAGAATCTGAATCATTACAAGAATTAAAAGAGGAATCAGAAGTTACCTTATCTTCAGTATTTGCCATGAAGGCCAAGTTGGCTTTTTCTTCATCACTGCAGGAGCTTGACTCACTATCAAGTCGCTACTGTTTTCCCATGCTGCTGCCATTGCTTTCTTTTTGTATTTTCTGAACTTCTTGGAGCTGTCTTTCTTTCTGAACTCCACTTCTTGACTTTTGGACACTCAGCTTTAATGTGTCTGGCTTCTTACATTCATAGCAGATGGGTTTCTCCTTTCTTTATTTCTTTTCCATCTGGCTTCTTGAAATCCTTGTTCCTTTTGAAGTGCCTTCCACCGATTGGATTTTCTTCTTTTTAGCCAAATTCGCTGCAATCTTCTAGATAGCATAGCTTCCTCATCATCTCTATGACGGCCCTCATTATACCAGTACGGTTATACCAACCCACGTCGGTATAGCAAGAGTCCTCACAGTGGGACATTTACCCAAACGATACATACAGCTAAGATACACGCGAATATACAACAGAGTAGCGGAAGTAAAAGACCATTGTCTCCATTCATTCATCATCCACATTAAACATACATGCAATTCGCGATTAACATAAAAGGAATTAAAGGTCCACATAATTTAAATTTCTGAAATAGAACCACAAATTGTCCACATTCATACATCCTTTTCATAATACTCTAGTACAATGTTCAAATTACATACTTATGAAATACACAAATCTCAAGAAACTCCAAAGCTAGTCTCCGCGCTCGGAGTCCGTCTCCACCGTCTCCTCCAACGGTGTCGTGTCACCAACTATACTGTACGCCGAAGCAAGGAGTGAGTCCAAGGACTCAGCAAGCAACACTATTCATAACATACACGTACAAGTCCTAGTGGTTTCTACATGCACATTTACAATTTGCAACACATGGCATGCTAGTCAATTCAAGTTTCAACCTATCATGAAAGTTTTACAATTTTATACATGGATCATGTTTTCAGATTTCTAAGAATAAAATTCACCTATCACATGCTCTCTATTCAATTTACTCATGAAACTTAATCTTTAAAGAGCTAAGACATGAGAGCTACCAACATGAACATTTTACATACATGAAAGGGGAACAACTAGCATGGATTTCACATATCCTTAAGTACTTACAAAACCCTTTTCACATGCTTTAGGTTGCTGATTCCACATGGTTTAACGGCTGTAAACCTATACATGAAAGCTACAATATTGCATAAAACATATCATGTGATCAAACAATCATGCTATCTTGTACCCGTTTTCACCAATTATCCCTAACATGGATTCTAGACATCCTTGCACATAATAACATGATGATAATAACATAAATTCACTGATTTCACATGATTTCAGATTTGTCTCACATGGTTTTCAATAACATATTTTCACATCTTTAGTTTCACATTTTCTTTGCACAAGTTTCCTCTTTCACATGGTTCACTTTACACATACACATTCACATTGTCACTTACACATTTACACATGGACACATACACATTACACATTTCACATTCACATTTTAGGTGCCGTGACACATAGTCCAAACCACCAAAGAAGGACATATACACATCACATTACACATAGACGCCATCTAGGCATTCCAATGGCGACTCTTGGACTGCGCAGACCGGGAGAACAAGTCTCCACCCTAACCAGTGGTACTTGTCCACCTCCAGGATTTCCCCTAATGCCCTTAGGGTCACTTACAGTTTGAACTTTCTCAGGGGACTTTTCCCTGATACAGCTCTACTGCCCTCTACGAAGCAGTGTCACATTGGCACAGTTACACATTTACACATTTACCATTTTACACATGGTTTTACACTTCACACTTTTCATCACATTCACTCTCTCACTCACATGAATATCTCTGTTTTTCCTAACATGGTACTACAGAATTTCAGGAGTTTAACACACAGGAATTTCACTAATCAAGTTGGTTTTTGACAATAACTAATCACATCACGATAATATAAGTATATTATCACATTTCACATAAATACATAACTTTTTGTTTACTGATCCAAATGACCTGAAATTTTAACCACATGCTGTTTTCGGTTCAAGATCATACACTCAAATTTTCAGAATTTTATGAGCTAAAATAATTTACAGAAAATCAAATACCTATTTTTGCATGTCATTCACAACTTAAATTAACATGGAGTTTAACACATCTTGCAATTTGCCACTTACTGTTTTGAACAGAGGCTACTAATATATACATAATTTGGGGAATACAAAATTACCCTAAATCATACATCTATAGATCAATCACCACAAACCATTTTCGCATGTCTTTCTATTTACCGAACCGAATTTATTTGCATCTCATGCAAGCATGGACAATTTACCAAAATTGGGCATACATCTACTGAGCTACTAATCTCCATGATCTGATAAAACCAAGACATTCAGACTAATCCTACTCATGGAGCATGGATTGGCAAGATTCTTATCAAGTCATGCTTACAAGTTTAAGGGATACAATTTTCCTACATTCACCATCACACACCACATTCATCCACACACCACAATTGACTATATACATAGAGTATAGGATTACCATATATCCTCATCACGGAAACCATACCGAAATTAATGTAAAGGAAGGGCAGAACAGTTCACTGTTCTGTCCAGAGGAACTTGGCGGCGGTCTCTGGCCGCTGACTCAGAGTCAGCGGCATGGCCGATGGACGCCAAGCACAATATAGGCGTCCAGAGACCTTGCCGTCGATGCAGGTCTGTGCAGAAACACAGACCTGACCTCTCAAGATTTGGTGAATGGGAGGGTCTAGGACTCGAGGGAAATGTACAAAAATTGCAAACCAACCTAGACTCATACGGGGACATCATGGATAGGTCACTTGCCTTTTAAAAATTCCTACAAAGGATTTAGGGCTCGGTGAAGCTCTCCTTGGGCTGTCCCAAGAAATGCAGAACTCCCTCCAAATGATCTCTTCCTCTGGGCTCCTGGATGATCTCCACGCCAAGGGGATGTCGGGGAAGCCTCCTCCTTTGATCTAGCAACCTCCTTGAAGCAGTAGATTTCCGGATCAAGCTTCAGAAGTTGGGATTTTTGGGTGGCAAAGTGGGTTTTTCTCACAGCTTTCTCCTAGGGTTTTCTTCTCACTTTTTCTCTTCTTGCAAGGTGAAGGGAGGAGTGGGGAGAGGCCATTTCGGGTTCAGACATAAGGAGAGTCTCTCTCCCACTCACCATGCTGATTTGACAGCCTTCAGAGCCGTTGGGGACAGTCCCCCAATGGTTGGCTTACCTTGTTTCAGAAGCTTGCAGCTCTGCTGCGCATGCAGGCCAGAGAGATTGGCGTCCATATCGCTGGACGCCAGTATGAGTGTTGGCGTCCATGTCTGGACGCTGACACCAGCTAAACGGCCTGGGGTTGACGCCAAGATGGCCTTCGGCCAGAACTCAGAAATATGCAGAAAACCATGCATACCGTGCATATATACATGCAATATGTATACAGTATTATATCCATACTATCACATTTCAATACATGCATTATTTATATTTAATATAAACACATGCACACGTACTCGTGCTAATTAATACGTACGTAAATATGTACATACATGCACAAGCACAAATATACACACATAAATACAAATAATGCGACGGAAATTTGAGGGCCTCACACCCTCTCCCCCTTAAAGAAACTTCGTCCTCGAAGTTAGAACGACACTACTCAAACAAAAGGGGATATTTCTTCTTCATCGCATCCTCAAGCTCCCACGTAGCCTCCTCACGTGAGAAGTTCCGCCATAGAACTTTCACCGACGCAATACTCTTGTTCCGGAGATGCTGAACCTTCCGGTCAAGAATGGCTACTGGTTGCTCGACGTACGAAAGATCTGGCTGGATCTCCACTGGCTCATGACTAATCACATGAGACGGATCTCGGACATACTTCCTGAGCATAGATACGTGGAATACCGGGTGAACGCTAGCCAAAGCTGGGGGTAATGCTAGCTCATACGCCACGCTGCCCAAACGTCTGAGAATCTCATATGGGCCAATGAATCTAGGGCTTAGCTTGCTATGCCTGCCAAATCTGACAACTCCACGAGTAGGCGATATCTTCAAGAAGACATGATCGCCAACCTCGAACTCCAAATCCTTTCTTCTGTTGTCGGCATAACTCTTCTGCCTATCCTGTGCCGCAACAAGCCTTTTCCTGATAAGCTGAATCTTATCCGAAGTTTCCTGAACTAACTCCGGTCCGATCAACTGCCTATCACCAGTCTCCTCCCAACATAAAGGAGATCTGCAGGGCCTACCATACAACGCCTCGAATGGAGCCATACCAATACTAGCATGAAAGCTGTTGTTGTATGCGAACTCCACAAGAGGTAAATGACGCTCCCAATCGTCCTTCCAGTCCAGAACACACGCTCTCAACATATCCTCGAGCGTCTGGATAGTCCTCTCGGACTGTCCATCAGTCTGGGGATGAAACGCCGAACTGAGCTTAAGCTCCGAACCTAACTCATCCTGAAAACCCTTCCACAATCTCGAAGTAAATCTCGGATCTCGATCCGAAATGATCGACTTCGGCACACCATGCAATCTAATGATACCGCTAACATACAATCTAGCTAAACTCTCTACTGACTGCTTCTTCTTCATAGGCAAGAAATGAGCAGTCTTCGAGAATCTATCTACCACTACCCAAATCGAGTCGTTGCCCCTTCTAGATCGAGGCAAACCCGATACGAAATCCATAGTGACAGCTTCCCACTTCCACACTGGGATATCCATCCTCTGCATAAGGCCGGATGGTCGCTGCCGCTCGGTTTTCACCTGCTGACATACTAGACATCTAGACACATAATCCGCAACATCCTTCTTCATACCGGACCACCAAAATGATCTCTTCAGGTCTTGATACATCTTAGTGTTACCCGGATGAATAGAGAATCGCGATCTATGAGCCTCCACTAATACATGCTCACGGACATCTACTACATCGGGGACACAAACACGGTGCTGAAATCTAATCACACCGTCCTCATCACGAGCAATGCCCGCCTTACCCACTAATTCTAACAATCTAGGATCGGCTTTCTGCTGCTCAATTACCTCATCCAAGACTGAGGATCTAAGGGATAGTTGAGCTACAAAAGCCTGACACAACGATGGCTCTAACTCGGTCATAGAGCACGCTGCATCCTCCAACATCTTCCAATCCTGCTGGAGCGAAGACCTCTTTCTACTAAGAGCATCTGCTACGACATTCGCCTTTCCAGGTGATACTGAAGGTCGAAGTCATAGTCCTTCAAGAACTCAATCCATCTTCTCTGCCTCAGGTTTAATTCCTTTTGGGAGAAAAGATACTTCAAGCTCTTGTGGTCGGTAAACACCTCAAATCTGACACCATAAAGATAGTGCCTCCAGATCTTTAGTGCATGAACCACTGCTGCGAGCTCCAAATCATGAGTCGGATAGTTCCTCTCATGCTCCTTCAACTGACGAGAAGCATAAGCCACTACCCTTTCTTGCTGCATGAGCACACAGCCTAACCCGATCCGAGACGCATCCGTATAGATGGCAAAGCCCTCTAGACCACTAGGCAATACCAATACCGGAGCAGAAGTAAGCTTAGCCTTCAATAGCTGGAAGCTACGCTCACATACCTCAGACCATACGAACTTCTCACCCTTTCTAGTCAGCTTTGTCAAAGGGGCGGCGATGGATGAGAAACCCTCAATGAATTGGCGATAGTAACCAGCTAACCCAAGGAAACTACGAATCTCCGAAGGAGTCTGGGAATCTCCCAATCCATAACTGCCTGGACTTTTGCTGGATCAACTGCAACACCAGCGCCGGAGATAACATGCCCGAGAAAGTGAACCTCGCGCAACCAGAACTCGCACTTGCTGAACTTCGCATACACTTGTGCTCACAGAGAACCTCTAAGACTAACCTCAAATGCTGACGATGTGTGGCCTCATCCGAGATAGACCAACACGTCATCAATAAACACTACGACAAAGCTATCTAAATACGGACTAAACACCCGGTTCATGAGATCCATGAATGCTGCAGGGGCGTTGGTCAATCCGAAAGGAAGGACCAAAAATCATAATGTCCATAACGGGTTCTAAATGCCGTCTTGGACACATCCTCACTCCGAATTCTCAACTGATGATAACCAGATCGCAAGTCAATCTTGGAAAAGACTGATGCTTCTCGCAACTGGTCAAATAGATCATCAATCCGAGGTAAGGGATACCTGTTCTTCACAGTCACTTGGTTCAATTTCCTATAATCAATACACAACCTAAGTGACCCATCTTTCTTCTTGACGAATAATACAGGTGCGCCCCAAGGGGAAACACTAGGGCGAATGAATCCCTTATCGAGCAATTCTTGCAATTGCTTCCTCAACTCGACCAATTCTGCAGGGGCCATCCGATATGGGGCCTTTGAGATAGGAGAGGTGCCTGGAAGCAACTCTATAGTGAACTCTATCTCCCTATCTGGTGGCAATCCAGACAAGTCATCGGGAAAGACATCTGGAAACTCCTGCACCACATCGATCTCTGCAAGAGTCAGTGACGAACTAGCATCGGGTACTAGCATAACGCTGGCAAGAAATGTGTCACAACCCTTGTTCACCATGCGCATCGCCTTCATGGCAGAGATAACTAACTTTCCCGCTAAGTTCTTTGGCAAGGGATGAGAGAACTCGTCCTCACCAGGAATGCGGAAAACAATCTTCTTCCTACGACAATCCACTAACGCTTAGTGCTCCTCTAGCCAATCCAGACCAAGAATGCAATCATAGTCCTTCATCTTTAGTAAGAAGAAACACCCGTCTAGGAATCTATCCTCAATGCACACAGGTAACGACGGAATGCACTTCCTAGTCGATACCGTACCCGCAGGGGTGTGCACAGACAAAGGAACCTCTAACTCCTCAGACTCTATGCCTGACTCTAGGGCTAACTGCCTAGCGAACCGCTCGGAAATGAACGAGTGAGTAGCACCCGTATCAAACAAAACCCGAGCGTGCACACCGAAAAGCAAAACCGTACCTTCGGTGACATGCTCCGCCTGCTCGGCGTCCTCACGAGCTAAAGCAAACACTCGAGCTGGGGCTCGAGGCCTTCCTGGTCTTCCTGTAGCTGGCGCGGCTGCCGCTACTGCTGGTGCTGGCGCTCCACGCTGAGCTCCCTGCTGAAGTCTTGGGCACTCTTTGATCTTGTGGTCGCTGCTTCCACACTTTAAGCATCTACCCGCTACTAACCAGCACTCGGACCCACCATGTGTCTTCCCACAATGGGGACACTCTTTCTTCGCACCGGGGGAACGTACAGAAGGTACCTGAGAGTTGTTGACCGTCATTGGTTTCTGCGGTGTCTGGTACACCGCTTTCTTCTTATCCTGCCGCTGGAATGTTGCTGCCGGCCTCTTCTGCGAAGCCTTCTTCTCCTCCAGATATTGCTCCATTTCTCCCTCCTGTCTGCAGGCAGCGCTGAGGGTCTCGTCTAGCGTGCGGTGGTCAAACGCCACGAGTCTCGTCCGTAGTGATGGCTTGAGTCCCATCACGAACTTCTTCGTCTTCCTGCGCTCATCCTCTACGATATGCGGTGCATATTTAGAAAGTTCAGAAAACCTTGCCTCGTATTCCAGGACGGTCATTGATCCTTGCGTCAG
This sequence comes from Colocasia esculenta, assembly GCA_014218235.1. Classification (NCBI taxonomy): domain Eukaryota; kingdom Viridiplantae; phylum Streptophyta; class Magnoliopsida; order Alismatales; family Araceae; genus Colocasia; species Colocasia esculenta. The sequence continues at coordinate 19,062,212 of CM024762.1, read as the reverse complement.
GGAAAGGAATTCTTGCTCCATCTTGTCCTGGATATGCTCTGGGACGAACTTGGCTCGAAAGAGCCTCACGAACGCGTCCCACGCCACGTCTACCGCTCCATCCTCAAAGCGTGTACATAGTAGGGAGGACCACCATACATCAGCTCTCTCCTGCAATACACCTTCATAAGCACCAACTAACAAATTCTAACTTGACAACTAACATACAAGCATAAACTAAAGCATACCTGTAGCATGTAGGTGGCTAATGTCACCTTATCCTCATCAGGACACCTGATAGCTCGGAAGATTTTCTCTGTCTCCCTCATCCAGCTTTCTGCCATTAGCGGATCACTCTCCCCTTTAAAAGAGGGTGGGGTCATCCTCTTGAATCGCTCCATGATGGAAGGTCCACCATGGTCCTGAGCTGGGGCCTGAGCCTGCTACATTAAACAATAACAATATACAATAAACACAATATCATGCAATTTAAATAGCAAGCTACTTAGTTGTTTCATTATTCTACCTGGGCCTCCAACTGGGCTTGGAGTGCTGCCTGGGTATGAGCCTGTGTTTGCGGCTTGCACCAGACCTTGCATGAATACTCCGTAGTCCACTGGCGGTGGTGGGGTAAGCACAGGACCCTGTGGGGCCGGGGCCTGCTGCTCCGCCCGCTCCTCACGCCTCTGCTCGTCGTGGCGAGCTGGCACACCTCCACGTCGTCCACGGGAAGCCATGGCTGTAATAAAATTTCAGCCACTATTAGAGCTAGGTTACCAAGTTTTCTAACCATCTTCTTATCTATCTTTCACTTCTTATTAGTGTTTTCTACACATGTGGACATACTTAGCATGCAATGAAGATGATGACTTAGGTATATTCATGTGTAATCTCAACCGGAGGCTCTGATACCAATCTCTGTGACGGCCCTCATTATACCGGTACGGTTATACCAACCCACGTCGGTATAGCAAGAGTCCTCACAGTAGGACATTTACCCAAACGATACATACAGCTGAGATACAAGCGAATATACAATAGAGTAGCAGAAGTAAAAGACCATTGTCTCCATTCATTCATCATCCACATTAAACATACATGCAATTCGCGATTAACATAAAAGGATTAAAGGTCCACATAATTTAAATTTCTGAAATAGAACCACAAATTGTCCACATTCATACATCCTTTTCATAATACTCTAGTACAATGTTCAAATTACATACTTATGAAATACACAAATCTCAAGAAACTCCAAAGCTAGTCTCCGCGCTCGGAGTCCGTCTCCACCGTCTCCTCCAACGGTGTCGTGTCACCAACTATACCTGTACGCCGAAGCAAGGAGTGAGTCCAAGGACTCAGCAAGCAACACTATTCATAACATACACGTACAAGTCCTAGTGGTTTCTACATGCACATTTACAATGTGCAACACATGGCATGCTAGTCAATTCAAGTTTCAACCTATCATGAAAGTTTTACAATTTTATACATGGATCATGTTTTCAGATTTCTAAGAATAAAATTCACCTATCACATGCTCTCTATTCAATTTACTCATGAAACTTGAATCTTTAAAGAGCTAAGACATGAGAGCTACCAACATGAACATTTTACATACATGAAAGGGGAACACAATTAGCATGGATTTCACATATCCTTAAGTACTTACAAAACCCTTTTCACATGCTTTAGGTTGCTGATTCCACATGGTTTAACGGCTGTAAACCTATACATGAAAGCTACAATATTGCATAAAACATATCATGTGATCAAACAATCATGCTATCTTGTACCCGTTTTCACCAATTATCCCTAACATGGATTCTAGACATCCTTGCACATAATAACATGATGATAATAACATAAATTCACTGATTTCACATGATTTTAGATTTGTCTCACATGGTTTTCAATAACATATTTTCACATCTTTAGTTTCACATTTTCTTTGCACAAGTTTCCTCTTTCACATGGTTCACTTTACACATACACATTCACATTGTCACTTACACATTTACACATGGACACATACACATTACACATTTCACATTTCACGTTTTAGGTGCCGTGACACATAGTCCAAACCACCAAAGAAGGACATATACACATCACATTACACATAGACGCCATCTAGGCATTCCAATGGCGACTCTTGGACTGCGCAGACCGGGAGAACAAGTCTCCACCCTAACCAGTGGTACTTGTCCACCTCCAGGATTTCCCCCTAATGCCCTTAGGGTCACTTACAGTTTGAACTTTCTCAGGGGGACTTTTCCCTGATACAGCTCCACTGCCCTCTACGGAAGCAGTGTCACATTGGCACAGTTACACATTTACACATTTACCATTTTACACATGGTTTTACACTTCACACTTTTCATCACATTCACTCTCTCACTTACATGAATATCTCTGTTTTTCCTAACATGGTACTACAGAATTTCAGGAGTTTAACACACAGTAATTTCACTAATCAAGTTGGTTTTTGACAATAACTAATCACATCACGATAATATAAGTAGATTATCACATTTCACATAAAATACATAACTTTTTGTTTACTGATCCAAATGACCTGAAATTTTAACCACATGCTGTTTTCGGGTTCAAGATCATACACTCAAAATTTCAGATTTTTCTGAGCTAAATATAATTTACAGAAAATCAAATACCTATTTTTGCATGTCATTCACAACTTAAGTTAACATGGAGTTTAACACATCTTGCAATTTGCCACTTACTGTTTTGAACAGAGGCTACTAATATATACATAATTTGGGGAATACAAAATTACCCTAAATCATACATCTATAGATCAATCACCACAAACCATTTTCGCATGTCTTTCTATTTACCGAACCGAATTTATTTGCATCTCATGCAAGCATGGACAATTTACCAAAATTGGGCATACATCTACTGAGCTACTAATCTCCATGATCTGATAAAACCAAGACATTCAACTAATCCTACTCATGGAACATGGATTGGCAAGATTCTTATCAAGTCATGCTTACAAGTTTAAGGGATACAATTTTTCCTACATTCACCATCACACACCACATTCATCCACACACCACAATTGACTATATACATAGAGTATAGGATTACCATATATCCTCATCACGGAAACCATACCGAAATTAATGTAAAGGAAGGGCAGAACAGTTCACTGTTCTGTCCAGAGGAACTTGGCGGCGGTCTCTGGCCGCTGACTCAGAGTCAGCGGCATGGCCGATGGACGCCAAGCACAATATAGGCGTCCAGAGACCTTGCCGTCGATGCAGGTCTGTGCAGAAACACAGACCTGACCTCTCAAGATTTGGTGAATGGGAGGGTATAGGACTCAAGGGAAAATGCACAAAAATTGCAAAACCAACCTAGACTCATACGGGTACATTATGGATAGGTCACTTGCCTTTTAAAAATTCCTACAAAGGATTTAGGGCTCGGTGAAGCTCTCCTTGGGCTGTCCCAAGAAGTGCAGAACTCCCTCCAAATGATCTCTTCCTCCGGGCTCCTGGATGATCTCCACACCAAGGGGATGTCGGGGAAGCCTCCTCCTTTGATCCAGCAGCCTCCTTGAAGCAGTAGATTTCTGGATCAAGCTTCAGAAGTGGGGATTTTTGGGTGGCAAAGTGGGTTTTTCTCACAGCTTTCTCCTAAGGTTTTCTTCTCACTTTTTCTCTTCTTGCAAGGTGAAGGGAGGAGTGGGGAGAGGCCATTTCGGGTTCAGACATAAGGAGAGTCTCTCTCCCACTCACCATGCTGATTTGACAGCCTTCAGAGCCGTTGGGGACAGTCCCCCAATGGTTGGCTTACCTTGTTTCAGAAGCTTGCAGCTCTGCTGCGCATGCAGGCCAGAGAGATTGGCGTCCATATCGCTGGACGCCAGTATGAGTGTTGGCGTCCATGTCTGGACGCTGACACCAGCTAAACGGCCTGGGGTTGACGCCAAGATGGCCTTCGGCCAGAACTCAGAAATATGCAGAAAACCATGCATACCGTGCATATATACATGCAATATGTATACAGTATTATATCCATATTATCACATTTCAATACATGCATTATTTATATTTAATATAAACACATGCACACGTACTCGTGCTAATTAATACGTACGTAAATATGTACATACATACACAAGCACAAATATACACACATAAATACAAATAATGTGACGGAAATTCGAGGGCCTCACATTCTCGCTGTCTGCATCACTTTCGCTTTCAGCTGAACTTGCATCTGGTGAATCTTCTTCAGCTTTTAAGGCGTTGGAGTGCTTCTTTCTGCCAGAGGACTCTCTTAGCCTTTCCATATTGATCTCATGGGCCTTGAGGGACCCAATGAGCTTTTCTACAGACATTCTCTTCAGGTCATTGGCTTCTTCTATTGCTGTGACTTTTTGAGTCCATGAGGACGGTAAGGATCTAAGTATCTTTCTTACCATATCTCCTATCTCATAGACTTTCCCCAGGCTAGCTAGTCCATTTGTGATGTCAGTGAACCGGCTGAACATTCGAGTTATGGACTCACTTGATTGCATTTGAAATCTTTCATATTGAGTGACAAGAATATCGATTCTTGTTTCCTTCACTTTGTCTGTGCCTTCATAAGTAATCCTGAGCTTTTCCCACATTTCCATTGAGGATTTGCAGGCTGAAACTCTGTTGAATTCCTTCTTACTTAGAGCACAGCATAGGATGCTCTTTGCTTTGCAATTCAAGGAAATCTTCTTTCTGTCATCATCTGTCCATTGTGCTTTCTCATTTGTGACTAACAGATCACCTTCTTCTACTATGGACCAAATTTGATAGTCGTGCCCTTGTAGAAAGTATTCCATTCTAGTCTTCCAGTAAGGATAGTCTTCACCATCGAAGAGAGGGGGTCGGTTGACAGACTGACCTTCAAAGTTACCTTGGGCTGCCATGGATCTTTACTCTTCAGATCGTTTGATCCTTTCTTTGTCGAAGAGACTCGCTCTGATACCACTTGTTGCCTAGTTGACGAGCCCAGAGGGGGGGGGGGGTGAATGGGTCTTTAAAAATTAATCTAGAAGATACCTGTAACTCGAAAACAATCACACAAACGTTCTTCGAAATAGATTAGTGACAGTTAGTTTAAATAACATTCACACAACACAAAGATTATCCTGGTTCGGACTTCCTCTCCTTAGGAGTCCTACGTCCAGTCCCTGAGCAACAACTCAGGATTTCACTAACTAGGGTACAGTCCCCCTAAGGATGCTACAACACCCAGCTCAGCTGGTCTTCCTTCACACCCGAAGGGAACAACATCGTGGATAACACACCAGGTCTTCCTTCACAACCGAAGGGAACAACACCCTGGAACCACCAGGTCTTCCTTCACAATCGAAGGGAACACTACCAAGGAGGTGAATGAAAAACAAGCCCCTAGATCAAGCTTTGATAAGCAAAGATTTGAAGCAACTAGAACTAAGAGCAAGGAGATTTCAAATAAGGCACACTTTCAGAACTAAACAGGCTCTCAAAATTTTTTTCACAAACTATTGGAGAGCAAAAGAGCAAAAGCTGAGCGGAATGACGGTTCTTGGCTCTGGACTTTCTTCAGAAGAATTTGAATGCTTGAATACACAAAAATCATTGTGTTTTCCTTCTGTTCACCTAGCTTGAATTTATATCTTCAATTTGAAATGAATACGTTGAAGTGTCCGTTGTCTCTCTTTTGAGTAGTCGTTAGACTGAATGACATCTGGAGTCTTGGAAGCTTCCAGTCAACAGTCTTTTGATTACTTAAGCACGCAAAGAGATAGATCTTCATAAATATCCGTTAGTTTCTATTGGTTTAACGTTGTACTATAAGACTGGTTTAGAGGTCTGCACAAATGTCAAACTCAAATAGCAAACAGCTAAGCTGTCTCTGATATCAGTAAACTTTATTAGATAGACATGGAAATAGTAATGCCAAAAAGCTTAAGTCTAAAGAACGTTATCAGAGTAGGCACGATATGGTCTGCATGCATGCAGAGATATGATCAGATCTCATAAATGCAAAAGCGTCAGAGAGATGTCTAAGTGGACTTTGACTATTCAACGCTTTTAAGATGAATAAAATATCAAGATATGACATAGATGGCTATATGACTTATGAAATCGTTATGAGTAAGTCAGGTTGACCAAGTTGTTATGACATAGGAGAAATTGTTGTAAAATACTTAACAAATCATTATACGATGCAAATCGTTGTGATTCTGAAGAAATCGTTATGACAAGCAAGTCGTTATGAGTTCTGAAGGAATCGTTACGATTACTTATAGAGTCGTTGTGACAAGCAAGTCGTTACGGGCTCTGAAGGAATCGTTACGATAACTTATAGAGTCGTTGTGACAAGCAAGTCGTTACGGGCTCTGAAGGAATCGTTACGATGACTTATGAAGTCGTTGTGACAAGCAAGTCGTTACGAGTTCTAAAGGAATCGTTGCGATGACTTATGAAGTCGTTATGACAAGCAAGTCGTTACAAGTTCTAAAGGAATCGTTGCGATGACTTATGAAGTCGTTATGACAAGCAAGTCGTTACGAGTTCTAAAGGAATCGTTGCGATGACTTATGAAGTCGTTATGACAAGCAAGTCGTTACGAGTTCTAAAGGAATCGTTGTGATGACTCATGAAGTCGTTACGGCATCGACTTGATTGAAACAACATGACTTTTCAGTTAGAAGGGAAATCGATATGCTTATAAGGAAATCGTTCTGGACTTAGATAAATAATATGTTTAAGAGATCAAAGCATCAGAGAAGTAATACATACCTTTTGTTGGCTTGTTTGACCTTGGTATTTTTCTGTACTTAAGACTTAAAGGAAAAATCATTAGATATAATTGATAAGCTCTTGTTTGGTTTTGTTAATCATCAAAAATTATTTATATAACTGTAATTACTTAAAGTTACATGGGGACAGACTGATCATCAATATGATCTCTAGCCTAGAGGATGTGAGCCGGATCACAGGGCTCAGGATCTATGGGAGGCCAGTGAGCGGTTATACCTACCCCTGCTACCACGAGCTAGCTGAGCGACTCCTAGAGCTCCCCGTAGAGCGTAGGTCCTCCCTAGTGCCTAGGGTAGCATTGTAGGAGAGTCTGGGATTGTTCGATGTGAGGAAGAACGCCGGGGAGAGTGAGGATGAGTACCTCGAGCGACCAGCTAGGGTCAGCCGGAGAGAGTTGGCGAGTGAGCCCGGGCCGCAGGCGGACTTGGATTTGCGCCGCTTTCTCGTCCTCTTTCTTGGTAGACTTTTGTTTGCCACGAGAGGCGATGCAGTCCACTGCCGCTTCCTGCCCTTGCTGGAGGATCTAGGTGAGGTAGGGGGTATGCCTGGGGAGCAGCCTTCCTCGCACACCAGTTTGATAGCGTGGGTGCCTCTGAGCGGCAGACTTCTACGAGCGGGTTCTACCCCTTCCTTCAGGTACATTTTCTTCTCTAACCTTTCTAGAATTAATCTACATTTTCTTAGACTGCCATCTGATTTGCCTCTTATCTTGTAGGTTTGGGCCTACCTACATCTCCCAGCCCTGGGGAGAGGGGATCTCACACGGCCGGGCCTTGTGCCCATTGCACGCCGTTGGGACTCTCGCCGAGACACACGCCACCTTGCCGATCAGCTGGAGAGGTTGCAGGAGGCCATCGACAGCTACCCCTACATGGATGTAAGTATTTTAACCTTTCCCCTTTGATTAACTGTTTGATTTCATTGCTGGGTGGTTGATCAAATTTGTTTTGCAGGTGATTTGGAAGCCATACCTGGGGGAGGGTGATGAGGGACAACCCTGGTTGGTGCAGGCCCGCCCCTACTTTGGTAGGTCGGTGTGGTTGCATGCACTCAACCTTGTGCTACCTCTTCACCTATACCTCAGTCAGTGCTCGCTTGGCCTTCGGCAGAGTGCTGTGGAGTTCCCCGTTCGCGACCGGTTTTGCAGGGCCGGGTCGGAGTTTCCGGGGACTTCATGACCCTACCGATTGGCGCGAGAGGGCAAAGGAGCAGATTGAAAACTGGGAGCGCCGAGGAAAGGGTGTAAAGTCAGATGCCACCACCGATGATGCGTACCTCCAGGCATACGCCTTGAAGTACGGTGGTAAGGTATACAAGAGCTCCCGGCACCAGGTAAAATTCCTCAACCATAACTCAGTGAATTTTCAGATTTACGGAATTGAGCCGATGATTTGATAATGCATTGCAGGTGGATACAACTGGGGAGATTGCATCGCTCTGAGCCTTACTTCACTCGGCGGTGCAAGATCGGGAGGCAGCGCAGAGGCAGACAACGGAGCTGGTAAGTACCCCTCCCAATTTCAGCACTTAATTCCAATTTAGGCAAATTTTGGAAATTGACACGCTTTTGCGCGCAGCGGAGGGAGCTGGAGAGAGTGAGGGGCACCGGAGCAGGTGGTGCTCCTCATCACGAGGTGCAGGGGACTCTCCATCTCTTCTGGAGGCCCAGCTGGCGGGAGCAGTGTTGAGGGCTGAGGAGGCCCAGAGGCACCTGGAGGAGCGGGTAAGAAGAATAGAACTTCAGATTGATTATTTTTAACAATTGATTATTGACTGATTGCTCTGATGCAGGAGAGAGATTTGCAGCTTACCATGGAGCATGCCATGGACCTCCAGGGTCAGAGGGACCAGCTGCAGGGGCATAGGGACCAGTTCCAAGGGGAGATCCAGACTACCCGGAGCGAGAGGGGCCAGTTGCGCATCCGGGCGGAGGCAGCTAAGGCGCAAGTCGCGGAAGCGACCAAGGAGCTGGCGGCGTTACGGGTCCGCCTGCAGACCAGGCAGAGATGGTGAGATTGTGCACAGAGGTGATGACGCAGCAGATCAGGATCGATGAGCTCCGGGGCATGGTGAAGACCCTTGGAGAGGCAGCTAGGAGTAGAAGTAGGAGTAGGACTGGCATTAGTGGGGCGAGTGGTGCCTCGGTCAGACAGTATTTGGCGGGTTCCTCTAGTAGGCGAAGGAACGAGGAGGAGGAGAGGCGCCACTGCGGTGAGGGTAGCGCTCAGGGTGATAGGGATGGTGGTGAGATGCCACCACAAGCAGATAGACAGGAGGGATCTGGGGAGAGTGGCGGTGGACACTGAGGAGACTTGTGAGCCACCTCCCCATCTTTTGTACATATGGTTCATCTTTTAGTGGAATTTTATTTCATGTCAATCTTTATGGAATAAATGGTTTGCAATTGACACGAGTGTGAGATGAGTTACAAACACGGGAGAGATAGAGAATACTGAATAGCACACTGCGTGTCCCTTAGAATTACCTGTCCCTGCACACTTAGCAAAAACAAGTCAGATCTACTCTTTGGCTCAGCCCCTTGCGCTTACATAAACATGAATGTGACTTTATAATTGTCAAGGAGCTGAGCCTTATTAAATAGGCGGAAAGAAAAATAAACAATGCATGCTAAAAGAAAGCAGTATGTACACACATTCTTTTTGGATTTTTGAGATTTTCTAATTTTTTGATTTTTGATTTTTGTTTTTTTTTGAATTTTTGAGATTTTCTGCTTTTTTTGGAATTTTGAAATTTCTGATTTTTTTTAGATTTTTGAGATTTTCTGATTTTTTTTGGATTTTTGAAATTTCTAATAATAACACTTCTTGCTTTTTGTTGAGTAATTAGCCATGGATCTCATCCCCGTCTCTCGTTTGGTGAATAACATCTATGTGTGGCGTGCATTTGTCCTTAGCTCACTAAGGCCTCTTGCCCCTTGAATATTGATGTTCTAACACAGACCAAGCTTGGGAGTCCTTTTGGTCTTTTAGGGAGAATAGGAAGATCAGTAATGAGATAAGACTTGGTGTTGGGGTAGGGGTTACTAGCTTGTAAGATTTGCAATGGGTATGTCACATGTGCAATCTGTCTGTTGTCTAGGGACTTTAAGGTCATTGCTCTATTTGAATTGGGGGCATGCGTACGACCGGGCTCAAGGGCGTCCAGCGAGGAACTGTACTGCCACTCTTTGACAAGCCCATATTCTTTTAGCATTCTTCTTTTACTTTCGTTTCCTTCCCTCTTTTTTTTTTTTTTTGCTTTTCTTTTGAATTGACCGTCCCTCTTTGAGACTTCATACACATGATACACACCGCTTGTTAGTATACATGCTGGCTTTCCCTTTGCCCCTGGACCTCGTCTGAGTGATAAGAGAATTGACCTCAGGTTCCCTACATGAGGGCTGAATGAAAACACCATAAACAAAGGGGAATTGACCTTAAGTCGCCGTGCTGTGTGTGTGTGGCCGGACATAGAGACCATTTACCATAATGAGAGGGGGGTGAGGTACATGGCCAACAACATTCATTTTTTGCAATTGGTGTTGTTATCAACATTAGGGGTAGAATTTTTTAAGATACAGCCCATTCCATGGGTGAGAGGTCCTCACCTTCGGCATTAACTAACCTATACGCGTTTCCGGGGTACACTTCCCTAACGACGTACGGTCCCTCCCAGTTTGCTGACAATTTGGACCTTGGACCTCCAGGCTTTATGAAAATTCACTTTAAGACCATGTCTCCTTGTTGAAATTTTCGCTCAATTACTTTCTTTTGAAAGGACCTTGAGAGTCTATTTTGATATGAAAGAACATGATCGGCTGCAGCTAAACGCCGTTCGTCTAAGAGTTCCAGCTGTGTAAGCAGCGCCTCCCGATGTTCATCGGGGTTAAGTTCCTTATCTAACTGAACTCTTAGCGAATGAATGAGGATCTCATGTGGACATACAGCCTCCATCCCATAAGTAAGCGAGAAAGGAGTTTGCCCAGTGGGCGTACGGATAGAGGTGCGGTAGGCCCACAGAGCCTCAACTAGTTTCTCTGGCCAATCAGCAAATTTATTAGACTCACAAGTTTTCTTTAAAATTTTCAAAAGTGTTTTGTTTGTGGCTTCGGCCTGGCCGTTACCTTGCGGATAGTAAGGAGACGAATGATGCAAAGAAATGTTAAACTTCTTACAGAGGTCTTGAAGATCTTGTGATATGAACTGAGGTCCATTGTCGGTGACGAGGCTGCTTGGAACTCCGAACCGCGCGATGATGTTCCTCATGATGAATCTGCACACGGTTGAACCTTTGATCTCTGCAAATGCTTCAGCTTCGGCCCATTTGGTGAAGTACTTCGTAGCAGTGAGGATGAAAGATTTTTGTTTTACCTGAGTATTAGGATCACCAAGAGGTCCGATGATATCAAAGGCCCACATGGAGAAAGGCCAAGGGGAAGATAGTGGATGTAAAAAGGAGGATGGAGCATGGATCTTGTCGGCATAGATCTGGCATTTGACACCCCTACGAACGTAGGTGGCACAGTCTTCTTCTAGGGTCGGCCAGTAGTAGCCCTACCTAAGAATCTTCTTAGCCAACATTTGGCCATTCACATGCCCTCCACACTCGCTGGAATGGGATCCTTCCACAATTTTCCAAGCTTCTTCATCCATTACACATCAGAGTAGCATTCCATTTAGAGTGCGTCTGTACAGTATTCCACCAACGAGGGTATATCTCAACGCTACTCTACGGATAGCTCTCTTGTCCTCCGCTTCAGCCTCTTCTGGGAAGATGTCGTCTCGACAAAATTGCTCAATTTCATGGTACCATGGCCTTTCTTCTTCCACCATTTCTTCTAGCTCTACAAGCAATAATTCCTTCGCTTCTTTTCTCTCTGCCTTCAAAACTAGAGAGCTCCTGAGGTTAACGAACCAAGGGTCCCGAGTGGAAGGAGCTTCTAACCTTTGAACGGTGATTGTCTCAGCACTGCGGCTGAGAGGAAAGGAGAGAGAGGAGGCCAGGGACGCGAGGGCGTCGGCCAGGATATTTTGAGAGCGAGGAGTATGAATATAGATGAGTTGACGGAATTGCTTGGCTAGGAGAGTGACCAGATCTTGATAGGGCTTGAGCTTAGGGTCACGAGTGGGATAGGTAGAAAGGACTTGCCGAAGAACGAGCTGAGAGTCTCCTATAATCTTGAGATGACGCGTGCCTAAGAGATAGGCGAGCTTAAGACCGGCAAGGAGAGCCTCATACTCGGAGATGTTATTGGTGGCATGGAATTGAAGCTGATAGGCTAGAGGAATGGTGATCCCTTCCGGGGTAAGCAAGATAGCACCTATGCCCCGTCCCCTAGAATTAAGAGCTCCGTCGAAGTGGAGCGACCAGAAGGGATCGCGAGAAATGAGTGACATATTTTCATCGGGGAATTCCTCTTGAACCATGTCACTAAGGGGAAGAGGAAGGTGAGCAAGGTGCTCAGCAATGGCATATCCTTTTATGGATTTTTGAACTATGAAGGAAATATCAAATTCGGAGAGGAAGCTTTGCCAGTGTGCCAATCTGTCGGCGAGGACTGGCTTCTCAAGGAGATACCTAATAGGATCCATTCTGGAAATCAAACTCACCTTATGAGCTAGGAAGTAGTGCTTCAGCTTCTGCACTACCCAAACTAGTGCTGCACATGTTTTCTCCATTGTGGTGAGTTTGAGCTCGGAGGGATTAAAGAGTCTAGATAGGTAATAGACTGCCCTTTCTTTGCCGGATTCATCATGCTGGGCAAGGACAGCTCCTAGGGAGTCCTCAATAGTTGACAGATATAGGATCAAGGGTTTCCCAGGGATGGGCGCCTGAAGCACGGGAGGATTCATAAGGTAACTCTTGAGCTCATCAAAGGCCTCTTGGCACTTAGCATTCCATTCAAAGCTGACTCCTCCTTTCAACAGTTCATAGAAGGGACGACACCTTTGAGAGTGCTGAGTTATGAATCTCCTTATGAACTGGAGCCGACCAATCAAACCTCGAAGCTCAGATATGTTCTTGGGAGGAGGCATTTCATTTATTGCCTTGGCCTTGTGCGGGTCTATTTGAATCCCCCGTTTGCTAACTATGAAGCCTAACAGCTTGCCCAAAGAAACCTCGAATACGCACTTCTTTGGATTCATCTTTAACTGATACTCTTGTGCGCGGCGAAATACCCTGGCAAGCACGGAGGAGTGCTCTCTTCTGGTCCGAGACTTCACCACGATATCATCTACGTAGACTTCAACATCAATATGAATCATGTCGTGGAAGATAGCTAACATTGCTCTTTGATAAGTGGCGCCAGCATTCTTTAATATCCAAACGGCATGACCACATAGCAATATGTTCCCCATGGGTGGTGAAGGAGGTTTTCTCTTGGTCCTCCGGGGCTAGACGAATTTGATTGTAGTCCGAATACCCATCCATAAAAGACAGAGTGTCGAACCCTGCAGTATTATCAATCAGAACGTCCAAGTGAGGTAGGGGGAAATCATATTTAGGACATGCCTTATTTAAGTCTCGGAAGTCTATGCAGATTCGCACCCTTCCGTCCTTCTCCATGACCGGGACGATGTTCGCCACCCACAATGGATAGAGGACTACACAGATGAACTTAGCCTTGTGTAGTTTATCAATTTCCTCTTTCATTTTCAAAGCGATGTGGGGGAGGAACCTCCTTAACTTTTGTTTGATGGCAACTGCCCCTGGCTTCAAGATCAGCCTGTGTTCCACCAAATCAGGTCAATGCCGGGCATGTCATCGTAGGACCAGGCGAAGGAATCCTTAAACTCCCTCAAGATTTCTATGAGTGCTTCTTCTTCTTCGGGAGGGAGGCTGGAAGCTATGGTTAAAAGCCTGGGGTCCTCTTCAGTTCCCACGTTTACCTCTTTAGTGGGCTCATCGACTGCTGAGGTAGGTTCATCGAATCTCCTCATACCACTAGCATACGCCTCAGCAGCGTCCTCTATCTCACAATCATTCTCATATAATGGGTCTCCTTCGGCTACAATTTCATAAATTCCAAAACCATCGTCTAGCCCTTCCTCTATATGTAGATCTTCTAAATTCAAAATTACTACTTCCTGCATGAACTCTTCGACAGCTAGAAGAGCACCACACCTTTGAACTAAGTCAAGCAGATACCTTCGGGGTATGCCATTACCCTTCTTCTTCCTAGACGGGGACGAGGACTTGCTAGATTCTACCCCTGATTCTAAACTAAGCCTAATATTTACAGGAGATTCTGGAGAAGCGTCCAGAGGTTTATTGAAATGAGCAGGAAAAGGTGCGGCAGGGCCGCGAGGATCCTCCGATGGGACTAGAGGAAGAGGCGGGCCACCCGAGCTCAGGGTGCCGGCCGCAGGAACGGGGCGCAGGGGAACAGAAGGCCCCTCGCCCAGCATGCCCAACGTGACCATGTCGGTCAGTCAGACGAAGGCACAGTTTGCACAGAAAGAGGAGATGGGCGGGGATCGCCGCCTGAGAGGAGAAGAGGAGCGCGGGGTGACGGGGATCGTCGTCGAAGCAGGAGAGCAGGAGTGCGGGGTGACGGGGATCGCCGTCGGAGCAGAGGAAAACACAGGGATGACGGGGATCGCCGTCAAGGGAGTAGGAGAAATCAACAGCTGGAGGCAGAAAACAGGGGGAAAAGAGTAGAAAGACGGGGATCGCTGTCTGATGAACAAGGAAGGAGAGAACGAGGATCGCCGTTCGAAGAAAGGGGAGGAGGAAGACAGGGATCGCCGTTCGAGGAAAGAGAAGAGAAGATGAATGGGGGGGAGGACACACATACTTCTGATTTTTTTGGATTTTCTATATTTTTTTGGAGTTTTGGATTTTCCATTTTTTTGGATTTTCTAATTTTCTATATATATATATATTGATTGATTTTTTTTTTTGATGAAAGGAACTACATTACATTAAAAAGGCTCCGGGAGAAAGACAGAACCGAACCATTAAAGAAAATGGTGAAGAGGGGTGAAGGGCGATTTAACACTTCAATGTTGTCGGGGGCGAATTGAATAATAAGGGGGGAGACAAGGGAATATCATCAAAATTATAAACAAGTATGGATGGAATAAGATAAATGGGAGGCCGGGAAAACCCTGGCCAGAGCTCCTTTGCTGAGACGGTTGAGTTGATTGGTTGACTTTCCTCACTAAATCCAAGCAACTGTCGCTTGGTGGTGGTTGCTGATGCTGACAAAACTGCAACTTGCTGCATGTCTTCTCCACTGAACAGACGATTGGCTGCAGAAACAAGGTCTTCTAATTATAACTCTTCTGTCCCAGCTTCTGGTTCTTCAAACAACAGACTGACTGATGAGATGACATCTTCCTGATCTGGGTCCTTTGTACCTACCTCGGCTCTCTTCTTCTTAATGAGCCGCTGCTCTTCTAAGGATTGGTAAGCTGATTTCAGCGCCTCTGTAGTGGTGTTGTATCCGGGTTGCACGGGCCCTCTGACGAAGTGTTCATACAAGGACCAGGTAAGTGGGCCATGGTCCGATTGTGAAGGTAATGAGAAAGCAGCCCATTCTGGGTATCCCAGGCCATGTTTTGTGAATTTCTTAGTGCTGGCCACAGTTTTGGTTCGCCCTTGGAGATGGGCACCCAGGCCTTTTCCTGACTGATAACCCAGTCTAAACATGATATCCCACCCCTTTATATTTGTGCTCACATCTCTTCTGACTGCCATTACAGGGGGAGACCCAATTGGGCGATTAGAGGAGAATGTATAAGCCCAAGTATAGTTGACATCAAGCACAGAGATAACGGGCTTATTGGATGGCCATACTGATGGCAGCACCCTCTCAACTGCTTCTACTGTATGTGTCGTTGCCACACTTTTCACCTTGACTATTCGCCCTTGGAAGGGGAACTTCAAACACTGATGCGCTATAGATGGCACTGCCCCTAGTGATTCAATCCATGGGCGCCCTAAGATGGCCTTATAAGTATGATCAATGTTCAATACATAGAACTCCACTGACATGACTAGTGGCCCCAATTCCACTTGTAATGTGATGATTCCGTGGCAAGCACGTCGTGAATTGTCATAAGCAGTGATGGTGGTGGGGGTAGGCTGTAGTTGATGCTCTGGTATGTTGCATGCGTAAGGGTTCTTAATGGACACACATTGATGGAAGCCCCCGTATCCACTAGAGCTGCGTCGATGGCCACTTTGTTTATGGTGAGTGTCACACATAAGGGCATTTTTCTGGCTTCTGGGGCAGCCAACTCACCATCAGAAAAGGTAATAGTGGGTCCTTTGTTTACAATTGAGAGCACTAAAGGCAGATTATCCGGATTCATGTCTTCACTGACCATGACCCTTTGCAGAAAGGCCCTTAGGGAAGATTGGTGAGTCTGTGATCTTTTGATTAACTCTAGTATGGAAATTTTGGCGGGGGTTTGATCCAAATGCTTCAGGATATCATATTGAGTCCCCGGGACAGGATCGATTTCTTCCATATCTTGCTACTGCTGGTTGCTGGTTTGTTGGGCCGGTTGACCTGGCACGGACACGGATGCGTTAGGATACATCCGATGGAACATTCGCCCACTCCGGAGGGCAAGATTATGGTGGAGTGGAGGGATTGCGGTGTCAAGGATAGAAGGGTTGACCAGTAAGGGTGCTGGCGTAGGGGAGAGAGGGATGTTGTTGGGTGGATGGATAATGGGTGACATGACGGGGGGATAGGATGGTGAGGTGATGGTAGCAATGTGGGGTGTGAAGGAGGGAGGTACGGTGGATGTAGGCGCGGGGGTAGTGGGTGTGACGTGGGAAATAACCAGAAGTTGGCCCACTTCATGTTCGTCATCGAAGGCCCACTGAGCTTCTGGTGGTGGATGGTGGATGACAGGGTTAACATGTGCGGGTGGAGGAGGCGGTGGAGCTGGTTGGGGGTTTGGAGCGGGTTGATGTTGAGGCATGGGATTACGGATTATGCCTAGGTCATTCGCCGCTTGTTGTGGCTGCTGGTGTTGTTGTTGTTGCTGGTATTGCTGCTGGAAGGGTTGGTACTACTATTGTTGTTTGTTGTTGTTGTTGTTGTTGTTGCTTCTGCGGCAGCTGTCGCCTCTGCTGTTGTTGTTATTGCCTCTGGCCCTGTTGGTCCCTCAGAGTTTGGATTAGCCTTTTCATCTCTGCCCAGTCAATTTGATTCTGCTCATGGAGGTCATATATCATATCCCGGAATTGAAAA
The DNA here is from genome assembly GCA_014218235.1 of Colocasia esculenta. Lineage (NCBI taxonomy): Eukaryota > Viridiplantae > Streptophyta > Magnoliopsida > Alismatales > Araceae > Colocasia > Colocasia esculenta. The sequence continues at coordinate 19,045,202 of CM024762.1, read as the reverse complement.
TAATCTGCCACATTATGGCCCGGATGGCGGTGATAGACACAGTACTTTGTTTGATCGGCCTCCATATTCCAGCTTGCCTTCTCAGGAGGGAGTCTTAGGGCATTCAGGGACATGAGGGCTGCAAAGATATCGACTAGAGACTCGGGCAAAGGAGGGTATTGGGTTCTTTTGGGTCCATTGGGCTTCCTAGGGGCATAGCCATTTTGAGGTGGAGGGACCTGGGAGTACTGGCGCTGATCTTGTGGAGGATTTTATCCTTGGGGAGGTGGTTGTCTATTGTTGTTGTTGTTCCATGGCTGCTGGGTGTAGGGAGACCTTCCTACTGAGCCTTAGGGATTACTAACTGCACCCACTTGTTCATTAACTTGGATCCCCTCGGTGACTGGGCCTTACGGCTTCTTGGTGTAACGAGCCTTGGGGGTCTCAAACATAGAGTGTATAGACGAGTCCTTAAGTTGGGTCTGAATGAAACGGGCTCGGCTATATAGCTGGTGCATGGTAGAAATATCGTTCATGGCCAAAATAGCTCGGCAGGTTGGAGTGGCATTGGAGATCAATAACTTCACCTTCTCCTCCTCAGGCATGGGGCAGCAGACCTTGGCGACCAAAGAACGCCACCGGTCAGCATAAGTGGAGAATTCCTCCTCTGGCCTCATTTTCTAAGCTACCAGATCCACAAAAGAATATTCGGGTCCCACCCGATCTTGGAATTGCTGCAGAAATCTCTCTTGAACAATTTGGAAGTCTTCGGCTTCCCCGGGGGACAATGAGTAGAACCATTCCAAAGCCGGACCATCCAGGGATTTTCTGAACAAGTATGCCATGAGGTGGCGGTCATACTTGTGTGGTGCTGACTCGTAGACGAAGTCTTTCAGATGAACATAGGGGTCCCCTACCCCAGAGTATTGCCAGTAGATAGGGAGCTCCGACTGGGGTGGCACCCGGAGGTATTGGAAAGATGGGAGGGCAATATTAGCTACCTTTCGCGGATCGATTTGTCTCCGGAGGTCATGAAGCTCCTTCTTCATGCTTGTCCACTCCGTAAGGAAGTCGGAGGGAGACTGGACTTGATGTGCAGAAATAAGGGAGCGAGGTTGCTTGAATGAGTGAGACCTCTCACGGGGAAGGGGAGCTGGTTCGGCCGTATAGTATGTAGGTGGGGGAGATCGAGGCCGGACCTCTCGTGGGGGAAGGTAGCTTGGTTGTGAAAAATGAATGGCCCGAGGACGAAGGGGTGTAGGATCTGCCCCTGATGAAGGAAAGTGGGGTGCTGAAGCGACATGGGCGGAGGAGTCTGCTGGTCGGACTGAATTCTGACCCCGGGGGGACAAAGGATGTTTCCCCTTGGCAGCAGCTATAAACTCTCAGACTTGGTCCAGAGTGAGGTGGGGAAGCAGCTGGCTGAATTGTGAGTGGGGGTCATCACCTCCAGGAGGAGAGGCAGGACGGGATCGAATCCCGGTGACGGAGGGAGGCTGGATATGCCCCGGGAGTGTGGCCATGGAGGGTTAGGCCACCTCCTCGAGCAGCCCGAGAGGAAGAGCATCATCGGCAAGGATCCGAAATTGATCCATGTCGAAAAGGGGATTATGATAAGATACAAAGAAAGGAGGGGACTGACTCAATCTCCCTAAACAATGACGCATACACCCCTCCACAAGACTAATAGGGGGGGGGGGGGGTGATACAGACAAAGCCTAGACTCAATCACACCAAGAAAGACTAAGAGGAGAAGGGATGAACACTCAAGTTGTCATGTTTAATGCGTAAATTTCTTAAGGTTTAAACTCGACCTTTAGATGAATTAATTAAGAGGATGTCACTCGGTCAAGTGAACCTTAATGGGTATGGACTCAAGTCCTCCGGGGAAGCTAAGGAATGGTACGCTCACACGCAAGGGGGTGGTCCAGACTAAGGGGTACAACTGGTACAACTAGCCCGGCGAACCGCAACATGCGTACGGTCACGGGGTCTTACGGAGGTCCTCGGAAGGTGGGCCCGAGTCAACCTACGAGTGCTCGTAGGTGAGAGGACTCACTCATCCAAGGGGGAACCTAAACAAATGGGCTTCAATAGCGTATGCAATGGGCCTGAATGCCCGAAATGTATGCACAGGTGATAGATGAGAATCAAACAGGGTGACCAAATGGTCCTCGGGCGGAGTCGCGATGGCCGTGTACACCACGACCTTATCGCGACAGGGCGACCTGCCGCGATAGGAACAGAGGCCCGAAACACCAGTCAGTCACAAATACAAAGCATACAGACTAACCTAGCATATGATATGAGCATGAAATCACAAGGTCAATCTAGCAGAGGTCATGGAGCACCCAGAAACCGACACATGGATCAAGACATCAACATACAAAGCATACATGGTAATGCGACGCCTACCCTCGACGTGACTAAATCGCGTCCGCACGCCACGCCGCGATAGAGCCCGAAAACTTACAAGTAAAAATAAAAGGAAAATCCGAACCCTAATAGGATTCTAACATCCAGAAACACGACAGTACACGGTACAGGGAAGTCGAACAGGGATGCATGATCTCATAGAAGCAAACTAAGATAGATATGAGAAGGAAAGCACTGACCTGCTAACGCGTCCTTTCTGGGCGACGCGGGCTTATCGCGTCACTGCGAGACGCCACGACAAGACCCGAACGCCAAAAAAAGTAGGAAACAAGGGACAAATAACTAACAGGGCACCAAAAGCACAAACAAGGAAGAAAACATGACAGGCAGGCAAACTAAATCCACGAGGGTAGCACTGAAGGTCTCACTGTGATTGCCAAAAGGTGTAATCACAGGGATTGTGCTTCCTCGACACGCAAACACATACTAAATCTAACAGCATGGAAACATGGATGTGATCGCCACCTAGAGTATTGCCTAATGAGAAATGAAAGACGTGGGCTAACTACTCTAGGAAAAGGAGAGAGAACGGGGGTGTACCTTATGTCGCGGTGGTCATGGTTACCATGATAGTGTTGATAACGCGTCCCCCGTGATAGACGCATCTCCTTGTCGTGTCGCTCTACACCGTCGCGTTCTCTTCTGTGCGGGAGATGATGGATGGGACCTTCTTCCCGTCCTCCAGCCGGCTAGAGGATGAGAGCTCCTCGTGGACCTTCACTTGGGTGCTTGTCAAAACAACGAAAACAAGAAATAAAACCCTGTTAGACTATGTTAAGTGTAGTAGCTATTCTTAAATGAAGGAAAAATGTGAAGCATGGAGGGAATGGACCTGGGGGGTGGTTTTTAAACCCCTTTGGGTGTAGGAAAACGTGGGTGTGTGCTGAATATGCTCTATCTAAGAACAATATGAAAAATGCATGCAAGAGAAGGAAAAAGGGAAAGGGAGAGGATGAGCCCCATTAGGGCGACTCCTTGGCATGGTTGCAGCTCGAAGGATCGTCCAAAAGCTTCAAGAGAGTGCTGGAGTCGCCCTTCTCATGTCTCGTGCTTCATAGGTGATGAAATGAGTTGTTTTAGTGAAGAGGGATGTGAGGAAAATGTTGGAAAAGGGTGGCTGCATGGCTAAGTATGGGTCTAAGGGGATTTTGGTAGCCCTTCAGGGTGGTAATGAGGCTCTCCTCGTCCTTGAGGAGGGGCCTTGTTTATATAGAGCTTGGAGTGAGAAATGGGTGATATTATCTCCTCAAAAGGTCCAAAATTCGGAATGGGAGATAATGACCTTTTAAAATTGTAAGGGAGAGTCCAAGGGATCCTCACAAGAGTCCCTAGGGCCAAAATCTCGTCCCAAGGGGTTGAGATATCTCCTAGGGATAAAGCTGGATCAATAGGAGGATAAATAGGAGGTTGTTGCGGAGACCAGAGGGTTCGGTCACTGTCGCGGCGTATCGCGGGACCGCGACTAGAAATGCGACGGGGCGGAGCGACGCGACAGTAATGCTCACGTGCATGGATAATGCATGGGCTGTCGCGGCAGCCAGGACCGTCACGACATAGAGACGCGGCGCCACGATGCGTCTCGACAATAAATTCGAATTATCAGCCAACCACATGATAAGATAAGAGTTATTTATGCCCCAAGGACTCTCTCAAAGTGATAATGTGAGGGATTTCAAGGCATTTTAATAGTTTAATGGGCACAAAACAAGGCTAATGATGGGCTCAAGGTGAGTGATCAACTAGGGGCTAACTAGGATAACATGAAATGTGATTCAGCCAATTAGCCAGAACCGGGTGTCTACACTCTCCCAAGTCAGTGGACACCAAAGTTAACAATGATTGAGGAAGCAAATAATCTTTACTTCATGTCACGAGAAATTCTCATTAGGTCTCAATGGCTCGTGAGATAAACATGGAGAGATTATGTAGCAACCTTGGATACTTATACCCAAAAAGGCTCCATATCTAGATCCGTCTCCCGCAAACATATCGAAGTCTCACTAAGGATATCACACACATGCCTAGTAAGAATATAAAAGACAACCATAGTAGTATTAAGATTCATTATAAGTACATGATCTTATACACAATTACATAAAATTACATTGTCCCAATACAATATTACATGTTTAAAAGAAAACTACAGCAACCTTGGGCATATCCTGATGTGCATAATAGGAGCAAAGCTCACACTATTGTTGGTGGTATAAATCCGCATCCGAAAAGTATGTCCACTACTAAACATCTCAGAAAGTCACCAGCTCAATAGGGAAACTTCCCAAAACAACACACATAAACCACATATAACATAAGAGTAATAAGAATAAGATACAATTTCACTGGTCGGTTCACATGCAAACACTTAAACCTACTTACAAATTAATAGAAACTAAAACATGATGTAAATTAACACAAATGAATCCCTCACTAGTAACAACTAAGCAGCCACACAACTAGCAGAAAGGAAATCAATCATTCCCTTAATTACATTATTAAACCATAGCATATCCTTAACCACAGGTTCACTGGGATAAATCAATGATTAACTAGAAAATAACTGAAATGTACTACAGGTCAGGTATCAATCACGGTAAACAAAAGTAACCACAACAACAACTAAAAGCTCGAGTTGAAATATGTCGCTTTCAAACTCACTCCATGGCATACTAGATGTCAATCGCCTCACTGGTCCAAACTATGTAGATTGGCTCCGAAATTTGAGAATTGTTCTCACATCGAAGAAAATCACATATGTCCTTAATGAGATCATGCATGGGCTAGGGGAAGGGTGCTAGTTATGAGTGCCATGCAAGTCAATTCACATTAGTGATGGCACTTGTAATCTTATACTAATCTCTTTTGATAATAATATTAATGACATTTTCTCACTTTATATTATATACATAAGATGATGTTTATATTGTGATTTTTATGGGTCTATGCAATGGGAATTGGATCATGATGAGACCATGATAATATGACAAATTCTATTTTAACATGTCCTAAATATTCCTAGTCATAGGTTACTTAAGAAGGACATCAAGATAATTGGATAGACTAGTGTGTTGTATACCCATCTATGTGATGGAGGTAGCTAGTCTCATAGCTACTTATGTGGAGACACTAAGGATATGGTGAAGGTGCTCATTGGAGAATGAGTTCACTGAATGATCCGCTCTCGGAATACTATTTAGCTGATGATACTTGATTGTCAGACAGTGATTCCGTGGTCCTAATTGTGTAACTGGTCTTTGGACTTGAAACATCAAGATTGTCTTGTTTGAGTACTCCATTTTTTGATGCCGAACTTACAGGTTTGGAAGTCTCAGATCTAGTACAATCGGTTGTTGGGAATGGTAGCCAACCTTACGAAGGTAATTGTGTGTCAATAAAGGATCATCCACTCTCAATATCATGAGAGGAATATTGTCACACCCCTGTATTTAAACATCAGAATTAAATCAAGGGACGCAACAAACAAGTGTATACAGAAGCCATAAGTAATTTACTCACACAAAAGTCCACAAATTCCATGCTCAAAACTCTTCCATTGATCATCTTCATACGACAGGGAAACACTATCTAATTTCCAAATAAATAAAACCTCACTAATCACAAGTGATTTAGGTCTACCAATCACGACTTTTAGGTCGACCAACGGATGCATCCCTAGAATTGAGCTTTTGGGAAGCTTGGGAGCAATTTCGGTCGGCAAACCCAAACCATGGCGGTCGATAGACGAAGCAACATGTTGACAGACAAGCTATATCTATCGATAGACAAGGCCATCATCCATGGCTACTGCTTCAAAATTTTAGTGAGAACTACTTTCTCATGGGAATGACATTTACCACAGGCATACCCACAATTTCAATCATAATAAACCATCCAACTTCAATAACTCAAGGATCAAACAACTCCTTTCTTTATGCAAAATAAATGTATATGTTTACATTCACCTATATTGGAGTAAATTTTCACTTACTATTCTATCTAATGCTCTCAAAGGTAAAAAGGTTACAAAATGTCCATTCTCTCTTAACTAACTAAAGTCTGGGATGCATCTCAAAGAGAACTCCACGCTCAGCCCACAGTCCATTCGACACTTCCATTCCTTCCATGCTATTTGAAAAATGTTAGGAACTTAATGATCTTGCACCAATTAGGATTTATATCTCAATGTGTGGGCAAAATATAAATGGTTAGTGTATTAACAAACAGAATTTCAAAGGAGAACTAAAAGGGCAAACTGAAATGACAGTAAATCTGATTATGAGGTAGATCAAGGGTAGCAATTTAATGGTTTTCTAATACTTCAAAGTGCTGAAAAACAGTGGGTAGGAACTTCAATACAGATGCATATCAAGGGACATTTATAAAAAATGGTCATCTTTCAAGGATTTTGAAATGTATGAATATCAATGGACAATTAATGAGATAGGCCATATGTCAAGGATTTCAGAGTGTAGGCATATCAAATGAACAGATAACAAAACTGACCGAATTCCAAGGATTTTAGAACATATACATAACAATGAACAAATAACAAGATTGGTCATATTTCAAATGAACACATATACAAATGAGCAAAACATATAATATCACAAAAGTCACTTTCAAATCTTGCATATAATATCAGTGTCATGCCACCACCACAAGTCTATACTCCCGCGAATAATAAGTACGTTGGGGTGCTCCTCCCTAGAACAAGACATGACCCTTTTATTTGCACAAGCATGGGTCAGTGGATCGAAGTCCCAAATAGTGCCAGACAATAGAACATATTATGGCTAACAGAATTCTAAGGAATAAACATATAGTAGGATTCTGCATAGACTCAGAAGTACCCTGATGAATCAAGAATAACGAGCGTACAAATTCTAAGAGTGTCAATGGACAACATAGTAGGGCAACTACTGGAATCAAATTGTATAGCAAGTGGGTAGAAAAATGCCAATAAGAGTTTCAGACTTCATGGCAAGTAAGATTTTAAGATAGAGTTTCAAATCAAGTGATGAGAAGTTCAAATCAAGAGATTAAGAGTAAATAAGATAGTCTTCATGTTATTAAAGCTTTTACATAGCTTAGAAACTTTTAGGGTACTAAATAGGCCATACTGTGTGCTAATCTAGACTAAACAGAGCAGGGGAAATGGATTTGGGAAGACCCTTTCTGAATCGCATAAGAATTGATGATAACTATCATGGAATTTGAAACAGTGGTAGAAGAGGGTCTTCGGCGTGAAACAGTCCAGATTTCCAACAAGGAAGGTGTTGGAAACTCAAGTAGAAGAACTCTAGGTTAATCTTGATCAACAACTATGGGTGTTAGAATCATGAGGTAAATAGGCAAAGTCCTAAAACTCTCAAGGTTGTCTACAGACACAACGGAGGTTGGAGCAGTAGATATCAACGAAAGAGACTTGCAGAACCTTAACATATTAGGTTAGTGCCCGAGAAAACCTACCTTTGATAGCTTCCCATTCCCTGGTACGAATAGGTTGAAGCAGAGGCAAGAAGAAGAGAAGCTTCATAAATTCCAAACTTTAGGGTCGTCCCTCTTGCTTCAGGAGGTTCCTCCAACTTTCATGTAATAATCGGTACGTTCGGATCATAGATTATCAGGTTTGTGGGCCAATGTATGGCCCATTGGCAGACCATGTAGGTCTATATGTGTTTTTATAGGTTTACAGTAGCAGGTGGAAGGCTGGAGGGTTGGGCATCTCAGCCCAAACAAGCCTCTGTCGGGTTCATTGAGAACGCGACGTAACCAGATGTCGCGATTCTCACATGAATGCGTCCACTTGCATTGACGCGATTTGGCACCGCTATTACGTGAGCGCCGCTGCATGTGCGCCGCATGGCGCATGTAGGGACGTCGGGGTTTAAACGCATCGCCGAGGTCTGATGTGTTTCTAAACGCGGCGGGGAGACACGACGCGATTTAAACCCACTGTGTTTTGGACTCCTACCCTTGGCCGAACTGTGCAGTTGCACTGTTTAGCTGGGAGGAAATCTACTGCAGTTCTAAAGGGGATTTTAGGAGATTTATGGCCATTTGGTGTCCGTTCGGCGTGATTCCGGCGCGAGGAGGAACTTCAGAGCACGAGGAATCCCCAGGTGGCATCGGATTCGCGTTTCGCCTGTTGGTGGGGGAATTCTTCCCTGCTCTTTTTTGTATGGATTGTGTATGTTAGGGAATGAGGTTTTGGTTGTGGAAAATGATTAAGCATGATAGAGAGCATGCTTAGGACTTTACTTGAACTACTAAACTTCTGTTTTACATGCAAGTATGGTTCTATGTGATGATTTCCGGAATGGAAGTTCAGGTTGTGTTCTTGTTGTCTAAAAGGCAACGGAACCAGCCGTCGCGATTCATGTGAACGCGACGGCCAGGACCGTCACGATTCAGACCTTAAGGCGGCAGGTAAGTCTGTCGCAATTTAAGTCAAAAGGCGGCTTCTGTGTTGGATGCATTTTGGAATGTGGCCACCCGAGCCCTGGGGCTCTGTGGCCAGTCTATCTAGTTTCGGTCCTACACTGCATAGGCTGTATTAGCAATGCAATGTAGGGTCTGTATGGGTTGTGTCGGCTTATATAGTTATAATCACGGGGATTGTGCCCCCCCTCAACACGCAAACACATATTAAATCTAATAGCATGGAAAATAGGATGTGATCGCCACCTAGATAGTTGCCTAATAAGTAGAAAATATGAGGGGGCTAACTATTCTAGGAAAAGGAGAGAGAAAGGTGGTGGACCTGTTATCGCAGTCGTCATACATGCCGCGACGATGCTGCTAACGCGTCACTCGATCCTGACGCGTCTATTGTCGCGTCGTCTTCTGCCGTCACGTTCTCTGTGTGCGGGAGATGTTGGATGTGGACCTTCTTCCCATCCTCCAGCCGGCTGGAGAACAAGAGCTCCTCGTGGAAAAGCTTGGGGTGCCTGCCAAAACAAAGAAGAAACAAGAAAAAGCCCTATTAGAACATGATAAGTGTAGTATTTACTCCGAAAATGAGAAGAAAAGTGGGATCATGGTGGGAACGCACCTGAGGGTGGTTTTAAACCCCTTGGGTATGTTGAAATCGTGGGTGGAAAATGGATGCAACATATCTAGAAAATAAATGAAATGCATGAAGAAATGAAGAAAAAGGGAAAGGGGGAGAGGATGAGCCCTATAAGGGCGACTCCTTGGCTTGATGATCGTCCCAAATGTTGTGCAGAAGCTCCTGGATGAAGTGGGGGTCGCCCTCCTCACGCTCCACGCTCCATGGATGTGAAATGAGCAAGCTTTTTGAGGTGGAATGAGAGGGAATGAGAGGAAATGGGAGAGCTGCGTGGCTAAGTCCAGATCAGTGGGGAATTCGGCAGCCCTTCGGGGTAGAAATCGGAGCTCCCCTCTGCATGAAGAGAGGGCCTTGCTTTTATAAGCCATTGAGAGAGAATATCCCATTAAAATGATTAATAATCCAAATGAGAGATAAATCCCATTAAAATTCGTGTGAGAGAGTCCTATAGGCCTTCTAAAGAGTCCCCTAGCCCCAAACCTCGCCCAAGGGGTTCAGATATTGCTTGGAGATAAAGATAAACCCATGGGAGGATAAATAGGAGGTGGTTGCGGAGGCCTGCATGCGCAGCTGCTGTCGCGGCGTATCGTAGGGCCGCGACCTGCTAACGCGACGGTGCAGGACGTCGTACAGTATGCCCACGTGCATGGATATGCATGGACTGTCGCGGTGGCCCGTAGCGTCGTGACACTTAGACGCGGCGCTACAATACGACGCATCAAAAAAATCAAATTACTACGAATTATCAGCCAATCATGTGAATGGATAAGACTTATATATGTCCAAGGACTCTCTCAAAGTGATAATGGGTGGGATTTCAAGGCAATTTGAGTTGTTAATGGGCTCAAAACAAAGCTAATGATGGGCTCAAGGTGAGTGACCAACTAGGGGCCTACTAAGGTGACAAGAAATGTGGTTCAACCCATTAGTCAGAAACGGGTGTCTACAACAGTGATTAATAACGATGGGTTTTGCTTGAAAATGTGTGCATAGCAAGTTGGGTTGTCACGCCTTCCGTAGTTACCTCTCCAGTCGGTTACCCTAGCACCGAGTGCTCAGGGCGTGTCCCAGTACGGGAGTACCATTAGGGTTTGTGTCGTCTCCATGGACACCCTCACTCCTGAGTTTGAGTTGTACGTCCGGCTGAGGGAAAGACGGCAGGGGACATCGACTCGTGTTTGTGGGTGTGCGGTCGCTTGTAGCGCGCTCTTGGTTGGGGGACGGACACCGGTAGACATACTGGTCCCCAACTAGTCCTATTTCCAGTGGCTCACTTTAGGGTTCTCGCTCGGAGTCCCTAAAGGTGTCAGGCTTGGGGCCTGCAGCGGTGTAGTCTACAGGTGTGGTGTTGGTTTGTCTCCACGGTTCTTGACTTTGTAGAGGTGAAGCGGCAGTTGGACCTTATGTACGTGGCTGCGAGATTGAGAGGTGTACTTGTGTTGTTTGTCCGGGTCTGTGGCTGGTGTCGCGGGCTAGTTCTTGTGACCCGTGTGCGGCGTGCCCTTCTATAGCATGTACACATGTATGTGGTTTACTGTTTATTTACTTACAGCTGTAGCATCATGCATAGGTGTTGTTATATATTAAATGTTTTATAGATTTGTTATTTATATTTGTTGTATATTGTGTTTCTCGGCTTTGGGGGAGTTGCCCTACTGAGCCAATGACTCGTGAGGCTCACCCCTTCTTCTTCCAGGTGAAGGAGAGCAGAAGGGTTCTCGTCCCTCTTCTAGTTCCGGTCAGCACCATAGTGGAGTCGAGCCTTTGTCACCAGCAGAGTAATGTCTTTTACTTGTGGAGCCTTGGGGGTTTGTCCCGGGCTGTTGTACTTTGTTTAAAGACTACATTATGGAACAGAATATGTACATTTCATGTGGATATGTGTGAGAAATGAAATCTTATATGTGTTTAGCGTGTTCTTTTATATTTTCATAGACATGTGTGGTTGATATCCCTTGCGAGGCTACAACTGTGGCGGAATGCCTCGGCCAAGCCCGTTAAACCGATAACGTACTTGATCCGAGTCCGCCTCCCGCGAACGGGCCGAAGTCTCGCAAGGGAAACCAAACCACAGTCTGTGTAAACACAAAGGAACACACCATTTTATATATATAATTCACAAGTTACATAGCCAAATTTCCACAAAACTGAAAAGAAGTACAAGAGCCTGGGGCATACCCCGAGGTACAACTGAAGAAAGTAAACAACTAACTAAACTACACTGCTGGAGTACTACACAGCTGGAACTACACCGCTGGAGGTACTGACCCTGCATCGCTACGGCGCGGCTCTGAGCTGGACGACGGTCGTGAAACGTCCTCCTCGCTCTCACCTGTGGGGGTAGGGGTGAGCCTCGCTAGTCACTGGCTCAGTAGGGAACTCCCCCAACACCGAGCAAACCAAAACCACAGGTACGAAAGCAGTAAACAATACCAACAATTTATAGAACACCTAAACAGAATATTAAAGCTGTAAAAGTACTCACCGTCTGCCGACTACGTAAAACAACTTTAATAATTAAACGGCAAACCAGTACAGGTGTACAAGCTAAAGTAGAGACAGCCAACACGAGCCACGTGAACTGGTTCGCGACACCAGAAACTGACTCGGACAAGCTAACACAGGTCTACCTCTCAGTCTCGCAGCCACGGACGAAAGGTCCAGCTGCCGCTCCACGTGAAAAGGTCAAGCAACTGTGGAGACCAACTAAACACCACCACTTGCGGACCACACGGTCGCAGGCCCATGCCTGACACCTCAGGAGACCCTGGCCCGGGCTCTCTAGAGTGAGGCACTGGAAAAGGACTAGCTGGGGACCAGTGTCGACTACTGGTGTCCGTACCCCCAACTACGAGCGCGCTACAAGTGACTAAAGACAAACACAAGTGTCACTGTCCCACTGTCGTCTTTCCCTCAGCCGGACGTGCAACTCAAACACAAGAGTGAGGGTGTCCAGATCAGACGACACAGACCTCGACGGTACAACACAAGTACCGGGACAAAGCCCCGAGCTAACAGCCTGGCTCACAAAGAACCTGGGGCACCCAACTGGAGAGGTAACCACGGTAGGCGTCGTACTACTAGCCATGTACACAGAACCACGTGCACGTCACACACAAACCACGTGAAACCTCACGTAAACCACAAGTAACAATGGTTCACTATACGTGAACCTAACTGACTCGCATAAACAACGCGCAGCCACGAAAGTAAGTACCTTGTATGCTAAACATGAAAACTCAGTGCACTCAGTGCACCTCAGGTACCAACGCACAAGCATTATTGATAAATACCATAATTAGTTATTTCTGTTTACAACCAGTAGGCGGCAACATCGACTGCCGCTTACAGGAAATCAACGGCAAAGGATGTGGCCGTCTACATCCTGGCTGAGGAGCTTGGCGACAAACGATGTTGACGCCAAGTTCTTCGGCCTCAAACCCTGCAGAAACCCTAATCCGAATCTATGGGTTTTCCAACCGTTAAAACAACGGAAAAACATACTGTAATGATCGTTCTAACATCCATGCATCATATTTAAACCAAAACAACATGTTTTACTGCCTAAATTCACCAAACCACCCATTAACCCCGCATGGTGCAACTTAATCTGAAATGCATTAAATCTGTTGTTTCAGGTGATTAAGTCATATTTTAATGATCCTATGGAACTAACAGGGTTCGTCCCCTACCTCAGAACACGCTAGAACCTCCCGCAATTTCCCAGTTCACACCGAATCCTCCGCGAGCTCCCACGGGAATTGCACCACGCCACGGCGTTTCCTCGCGCAATTCAGCAACGCCACGCATTCTATGATCGTCCAACCACCCTTCAATACTTGTTGGAAGCTTTAGGAACACTGGGGCAACAAGCTGGGGCAAGGGGGATTGAGAACAGGGTAGGAAACCTGCCCTCGGGTGACCCTATAACCTGCAGAATTCTCAGGTTGGCGTCAACCCCTCTGCCGCCAATGGCAACCGCCATCATCAACGTCCACATCTTGAGCCGCCAAGTTCATGCTGTCAATGGCCACCTATCTGGACGCCAACAAGTCAGCGACCACCTCTGGCCGCCAACTCCAACTCAACTGCAGCAGGTCCTATTTCATTTTAGGACCAAACCTGCACTTCACCTGAACAAACCACACATCCACACCAAACATTCCACACAACCAACTCACACTGGCCTCACAACGGCCGCACAACCACAACACACATGATCTGCATGGATCCGAAAAGCTCGCGACGTTACATTACTATCATCTCGAAGTCATGTCGGGCACGTTATTGGGTTAACGGGCTTGAACGGCGAGGACCGTCATAGTTGGTATCAGAGCAAGGTCCGGGTAAATATGAAGGAACGTGAAATGTACATAGTTTGTTCCTTACCATGATTTACTGCTGGTAGTTGGCCCTGTTTTCGTAATGATATGCTTGTGTGTTGTGTGGACTACAATGTTGTGTATGCAGGTTTACAAATGGCTGATAGGAGAGATTAGGGAGGTGGAGGTGATGATGAACAAGAGGAGACTACACACCAAATGATAGAGAGGTTATGGGATAGTATCACACAGATTCGGATGCCGTTGGACTAGCAGCCACTAGTTCAGCCAGCCGCAGCAGCACCACCAGTGGCGGGGGAGACAGTACCAGCACCACTAGTACCACCTTTTGGAGTAGAGGTATCTCCTGTAGCACCTTTACCTCCAGTGTTACCAGTGCGGCCAGCCAATGTGGAGGAGTCCACGATGTTAGTGGAGAGGTTTCTGCATTTGTAGCCACCTACATTGTAGCAACCCGGAAAATTTAATACTTAAAAATTCAAAATAATAATTTCTTTAAAAATGAAATAATAGAAACATACATACCATTATCGTATGTGCACGAATACATCAAAAAATTTCGTAAAAATTATAAATCAACCACAGACATTATTCCTAAGTGTTCCACGAAGAAATTCGTGCAACGAAAAATCTGATTGGCCAAGCGTATGTCACAATGTGACTAATTATCTAAATTAAGAAACTAGGTCGGAAAACCATTAACACGGAAAAAATAACGCGCCCGTAAATTCAACGAACAGGTCGGAGAGACTTCCAACAACATGTAATGATTACCCATTATCGAAATAGGACCAATGGACCTCCCATAGCCAAAGAATAAATTCAAGTAAGGAAAAAATATATATATATATAATAATAATAATAATAATAATAATAATAATCTTGAATAAATTAGAAGATGTAAAGGAAAGGTAAATAATTAGAACCCATTAAATGAAAAATGATAATGGGCTTTGTTAAATGGATCCATTAGAATTTAGTGGGCCAAAATAAGGATTTTTAAAGAAGAATAATAGGAAAATACCATAAATTCGTAACTAAATTGTTACCTAAATAGAAAAGGGGTATTTAATGCATTAAATAGGAAGTTTGAGTTAGAATTGGATTCCTAAACCTACCCTAATAGGTTGGCCACGAATTTAGCTCCCATCCTAACCCAAATATGAAGTGGAAAGCTTGGGAGGAGATTAGGAAAGGAGGAAATTCGGAATTAAATAGGAGTTAGAGTACTATTAGGAATTAGAAACATAACTAGCATAAATACTCTCCTAAAACCCTCATGGTAGGCCCTAGCTCATGCCAAGGGATTTCTGGACTAGGAGGAGAGGCCAAGGAGGAGGAGATTTCGTGAGGAGAAGAACCTTTCAAGCTCTCAACCCTGTTCTTCAAGTTTTAGCCCTAGAAGAGGAAATCGAGTCAAGGTAGGCATTCTCAAGAGCAAAATTAATGAGATTTTGACTGTAGATCGTTCCATGTACCAAGAACAATACCCTCAAGTTTCATAATTTTCCATCAAGCCAATATTTTCTTCTTGAATTTTGAAGTTCTGCAACTCTCATGACCCCGACCCTTCCATCTTAAATCTTGTTCTCCATGTACACTCGACCTATGAAACTTTTACTGGAGTTACTGGTGAATGTTAGGCATCTTTTGCCTTTGAAAGCCCTAATTTTCATCCATCCTACTGCTCGAATTTATTCTTTGATCTCAATTGTGTACTATTTCATGTTCGTCATGTTTAAAATAAGTGAAGCATGCTGAGATCATGTCCAACTTCAAATTCCTAATTACTGGAAGTACTCTTACATGTCTAGATCCATTTAAAACTGGTTTCATGAATTTTCATCGCCTGTGTCATTAGTTATGAGTTTTTGAATGACCCTGTGTCAAAAGATAGAAAGTTTGAACCGCAATCCTATGCACTGTCCTTTCCTTGTCGGACTCTGGTGCAAGACCTGTGAATGTGACGGCCCGATAGGCCGCGTTCTGAGGTCTGATCGCGACAGCCATAACCGTCATGATCTGATTGCGACATGCTACGTCGTCACGATCTGAACGCCTGTCCTGATCGACCTGTCGCTACCCTTGTAACACCCTGTCGCGATCTGAAAGCCTATTCGGACAATCCCGTCGCTTTCTGTGTAACCCCCTGTCGCGACCTGCTTTGACCCCGTTGCAACCCTTACTAGGGTGCGTCGCGATCTCAGAACTTTGCATAAAAGCCCTGATTTGTGATGCTCTACAGTGCTTATGCCCTTGTTAAACAGTCATAAATGCAGTAAATATACTTGTTATAAATTGAACATTTAATATGGGATTTAAAATACACGCACATGACTTATTTCTATTTACGATCTCATGACACATGCACACACTTGGAACCATCCAAATATGGCTTAATCAGCATGAAAATGTTACGTAATATATCTGGTAATTTATGTAATTAAATTGCCTTATTTTTAAATGGACTTTACTTCGTTTATCGCGATGGTTTGGAATTACCGTACCGACGCTCCACTGTTCTAGAATTCCTCTAGAACATCGAGCACTTGTTTCTATTTACACACTCTCTTGACTTGGACGAAATCTCCATCGGATACTCCTTCTATCGGACTAGTGAATCCTTGTTCAAGTCCTCCGTAAGTCTCCTCTGTCCATGGATTCCCACATGGTCGACGAGCGGGTTGTACCCTAACACCTATGATACCCTTTAGGGATCAAACGATCCAAACGGCTATTAGAATTTCGCTCTTACCTTGAATCACGCCGAACCTCTAGACCTGTGCATAACAGGGCCAGCGGAAGGGTAGTAAATTCCTCCCGACTACCAACACCAAGTGCGCGTGTTGTGCAATGGTTACTATCGCTTGTTTACTCGATGTGTTACGTGCGATGTCCATTAGTTCTCATCTATACTCTACTCACTCGCCTATTCACGTTCACTCTACTATCTCGTCTATTCATATAGTGCTCTTATCTACTTCTTGGTACTCTCTATTGGCCATCAATTGCTTGTCTTCAAATAAACAAAAATAACTAATGCGTGCGCAATAGGGCCCTGATCTGGTCCTGGGAGGAGCGCCCGAAAAGTGCCATTTGCCCATGGGAGTTAACATGATAAGGATGTTGGCATTACATCCAAGTGCCATTTAATAATCAAAACAAGTGTTATATTCTCTCGTTGTCTCTGACAACAAAGTGCCATGTTCTCTCGTTGTCTCCGACAACAAAGTCCCATTTAATAATCAAAACAAGTGCTATATTCTCTTGTTCTCTCCGACAACGAAGTGCCATGTTCTCTCGTTGTCTCCGACAACAAAGTGCCATTTAATAATCACAACAAAGTGCCATGTTCCCTCGTTGTCTTCGACAATAAAGTGCTATGCTCTCTCTCAGCTATCTACGGATAACCAAAGTGCCATTTACTCTCTATATGGCCAACTACTTTCTCTCTCCTTGCTATATATATCGCTTGCTATTACTTGACACTGTCGCTTCTTGCTATTGCATTATTATCATTTTCTATCGTAACTTGACTTTAATCCTCGTGCTATACTTGATTCATCTGCTATCTGCACCATGTTACTTGTGCTATTACGTTCACAACTTTACATGACTCTCTCTATCATTAGTTACTCTGCCATTTAATGTATTAATTATTTAAAGCCTGCTTGAGCCTGAGATTTAAGTCCTACTGGACGTTATCGCTCACCCTTCGTTATTTGTCTTGTGTGCCTCAGATAAGTCAGACTTTGACATCACACACACCAATGGGACAGGACCAGAGTGATGAGCGACCTGGAGTCAACTCATGAAGTTACCTTAGTACCATGGAGTCTAGTAGTTATTGCTTTAGATTTATTTTCAATGTAATGATGTCATTGAGCCCTATGTATTGGCTCCGAATTAGTGGTTGTAATGGTCTCAGTGGAATTTTCAATGAAATGAAGAGTTTATTCAATTTATTGTTCAATAGATACTCTGAATTATTCAACTGTTGTACATTTTTCTCTACTATGTACTTAGTTCATGTTCTCGCCGATTTATTCCGCTGCTAAATTGGCGGGGTGTGACAGTTGGTATCAGAGCCTAGGATGTCCTTATTAGGATATTTTAGGTTCTAGGATGTTCTAGGTGAACTGCCATGACACGTGTCTAAGACACCCACCATACCTATGTGAGAGATTGGGTAAAGCTTGGGGTTATGCTAGGAGCTTAACTATTTGTACAAACACCCTAAGTTTAAGAAGAACTTAATAAATTATTATTGCTTGCAGGAGACTAGAGGAAATGGCTGGCGAGCATGCGCCAATGGTTGAATTGCAACGAACCGTACAAGGGTTGACTCACGCCCTTAACAACGTGATTCAAACAAGAGCAAGAAATGGGCCAGGAGACTTATATGGGAACTTTCAACGAATAAATCTTCCTACGTTTAATGGAACTGCGGATCCCGATGTAGCTGAAAATTGGGTAAAGGCGATGGAACGAATCTTTAGAGTCATGCAATGTTCAGAGCAGGAGAAAGTCCTTCTGGCAGCCTTCCAGTTGGACCGCGATGCTAGAGCTTGGTGGGAAGCTGTCAGTCGTCAATTACCCAACATCAACATAGAGTGGGGAGAATTTTTAGAACTCTTCACCACCAAATATTTTTCCGAAAGGATTCGTGAGAAGAAGAAACTCTTAATGGACGCCGACATGAGACCAACTCAAAGGCTAGTTCTGGCATGCCATTAAGCTGCTCAACTGCTAGAAAGAGCTCTGGAAGCAACTAAGGAGATTAAAAGGGGACCAATAAGAATGGGAAAAGAAGACATAACCATGGGATGAAGACAAATCAGCAAATGAAACATAACAAAGAGATTTCCAGAATCACTTGTCTTCATTGTCACAAGTCAGGTCATGCGGCCAAAGAGTGTTGGCGAAGCGTTGGTGCATGTTTACATTGTGGCGATTTGGAGCATCAAATGCAAGACTGCCCTCTTCTAAAGGAACCACCAACCAACACAAAAGATCTCAATTCCGTGACAAGAGGGAATCAGCCAAACGACGATAAAAGGAAAAAAAAAGAAGAGTAAGAAGAACGACATACAATTAGCCCTCATTCGCAAAGGACGATGTGAGAACTGCAATAGGATAGGCCACATATCAGAGGAATGCTGGAGAAGAATAGGCGCTTGCCTACGCTGTGGAAATCACAATCATCGCATTTCTGAGTGCCCTATACTTAAGGAGCAGGAGAAAGAGGAGCGCTCGACTGGGCAAAAGAGGCATGGCCGACTTCAAGCTGTGCAGGAAGTTGAGACCCCCGAGGAGGGTGGAGTCATGGAAGGTAATTCTAAACTTACCCTGATTACTACTTTTACCATAGTGTGACTATTTATATCTGAAGGAGTCATGGAATTTGGTGGACCAAATTCTTTTTAAGTGGGGGAGGATGTAGCAACTCGGAAAATTTAATACTTAAAAATTCAAAATAATAATTTCTTTAAAAATGAAATAATAGAAACATACGTACCATTATCGTATGTGCACGAATACATCGAAAAATTCCATAAAAATTATAAATCAACCCCATACATTATTCCTAAGTGTTCCACGAAGAAATTCGTGCAACTAAAAATCTGATTGGCCAAGCGTATGTCACAATGTGACTAATTATCTAAATTAGGAAACTAGGTCGAAAAACCGTTAACACGGAAAAAATAACACGCCCGTAAATTCAACGAACATGTTGGAGAGACTTCCAACAACATGTAATGATTACCCATTATCGGAATTGGACCAATGGACCTCCCATAGCCAAAAAATAAATTCAAGTAAGGAAAAATATATATAATAATAATAATAATAATAATAATAATAATAATAATAATAATAATCTTGAATAAATTAGAAGATGTAAAGGAAAGGTAAATAATTAGAACCCATTAAACGAAAAATGATAATGGGCTTTGTTAAATGGACCCATTAGAATTTAGTGGGCCAAAATAAGGATTTTTAAAGAAGAATAATAGGAAAATACCCTAATTTCGTAACTAAATTATTACCTAAATAGAAAAGGGATATTTAATGCATTAAATAAGAAGTTTGAGTTAGAATTGGATTCCTAAATCTACCCTAATAGGTTGGCCACGAATTTAACTCTCATACTAAACCAAATAGGAAGTGGAAAGCTTGGGAGGAGGATAGGAAAGGAGGAAATTCAGAATTAAATAGGAGTTAGAGTACTATTAGGAATTAGAAACATAACTAGCATAAATACTCTCCTAAAACCCTCATGGCCGGCCCTAGCTCATGCCAAGGAATTGCTGGACCAGGAGGAGAGGCCAAGGTGGAGGAGATTTCATGGGAAGAAGAACCTTTCAAGCTCTCAACTCCGTTCTTCAAGTTTTAGCCCTAGAAGAGAAAATTGAGTCAAGGTAGGCATTCTCATGAGAAAAATTAATGAGATTTTGACTGTAGATCGTTCCATGTACCAGGAACAATACCCTCAAGTTTCATAATTTTCCATTGAGCCAATATTTTCTTCTTGAATTTTGAAGTTCTGCAATTCTCATGACCCTGACCTTTCATCTTAAATCTTGTTCTCCATGTACACTCGACCCCATGCTATGAAACTTTTATTGAAGTTACTGATGGATGTTAGGCATCTTTTGCCCCTGAAAGCCCTAATTTTCATCCATCCTACTACTCGAATTTATTCTTTGATCTCAATTGTGTACTATTTCATGTTCCTCATGTTTAAAATAAGTGAAGCATGCCGAGATCATGTTCAACTTCAAATTCCTAATTATTGGAAGTACTCTTACATGTCTAGATCCATTTAAAACTAGTTTCATGAATTTTCATCGCTTGTGTAATTAGTTATGAGTTTTTGAATGACCCTGTGTCAAAAGATAGAAAGTTTGAACCGCAATCCAATGCACTGTCCTTTCCTTGTCGGACTCTGGTGTAGGACCTGTGAACGCGATGGCCCGATAGGCCGCGTTCTGAGGTCTGATCGCGGTAGCCATAACCGTCGCGATCTGATCGCGACATGCTACGCCGTCGCGATCTGAACGCCTGTCCTGATCGACCTATCGCTACCCTTGTAACACCCTATCGCGATCTGAAAGCCTATTCGGACAGTCCCGTCGCTTTCTGTGTAACCCCCTGTCGCGACCTGCTCTGACCCCGTCGCAACCCTTACTAGGGTGCATCGTGATCTCAGAACTTTGCATAAAAGCCCTGATTTGTGATACTCTACAATGCTTATGCCCTTGTTAAACAGTCATAAACGCAGTAAATATACTTGTTATAAATTGAACATTTAATATGGGATTTAAAATACACGCACATGACTTATTTCTATTTACGATCTCATGACACATGCACACACTTGGAACCATCCAAATATGGCTTAATCAACATGAAAATGTTACATAATATATCTGGTAATTTATGCAATTAAATTGCCTTATTTTTAAATGGACTTTACTTCGTTTATCACGATGGTTTGGAATTACCGTACCGACGCTCCACTGTTCTATAATTCCTCTAGAACGTCGAGCACTTGTTTCTATTTACACACTCTCTTGACTTAGACGAACTCTTCATCGGATACTCCTTCTGTCGGACTAGTGAATCCTTGTTCAAGGCCTCCGTAAGTCTCCTCTATCCATGGATTCCCGCATGGTCGACGAGCGGGTTGTACCCTAACACCTATGATACCCTTTAGGGATCAAACGATCCAAACGGCTATTAGAAGTTCGCTCTTACCTTGAATCATGTCGAACCTCTGGACCTGTGCATAACAGGGCCAGCGGAAGGGTAGTAAATTCCTCCCGACTGCCAACACCAAGTGCGCGTGTTGTGCAATGGTTACTATCGCTTGTTTACTCAACGTGTTACGTGCCATGTCCATTAGTTCTCATCTATACTCTACTCACTCACCTATTCACGTTCACTCTACTATCTCGTCTATTCATCTAGTGCTCTTATCTACTTCTTGGTACTCTCTATTGGCCATCAATTGCTTGTCTTCAAATAAACAAAAATAACTAATGCGTGCGCAATAGGGCCCTGATCTGGTCCTGGGAGGAGCGCCCGAAAAGTGCCATTTGCCCATGGGAGTTAACATGATCAGGATGTTGGCATTACATCCAAGTGCCATTTAATAATCAAAACAAGTGCTATATTCTCTCGTTGTCTCCGACAACAAAGTGCCATGTTCTCTCGTTGTCTTCGACAACAAAGTGCCATTTAATAATCAAAACAAGTTCTATATTCTCTCGTTGTCTCCGAAAACAAAGTGCCATGTTCTCTCGTTGTCTCCAACAACAAAGTGCCATTTAATAATCACAACAAAGTGCCATATTCCCTCGTTGTCTTCGACAACAAAGTGCTATGCTCTCTCTCGGCTATCTACGGATAACCAAAGTGCCATTTACTCTCTATATGGCCAACTACTTTCTCTCTCCTTGCTATATATATCGCTTGCTATTACTTGACACTGTCGCTTCTTGCTATTGCGTTATTATCATTTTCTATCGTAACTTGACTTTAATCCTCGTGCTATACTTGATTCATCTGCTATCTGCACCATGTTACTTGTGCTATTACGTTCACAACTTTACATGACTCTCTCTACCATTAGTTACTCTGCCATTTAATGCATTAATTATTTAAAGCATGCTTGAGCCTGAGATTTAAGTCCTACTGGGCGTTATCGCTCACCCTTCGTTATTTGTCTTGTGTGCCTCAGGTAAGTCAGACTTTGACGTCACACACACCAATGGGATAGGACCAGAGTGATGAGTGACCTGGAGTCAACTCATGATGTTACCTTAGTACCTTGGAGTCTAGTAGTTATTGCTTTAGATTTATTTTCAATGTAATGATGTCATTGAGCCCTATGTATTGGCTCCGAATTAGTGGTTGTAATGGTCTCAATGGAATTTTCAATGAAATGAAGAGTTTATTCAATTTATTGTTCAATAGATGCTCTGAATTATTCAATTGTTGTACATTTTTCTCTACTATGTACTTGGTTCACGTTCTCGCCGATTTATTCCGCTGCTAAATTGGCAGGGTGTGACATACATACTTGGGAGGTCCGAATCCAGATACAGCTGAGCATTGGGTGCATGAAATAGAAAGGGTGTTTGTCACAATGAGATGTTCACAGGCGGATAGAGTTATTCTGGCTACCTATCAGTTGAGAGGATTTGCCCAGGAGTGGTGGAGACTTAAGATGCAAACCGTGTTCACAGGACGAGCGGAAGAAACCATCACATGGCCGAAGTTTCTTGAAGTATTCAACAATACCTTTTTTTCAGTACAAATTCAGCAAGCCAAGAGGGAGCAATTCAGAACACTTCAACAAGGAAATTTGTCGGTGTTGGAGTATCAAATGAGGTTTATGGCTTTGAGCAGGTATGCACCATATGTGGTGACTAATAATGCAATGATGGTTGAGTACTTTACTCGGGGATTGAGGCTGGAGTTGCAAGATGCGGTGATTCCTCTGATGTGTGGGTCAGTGGAAGAGGCAGCCCAAAGAGAAGCAATACTAGAAAGAACCATGCAAGCCAGGCAGTCCAGCGGATCAAGATCAAGTGGTGGTAGTTTTCGACTTCTAGCAAGGGAAAGGCACCTTCGGGAGGAGCATCTTCATCGGGCTTTGGCAAATGGGGAAACAAGATAAAGAAGATATTTAGAGGCCGAGGAGGTGGCAAGCAGCAAGGATTTCAGCAAGGGCAAGGCTATAAGCCGGAGGTGGAGGAATCCCAGCGAAGCACAGCGAGGCAGCCTGTGGAATTTAGATGTTACAATTGTGATCAGTCGAGGCATTTGGCAAGGAATTGTCTGTATCCAAGAAGAGCTAGTTATGGAAGAGGAGCACCACCACAGCAGCAGCAGCAGCAGCAGCAGTCTTTAGTTGAGCGTGGTAGGGGTACACCTTACCAGAGAGGAGGAGGATGAAGACGAGTGATGGCAATCACAAAGGCTCAAGCGGAGGCGTCAAATCTGATTGAAGGTATTATACCGCTCCTTGAATTTTCTGCTAGAACATTAATTGATCCGGGTGCATCCCATTCCTTCATTTCTGAAGATTTTATCGATAGAATGGTACATCCATATGAGGAGAGGCAGTGTGAGCTTGTGGTAGAGGTACCATCTGGTGACTTCATGCTTACTACATGTTATTTGGATGAAGTTCCTATCACGATACAAGGTAACCAGCTGCCAGCTAGATTGTATGCACTACAGTTAAAAGAATATGACATGATATTGGGCATGGATTGGTTGGAAGCATATGGGGCAGTTGTTGATTGCAGAAAGAATAGAGTAATCTTCAGCCATCTAGGAGGAGATATGTTTGAGTTTTAAGATATGCCATTCTATACCCCTAAGTTTATCATTTCTGCCCTTAAGGCTAGGAAATTGATTAATGCAGGGTGTGTAGCCTATTTGGCATCAGTTAGCTTGATTGAAGTAGGCAAGACAGTAGATATGGTACCCGTTGTCAGAGAATTTGTGGATGTGTTTTCGGATGAGCTACCAGGGTTAGCACCACACAGAGAGGTGGAATTCACAATAGAGTTGTATCCAGACAGTATGTCGATCTCCAAGGCACCCTACAGAATGGCACCTGCAGAATTGAAAGAGTTAAAGAAGCAATTGCAAGAACTACTTGAGAAAGGTTTCATTCGGCCGAGTCACTCACCATGGGGAGCACCGGTTTTGTTTGTAAGAAAGAAAGATGGCAGCATGAGAATGTGTATTGATTACCGCCAGTTGAATCAGGTTACAATAAAGAATAGGTACCCACTTCCGCGAATTGATGATTTGTTTGATCAATTGCAATCAACAAGGGTGTTCTCCAAGATAGATTTGAGATCGGGGTACCACCAATTGAGGATTCGGGAGGAAGATATTGACAAGACGACATTTCAAACAAGGTATGTGCATTATGAGTTTGTGGTTATGCCATTTGGGCTAACCAATGCACCGACAGCGTTTATGAACTTGATGAACATGATTTTTCATCCGTATCTAGATCGGTTTATTGTGGTGTTCATAGATTATATTTTAGTATATTCAGCCTCAAAAGAAGAACATACAGCTCACTTGAGGGTCACATTGCAGACATTGAGGGAGCATCAGTTTTATGCAAAATTCAGTAAGTGTGAGTTTTGGCTTAAAGAAATACAGTTTTTAGGGCATGTCATTTCAGGTGAAGGTGTTGCAGTTGATCCAGTAAAGGTGGAAGTCGTTATGAAATGGGAGGAGCCAAAGACAGTGTCAGAGATCAGAAGTTTTCTTGGTATGGCTGGGTACTACAGGCGATTTATCCAAAACTTCTCAAAGATTGCAACACTAATGACAAGGCTTACTAGGAAGGGAGTGCCATTTGTATGGTCATCTGATTGCAGGCGTAGTTTCATGGAGTTGAAGAAGTGGCTCACTTCAGCACCAATATTGGAGATACCGTCAGGCCGAGGTGGTTTTGTGATATATATAGATGCATCCAGGAGAGGACTTTGGGTAGTGCTTATGCAACATGGAAAGGTGGTGGCATATACATCCAGGCAATTGAAGCGGCATGAGGAAAACTACCCCACACATGACTTAGAGTTGGCAGCGGTTGTGTTTGCATTAAAGATGTGGCGGCATTACTTGTATGGTGAAAGGTTTGAGATATTCACGAACCACAAGAGTTTAAAATACATCTTTTCACAGAAAGACTTGAATTTGAGGCAACGCAGGTGGATGGAATATCTCAAGGATTATGATTTCAGTTTGTCATATCACCCAGGTAAAGCAAATGTAGTAGCAGATGCTCTGAGCAGGAAAGCGATCATGAGTCACATGATGATGAGGGAGTGGAAATTATATGAAGATGTGACAGAAAACTCCTTGATTGTTCCAAGTAGTCAGCAGAGAGCTGTGTTGGCTAGTAGCACTGTAGAGCCGTCTTTATATTGGCAGATTATAGAAGCACAAAAAGTAGATGAGCACCTGGCTGATATTGTGAAGATGGAGGATGTCACCATAGATGATGATTGTGTTGTCCGGTTCAGGCACAGGTTGTATGTTCCAAGTGAAGCTGGTGTGAAGCAGAAAGTGTTGGAAGAAGCACATCGGTCCAAGTACACCATACACCCGGGAAGCACTAAGATGTACCAAGATTTGAAGAAATATTTTTGGTGGCCAAGCATGAAGAAGGAGAGAGCATAATTTATAGCAAGATGTTTGGTATGCCAGCAGATCAAGGAAGAGCATCAAAGGCCAGGAGGTTTGTTTCAGCCATTACCGATACCGCAGTGGAAGTGGGATGACATAGCGATGGACTTTATTGCAGGTTTGCCCAGAACGGCATCAGGTCACAACGGCATTTGGGTCTTTGTTGATAGGTTGACAAAGGTATGCAGATTACTAGCAGTTAGTATGTCATGGGCAGTGGACCGATCGGCAAGATTGTATGTTGAGAGGATTGTGCCATTGCATGGAATACCAGTCACTATTGTTTCAGACATAGATCCCAGGTTTACATCCAGCTTCTGGAGGAGTTTGTAGAGGGTTGTGGGCACACAATTGAGGTATAGTTCAGCATATCATCCTCAAACCGACGGACAGATGGAGAGGACAATACAAACTATTGAAGATATGCTTCGGGCTTGTTGTTTGGTTTGGGGAGGTGGATGGGAGCAGCACTTGGGAATGGTTGAATTTGCCTACAACAACAACTACCACACAAGCATTGGCATGGCACCGTATGAGGCACTATATGGAAGACCTTGTAGAACACCGTTAAATTGGCATGAAGTGGGTGAAAGGCAGGTGATAGGACCGGAATTGGTGCAGTAATGTGCAGAAATGGTAAAGTTCATCAAGGAGAAGCTTCAAACGACGCAGAGCAGGCAAAAGAGTTCTACAGACACACGACGTAGGCCCCTACAATTTGAGGTTGGTGATTATGTATTCCTAAGAGTTTCTCCAACCAAGGGTGTGTTGAGGTTTAGCAAGAAGGGCAAGTTAAGCTCAAGGTGTGTAGGTCGCTTCAAGATTCTAGAAAGAATTGGTGAGATAGCTTATCTGTTGGAACTTCCAGTAGATTTTACTGATGCACATGATGTATTTCATGTCTCAATGCTAAGGAGATACATCCGGGATACTTCTCAGATTGTCAGCTACACACGCAATGATTTGATGCCAGATATATCCATGCCAGAGTATCCAGTTATGATCACAGGAAGACAGACACAAAAATTGAGAAATAAAGACATTGAGCTGGTAAAGATCAGATGGGAGAATAGGCAGGGTGGTGAAGATACTTGGGAGTTGGCCGAAGAAATGTACAAGACGTATCCATACTTGTTTGAGTAAGCATTAATTTCTTTTTAGGTGATAGTTGCATATATGTTGAACTATGTTTACGCTTATCTCTTTAATTTCAAGGATGAAATTCTTTTTAGGTGATAGTAATGTAATAATTGGTACGTTTGAATCATAGATTATCGAGTTTGGGGGCCAATGTATGGCCCATTGGTAGACCATGTAGGTCTATATGTGTTTTTACAGGTTTACAGTAGCAGGTGGAAGGCTGGAGGGTTGGGCATCTCAACCCAAACAAGCCTCTGTCGGGTTCATTTAGAACGCGACGTAACCAGACGTCACGATTCTCATATGAACGCGTCCACTTGCTGTTGCCCAGATAGCAAGCCCAGAGGGGGGGGTGAATGGATTGCTAAATTCTTTTTAGAATAATTCCTGTAAATAAAACACTTCACAGAAAACACTAAGCTCGATGGTTAGAGTTAGTGTTAAACAAGACAAAGAGAACAATCACATAGACAACAAGAAATTTTATCCTGGTTCGGATCTCCTATCCCAAGGAGTCCTGCGTCCAATCCCCAAGCAACCATTTGGGATTCCACTAAACAATGGTACATTCCCCCTTAAGGACACTTACACATCCAGCAGTAGCTGGCCTTCTCTTCTCTACCATAAGAGGAATGATCCACCTGATGCAACAGGTCTTCTCTTCACACCCGAAGAGGAACACTCAGGGAGAATGAGTAAAAAGAGGAATGCCCCAAGACCAAGCTTATACACACTGCTTGAGGCAAAGTCTGAGAGACACAAGATTATCAACAATAGACTCTCTCTCAGATCTATGCAAGCTCTAAAAGGCAAGGCAATATTATGTGGAGAGCTAAGAGCTACAAAAGGTTTTTCAAAGGATGAGCTAGCTCTTGTTGTTCTTCAGGTGACTAAGATGTTCAAGCTACTCAAAGGTTGTTCCCAAAGAGTGAGAGTTGTTCTGCCTAGAGTCACCCGTCTTCTTTTTTATCTTCTTTGAAATAATTTGACCGTTGAAGTATCTATTGTCTCCTATCTTTATGTACGTTGGAGTGCCTGATCCGAAGTGTGGAGCAAGTGAGCCTACAACCATTAATGCTAGGATTGACACACACACTCATAAGGAAAGATTGTCTGAATCTTCTATCCTCTTGTCAGGTTGACAGGTCCATCTTTGCAACGTGTGTTTCTACTGGAAACCCTACATACAATAAATGCTGACGCATAGACAACTTATCTTTGTCTAAACTGTCAGTCAACATTAGTAGTCGTGTTGTATGAAGATACACCAAAAGGGAAATGCCATTATGTCATTATGTAAAGTGTGACTTTGTGTGTCATAAGCAAGATAGGTAAAGGATACATCGTGCAGAGTTTTGTACTGTCGTAATAAATGCTATATAACATAGGATACAACATGCTTTCACGGGAAGACTTGAGATCCACAAAGATTTGAAAATACATTTGAGTATCATGTGGAATGAAACTAAAGAATGTTTGAAAATAATTTAACAAAGAATATTTTAACAGCTGTCTGAAATATAATCGTTAATAGAGAGTTGATGTTTGAAGACAGACTGTGTATGGAGAGAGTCGATGTTGATATTCAATCAATGATATAATCATAAGTCAAGTGAGAATGTAATCCATGTTGAAACTAAGTCGATGTGAACATAATTCATGTATTAATGTAATGAAATCGATGTTCTGTACAGAGTCATTGTTTAACTGAAATCGATGTGTAGATGAAATCGTTGTTTGAAACGAAGTCATTTTTCAAGTAAAATCGTTGTTTCTCATGAAGTTGTTGCTCTACAGAAATCGTTGTTTAAGTGAAGTCGTTGTAGAGATAAAATCGTTGTTTCACATGAAGTTGATGTAAACATGAAGTCGTTGTTTCATATGAAGTTATTGTAAGCATGAAGTCGTTGTTTCATATGAAGTCGATGTAAACATGAAGTCATTGTAGACATGAAGTCGTTGTTTCAGTGAAACGAAATCGATGTTTCTATGAAGTCATCGAAGTCGATGTTTAAGTGAAACGAAATTGATGTTTCTATGAACTCGTTGTGGAGACAAAGTCGTGGTTTAAGTGAAACGAAATCGATGTTTCTATGAAGTCATTGTGGCAATGAAATCGATGTTTGAGTGACACGAAATCGATGTAGCAATCAAGTCGTTGTTTAAGTGAAGCGAAGTCGATGTTCTAACTATGAAGTCGTTGTAACACCAAAATCGTTGTTTTTCTTATGAAGTCGATGCTAGAGTGAAATCGTTGTTTCACTAAGGAAGTCATTCTTTAAGTGAAATAGATGTTCTTCTGAGGAAATTGTTGTGAGCTATTATATGGAAGTCAATGTATACTTAGACAAAAGAATATAGCTTTACAGAATAGTGAATGTAGGCAACTTACTGATCTTATTTGATTTAGTGCATGTAAATAAACTTCATAAAATAATGTTAGAAAGTTATTTTTAGAGTTTTGTTAATCACCAAAAATATATAATAAATAATGAATTATATGGAGATGGACTGATCATCACTTGCATTGATGGGATTTGGCACCGCTGTTACATGAGCGTCGCTGCATGCGCGCCACGTGGCACATGCAGGGACGTCGGGGTTTAAACTCGTCGCCGAGGTCTGACGCATTTCTAAACGCGGCGGGAAGACATGACGCGATTTAAACCCACTGTGTTTTGGACTCCTGCCCTTGGCCGAATAGTGTAGTTGCACTGTTCAGCTGGGAGGAATTCTGTTGCAGTTCTGAAGGGGATTTTTGGAGATTTCTAACCATTTGGTGTCCGTTCGGCGTGATTCTGGCGTGAGGAGGAACTTTGGAGCGCGAGGAATCCCCGGGTGGCGTCGGATTCACATTTCACCTGTTGGTGGGGGAATTCTGCCCTGTTTTCCTTTGTATGCATTGTGTATGTTAGGGAATGAGGTTTGGTTGTGGAAAATGGTTAAGCAGGATAGAGAGCATGCTTAGGACTTTACTTGAACTACTAAACTCCTGTTTTACATGCAAGTATGGTTCTATGTGATGATTTCCGGAATGGAAGTTCAGAAATCCCTACCTTTCACGAAGAACGAACCCCAATGGGGCCCTTCACGTCGGTTGGCCACCTCCTCCTCGCTCCTCACAAGGTCCACGATGCCACGGCACCACGCACGACCCTCCTCCTCGCCTGAAACACTCAAAGGGGAGAGGGGAGGCGGAGCACCGCCGGAGGGAGAGGGAGAAGGGAAGAAGAGAGAGAGAGGGGGGGAAGGGGTATCCGGCCAGTGCCTTAAACGTCCGGCACCCAGAACGCGACGGACCGCCCCGTCGCGTTACGGACCTTAACGCGACGGGTCAACGGACCGCGACCAGAACGCGCCCTACAAGGGCGCCGCGACAACGCGACAAGCAGTACTGACACACCTGCCACCTTGACAGGCGTCAGACGATCGGACAGCGCAACACGACAAAACACTGTCGCAACCCGTTGACCGGGCACTACAAGAATGCGACGGGCAACCCGGGCGCGACAAGAACGCGACGCACAGACTCGCAGCGACATGGATGACTGTCGCGTCGGGCAGCCCTGACTCGACACCAGTCATCCAGGACACCGGAAAGAAAGCCGGGAAGCTGGGTCTTACAGAGATAATGTTTCTTATAATAGAGGGTACAAAATAACATGTTTCCAAAAAAAAAAAAAAGATGTTTCACAAGCTAACCGCAAGTTGACTTCTCATACAGCAACATCAATAACCTTTACGTCGTTTCCCATCTTCAAGTCGACCTCACCCTTTTCCAATCTTCTATGCCTTGTTAGGACTTGCAACGAATTGCAGATATGAGATGCACATCAGGTATCTAATACCAATGCATTATCATACTTTTTTGACAAATGGAGATCAATCATGAACAAACCTGAAGCTACTCCTAGATTATGTTTTGCCTTTTCTGCGTGGTATTCCTTGTAGATTCTCTTCCAATTCCCATCTTTGCTGCAGTGCAAACACTGTCCTTTGTTGGCTCTTTCTTGGCAACCTTTGCCTTGCCCGATAGCTTGCCTTTGCCTTTGCCCTTCTTAAGGGTGTTCTTGGCCTTCCTTTTCCTGTTGGTCTCACTAACATAGAGAACTGGTTTCTCCTTTTTGATGGCACCCTCATCTTCCCTCAACATATTGAGTAGCTCAATCATGGTGGTTTCAATCTTGTTCATATTGAAATTCATTATAAATAGAGAGAAGGAATCTTGAAGGGATTGGAGTATAAGATCCATACATAGCTCATCCCCTAGGACAAGTCTTAGAGACACTAATTTCTCTATCCACTCAATCATCTTTAGGACATAGTTCTGAACCGATGTCTCCTCAGTCAGCCTAACCCGAAAGAGACTCTATTGATATCTCATATCATCGAGTTCTCCCTTCCTCCTCAAACAATTTGCAGAGATGTAGGATAATAGATTGTGCATCCATCTTCTCAAGTTACCTCTACAACTTAGGAGTCATAGAGACCAACATGTAATATTGAGCAAGACTTGAGTCTTCCTTATACTTCTTATAGTGAGCAATTTCATCCTTGCTATCCCCTTTGTAGGGAAGTGTGAAGGGGCATCAAATACATAGCAGAAGGTAATTTAAAACAAAAACACATTCCCCACAAGAATTTATCAGACTGGGATGATGTTCGAGTGCATGACTCTTATGCAATTCATACAAGGGTGAGACTTTCTCACCTAGGGGATCTAAGTGCAGATCTAGTCTCACGAATGAAGGAGCTCAAGTGACCTCCCTCTAGCGATGTCCACACGGTAGTCTCCGGTAATGACAACTCCTCCTCATCGTCGTCTCCTCCTCCCTTGTGCACCTCTGAGGTGCAGCAACAACAACATGGCCACAATAGCAGCAGCAGGTGCAGTAACGGTAGTAGCAAGAGAGGGAGAGAGCACTGCTCTCTCTCTTCTCTCCTTGGAAGAGAACCGAGAGAGAGAGAGAGAGTAGCTAGAGAGTGGAACAGTAGGAGAGAGTCGGGTGGGAGAGAGATCAACTAGTAGCTCTCTCCCACACCCTCTACCTATATAGAGGGCGGCCCAACAAATATGCATGGCCCGCACTTCGTGCGGCCATGCTGTGTATGGAATGGAGTACGAACAGCCATGTCTGTATTGACGACAATACAGGCTGTCGCCAATCATAGTTGGTGACATAATTCACTGTCTCCAACACTCTCTTGGAGACAATCGATCTTGTCGCCAGAAGTCTTGGCAAAAATCAACTGTCGCCAGGACCATCCTGGCGACATACAATCTTATCATGAAGACATTCCTGGTGACACTCGATCTTGTCTCCAAGACTGTCTCAGTGACAAATTGCCTTGTCTCTGTGTTGGGTCAAAAAAGAGCCTATTGGATAACTCTTATCCAATCCTCTACATTGTGTCGTCCCACCTTATGTGTGTGACCCTCTAGGCCCAATATCGAGCTGGTCATGAGTTCCACCTGTCAAAACCCTTCTGAATCAGAACTCTTTCTGACTTAGTGAAATATTTATTTCCATAATAATTTACTCAAGTCATCAATTGTGGACATACCAAGCTACTACGCCATAGTCCCCAGACAGTACAGGGGGATCAAACCCATTGGATCTTTTAGCCCATAGTTACCATATACCTTTAATCTCTCATCTAACTAATATCTCAGAGGCCATATGTTAGGCATGGTACTCTCAGGCCTATATGGAATCTATTTGATTCTCACTTTTATTAGATTCTCTCAGAGAACTCTTTCTCTCTCAATCTGATTGACCCTGACCAGAGATTTGCCTGAGCAAGAACACAATGGATATTTGTAACAACTTGAATTATAAAAATCATAACCATATAAGAATAAATAGGTGGAATGATTAAGTAAGGGTCCTATTAGGATTTTTAAGGTAAAAGAGCCACCAATGAAAGAAATCTTATCATGTGTGGGAATTTATATGAAAGGAGATGAGAAATTATGATTTTTGGTCAAATAATGGAGGAGTGGTGACCCAAATTTCTAGAATAAGGTAAATGGAGAACCCACTAACATAGGTAAATAAGTCATGTGAAATAATTGGTTGGGAGCCAATTGGGACCTTACTGAACCCTTCGTTCAGTAAACAATATTATTATAACCCCAGTCAGATGATTACTGGACCCTTGTTCAATAATCAATTCATCTATGACTACAATCAGATGTTACTGAACCCTTGTTTAGTAATCACTTAATTTATAATTCTAATCAGATGATTTCTATATCTTTATTCAGTAATCAGTGTGAGTACACACCAATTGAAAGGGCTATTGAACCTTTGTTTAGTAATTAGTGTGATTTGAACACCAATCGGTGTTTGGACCATCTGTAAGACCAATTGGAATGATTATAAGTCCAATCAGAACATTCTTAATGCCAATCGGAAGGATTCTGAACATTTGTTCAACAATCGATGTGATTATATCGCTAATCGGAAGGATTGTTGAACTGTTGTTCAACAATCAATGCCCATATCACTAATCGGAAGGAATTCTAAACTTTGTTTAGTAATCGATGCAACTTATATCACCAATCAGAAGAACAATCTGAACTTTTGTTCACCAATCGATGATTTGTTCACCATATGCTTTCACAACGATTAATTCTTTGTGCGATCGACTGTTCTTGGAAATTTTGCAAACTAGGTCAATTGGTTAACAAAGTTCGGCGACCAACTTCAGTAGTAGTCTTTTCCTATTGTGTGGACTGTATTATCCATTTGCCAATTTATCAGTAATCGGTGCAGTTTTTAAACATTGATTGGGCTTTTGTAAGACCCTCGAATTTCCGTCGTATTTTTCGTGTTTACGTGTGTATATTGTGCTTGTGTATGTATGTACATAATTACGTGGGTATTGAAATAGTATAGTTACGTATGCATGTGTTTATATTAAGTATAAATAATGTACTTATTGCATGATGGTAGTGTGGATACGATACTATATGTACATTGCATGTATATATGTCCGGTATGCATGGTTTTCTGCATAAATTAGGGTTCTGGCCGAAGGCCCTATTGGCGTCAATCCCCAGGCCGTTGAGGTGGTGTTAGCGTCCAGACCTGGACGCCAACCCTAGCTCCGGCGTCCAGCGATCTGGACGTCGACTTCTCTGGCCTGCATGCGCAGCAGAGCTGCTATCTTCTGAAGCAAGGCATGGCAACCATTGGGGGGATGTCCCCCAACGGCTCTGAACATGTCTAATCGGTATGGTGAGTGGGTGAGGGGTTCTCCTACATCCTGAACCCGAATTGGCCTCTCCCCACTTCTCACTTTCACCCTTGCAAGAGGAGAAAAGAGGAGAGAAAACCCTAGAGCTTTCTGTGAGAAAACCCCATTTGTGAACCCCAAATCCGACCCCTTGGAGGTTCATTTGGAGATCTTCTGCAACAAGGAGGAAGCTGAAGCATAAGGGAAGGCCTCCCCATCATCCCCTCGGCGTGGAGATCAACCAGGAGCTCGGAGGAAGGCGATCTGGAGGGTTCTGCAACTTCTTGGGACTGCCCAAGGAGGTCTTCACCAAGCCTCTAAACCCTTAGAAGAATTTTTGAAAGGCAAGTGACCTATCTATGGTATCCCCGTATGAGTCTAGGAGGTTTTATAATTTTTATGGAATTTCCCTCGAGTCCTAGACCCTCCATTTCACCCAAATTTCAGAGCTCGGGTCTGTGTTTCTGCACAGACCTGAGTAAACGGCAAGGTCCCTGGACGCCCAGTTCTCCTTGGCGTGACTCTGAGTCAGCGGCCAGAGACCGCCGTCTAGTTCTTCAGGACAGAACAGTGAGCTGTTCTGTCCCTTCTATACGTTAATTTCGTTATGATTTTCGTGATGAGGATATATGGTATTTCTATAAGCTATGTATATTGTGCATTGTGGTTGTGGATGAATGTGGTGTGATGGTGAATGTGGGGCAATAATGTCTTGTAGACTTGTGAGCATAACTTGTGGAAAAATTTTGCGAATCAATGTTCCATGATTAGGATTAGTTGAATATCTTGTTTTCAGTCTATTCATGAAGATTTGTGGGGCATGTATGTAGATTCTGAAATTTTGGAAATTATGCATGCTTGTGGAATCGTAAATAAAGTTCGGTTCGGTAAAGTTAAAAACATGCAAAAGCGGTTGTGGTAATTGATTTATAGATGTATGAATTAGGATGAAGTTGTATTCTGAAATCATGCATTAGTATTTTCTGTGCAAAACAGTAAGTGGATGAATTTCAAATGTGTTAGACCCATGTTAGCTTAAATTGTGAATAATATGCTAATTAGGTATTTGATTTTCTGTAAATCCTATTTAGCTCAGAAAAATCTGAAAAATTGAGGGTATGATTTGGAACCCGAAATCAGCATGTGGTTAAAATTTCAGGTCAATTGGAACAGTAAATAAAAAGTTATGTGTTTTCATGTAAATTGTGAATAATTCGTATATATATGATCGTAATGTGATTTTATTTTGTTTAAAACAGCATGATGGGTGTGTTTACTATGTGTTAAATCTTGAAAACTCTGTAGTACCATGTTAGGAAAAAAAACAGAGGTGTTCATGTGAGTAAGAAAGTGTGAATGAAATGAAGAGTGCCAAGTGTAAAACCATGTGTAAAACGTTAAATGTGTAAAAGTGTAAACTGTGCCAATGTGATACTGCTTCCGAGAAGGCAGTGGAGCTGTATCAGGGAAAAGTCCCCCTGAGAAAGTTCATTGTGTTAAGTGACCCTAAGGGCATTAGGGGGAAATCCTGGAGGTGGACAAGTACCACTGGTTAGGGTGGAGACTTGTTCTCCCGGTCTGCGCAGTCCAAGAGTCACCATTGCATTGCCTAGATGGTGCCTATGTGTTATGTGATGTGAATGTGTCCTTCTTTGGTGGTTTGGACTATGTGTCACGGCACTAAAATATGTGTAAAGTGTAATGTGTAAAGTGTATGTGACCATGTGTAAATGTGTATGTGTAAAGTGTAACCATGTGAAAAGAGGAAATTGTGAAAAAGGAAAATGTGAAAATCTAGATGTGCAATGTGTTATTGAAACCATGTGAGGCTAAATCTGAAACCATGTGAATTCAGAAAATGCATGTTATCCTTCTTGTGTTATGTGTGCAAAGTGTTTAGAACCCATGATAGGGACAACAAATGAATATGTGTGCAAGATGGCATGATGGATTGTTCATATGTTATGTTCTAAGCCACATTGTAGCTTCCATGTGTAGGTTTATAGTCTTTGAACCATGTGAAATCAGCAACCTAAAGCATGTTAAAAAGTTATGTATGTACTTAAGAACATGTGGAATCCATGCTAACTATGTTCCCCGTTCATGTATGTAAATTGTCCATGTTGATAACTCTCATGTTTGGTTCTTTATAAGGTTAAAGTTCATAAGTGAATGGATTAGAGACCATGTGATAGGTGAATGTTATATTTTTGAAATCTGAAAGCATGCGTTATGTATAAAATTGTAGAACCTTCATGATAGGTTGAAAACTTAAATGGACTAGCATGCTATGTGTTGCTAATTGTATGTGCTTGTAGAAACCACTAGGACTTGTACGTGTATATCATGTATAGTGTTACTTGCTGAGTCTCTGGACTCACTCCTTGCTTCGGCGTACAGGTGTAGTTGGTGACACGACACCGTTGGAGGAGACGGTGGAGACGGACTCCGAGCGCGGAGACTAGTTACTTGGAGCTTCCTTTGTGATTGTGTACTTCGTCGTATGTACTTGAACATTGTATTAGGATTATCTTGAAAAGAATGTAATATGTGGACATTTTGTATTTCTATTTCAGCAATTTAAATCATGTGAAATTTTAGTTCCTTTTTGCAAATTGTAAACTGCATGTATGTTTAATGTGGATGATGAATGAATGGAGATAGTTCTCTTTTACTTCCGCTACTCTGTTATATATATTCGCGTGTATCTCAGCTGTTTGTATCGTTGGGTAAATGTCCCACTGTGAGGACTCTCGCTATATCGACGTGGGTCGGTATGACCGTACCGGTATAATGAGGGCCGTCACAGAGATTGGTATCAGAGCGACCGGTTGAGATTACACATGAATATAACTAAGTCATCATCCCCATTGCATGCTAAGTATGTCCACATGTGTAGAAAACACTAATAAGAAGTGAAAAATAGATAAGAAAATGGTTAGAAAACTTAGTAACCTAGCTCTAATAGTGGCTGAAATTTTATTACAGCCATGGCTTCCCGTGGACGACGTGGAGGTGCGCCAGCTCGCGACGACGAGCAGAGGCGTGAGGAGCGGGCGGAGCAGCAGGCCCCGGCCCCACAGGGTCCTGTGCTTCCCCCACCACCGCCAGTGGATTATGGGTGTTCATGCAAGGTCTGGTGCAAGCCATGCAGACCCAGGCACACACTCAGGCAGCACTCCAGGCCCAGTTGGAGGCCCAGGTAAAATAATAAAACAACTAAGTAGTCTGCTATTTGAATTGTATGATATTGTGTTTATTGTATATTGCTTGTTGTTTAATGTAGCAGGCTCAGGCCCCAGCTCAGGACCGTGGTGGACTTCCATCATGGAGCGGTTCAAGAGGATGACCCCACCCTCTTTTAAGGGGGAGAGTGATCCGCTAATAGCAGAAAGCTGGATGAGGGAGATCGAGAAAATCTTCCGAGCTATCAGGTGTCCTGACGAGGACAGGGTGACCTTAGCCACCTACATGCTACAGGTATGCTTTCGTTTATGCTTGAATGTTGGTTGTTATTTGTTAGTTAGAGCTTATGAAGGTGTGTTGCAGGAGAGAGCTGATGTATGGTGGTCCTCCCTACTGCGTACGCGCTTCGAGGACGGAGCAGTAGATGTGGCGTGGGACGCGTTCGTGAGGCTCTTCCGAGCCAAGTTCGTCCCAGAGCACGTCCAGGACAAGATGGAGCAAGAATTCCTTTCCCTGACGCAAGGATCGATGACCGTCCTGGAATACGAGGCAAGGTTTTCTGAACTCTCTAAATATGCACCGCACATAGTAGAGGATGAGCGCAGGAAGACCAAGAAATTCGTGATGGGTCTCAAACCATCCCTGAGGACGAGGCTCGTGGCGTTCGACCACCGCACGCTAGACGAGGCCCTCAGCGCAGCCTGCAGACAGGAGGGAGAAATGGAGCAGTATCTAGAGGAGAAGAAGGCTTCGCAGAAGAGGCCGGCAGCGACTTTCCAGCGGCAAGACAAGAGGAAGACGGTGTACCAGACACCGCAGAAACAAGTGGCAGTCAGCAACTATCAGGTACCCTCTGTACGTTCCCCCGGTGCGAAGAAGGAGTGTCCCCATTGTGGGAAGACCCATGGAGGTTCGGAGTGTTGGTTAATAGCGGGTAGATGCCTAAAGTGTGGGAGCAGCGACCACAAGATCAAGGATTGCCCGAGGCTTCAGCAGGAAGCTCAGCGAGGAGCGCCAGTACCAGCAGTAGCGGCAGCCGCGCCAGCTACAGGACGACCAGGAAGGCCTCGAGCCCCAGCTCGAGTGTTTGCTTTAGCTCGTGAGGACGCCGAGCAGGCGGAGCATGTCACCGAAGGTACAGTTTTACTTTTCGGTGTGCACGCTCGGGTTTTGTTTGATACGGGTGCTACTCACTCGTTCATTTCCGAGCGGTTCGCTAGGCAGTTAGCCCTAGAGTCAGGCATAGAGTCTGAGGAGTTAGAGGTCCCTTTGTCTGTGCACACCCCTGCGGGCACGGTATCGACTAGGAAGTGCATTCCGTCGTTACCTGTGTGCATTGAGGATAGATTCCTAGATGGGTGTTTCTTCTTGCTAAAGATGAAGGACTATGATTGTATCTTTGGTCTGGATTGGCTAGAGGAGCACTATGCGTTAGTGGATTGTCGTAGGAAGAAGATTGTTTTCCGCATTCCTGGTGAGGATGAGTTCTCTCATCCTTGCCAAAGAACTTAGCGGGGAAGTTAGTCATCTCTGCCATGAAGGCGATGCGTATGGTGAACAAGGGTTGTGACGCATTTCTTGCCAGCGTTATGCTAGTACCCGATGCTGGTTCGTCACTGACTCTTGCAGAGATCGATGTGGTGCAGGACTTTCCAGATGTCTTTCCGATGACTTGTCTGGATTGCCACCGGATAGGGAGATAGAGTTCACTATAGAGTTGCTTCCAGGCACCTCTCCTATCTCGAAGGCCCCATATCGGATGGCCCCTGCAGAATTAGCCGAGTTGAGGAAGCAATTGCAGGAATTGCTCGATAAGGGATTTATTCGCCCCAGTGTTTCCCCTTGGGGCGCACCTGTATTATTCGTCAAGAAGAAAGACGGGTCACTTCGGTTGTGCATCGATTATAGGAAGCTAAACCAGGTGACTGTGAAGAACAGGTATCCCTTACCTCGGATTGATGATCTGTTTGACCAGTTGCGAGAGGCATCAGTCTTTTCCAAGATTGACTTGCGATCTGGTTATCATCAGTTGAAGATTAAGAGTGAGGATGTGTCCAAGACGGCATTTAGAACCCGTTATGGACATTATGAGTTTTTGGTTCTTCCTTTCGGATTGACCAACGCCCCTGCAGCGTTCATGGATCTCATGAACCGGGTGTTTAGTCCGTATTTAGATAGCTTTGTTGTTGTGTTTATTGATGACGTGTTGGTCTATTCTCCGGATGAGGCCACACATCGTCAGCATTTGAGGTTAGTGTTAGAGGTTCTCCGTGAGCACAAGCTGTATGCAAAGTACAGCAAGTGCGAGTTCTGGTTGCGCGAGGTTCACTTTCTCGGGCATGTTATCTCCGGCGCTGGTGTAGCTGTTGATCCAGCAAAGATCCAGGCAGTTATGGATTGGGATGTTCCCAAGACTCCTTCGGAGATTCGTAGTTTCCTTGGGTTAGCTGGTTACTATCGGCGATTCATTGAGGGTTTCTCATCCATCGCCGCCCCTATGACAAAGCTGACCAGAAAGGGTGAGAAGTTTGTATGGTCCGAGGCATGTGAGCGCAGCTTTCAGCTATTGAAGGCTAAGCTTACTTCTGCTCCGGTATTGGTATTGCCCAGTGGTCTAGAAGGCTTTGCCATTTATACGGATGCATCTCGGATTGGTTTAGGCTGTGTGCTCATGCAGCAAGAGAGGGTAGTAGCTTATGCTTCTCGTCAGTTGAAGGAGCATGAGAGGAACTATCCGACTCATGATTTAGAGCTAGCAGCTGTGGTTCATGCACTAAAGATCTGGAGGCACTATCTTTATGGTGTCAGATTTGAGGTGTTTACCGACCACAAGAGCTTGAGGTATCTTTTCTCCCAAAAGGAATTAAACCTGAGGCAGAGAAGATGGATTGAGTTCTTGAAGGACTATGACTTCGACCTTCAGTATCATCCTGGAAAGGCGAACGTCGTAGCGGATGCTCTTAGTAGGAAGAGGTCTTCGCTCCAGCAGGATTGGAAGATGTTGGAGGATGCAGCGTGCTCTATGACCGAGTTAGAGCCATCGTTGTGTCAGGCTTTTGTAGCTCAGCTATCCCTTAGATCCTCAGTCTTGGATGAGGTGATTGAGCAGCAGAAAGCCGATCCTAGATTGTTAGAGTTAGTGGGTAAGGCGGGCATTGCTCGTGATGAGG
This sequence comes from Colocasia esculenta, assembly GCA_014218235.1. Lineage (NCBI taxonomy): Eukaryota > Viridiplantae > Streptophyta > Magnoliopsida > Alismatales > Araceae > Colocasia > Colocasia esculenta. The sequence continues at coordinate 19,004,406 of CM024762.1, read as the reverse complement.
ACGGTGTGATTAGATTTCAGCACCGCGTTTGTGTCCCCGATGTAGTAGATGTTCGTGAGCATGTGTTAGCGGAGGCTCATAGATCGCGATTCTCTATTCATCCGGGTAACACTAAGATGTATCAAGACCTGAAGAGATCATTTTGGTGGTCCGGCATGAAGAAGGATGTTGCGGATTATGTGTCTAGATGTCTAGTATGTCAGCAGGTGAAAGCCGAGCGGCAGCGACCATCCGGCCTTATGCAGAGGATGGATATCCCCGTATGGAAGTGGGAAGCTGTCACTATGGATTTCGTATCGGGTTTGCCTCGATCTAGAAGGGGCAATGACTCGATTTGGGTAGTTGTAGATAGATTCTCGAAGACTGCTCATTTCTTGCCTATGAAGAAGAAGCAGTCAGTAGAGAGCTTAGCTAGATTGTATGTTAGCGGTATCGTTAGATTGCATGGTGTGCCGAAGTCGATCATTTCGGATCGAGATCCGAGATTCACTTCGAGATTGTGGAAGGGTCTTCAGGATGCGTTAGGTTCGGAGCTTAAGCTCAGTTCGGCGTTTCATCCCCAGACCGATGGACAGTCCGAGAGGACTATCCAGACGCTCGAGGATATGTTGAGAGCGTGTGTTCTGGATTGGAAAGATGATTGGGAGCGTCATTTACCTCTTGTGGAGTTCGCATACAACAACAGCTTTCATGCTAGTATTGGAATGGCTCCATTCGAGGCGTTGTATGGTAGGCCCTGCAGATCTCCTTTATGTTGGGAGGAGACTGGTGATAGGCAGTTGATCGGACCGGAGTTGGTTCAGGAAACTTCGGATAAGATTCAGCTTATCAGGAAAAGGCTTGTTGCGGCACAGGATAGGCAGAAGAGTTATGCCGACAACAGGAGAAAGGATTTGGAGTTCGAGGTTGGCGATCATGTCTTCTTGAAGATATCGCCTACTCGTGGAGTTGTCAGATTTGGCAGGCATAGCAAGCTAAGCCCTAGGTTCATTGGCCCATATGAGATTCTCAGACGTTTGGGCAACGTGGCGTACGAGCTAGCTTTACCCCCAGCTTTGGCTAGCGTTCACCCGGTATTCCACGTATCTATGCTCAGGAAGTATGTCCGAGATCCGTCTCATGTGATTAGTCATGAGCCAGTGGAGATCCAGCCAGATCTTTCGTATGTCGAGCAACCAGTAGCCATTCTTGACCGGAAGGTTCAGCATCTCCGGAACAAGAGTATCGCGTCGGTGAAAGTTCTATGGCGGAACTTCTCACGTGAGGAGGCTACGTGGGAGCTTGAGGATGCGATGAAGAAGAAGTATCCCCTTTTGTTTGAGTAGTGTCGTTCTAACTTCGAGGACGAAGTTTCTTTAAGGGGAGAGGGTGTAAGACCCTCGAATTTCCGTCGTATTTTTTCGTGTTTATGTGTATATTGTGTTGTGTATGTATGTACATAATTACGTGGTATTGAAATAGTATAGTTACGTATGCATGTGTTTATATTAAGTATAAATAATGTATTATTGCATGATGGTAGTGTGGATACGATACTATATGTACATTGCATGTATATATGTTGGTATGCATGGTTTTCTGCATAAATTAGGGTTCTGGCCGAAGGCCCTATTGGCGTCAATCCCCAGGCCGTTGAGGTGGTGTTAGCGTCCAGACCTGGACGCCAACCCTAGCTCCGGCGTCCAGCGATCTGGACGTCGACTTCTCTGGCCTGCATGCGCAGCAGAGCTGCTATCTTCTGAAGCAAGGCATGGCAACCATTGGGGGGATGTCCCCCAACGGCTCTGAACATGTCTAATCGGTATGGTGAGTGGGTGAGGGGTTCTCCTACATCCTGAACCCGAATTGGCCTCTCCCCACTTCTCACTTTCACCCTTGCAAGAGGAGAAAAGAGGAGAGAAAACCCTAGAGCTTTCTGTGAGAAAACCCCATTTGTGAACCCCCAAATCCGACCCCTTGGAGGTTCATTTGGAGATCTTCTGCAACAAGGAGGAAGCTGAAGCATAAGGGAAGGCCTCCCCATCATCCCCCGGCGTGGAGATCACCAGGAGCCCGGAGGAAGGCGATCTGGAGGGCTTCTGCAACTTCTTGGGACTGCCCAAGGAGGTCTTCACCAAGCCTCTAAACCCTTAGAAGAATTTTTGAAAGGCAAGTGACCTATCTATGGTATCCCCGTATGAGTCTAGGAGGTTTTTATAATTTTTATGGAATTTCCCTCGAGTCCTAGACCCTCCATTTCACCCAAATTTCAGAGCTCGGGTCTGTGTTTCTGCACAGACCTGAGTAAACGGCAAGGTCCCTGGACGCCCAGTTCCTCCTTGGCGTCACTCTGAGTCAGCGGCCAGAGACCGCCGTCTAGTTCTTCAGGACAGAACAGTGAGCTGTTCTGTCCCTTCTATACGTTAATTTCGTTATGATTTTCGTGATGAGGATATATGGTATTTCTATAAGCTATGTATATTGTGCATTGTGGTTGTGGATTGAATGTGGTGTGATGGTGAATGTGGGGCAATAATGTCTTGTAGACTTGTGAGCATAATTTGTGGAAAATTTTGCGAATCATTGTTTCATGATTAGGATTAGTTGAATATCTCGTTTTCAGTCTATTCATGAAGATTGTGGGGCATGTATGTAGATTCTGAAATTTTGGAAATTATGCATGCTTGTGGAATCATAAATAAAGTTCGGTTCGGTAAAGTTAAAAACATGCAAAAGCGGTTGTGGTAATTGATTTATAGATGTATGAATTAGGATGAAGTTGTATTCTGAAATCATGCATTAGTATTTCTGTGCAAAACAGTAAGTGGATGAATTTCAAATGTGTTAGACCCATGTTAGCTTAAATTGTGAATAATATGCTAATTAGGTATTTGATTTTCTGTAAATCCTATTTAGCTCAGAAAAATCTGAAAAATTGAGGGTATGATTTGGAACCCGAAATCAGCATGTGGTTAAAATTTCAGGTCAATTGGAACAGTAAATAAAAAGTTATGTGTTTTCATGTAAATTGTGAATAATTCGTATATATGATCGTAATGTGATTTTATTTTGTTTAAAACAGCATGATGGGTGTGTTTACTATGTGTTAAATCTTGAAAACTCTGTAGTACCATGTTAGGAAAAACAGAGGTGTTCATGTGAGTAAGAAAGTGTGAATGAAATGAAGAGTGCCAAGTGTAAAACCATGTGTAAAACGTTAAATGTGTAAAAGTGTAAACTGTGCCAATGTGATACTGCTTCCGAGAAGGCAGTGGAGCTGTATCAGGGAAAAGTCCCCCTGAGAAAGTTCATTGTGTTAAGTGACCCTAAGGGCATTAGGGGGAAATCCTGGAGGTGGACAAGTACCACTGGTTAGGGTGGAGACTTGTTCTCCCGGTCTGCGCAGTCCAAGAGTCACCATTGCATTGCCTAGATGGTGCCTATGTGTTATGTGATGTGAATGTGTCCTTCTTTGGTGGTTTGGACTATGTGTCACGGCACTAAAATATGTGTAAAGTGTAATGTGTAAAGTGTATGTGACCATGTGTAAATGTGTAAGTGACATGTGAATGTGTATGTGTAAAGTGTAACCATGTGAAAAGAGGAAATTGTGAAAAAGGAAAATGTGAAAATCTAGATGTGCAATGTGTTATTGAAACCATGTGAGGCTAAATCTGAAACCATGTGAATTCAGAAAATGCATGTTATCCTTCTTGTGTTATGTGTGCAAAGTGTTTAGAATCCATGATAGGGACAACAAATGAATATGTGTGCAAGATGGCATGATGGATTGTTCATATGTTATGTTCTAAGCCACATTGTAGCTTTCATGTGTAGGTTTATAGTCTTTGAACCATGTGAAATCAGCAACCTAAAGCATGTTAAAAAGTTATGTATGTACTTAAGAACATGTGGAATCCATGCTAACTATGTTCCCCGTTCATGTGTGTAAATTGTCCATGTGATAACTCTCACGTTTGGTTCTTTATAAGGTTAAAGTTCATAAGTGAATGGATTAGAGACCATGTGATAGGTGAATGTTATATTTTTGAAATCTGAAAGCATGCGTTATGTATAAAATTGTAGAACCGTCATGATAGGTTGAAAACTTAAATGGACTAGCATGCTATGTGTTGCTAATTGTATGTGCTTGTAGAAACCACTAGGACTTGTACGTGTATATCATGTATAGTGCTTGCTGAGTCTCTGGACTCACTCCTTGCTTCGGCGTACAGGTGTAGTTGGTGATACGACACCGTTGGAGGAGACGGTGGAGACGGACTCCGAGCGCGGAGACTAGTTACTTGAGCTTCCTTTGTGATTGTGTACTTCGTCGTATGTACTTGAACATTGTATTAGGATTATCTTGAAAAGAATGTAATATGTGGACATTTGTATTTCTATTTCAGCAATTTAAATCATGTAAATTTTAGTTCCTTTTTGCAAATTGTAAACTGCATGTATGTTTAATGTGGATGATGAATGAATGGAGATAGTTCTCTTTTACTTCCGCTACTCTGTTATATATATTCGCGTGTATCTCAGCTGTTTGTATCGTTGGGTAAATGTCCCACTGTGAGGACTCTCGCTATATCGACGTGGGTCGGTATGACCGTACCGGTATAATGAGGGCCGTCACAGCTTTTTTTGTCTTCTAATCATGGAGAATGTCGACTCTTGTAATGGTAGGAGTCAACTTGTGAACTAATAAGAAGATAGGTGTCGACATATGTATGGGTGTGTGTCGACAATGTTGAGAAAGTTGACTTGTGCGCCAGGGGAGTCGACTGTTGGTGTTGGTAAAAGTACCAATACCCATGTATGGCCCAGGTAAGGTGGGTCCATCCTTTTCCAGACAAAGTCAACATTAGGTATGGGTGGAGTTATGGCCTAGTACGACAGATCTTTGGCTATCTATCCTCTTGTACTAACTTTGAATAAATAAAAATGGGTTCTAATGAGACAAAAGCCTTAGTAATGCCTTATATGACTCTCCCTTGGCCATCCCAAAACCCCTCTGAACACTTCTGGCCATGGGAAGGAAAAGCTTGGAGTTGAAATGTGACGGTCCTCGCCGTTCAGGCCCGTTAACCCAATAACATGTCCGACACGACTCCGTCTCCCGCGATCGGGCCGTAGCCTCGCAAGGGATATCAACCACACATGTTCGTGAAAATATAAAAGAACACGTTGAACACATATAAGATTTCATTTCTCACACATATCCACATGAAATGTATATATTCTGTTCCATAATGTCATCTTTAAACAAAGTACAACAGCTCGGGACAAACCCCCAAGGCTCCACAAGTAAAAGACATTACTCTGCTGGTGACGAAGGCCCGACTCCACTACGGTGTTGACCGGAACTAGAAGAGGGACGAGAACCCTCTTGCTCTCCTTCACCTGGAAGAAGAAGGGGTGAGCGTCACGAGTCACTAGCTCAGTAGGGCAACTCCCCCAAAGCCGAGAAACACAATATACAACAAATATAAATAACAATGCTGTAAAATAGTTAACATATAACAACACCTATGCATGATGCTAGAGCTGTAAGTAAATAAACGACAAACCACGTACATGTGTATAAGATACAGAAGGGCATGCCACACACGGGTCACGAGAACTGGCTGGTAACACCAGCCACAGACCCAGACAAACAACACAAGTACACCTCTCAGTCTCACAGCCACGAACGTAAGGTCCAGCCGCAGCTCCACCTCTATAAAGTCAAGAATCTTGGAGACAAACCAACACCACACCTGCATACTACACTACTGCAGGTTGTGTTCTTGTTGTCTAAAAGGTGACAGAACCAGCCATTGCGATTCATGTGAACGTGATGGTCAGGATTGTCGTGATTCAGACCTTAAGGCAGCAGGTAAGTCTGTCGTGATTTAAGTAAAAAGGCGGCTTCTGTGTTGGACACGTTTTAGAATGTGGCCACCCGACCCCTGGGGCTTTATGGCTTGTCTGTCTAGTTTCGGTCCTACACTACGTGGGTTGTATTAGCAATGCAATGTAGGGTCTATATGGGTTGTGTCGGCTTATACGATGATTGATAACGATGGGTTTTGCTTGGAAATGTGTGCATAGCAATTTGGGTTGTCACGCCTTCCGTAGTTACGTCTCCAGTCGATTACCCTAGCACCGGGTGCTCAGGGCTTGTCCCGGTACGAGAGTACCGTCAGGGTTTGTGTCGTCTCCCTAGACACCCTCACTCCTGAGTTTGAGTTGTACATCCGGCTTAGGGAAAGATGACAGGGGATAGCGACTCGTGTTTGTGGGTGTGCGGTCGCTTGTAGTGCGTTCTTGGTTGGGGGACGGACACCGGTAGACGTACTGGTCCCCAACTAGTCCTGTTTCCAGTGCCTCACTTTAAGGTTCTCGGCTGGAGTCCCTAAAGGTGTCAGGCTTGGAAGTACAACTGAAATCTCTATTCAGAAGGCCAACTTCAATTCAATGGAGGCATGTGCAAGGATGCCATTACATAGTAGAAATAAAAAAAATGGAAGGGAAGATAGAGGGAGGAATATAAAAAGCTAAAAAAATGCTCCTCGTAGTAAGGAAATAAGCTTCTTTACATCACCCAGACTCACTCTCTCTCTTTCCTTCTACCCACTCTCACAAGAAAACAAAAAAAATTAGGATGGTCGCCTCCTCTCACCCTCTCTTGAATGCATCGGCAGATGGAAGAGATGGTGATGAGAAGAACAGGAGCAAGGCGGCGACTCTCCCTTTCACTAGAACGTAGCAGATTGTGATAAGTGCATATTTTTATATTTATTTTATCACACATGTTATATTTTTTGGGCTTCAATGGAAATACTTATGCATATTATGTTGTTGATTTAAATCTCACACTACAATTTGGATTTCATGCATTGGAAGTTAAAAAATACTAAGTGAATTTGGGAGAGGTGCACGATTGTTGGAGCATGTATATCGGTTTATTTTCTCTATATTTATTTGTTCTATTTTATCATATTTGTACTATTTTATCATATTCTTAACCAGTACATCAGAGAACACGTGTGTGTGAGTTGTAGTCACCGAACTAGCTCGTAAACAGTTTGATCTACGTGTGTGTGTGGACCGTGGACGTAGGATACACAAGTTGTGTACTCCGAACCACATAAATCTTCGTGTCTTGTGGTTTGAACGTTTCTACGTTAGATGGTTGATAGGCACGTTGTCTTTACACACGTTAGATAGATTACTCTTTCATCTACAGATCACCAACACACATCTAAGTCTTACTTTGATTCTATTGCAAATTCAGAAAGTCTGTGTTGTGATTAAAAGGGTTGTATTAAATTTTAATAGACAGTAATCTATTCAACCCTCCCTTCTAGATTACCATATAGGGAATTCCGCAACCTTTCAATTGGTATCAGAGCCGAGTTTCTCCGATTTACTATCTTACTTATTTGATCTTACGATCAGGAGATTCACAGTCTAATAGAATCTAACAAGGGGTACATGGCCGAGGGACACTCAGTGACCAGGCCACCCTTCTTTGATGGCACTGACTATCCATATTGGAAAAATCGTATGCAGGTGTTTCTGAGAGCACAAAACTACGAATTGTGGAAAATAGTCAGCAAAGGAGCATACTCCCTACCTCAGGATGAAGATACTTGGACCAAGGACCAGATCGCAAAGGGGACACTCAATTGGAGCGCCCTCAACATGATGCAGTGCGCGGTCCACCCCAAGGAATACTCAAGAGTCTCCACGTGCACCTCAGCAAAAGAGATGTGGGACAAACTTGAGTTGATCTACGAAGGTACGTCTCAAGTAAGGGAATCCAAGGTAAGCATGTTGGTTTCAGAATATGAAATGTTTAAAATGAATAATGATGAAACCATCTCTGACATGTTTGCAAGATTCATGCTTATTATAAATGGTCTAAAGGGTCTTAAGAAAGAATACTCAGAAAGTGATTTGGTGAGGAAGATACTTCGGTCTCTTCCATCCTCATGGAACACCAAAGCCACTATCATTGAGGATTCTAAAGATCTCTCTATAATGAAAGTGGATGAATTGATTGGTTCTCTAATGACCTATGAACTCAATGTTAAAAGAAAGGAAACTGAAGAGAACCCAAGAAAGTCTATTGCCTTAAAAGCATCAAGAAAAATTCTTCAGGTTCCAAAAAGGATGCTCAACAGGAAAGCAATGAGTCTGAAACCTCCAGTGATAGTTAGAATGATGAGATGGCCATGCTCACTAGACAGTTCAAAAAATTTCTGAAATTTAAAAGGAGAGGTTCAGGTAACTCTAAAGCTTTCCAAAAGAAAGATTTCTCAAATAGATTTGATTCCACTAACAAAAATCTGATGTTGTTTGTTATGAGTGCAAGAAGCAAGGGCACATGAGAGGAGAGTGCCCCGAGCTCAAGAAAAAACTGAAGAAAGACAAATTCACCTTCAAGAAAGCCAAGGCAATGATGGCCACTTGGAGCGACGAAGACGAAGATGAAAACAGTCAAGCTACCTCGAGAGATGATGAAGTTCAGTGTCTCATGGCACGAAGTGATGACTCCAACGAGGTAAACTCTTCCTTTGAAACTTATTCTGTTAATGAATGGGAAGAAGCTTACACTGTCTTATTTGAAAATTTCCATGAATTTAAGTCTGAAAATAAAGCACTCAAGAAGAAAATCAATTCCCTTGTTCATGAAACTAACAATAATGAACAGATTCAATCCTTGAATAAGGAAATTGAAATGATGAAAATTGATGAACAAACATACAGTGAGGAAATGGATAGCATGGAACTTAAACTCCAAGAAGTTCAAAAGGAAAAAGGTGATCTAATGAACTCCCTTGAGTCTCTTCAAAGTGAGCATGAAAAGTTAAAGGAAAAATTGGAAAGAGTTGAAAAAGAGATAAAAGGAAAATCTGAAGCCCTTAAACGGAAAACAGAATCTAGATGCAATTTTAGGATCCAATGTTTTTGTTGCAAGGCATGGGATAGGGTATCAACCAGTAAAATAAAAAGAAATTGGCAAAAATCTGTTAACCTCTTTCATTGATCCTAGCCCATGTTCAAGCAAACAAAACCCTTCAAAGAACAAGAAAAATCAAACCAAGGGTAAGAAACAGGAACCTAAAGTCAATAAGTTTGTTGCAAGTCAAAGTAAAGAATTTGCCACAGGCCCCAAACAGGGCTGTCGACAGGACAAACTTCAAGATCCCAAAGCTAGACTAACAAGGCAACAAAAAGGAAAAATGCCTATGCATGCTCCAAAGAACATCAAGCCTACTGTTGTCAATAAACCATCATCATGCAATATCTGTAAAAAGATTGGGCACAATGAAAAACAATGCTGGAACAATCCAAATAAACAAAAATTCAAACAAGTTTGGATTCTGAAGCATTTACTATTTGGCATGAATGATACATTGGCACCCAAAGTAATTTGGGTACCAAAACCTCTTGTCTAATCCACATGTGCAGGAATGCCTAGCAGCCCACAATCAAAACAAATGGTACTTGGATAGTGGCTGCTCGAGGCACATGACGGGCGACAAAGGAAAATTTTGTTTGCTCATGGAAAAAGATGGAGGTCAAGTCATTTTTAGAGGCAACAATAAAGGCCAGATTATCGGCTCAGGTAAGGTTGGTAAGTATGCCTCTAACTCAATAGACAATGTATTGCTTGTTGATGGCCTTCATCATAATTTGCTTAGCATAAGTCAATTGTGTGATAAGGATCATAAAATTGTCTTTGAATCTAATTCATGTCAAATTCTTGATAAGGAAACAGGAAGTCTGAAATTTTCTGAAAAAAGAAAAAACAACATCTATATGGTTGATTTAGATGATCCAGAAAATGATAATTTGTGTCTTGTAGCAAACAAACATGATGAGCTTACATTGTGGCATCGTAGGCTTGGTCATGCAAGTTATAATGTGTTGCACAAGATCATGAGGCTCAAACTGGTAAGTGGACTTCCTGAAATCCCGTTCAATAAAAATGAAAATTTCTGTGATGCATGTGCACAGGGAAAACAAACCCGAAAATCCTTCAAATCAAAAGCACCGGTGAGTACTTCTAAATCTTATGAACTGTTGCACATGGACCTATTTGGACCTACGAGAACACTAAGTCTCAATGGCAAACGATATGGTTTTGTCATTGTAGATGATTTTTCTAGGTTCACTTGGGTGAAATTCCTGGCTCACAAGAATGAAGCACTGAAAGTATTAGAAGAATTTATTAACAAGATTGAGCATGGAAATGTCAACAAAATATGCTCCATCCGCACTGATCACGGGGGAGAGTTTGACAACAACTCCTTTTCTGATTTCTACAGGAACCAAGGGATAGAACACTTGTTCTCCTCCCCAAGAACTCCAGAGCAAAATGGGGTTGTGGAGAGAAAAAACAGAACTTTGGTGGAGATGGCTCGCACCCTTCTGGTTGAAAGTCAACTTGCAAGGACGTTTTGGGCAGAAGCGGTGAACACATCCTGCTACATACTCAATAGAGCCATGGTAAGACCTGTCATAAAGAAAACCCCCTACCAACTCCTGAAAGGTAAGAAACCCAGTATTGGGTATTTCAGAGTTTTTGGCTCAAAAAGTATTCATACATAACAATGATAAAGTTGATTTGGATAAGTTTGAAGCCAAAAGTGATCAAGGTATTCTTCTTGGATATTCAGAACACTCTAGAGCTTATAGGGTGTTTAATCTTAAAACTCGCAAAGTGGAAGAAACTCCACATGTTGTTTTTGATGAATCTCAAACCAAGCCTAACATTTCTAATGATTACAGGTTTGAAGATGAAACTGAAGGAACAACACTTGGAGAACCACAAAGAAAAACAAAAGAAAGCTCTAAAGTTGTTTCTAAAACCAAAAGTTGATTTCTTCGCAGGTATGATGATGAGGATGATGGAATACTAATCAAAGAACAAGAAGAAGTATCTGAATAAGAACCACAACAAGAAGAACATGATATTGAATCTCCTCAAGCACTTCCTCCTCCAGAACAACCTCCTCAAATGCAAGATCCACCCAGGTCTTCAACAGTCACTAATGTGAGGTACTCTAAAGATCACCCCCTTGAGAATGTGATAGGAGATATAAATGATTCGGTTCAAACTAGATCTCGGGTTAATCAAATAGTTGAACAGGACCATTTAGCTTTTGTCTCTCAAGTGGAATCAAAAAATGTTGAAGAAGCCTTAAAAGAAAATTCATGGATTGATGCTATGCATGAGGAGCTTGGGCAATTTTAGAGAAATAACGTCTGGAGTTTAGTTCCTAAAACCCCTGAAATGTCTGTCATAGGAACAAGATGGGTCTTTAGAAACAAACTAAATGAAGAGGGTAAAGTGGTGAGAAATAAGGCTAGACTGGTTGCAAAGGGATATAATCAGGAATTTGGTGTGGACTTTGAAGAATCCTTTGCACCTGTATCTAGGCTAGAAGCAGTTAGAATATTGCTAGCATATGCATGCTCAAACAAGTTCAAGTTGTTTCAAATGAATGTTAAAACTGCCTTCTTTAATGGCTACATCAAAGAGGAAGTCTATGTCTCTCAACCACCTGGCTTTGAGGATCATAATAAACCTAACCATGTCTTTAAATTGCACAAAGCTCTTTATGGTCTGAAACAGGCACCCCGAGCTTGGTACGACAGACTAAGCACGTTTCTGGTAAGCAAAAACTACTCAAGAGGTAAGGTAGACCAAACTCTCTTCACAAAGAAAGTTTGCACTCATATCATTGTTGTTCAAGTTTATGTGGACGACATTATATTTGGCTCTACTAACCCTTCACTGTGTGAGGAATTTTCCAAACATATGCACAGTGAATTTGAGATGAGTCTAATGGGGGAGCTTCAATTCTTTCTTGGTTTGCAGGTTAAGCAATTGGAGGATGGCTTCTTCATAAACCAAGAAAAATATGTCAAAGAGCTACTAAAAAGGTTTCAGTTTGAACAAACTAAGCCTGCCTCAACACCCATGAGCACAAGTATAAAAATGGAAAATGATGAGAAAGGTAAACCGGTAGATGCCAAACAATTCCGAGGTATGATTGGCTCACTCCTCTATCTTACTGCAAGTAGATCGGACATTCAATTCAGTGTTTGCCTTTGTGCTAGATACCAATCTAGTCCAAAGGAAAGCCATTTAATTATAGTAAGAGAATATTCAGATATATCTCAGGTACGTATGACATGGGTCTTTGGTATCCAGCAGGTAGTAGCTTTGACTTGATTTCATATTCTGATGCTGACTATGCTGGATGTAAAATTGACAGGAAAAGCACTAGTGGCTATTGCCAAATTCTTGATGGTTGCATGGTTATGTGGGCATCCAAGAAGCAACACTCAGTTGCACTCTCCACTGCAGAGACAGAATATGTTGCTGCAGGGAGTTGTGCGGCACAAGTGTTGTGGATAAAAAGTCAATTGTGTGACTATAACATCGACATTGGATGCACACCTATCCTATGTGACAACACTAGTGCAATCAATCTATCAAAGAATCACATTCAACACTCTAGGACAAAACACATAGAAATTCATCATCATTTCTTGAGAGATAAGGTAGCCAACAAAACCTTAGAGATTAGCTTCATACCCACTGAAAAACAATTGGCTGACATCTTTACCAAACCTCTAGCTGAAGATAGATTCACCACACTGAGAAGAGAATTGGGCTTGTGCAAACTGCAATGAAACTCATCCATATACTAAGCATATGTCCCTTGTGTGCACCAACTATGAGGTATATCAAATGGTGATGTGTGGAAGAACAAGTCATGCTTGTTTGGAAACTTTCATTATGCGTGAGAAAAGATTCTCCGTTACGTATCCATAGTTATGTTGCATGAAAGGGTCATGTACTTTCTATAAGGAATTAGTTTCTTTACATTTTTGCCCATTCTCTATTCTTTTTGAAAGATTGAATAACTTCATGGTCTGTCTTCCTACATACTCTGGTGTGTTTATTTGAATGGTCCAGTTGTGCAAGTGTGTCTTGATTTTCTTAACTATTTGTGTACACATGAGCACACACTATGGGGGAGCTAGTTCAGGTTAGATGGTTGTCATCGTGAAGGAAATCACTCATCCCTTGTGTACCATCAATTTCCTCACATGCAATGGTCATTTCATTCTTCATTCTAACCTTAAAGTGGATTTGCACAGGCATCTGTCGACAGTCCTCATTCACTCTGTCGACAGCTCAGGCCCTACAGAACACAGATTCTGCACTCTGTGTGCATCTGTCGACAGACGAAAATCCATCTGTTGACAGGTATGCACAGGTTCTGTTATCCCCGACTGGTCAATCTTCTGTCTGTGTACATCTGTCGACAGACGAAATTTAATCTGTCGACAGACCACCACAGTTTCTGACATCCCTGACCGGGCAACACTCTGTCTATGTGTAGCTATCGACAGGCTTTTTCTAGCTGTCAACAGACACCCTCAATCAAGGAAATTCATGCTTGTTTCATAACACACTTCTTGAGCGGGTTCATGTCTTTCAACTAAGGTGGGTGGGGACGGCGGCGGCTCTGATTAGGGTTCCGCTCTGCGACTTGGGTTTTGCAGGGGTTCTTCTCCGTCGGCCTGGGGGCCTCAGCCCTGGGTGGATGGCTGCCGCCCCTGACGTAGCAGGGGCTGGTCTCCCTGGTGCTGGCATTCGTTCCTTCGCTCAGGTTCTTGCGGCGTCCCTGGAGCTCCCTTCGGTCAACATCCCAGTTCATCAACCTGCTTACACAGACCGAGGAGAGCCGGCTTGTTTCTTCTCTAAGGATGAGATCTCAGCGTCCCTGCACCCTTTCGAGTTTGCAGTGGTGGCCAAGGCTGCTTTTGGAAGACCAGCAATCCCGGAAATAAGGTCGCACTTGACCTCTAGATGTGGTCTCAAGGAGTCTTTCATATTAAGTGCTCTTGATAATGTTCACCTCCTTCTGCGGTTCAAGTCTCAGGATGATTACCTCCGGGTTCTCCTCCGGGAATCTATTTACATCAAAGGAAGATTGTTCAGGTTTTTTAAATGGAGCCCGTTGTTCACCCCTTCGGAGGAGCCCTCTATCCATCCTGTGTGGATAGAGTTCCCAGCGCTCCAGTAAATCTCTATCAGAAAAATTTTCTTTCCTCCATAGCTTCCAACATTGGCCCAGTTCTTCAGATAGCTCATGCAACAGAATATCTCATCAACACCAAGGCAGCAAGGGTTTGTGTGGAGTTGGATCTTCTGAGGCCAAGACCTGATCGGGTGTGGATAGGCATGGGAGACTTGGGAGGAATCTGGCAGGAAGTCTTATACACTAACCTCCCTCTTTATTGTTCTAAGTGCAGGCGTATTGGGCATGAGATGGACTCCTGCGGGGTTAAGGAACCCCCTCTGCAAGCTGATATAATTCGGGCTCCCAATCCAACTCGGTCTCTGGTGAACGAGGATAATACTGGAAAGGTTTGGATGCCGGTCTCCAAAGGGAAGCAGGCCGCTCAAGGAGTTCTTGACATCCCACCGGAAAGTAGCTCTCATGCGTTCCAAGCTGTCCCTAGGGATCTCTCGCCTCCTCCTGTTCTCTCTTTGGGGCCTGGCCGGAAAGATGCTTTTGTAGTTTTGGAGGAGGGGGAGGGCCCTTGCTTGCCTCCCCGTCGGGAACATTTGGCCGCTGAAGAGGAAGATGCGAGTTCTGACGTGCATGCCTCTGCTATTCAACATGCAGCATCCATGCATGCAGACGTGCAACCGGAGCGATCCACGGATCCAAGGGAGACAAGTAACAACATGCTTTCTATGGTACACACTTCTAACGCCTTCATGCCCCTCTGTAATCTAGCACTCGTTGATGATCTCAAAGTTACTACGGGTATTAAAGGAGGTGTCACCACGAGGGCGCGAGCGAAATCGGTGGAGGGTGCCAGGAACTCACCTCCCCCATGAATCCGTTTCTAATCTGGAATGTCCGAGGCGTTGGTAACCCAGCCTCACGCAGGTATCTTCATAAGATCATCTGTGATAATAAGGTTAATTTAGTTGCTATTTGTGAGCCGAAACTACAGCTTTCAAGGATTTCTTCGCTCAGTCGTCTTCTAAGATTAAGTAAACATGCTGGGAATAATGATGAGGTCTCAAAAATCTGGGTGCTCTGGGAAGATTCATTGGATCTTGTGGTTGTGGACTCCTCGGATCAATTCATTACCTTGGCTCACCAGGTGAATAATAACTATCAGAGTTTTGTCACTTTCATTTATGCTTCTTGTGATAGATTGGACAGACGTTCCTTATTTGATGACTTGATTAGCTTCAGCAATTCAGTCACTGTTCCATGGATTATAGGAGGAGACTTTAACTGCATCTCTTCTCCAAATGAGAAAATTGGTGGCCTCTTTTCTAATGATGCGGCTATGGTTGAGTTTAATGCCTTTATTGCTTCTGTGGGTCTGTTTGATGCTGGTTATGTTGGTTCAGGCTTTACCTGGACTAATAACAGATGTGGTACTTCTAATATCCGTGCCAGGTTAGATAGAGTCCTCTATAATTCTGAATGGCAGTCTATGCACAGCAACACTCATGTTAAACATATCTCTAGAGGACCGTCTGATCATTCCCCCCTCTTGATTAACTTATCTAATCAAGTCCGCGGCCCCAGCAGATTCACTTTTCAACATATGTGGTTAACTCATGAAAATTTCCTTCCAAAGGTTAAGGAAGTGTGGGACAGTTGCCAGGACCTTCATCCTAATGGGCTCATTCGCCTTCAAGTTAAACTCAAAGCGCTTAAGGTTTCTCTTAGAAGGTGGAATAAAGAAGTTTTTGGTGATGTTAACCAAAACATTGTTGTGTCTGCGGAAGAGGTTGATCGTAGGCAAGAGGCCTTTGACGTCAATCCTTCAGATGTTAATAGAATGTATCTGAATCAGGCCAATGCTCTTCTCCAACAGGCCCTGCGAGTTGAGGAAATCTTCTGGAAACAAAAAGCTAGAGTTGACTGGCTTGACAATGGGGACAGAAATACCTCTTTCTTTCATAATTATGTTCACTGCCAAAGGAGAAAGAACTATATCCATAGACTTACCATAGAAGATAGAGGGCCTTGGATATCCGATCAGGATGTTCTTAAGTCCAAAGCTGTAGATTTTTTCAGTAAAATTCTCTCTTCAGAGCCCCACCAGATTGACGATAACTTGTTACTCTGCATTCCCTCTATGATGTCTGCTGAAGATAATTTGAGTCTGGCTGCAATACCATCTGAACAGGAAATTAAGTCTGCAGTTTGGTCTTTGAATGGTTCCAGCGCCCCGGGACCAGATGGTTTTTCTGGAGTCTTTTTTACTTCTTGCTGGGAAATTATTGGAAAGGATGTTGTGGATGCAATTCAGTGTTATTTTTCAGGTTATGCAATGCCTGTCGGTACAGCTGCCTCTATTATCACTCTGATTCCCAAAGTTAAGGAGCCAAGAGGTTTTGGGGACTTCAGGCCCATCAGTTTATGTAACTTTGCTTACAAAGTCATCTCTAAGGTATTCTGTATGCGTCTGGGTCCTTTCCTTTCGAAGTTAATCTCTGATCAACAAGGTGCTTTTGTTCAAGGGCGTAACATCTCTGATAATGTGTCTCTTGCCCGGCAACTTTTGACTGATCTGAATAAGAAGGTTAGGGGTCATAATGTTCTTTTCAAGCTGGATATGGCAAAAGCCTATGATAGAATGGAGTGGGACTTCGTTTTTGCAGTTTTGAGGAGATTTGGTTTTCATAACAGATTTATATCCCTGATCGCTGGGTTGCTTGCTAATTGCTGGTTCTCCGTTTGTTTTAATGGCTCTGTCTCTGGTTTCTTCAAGTCGTCCAGGGGCTTGCGCCAGGGCGATCCACTGGCACCCTTACTCTTCATTATTGCTTCAGAGGTTCTCAGTAGAGGGTTAGAGCATCTGTTCATATCTAAGCGCATTTCTTACTTTTCTGGTAGAAGGGGTTGCCCTCTTATTTCCCACTTACTCTATGCGGATGATACTTTAATTTTCATGAATGGTCACTCCACGGGTATCTCCTCGTTGCTACACTTCCTAAAAGACTATGAGGTGAGTTCAGGCCAAAGAGTCAATCATGCAAAAAGTTCTTTTATGATCTCAAAGAAAGCCCCCTGGTCATTCCCAACATATTTGCAACATAACTGGCTTCAAATTTCTCAAGGGTTGCTTTCGATATTTGGGCGCTCCTCTTAAGTGTGGTAGACTTCTATCTTCTGATTTCAAATTTATTATAGACAATGTTAATGCAAGACTGGCAGGCTGGAGTTCTAAGGCGCTATCCCAGGCCGGTAGAGCAGTGTTAATCCGGGCGGTCCTGCGGAGCTTACCCATTTACATTGCTTCCACTGTTAAAATTCCAAAGAAAATTTGTGCTATGATGGACAGGCTTCGTAGTAATTTCTTTTGGCAAGGAGCTGATGGCCAAAAAAAGTGTCACTGGATCTCCTGGAAGCAATTGCAAAAACCGGTTGTTGAAGGAGGGTTATCCTTCAGGAGCATGGAGCATATTCAAGTGGCTATTACTGCTAAACAAATATGGCACATCATTCATGGGAACTCTCTCTGGTCCAGGTATGCCAAGCAGCGGTTTTTGAAGAAGCATCTTACTCATATTCAGAAACCTTTCCCCGCAGGAATTTCTCTTAACACTTTTAAGAAGGCAAAAAATGCTATTCTCTCTAATTCTAGGTGGATTATTGGTAATGGGTCTTCCACTAATTTCTTACATGATGTTTGGATTGGAGATCAACCCCTTGTGCACTTCCAAAATAGTCTGAACAATACCACCACTTCTTCTGCTTCTGTACAAGAGGTTATGAATAATGATAACCATGAACTTTGGCATTCCCTAAACATTAATACTCATCGGCTGAGGATTAATCTTGTTGATGGTGATGATACTTGTGTCTGGACAGCTAGCTCTAAAGGCGACTTCACTGTTAGCTCAGCTTACTCACTTGTTTCCCCTCATGGTAGGCAGCAGTCGGAATGGAAAAAGTTATGGCATTTAGCAATCCCTCCTAAGGTGTCTATTTTCATATGGAAGTTAATTCACCGTGCAGTGCCTGTCGATAGCAGAATTGTGGATCGTGGTATACCTCTGGTATCAAAATGTGTTTGTTGCAACAATAATCATTTTGAAGACCTTAATCACCTTTTTATTGAAAGTGATCTTGCGCTGGATCTCTGGAGATGGCTTATTCCTCTAATTTCCAATAAGTTTAACTTAAGCAATCAGATCACTATTAGATGCTTGAGCGCTCTCTCTGTTCACTCAACCACGTCTGCTATTCAGTTTGTTGGTCTTCACGCCTTCACCTTGATGTTGTGGGAGATTTGGAAGGCCAGATGCAACAAATATTACGAAGGCATTTGTATTAACAAGCATCGGATCATAAGCAGTGTTACTTCCTCTCTTAATCACGTTCTCAGTAATGTGGTGTTCAAGAAAGGAATCTCTCAATCTCATCTTCAGATCTTACTCTCTTACAATTTTAAGCCCACAGTTAAACTAAAGAGCCCTATCTTGGTGCGTTGGAGGCCGCCTCTTACTCATTATAGTCTTAGTGTTGATGGGGCTTCCAAGGGCAATCCTGGCCCATGTGGGGGTGGTGGCATCATTAGAGGTGTAAGGGGTAATCTTAAGATGGCTTTCTCGGTGTTTTATGGTGAAGGGAACAGCATCATTGCAGAAACCAGGGCGCTCCATGATGGGTTGGTTTTGGCAAAGGAGAACAATGTCAGCTTATCTAGCGTTTTCACTGACTCTTTGGTGTTGGCTGCTTCCATTCAACGCAAGACTCCTCCTTCTTGGGCGGTTCTTCATTGGTGGCAAAACATCCTACTTTTACTTGAAGTTCTTAATTGTCAAGTGTTTCATATCTTCAGAGAAGGGAACCAGGTGGCCGACTCCCTTGCTTCTCATGCTTGCCTTTCTCGGCTTAACCAAGTTTATTTGTGTGCTGCCGGACTTCCTCCTACCTCCAAAGGTGCTTTACTCTTGGACAAGGCAGGTCTGCCCAATTTCAGGAGTGCTTCTTAGCGTTTTTGTATGGGGTGTGGTTTTTTTGGCATTTCATCTTGTAAGGGTTTCTGGTAGGGGTATGCCCCGGTGCTTATGGTACCTATCTTGATTTTATATATATTAGGCATACGTGTTTTGCACCAGGGGAGTGATAACATTATTCCCTGCTGGGGAGTAGTGCACTTAGCTGGTCGCTGACACTATGTCCTCCTTTGCTCAAAAAAAAAAAAAAAACTAAGGTGTCTATTGGGTGATTATGCATATTTGACTCCATCATATTCACATGATATTAATGTTATTCCCTAAACCACCATGATTTTGACATACTACTCATGTATGAGTCTAGGTTATATCATTCTGAAAACATTGAACTATCTTCGAGGATAAACACCTAACTCTCTTGAATAATTTCCTTGTAGGCACACCATATTCTCAAGTAACTTGAAAAGTCTTATGGTCATTGAACCTTATGTCTAATATTGACTGCTAATCATATACATTCTTTGATCGAGAAAGCTACCTATTTCTGAAAAACAACAAAAATTAGACAAAAGTCAATCTACAATTGGGATAAAGGTAGAGCAATGATGTGTATTGCTGAGTAACCGGGGAGATGGGCATCACAAATGTCTGCCCTTGGGTCAAAAAGCTATCTCATCATCTCTATACAATGGTATGATGGACACTTGCACTGAGTAACTGGGGGTACGGGCACTTGTCATGTCTATCCTCACGTTAAAAGGTGTGAAGTTCTCTTAATTACCACTTTTCCCATTGCATTCATTCATTGCAAACAAAGAAAAACTGAAATAGAGTGAAGCCTTCACTGTGTCTCAAATCACAGGGTCATTGGTGTTTATGGTTATCAAGAAATTTAGACGTTCATTTCAATCATCATTTGATCATCATAAACTGGGGACAGTGTTGTTCTACAATGTTCTTAATCAAACAAGGGTAATGGTGTCTTTTCTCAATGTCCGTAAGATGTTCTCTTAATGCTCTAACTTGAAACTCCTTGAGTATTATGTTTAAACCATTTAGGTCAATGGGATGGCTTTCATATCCGTGCATATGATAGGTTCCAATGTGTGTTCACCTATTTTACACCTTATATATACATCGTGTATACACTGCTCAGAAGTTCCTCTTCAAAATCCAAACAAACAACAGTCTGGCGCATTTTCTGAAGGCGCCTGTCGACAGCCCTCAGGGCGTCTATCGACAGCCGGCGCCAGCCCAAATTTGGGAAGTCCAACGGACACGCCGTTTGGGGCTGATTTGGTGGGACCCTTGCCTTTTAAACTTCCTTTCAATCTCTTCAAAAGGCAACCCCGGTTCTTTCTTCTCCTCCACCACCAAATCACCCTCCTTTCCTCCCCAACCAACCTCCCTCCCTTCTCTGGACGAGAAACCCTACCCCCTTCATCTCTTGCTCTTTCTCTCTTGTTCTACTATCTACATCCATCATCCCCTTCATACACCTTGCTCATGTCGTCTTCGTGGCTTCCAGGGCTAAGAAGATGATGTCTCGTCATCGTCCCGCCTCCTCTCACGCTGGTAAAGACTCCTGGGCTCCTGATGAGCGCCGAACGAAGCATCGAGATGATCGTCTCCCCGAGCTCGTCATCCCACCCCGTCTGAAACTCACAAGGGTGAAGGGCACTTTCACAACGTTCGTCCCACCTCGGTATGTGGATTTCCCTTCTCTGGCCGACCTCTTCCCGAATCTCCAACCCCTGTTCGACATCCAGGGCTGGACGGTTCTTCTATATGCTCATACGGCCTACTCTCCCACTGTCGTCACTGAGTTTTTCAACAATCTCAGCCTCTCCGACAAGGGGGACTTCTACACCTCTGTAAAGGGCACTACCTTCAAACTCACCACCAATCTGTTTAGCACTGCCCTTCAAATTCCTAACACTAGGGCTGAAATTCTAGCACATCACCCAGATGCTTCTATCTACTATCCTCTCATCACCCTCCAACCCTATGATGGCACAATGAAGATTGCTAAACTCAATGTCAATTCATTCCCTCCTCTGAACCGCATGATCCATCATATTTTTACCACCCTCATTGCACCTAAGCACGACAGTCGTGAACTAGTCACTGATGTTCACAAATCATTGTTCACCTTTTTCCTAAACTGTGAACCCATAAACTTATCTGCCTTGATGCTTGGCCTCATCTGGCAATGCTACTATAATCCCAGGAGATCCATGCCATTTGCTTGCCCACTCACTTCTCTCATGCAGTTCATTGGCATTCCTATTCCAGATAGTGAGTGTGTCTCGCTTAACTCCCGCAATAGCTTCGATCTCACTGCTGCACATCGCATGGGGTATAAGCTGGTTGATGGAGTGGTCACCAGGGAACTAAAGGGTAAGGCACCAGCTGCTGCCATGGATGAAGACAATGAAGAAGATGAAGCTCCTGGTGATGAAGACGATGCTCATGAAGACTCCCAGTCTGCACCACTTGATGTGCCGGGAGATGTTGCTAGTGATGCTGCTGCTGAGCCCTCGCTACGTGATCTGATTGCTCAGCTCTAGCTTCAGATGACAACTGGATTCAACACGCTCAATGCACGTATGGACACGATGGATACGAGCATTGCAGCACTTGACACTCGCCTGGAGAACATCTCTACTGAGCTTCATGACAACTGTCGGGCTCCTGCACCGCCTGCCGATGATGCTGCTTAGTTAGTTTATGTGTCTAGGAGTAGGTCAAGTCCTGTTATCTTATTTCTATCTGAGTCTTGTCTTGTCTTGTGTCATGTTGCTTTTATTCGATAATCATGTACTTTCCTTCCCTTTCATGTCTCTTCAGTCCACTCTTTGTCCTGTGTATGTTTCATATCATATTAATGAATTCACAGTTCTCTGCTATCTACATGTGTGACTGTTGTGCATACTTTTCGATGTTGTCAAAAGGGGGAGAACCTCAATTGTACACTAATTGAATATTTTTGTTATCATCAAAAAGGGGGAGAATGTTGGGTTTTCATTCTAATGTTTATAATAACATGTTTTTGATGATGAACAATCTTAATTGAGGTTTGATACATGACAAATAACTTGATGCAATATTTGGTCTTTCATGTATTCATAATATCTCACTATACATGTTTGATCATGTCGGTATGAATGCATACAGCCAAGCTATCACAAAACAAGAGAAACAGATCACAAAAGCACTGAAATTTGTCACCTGTCGACAGACTCCAAGGTGCTTGTCGACAGATGTGAACAGACAGAAAACACAAAGTTCAAGAAACAACCATCTGTCGACAGGTGCCTAGTCGGCTGTCGACAGATGTGCACAGAAAACTGCCAACCGAAATCCCAGACTTCTGTGTTTTGCAAAACTGTTGCTATCTGTCGACAAATGATCAAGGCCTGTCGACAGACGCAGAGAATCTTCAGATACGGAAACCTTTCAAGTTACCAAAGATGGTGGTTCCAACTCCCACGTCTCTCCATATTTAAACACCACTATATAAGCAACTATTTGAAGCAAAACTCGTACAGAAGCAGCCACCACCAAAACCCTAAAGCAAGTCCAAGAACAAGAAGTGTCATTGCTGCTCAGCTTCAACCTGCTGCTCAGAGATAGAAAGATCTAATGATCCAGCAGTACTGAAGATAGAACGTCGTGGATTCAAGCTTCTCCGTCGATTTGAAGCCATCAAGACAAAGTTTGAACTCCATCCAGACGTTCCCCAGAAGAGTTCTCAATCAGGATTCATCCCTTACCCTCAGAACTCTTCCTACTTTCTTTCTTCTATCATATGTGTGTGTGTGGGTGTGTCTCAAGCAGCCCTTGTGCTTGATTCATGTGTGTGTGTTGTTCTGATCGTGGGTGCACATCAGAGAACACATGTGTGTGAGTTGTAGTCACCGAACTAGCTCGTAAGCAGTTTGCTCTGCGTGTGTGTGTGGACCGTGGATGTAGGATACACAAGTTGTGTACTCCGAACCACGTAAATCTTCGTGTCTTGTGGTTTGAACGTTTCTACATTAGATGGTTGATAGGCACGTTGTCTTTACACATGTTAGATAGATTAGTCTTTCATCTACACATCACCAACACACATCTAAGTCTTACTTTGATTCTATTGCAAATTCAGAAAGTCTGTGTTGTGATTAAAAGGGTTGTATTAAATTTTAATAGACAGTAATCTATTCAACCCCCCCCCCTTCTAGATTATCATATAGGGAATTCCGCAACCTTTCATGGGACCCCTATCCTCGGGAGCCTTCGAGGGAGGTATCGGGGCTACGAGTGTGCTCGAGTTGGCAGCCGACAGGGCGGACTCTGGAGCTGAGGGGAAAACGAGGTTTGGACAGCGGCGCTGAGTCATTTGTAGAGCTCTCTTGTCTGGGTCTGGGACGCCGAGGGGTTCGGAGTGCTTTCCTGGCGCAGACCAGACAGTCCCTTGTCTCACTGCCTCTCTCTGAGTTGGTTTCGGAGCCACATAGTGGTGTCAGGCGTGAGGCCGCAGCTTGGCCAGGCTGTGGTGTTGTGTGCGTTGTGCGTTTCTGTGGCGGCTCGGTCTCGCCCTTCGCGGGGGTGGAGGTAGGAGCTAGGCTAGCAAGCAGAGCGTGTAGACTGCGGGTCCCCCTCTTGGCTGCTAGCGGCGGTGGCTTGGTTGTTGTTGTTGTGACGATGTTTCCTCACGACATTTCCAAGTGTTCTCCCATTGCCCTAGCAGGCACGGCGGTTATAGCCTGGCCGTGCCTAGTTTTCCGTGGGCTTCGCTGGTCTGGCAGTGGGCAGACCCGTGCTTCTGGTGATTCCCGCTTGGTTTCCTCTCGGTACCGTAGTTCCGTTCTTGGGTGCCAGTCCGTAGTGGCACCGGCGTGTATGGTTCCCGACCTTGCGGTGTATCCGGGGTCCGGGGTTGTTCTGCTTGTGAGCCCTCGACTCTGTGGAGGTCTGAGGTGGTCGTGCTTGCGGTGAGACGTCGTTCTCACTTGGTTGTTCCATGGTCTCGGCAGGCGTGCCGAGCGTTGCTTCCACTCTGTGCTCGACTCCGTTGGTTTCTGCGGGAGTCCTGTGTATGTGGCCCGACCTCAGTTGGTGGTCGTGGCGTTGCGCTATTCTCTTCCGCTGCTTAGTAGTACCCTGCTGTAGGTGTTACTCGTTTTACAGATTTCTAGCGTAGTTTCCTATTTTTGGAGTTCCTGCTGCTCTAGCCAGTAAGGGACTGGTAATCCCTATTGGGCCTTGTTCGCGAGGCTCACCCTCCTACTTCCTGTAGCTAGGGGCTCATCATCGCGGGAGCTCGGTGTCGGACGGGTTGCGGAGGCGGCTGTGGCACCGTGTGTTGTCAGCAGTAGTGAGAGCGAGTGTTGTGAGCTCTTGTAGCCTGAGTGAGCTGAGAGTTGTGTTTTTCAAGTCCTCGGGGTATGCCCCTTAAGGACTGCACCTTTCTTCTGGTACTTGTGCTTTTGTTTGGGACGCATTGTACAGACTTTTGTATATTGTACAGATTGTTATAGTTATTGGAATTCGTTGTATATCTCACTAGACTATTTATTCTAACCCTTCCGGATCTTCGGATCCGTGGGTGGCGACGCGAACTTCGGGGTCCCTGGCGGGGGTCCCAGAGGTCGGGTCGTTACAGTTGGTATCAGAGCGAGGAGTCTATTGAGATTAGTGAGGAGTTAATAACTATGGTTGTCCCAAAGAAAGGTACTAGTATGCTGCTGACACCGTCCAACTAGTGTTAGGCTTGTTCTTTCAATTGTTTTGCAGGCTTGCGGCTTCCCTGCATGGTTCGTGTGCGTGTTGCAGTGGGTTGCTGCTGTTGCTGTGCCGCGCGCGTGGCGAGTGTGGTCGCTCGACGTTTGTACCGTGGTGGTGCGGTTGGCGCTGGACTCGCTGACAGTGGTCTTCCCCTTATGGAGGACACTGGTAGGCAAGTCCAGGTGCGGTGCTCCTGTTCATCTTCGGCGCATTTGAGCGTGTGTGCGTCGCGAAGGCTAAGAGAGCCTGCGTGTGGTATGACCTTCGCCGGTGCATGGTTGCTGTCTGTGGAGCTGGTGGAAGGTGTCTCTGCCTTGTTGGCTGTCACTTTGTTGTTGGGGTGTGTGTTGTCGTTGTTGTGTGTTTGGCCTTATGTACCTGTGCGTCGTTGTGCGCTGTGCTCGGGACGGCGAGCTGAGCAGGTGCCTTGCGTGCTGTGTTGCGCCGCTGGTCGAGTGCTGCAACACTTATCTGTGGTTGTTGTCGGCCTGGTGCTGGCTGGTTGTGAACTCTAGTGAGGTGCTCCTAGAGTTCTTCTCTGTTGGTTCTGGTGGGAGTGAGGTTTCCCCAGAACTGTGTTGTGCCCGTTTCTGGTTGCTGTTGCGTTGCCCTCTAGGCTGAGGTGCATCTCTTGGTTGCTTGTGTTCTGGTGAGATTTCCCAGAACAGTTGTTGTTATCCTGGTAAGGGTTGCTCTCAGGACTGTTCTGCGCTCGTTTCTGCTGTTGTGGTGCTACCTCAGGTTTTGAGGTGTGCTGTTGGCTTGGCTGGTGCGTTCTGGAGGGTTTTTCCCAGAACGATTCCTTGGTGGTTCTGGTGAGGTTCTCCCAGGATGGCTCTTGGCGCCTTTGGTGGAGGTTCTCCCCAAGGCTGCTTCGTGTTGTTTTGATTGTCGCTGCTCTCTCTCTCTCTATGGAGAAGAGCTGTCATTGTTGTCAGTTGGACTGTCTTTGTTACAGTCTGCTTGGGCATTGTCGGTCAAGGTGTTGTGCCCTTGGCCGTGTGTCTGGCTGCCGCATTGGCCAGCTTGTCTCGTTGTTCGTTTCCAAGTTTTCTCGGCCGCGCTGGTGGGACTACGTGTCCCCGTGGCTTGCATGGTTTGCTTCGTTTCTCGCACCCTGCGTGCTCTCCCAGATGGTGGTCTGGTGAGTGTAGTGGGTGTTTGGCTGGCTATGCTTCTTGTGGAAGCGTCAGTCTTGCGTTGGGGTTTTCCCTCTTGCGGGTGGAAGAGACTCGTTGTGTGTGTCTCCTTCCTCTACTTTCCGTTGGTTGCTCGGGGTGGTGGTTCTCCACTGTGGTGTTATGCCAGTGCATCGTCGCGACCTTCCACCTTCCCTGGATTTTTGTGAGTTGTTTGCTCCCCCGTGGTCTTCGGTGTGGTGGTTCGGTGGACTTGTTCGTGCCGTTTGCCGTTGTGATGATTTCTTACTGCCTGCCTGGACAATTTGGGGCATTGGGTCCCAGTTGGTTTAGCGTGAGGTAGTACCATTTTTCTGTAGGGTTGCAGGCATGAGCGTTGCTCTGCTATGCACCAATTTTCTGGTTGGCTTGCTCGTGCAAGCGTCGTTCTGGTGTATGCTTGATTGTGCCTCGGCGTGTGCCTTGGGGGCTCTTCGAGTCGGCGTTTTGGTATTTGGCCTCTTTACCGGTTGAGATAGAGGTGGTGCTTCTTGCTCTTGCGCGCCAGGGAGTTGTTGTGGCTTTCGCTCCTCGTGCAGCAGAGTCGATGTTTCATGTTTTGTGCGGTTCATGGAGCCGATGTGATGGTCGCGCTCTTGAAGTTGTTGTCGGCTTTTCTGTGCGCTTTTCTTGTGGGCCTCTGGTGGAGAGTCCCCTTCGGTGGGCCCTGTGTCGTTTCGGGCCGTTGGTGCGATGGCGTGTGCTGCACCTTGTGCGTTTTCCGACGCTTCGTGTTTTTGTGCCTTAAGGGCTGGGGTCGGTGTGGCCTGTTATGCCCTTTTTGACTTGTGGTTCTTTGCGCATGGCTCTTGGTAGGTCTTTTGTGGAGAGTCCTTCCTGTTAAGCCGCGGTGTTGTTTCGGCCGCTGGTGCACTTGTGTTGCACCTTGCTGAGTTTTTGGTGCTTGTGGTAGCACCATGTGCTCGTGTTCGATTGTTTCAATTTTGTGCCGTCTGGAGCCGTGGTACATTGTGTTGTACCTTGGGTGGCTCCTGGTGCTTGTGATAGCATCCTGTGTTGTGTCGTGTGCCTTGATCGTGAGATTTGTGCGTCGTTTCCCGAGTTTGCTCGATGTTGGAGGCGTTGGGCTTTCCACCTCTGGGACACGTGTGCTAGCCCGAGTCTTGTGGTTGTACCGTTACCACTGTGGGGTGGCTGCTTTGCCTTGTCTAGGTAGCCCTATCGGTGGTACGCCAGGCTTTGGTCGTAGCATGTGTCCGAGTTTCCCTCTCACTTTGGGAGCAAGTGCATTCGGTTGTGGTACCCTGCTTCGGTCTGGGTCCCTCTGAGGTCGACGTGTGTCCTCGACCTCTGCAGTTGTTTTGGTTTCCGTGTGGTTGCGCGTGGTGTTGGTGAATCTGGAGGCCGATGGCGGAGTCTCCCATCAGTTCGTCTGGTGACAGTGAGGCCTGTTGGCTTGCTAGTACTCGACCAAGTGATTTGTCGACGTTGTGAGGTGTCCAGTTTTGGCTAACCTCAGACGCCTTCCGTGCTTTTTTTTGCGATGTGTTGCACTGTGGAGCGTGTGGTTTCCCAGTCTTGTTGCTCCACGTGCGTTTGCTATCCCTGTTGGACCATGAGGAAGGTCTTAGTGAGACCTAGTGGTGACAGTGGATGCTATTTTTCGCGTGTTGAGGTTTCTCCGCGTGCGTTTGCTGTCCCTGTTGGACCGTGAGGAAGGTCTGGGTGAGACCTAGCGGTGACAGTGGACGTCATTCCGTGTGTTGCGGATCCTCCGCCAGTGTGACGTTGCTCTGGTCCTCGTCACTCGCGTGGCTTCTCGGTTGGGTTGGTGACTGGTGCTAGCTGCTGCTAGTAGCGTGAGGCCGTCTCCCTGAGACTGTGGTTGGTTCTCAGGCGTCTCTCATATGGTTGTCAGTAACTGTGTGCTCTGTCGAGTTTTACTGGCGATAGAGCGAGTTGCTGACCAGCGTTTTTCGTGTTGCTGCTGGCAACTGCATCCTCTGTCGGGCCTTGTCGGCGATAGAGTGGGTTGCTGATCAGTTGGTCCCAACAGTGAGGTCTGTAGGTGGCTACATCCGTGTAGTTTTCAGCTGGCATTTTCTGCTGTTTGGGCCAGATTTGGCGTCGCTCGGCACCGGTGGGATTGTCGTTCCGTTTGGGCGCCCTACGCGCGGCTGGAGTGAGCCATTGGGTTCTCGGCTTGGTGCTCCCGGAGTGTTGGAGTATGTTGTGAGCCGTTGGGTTTTCGATTTTGTGCTCTCCGTGTGCTTAGAACCTGTTGTGTGAGCCGTTGGTTTTCTGGCTTCGTGAGTTCCGCGCGTGTTTGGTGGTGTGATTGTTGCCACGAAGAAGTCATGTTGAGACTTAGTGGCTTATTCGCATTGGTCTTGCGTTTGCTCCCTGTGTTTTGTTTCGTGCCTCGGGATCTTCTGGGCTTGTCCCAATTTCGAGGACGAAATTGTTTTAAGGGGGGTAGAATGTAAGACCCGGCTTCCCGGCTTTCTTTCCGGTGTCCTGGATGACTGGTGTCGCGTCGGGGGTGCCCAACGCGACAGTCATCTGTGTCGCAGTGAGTCTGTGCGTCGCGTTCTTATCGCGCCCGGGTTGCCCATCGCGTTCTTGTAGCACCCGATCAACGGGTCGTCACAGTGTTTTGTCGTGTTGCGCTGTCCGGTCGTCTAACGCCTGTCAGGGTGGCAGGTGTGTCAGTACGGCTTGTCGCGTTGTCGCGGCGCCCTTGTAGGGCGCGTTCTGGTTGCGGTCCATTGACCCGTCACGTTAAGGTCCGTAACGCGACGAGGCGGTCCGTCGCGTTCTGGGTGCCGGGCGCTTAAGGTGCTGGCCAGCTACCCCTTCCCCCTCTCTCTCTCTTCTTCCCTTCTCCCTCTCCCTCCGGCGGTGCTCCGCCTCCCCCTCTCCCCTTTGAGTGTTTCAAGCGAGGAGGAGGGTCTTGAGTGTTTCAAGCGAGGAGGAGGGTCTTGCGTGGTGCCGTGGCATCGTGGACCTTGCGAGGAGCGAGGAGGAGGTGGCCAACCGACGTGAAGGGCCGCATTGGGGTTCATTCTTGAAAGGTGATTTCTTGTGCCCTTCCCAATCCGGGTGGATCGGGAGTCCTCGGGTTTTGTAGTTAGCTTTACAGCTTTCCCCATGCTCCCCTCCCCGTGTGTGCATGTTTGTATGGTTTTGGGCGGCCCGGGATGGAGCATCCCGTGGTCTGCCTCGCGACTGAAGTCGCAGCCGCGGTGCGCGTCGCGACATCAGTAGAGGCGTCGCCCCGGTCGGGCGCGACCTTATCGCGGCGCAGTTGGCGGTCGTTGTAAGGGTCGCTCGCTGTCGCGACGCGTTGCCCGGTCGCATCAAGGCTATTATCGCAGCGCCCTTCCCTGTCGCGATGGCATCGCGACGGCCTATGGGGGGCGCGACAGTGCATGTGCTGCCTCGGGTGGTTCCATGGCCAGTTTGTGTGTCGGCGTGTGCCCCAGGGCAGGCTTTGCCCTTAGGACCTTCCGGTAGGGAATGCGGCTGGCTGCCTCCCCGCGTTCAGTGACCGAAGGTGACACCTTCGTGGCCGTGTCCTGGCAGTGGTGCCAAGAGGGTCACGTCTGTCTAATAATCAATTGACTGGCAGTCAATCGATTATTAGAAGATCGACGGGTTTCTGTGCTAGCTGGTAGTGTTCCGGACTCTGGCTTTTTCGTATGTGGTTGGTTGTCTGACAACCCTGTTGAGGGTTTGAGCGTGCTTCTTGCCTGCTGGGCTTGTCGCGGTTACAAGCTAGCGGTTCGGCGTGGTTTTGTTGTGCTGCCCCGCCTGTTCGCCCGGTGCTTGGCACTTGAGGGCTTGTCCCATTCAGAGGTTGTCTCTGTTGCCTGGGACCCCTATCCTCGGGAGCCTTCGAGGGAGGTATTGGGGCTATGAGTGTGCTCGAGTTGGCAACCGACAGGGCGGACTCTGGAGCTGAGGGGAAAACGAGGTTTGGACAGCGGCGCTGAGTCGTTTGTAGAGCTCTCTTGTCTGGGTCTGGGACGCCGAGGGGTTCGGAGTGCTTTCCTGGCGCAGACCAGACAGTCCCTTGTCTCACTGCCTCTCCCTGCGTTGGTTCCGAAGCCACGTAGTGGTGTCAGGTGTGAGGCCGCAGCTTGGCCAGGCTGCAGTGTTGTGTGCGTTGTGCGTTTCTGTGGCGGCTCGGTCTCGCCCTTCACAGGGGTGGAGGCAGGAGCTAGGCTAGCGAGCAGAGCGTGTGGACTGCGGCTCCCCCTCTTGGCTGCTAGCGGCGGTGGCTTGGTTGTTGTTGTTGTGACGACGTTTCCAAGTGTTCTCCCGTTGCCCTAGTAGGCACAGCGGTTATAGCCTGGCCGTGCCTAGTTTTCCATGGGCTTCGCTGGTCTGGCCGTGGGTAGACCCATGCTTCTGGTGATTCCCGCTCGGTTTCCTCTCGGTACCGTAGTTCCGTTCTTGGGTGCCAGTCCGTAGTGGCACCGGCGTGTATGGTTCCCGACCTTGCGGTGTATCCGGGGTCCGGGGTGGTTCTGCTTGTGGGCCCTCGACTCTGTGGAGGTCTGAGGTGGCCGTGCTTGCGGTGAGACGTCGTTCTCACTTGGTTATTTTGTGGTCTCGATAGGCGTGCCGAGCGTTGCTTCCACTCTGTGCTCGACTCCGTTGGTTTCTGCGGAGTCCTGTGTGTGTGGCCCGACCTCAGTTGGTGGTCGTGGCGTTGCGCTATTCTCTTCCGCTGCTTAGTAGTACCCTACTGTAGGTGTTACTCGTTTTACAGATTTTAGCGTAGTTTCCTTTTTGGAGTTCCTGCTGCTCTAGCTAGTAAGGGACTGGTAATCCCTATTGGGCCTTGTTCGCGAGGCTCACCCTCCTACTTCCTGTAGCTAGGGGCTCGTCATCGCGGGAGCTCGGTGTCGGACGGGTTGCGGAGGCGGCTGTGGCGCCGTGTGTTGTCAGCAGCAGTGAGAGCGAGTCTTGTGAGCTCTTGTAGCCTGAGTGAGCTGAGAGTTGTGTTTTGAAAGTCCTCGGGGTATGCCCCTTAAGGACTGCACCTTTCTTCTGGTACCTGTGCTTTTGTTTGGGACGCGTTGTACAGACTTTTTTATATTATACAGATTGTTATAGTTATTGGAATTCATTGCATATCTCACTAGACTATTTATTCTAACCCTTCCGGATCTTCGGATCCGTGGGTGGCGACGCGACCTTCGGGGTCCCTGGCGGGGGTCCGGGAGGTCGGGTCTGTAATCACAGGGATTGGACTCCCCTCGGCACAGACATGGATACTAAAACTAGTAGCATGAAAACATGGATGTGATCGCCACCTAGCAAGTCGCCTAAGAATAAAAATGAAATAGTGGCTGACTTAAACTAGGAAAAGGAAAGAGAACAAAAAGGACCTGGTGTCGCGGTCGCCATGGGCGCCGCGATAGACTGATGTCGCGTCAGTACACACTGACGCGTCTCTGGTCGCGTCACCTTCCTCCATCGCGTTCTCTGAATACGGGAGATATTGGGTATAGACCTTCTTCTCGTCCTCCAGCTGGCTAGAGAACCAGAGCTCCTCGTGGATTTCACTTGTTTGCCTGCCAACCAAAGAAAATCACAAAGAAAACACCCTATTAGAATATGTTAAGCATAGTATCTATTCTAAAGATGAAAGAAAGTGGGGAATCATGGTGGGAACGCACCTGGGGTGGTTTTAAACCCCTATAGGTATGGGAAAACGTGGGTAGACAGTGACAGTGCTCTATCTAAAAATAACACAAAAATGCATATAGAAATAGGAGAAAGGAAGGGAGAAGAAGATGAGCCCCATTGGGGCGACTCCCTGGCGTGGGTACAGCTCCAAGGATGTGCAAACGCTCCAGGAGATCATCGGGGTCGCCCTCTTCACATTCCGTGCTCCGTTAATGGTGAAAAGAGTAGCTTTGTGGAGTGGAATGTGAAGGAAAAATAGCAAAAATGAGTGGCTGTGGTGCTAAGTATGGGTGAGAGGAAATTTCGGCAGCCCTTCGGGGTGGTAATGAGGCTCTCCTCGTCCTTGAGGAGGGGCTTTTGCTTATATAGAGCTTGGGATCAGAAAAAGTGACATTATCTCCTTAAAATGATTTAAAAATCAAAATGGGAGATAAAGCTCTATTAAAATCGGATGGAGAGTCCTTAGCAACCCTTAGGAGAGTCCCTAGGGCTAGAATCCCGCCCCAAGGGGCAGGGATAATCCCTAGGATTAAGTTAAGTTCATAGGAGGATAAATAGGGGGTAGTTATGAAGGCCAGAGGATTCGGTCATTGTCGCGACATATCGTAGGGTCGTGACTAAAAACGCGACGGTGCGGGGGGACGCGACAGCATTGTCCACGTGCATGGATAATGCATGGGCTGTCGCGGCTGCCAGAACTGTCGCCACTAAAGACGCGGGGCCACGAGGCGTCGCGACAATAAATCCGAATTATTTGAGAATTATCAGCCAACCACATGATAAGATAAGAGTTATTATGCCCCAAGGACTCTCTCAAGTGATAAATTGCGGGATTTCAAGGCATTTTAATGGCTTAATGGGCTCAAAACAAGGCAAATGATGGGCTCAAGGTGAGTGACCAATTAGGGGCCTACTAAGATAACAAGAAATGTGGTTCAACCCATTAGTCATAATCGGGTGTCTACAGGGTCGTTACAATCTCAATCTCCTATATAACAAGGATGGAATACAAATTTCTTTGGAGAACAATGGTTGTTTTGTGTTTTTTGATGATGAGATCATTATGAAGGCATCTTTGACAAATGGTTTGTACTTGATAGATGTTGCTCCATATGTCATGAACATACATAGTATCTCTATAAGGAAGAGAGATGAGGTGAACGAAGCATTCCTTTGGCATTGTAGGCTAGGTCATATCTATGAAGAAAGAATTCAAAGGTTGCTAAAAGATGGACTCTTGAGTGCATTTGATTATGAATCATATGAAACCTATGAATCTTGCCTTCAGGGAAAATTAACCAACTCTCCTTTTAGTAGAACTGGAGATAGAGCCTCTGAGTTATTAGAACTCAAACATACCAATATATGTGGTCCTATGACCTCACATGCTAGAGGTGGATATTCCTACTTCATTACATTCACTGATGATCTCTCAAGATTTGGACGTGTATTTAATAAAGTACAAGTCCGAAGCTTTTGAGAAATTCAGAGGATACAAGACTGAAGTAGAGAAGCAAACTGGAAAGAGTATCAAGACTCTTCGATCAGATCGGGGAGGAGAATACTTAAGTATAGAGTTCAACCAGTTCCTCAAGGACCATGGGATATTATGCCAATGGACTCCTCCTCATACACCTCAGCTCAATGGTGTATCAAAAAGGAGGAATCACACACTATTGGACATGTTGAGGTTCATGATGAGTTTTGCTGACCTACTCGTGTCATTCTGGGGATATGTCGTAGAGACCGCAACTTATCTTCTGAACAGGGTTCCAATTAAGGCGGTAGTGTCCACTCCATATGAGATATGGAAAGGGAAGAAGCCCAATCTTAAGGTTGTTAAGATTTGGGGTTTCCCTACCCACGTTAAGAGACACAATCTCGATAAATTTGAATCAAAGACGGAAAGGTGCATATTTGTTGGATACCCTAAGGAAACTTGTGGATATTATTTCTATCACCTTGAGGACTAAAAGGTCTTTGTTTCCAAGAGAGCAATGTCTCTTGAGAAGGCGCACGTTCTTAGTGGAAAGAGCGAGAGCACGATAGAATTGAGTGAGGTTGGAGAACCTGACTCAAGCACCATTCTGCAAGAAGAATCTATTCAGGAACCTATTACACAAGATCCAACTTTGCATAGGTCAAGTAGAGTGCTTATCCCTCCTAAGAGATATATGGGACATATCAAGGGACAGGACTCTGAGGATATGGACCCTCAGACCTATGAGGAGGCTATTATGAGCATAAACTCCAGGAAGTGGCAAGAGGCCATGAATTCTAAAATAGATTCCATGTACTCCAACAAGGTTTGGAACCTAGTTGATCCGCCTAAGGGTATTATACCCATTGGATGCAAGTGGATCTTCAAGAAGAAGATTGAAGTAGATGGGAAGGTAGTATAAGGCAAGGCTTGTGGCTAAAAGATATCATCAAAGGTAAGGTGTTGACTATGATGAAACCTTCTCTCCTATAGCCATGCTAAAATCCATCAGAATCCTATTGACCATTATAGCATATTATGATTATGAAATCTTGCAAATGGATGTAAAAATCACATTTCTCAATGGAAATCTCGAGGAAGAGGAGTATATGATATAGTCTGAGAGATTCATTTTCAAAGAAAGTTCAGATAAGGTGTGCAGGTTGCTTAGATCCATTTATAAACTAAAGCAAGCTTTCGAAGTTGGAACATAAGGTTTGATGAGGCAATCAAATCTTATAACTCTGTTAAGAACGTAGATGAGCCTTGTGTGTACAGGAAGGTAAGTGGGTGCGCTATCATCTTCTCAATTTTGTGTGTAGATGGCATCCTTATCATTGGAAATGATGTAGAAATGTTGTCCATAGTGAAGACTTGGTTATCAAAGAATTTCTCCTTGAAAGACTTAGGGGAAGCATCTTATAGTTTGGAGATTCAGATTTACAGAGATTGTGACTGCCCTCATTATACCGGTACGGTTATACCAACCCACGTCGGTATAGCGAGAGTCCTCACAGTGGGACATTTACCCAAACGATACAAACATCTGAGATACACGCGAATATATGAACAGAGTAGCGGAAGTAAAAAGAACTACTGTCTTCATTCATTCATCATCCACATTTAACATACATGAAATTGCAATAACATTAAAGAACTTAAAAGTTTACATAATTAAATTGCTGAAAATTAAGTACACAATGTCCACACTTATACAATCTTCTCATGATTTCTAATACAATGTCACTTTTACATACTATGAAAACACAAAAGGGTACGACTGCTCCAACAATCTAAACTCCGCCCTCGGAGTCCGTCTCTACCGTCTCCTCCACGAGAGTCTCGTCACCGTCTATACCTGTACGCCAAAGCAAGGAGTGAGTCTTAAAGACTCAGCAAGCAACACTACTCATAACATACACGTATAAGTCATGGCGGTTTCCACATGCACATTCACAAATTCCAACATATGGCATGCTAGTCATTTGAAAGTTGCAACCTATCATGAATGTTCTACAATTTAATACATGGATCATGCTTTCAGATTTCTAAGAATAAACCTCACCTATCATATGCTCTCTATTCAATTTACTCGTGAAATTTTGCCTTTAAAGAACCAAGACATGAGAGCTACCAACATGCACACTGTGCATATATGAAGGGAGAACACAACTAGCATGGACTTTACATGTTCTTAAGCACATACATAGATATTTTCACATGCTTTAAGTTGCTGGTTTCACATGGTTTAATGGCTGTAAACCTACACATGAGAGCTACAATGTTGTTTAAAACATACTATGTGAACAACCAATCATGCTATTTTGTACACGTGCTCATCAATTATCCCTAACATGGATTCTAGACATTTTCGCACATATAAACATGATGATAACAACATGAAATTACTGATTTCACATGGTTTCAGATTTGTCTCACATGGATTTCAATGTCATATTCTCACATTTTTAGTTTCACATTTTCTTTACACAAGTTTCCAATTCACATGGTTGCACTTTGCACATACACATTTCACATTGTTCACTTACACATTAACACATGAATACATACACATTCACATTTTAGGTGCCGTGACACATAGTCCAAACCACCAAAGAAGGACATATACACATCACATTACATATAGATGCCATCTAGGCATTACAATGGCGACTCTTGGACTGCGCAGACCGGGAGAACAAGTCTCCACCCTAACCAGTGGTACTTGTCCACCTCTAGGATTTCCCCCTAATGCCCTTAGGGTCACTTACACATTGAACTTTCTCAGGGGGACTTTTTCCTGATACAGTTCCACTGCCCTCTACGGAAGCAGTGTCACATTGGCACAGTTACACATTTACACATTTTACCGATTTTACACATGGTTTTACACATCACTTTTCATCCCATTCACTTTCTCACTCACATGCATATCTCTGTTTTCCTGACATGACACTACAGATTTCAGGAGTTTAACACACAGTAAATTCACCAATCAGGTTGGGTTTAAACGATATCTAATCACTTTACGATGACATGCATAAATTTTTACATTTCACATAGAAAAAGTACATAACTCCTTATATACTGGTCCAAATGACCTGGAAATTTAATCACATGCTATTTTCAGCTTCAAGATCATACATTCAATTTTTTCAGATTTTTCTGAGCTAAATAGAATTTACAGAAAATCAAATACCTATTTAGCATGCCATTCATAATTTAAGTTGACATAGAGTTTAACACCATCATACATTTTTGCCACTTACTGTCTGAACAGAGACTAACTATTATATGCATGATCTGAAAATACAGAATTACCCTAAATCATACAACCATAGATCGATCACAACAATTCTTTCTTGCATGCCTTTTTATTTACCAAACCAAAATTAATAGCAATTTATGCATGTATGGACAATTCATCAACATTTGAGTACACATATACTAATCCACTAACTTCATGATCTGACAAAACTTAGGGCACTCAGACTAGTCCTAATCATAAAACATGGATTGGCAAGATCATCAACAAATCATGCTTGAAATTTCATGGGATAATAATCTCTAACATTCACCACCATACATCATAACACATCCACACACCACATTTACCAGTATACATAGTGTATAGGGTTACCATATATCCTCATCATGGAAAACCCATCGAGAATAATCGTATAGGAGGGCAGAACAGTTTACTATTCTGTCCAGATGAACTTGGCGGCGGTCTCTGGCCGCTAATTCAATGTCAGCGGCATAGTCGATGGACGCCAATCATGATCTCAGCGTCCAGGGACCTTGCCGTTAATTCAGGTCTGTGTAGAACACAGACCCGAGCTCTCAAGATAGGGTGAATGTGGGGGTCAAGGACACAAAGAAAAATACACAAAAATGTTAAAACCGTCCTAGACTCATACGGGAACCTTATGGTATGGTCACTTGCCTTTTAGAAACACTCCTAAGGGTTCAAAAGTGCTGGTGAAGCCCTCCTTGGGCAGTCCCAAGAAGTGCAGAAATGTCCTCCAAGATCTCCTTCCTCCGGGCTCTTGGATGATCTCCACAGCAAGGAAATGTCGGGGAGGCCTTCCTCGATGATCCCTCTAGCCTCCAGTTGCAGTAGAACGCCGGACAAAGCTTCAGAAGTTTGGATTTTGGGCTGCCAAGATGGGGTTTTCTCACAGCTCAGAAGCTAGGGTTTTCTCCTCTTGTTTCTCTCTTGCAAAAGGGTGAAGAGAGAGGGGTTGGGGAGCAGATTCGGGTTGGATATAGGGGAGAGACTTCTCTCCCACTCACAGGGTGATAAGATGGCTCTCAGAGCCGTTGGGGACAGCTCCCCAATGGTGAGCTTCCTTGTTTCCGAAATTTCTGGCTCTGCAACGCATGCAGGTCAGAGAAATAGGCGTCCACATCGTTAGATGCCAGGATTAGTGTTGGCGTCCATGGGTGGACGCTGACACCACCTCAACGGCTAGGGGTTGACGCCAATCTGGCCTTCGGCCAGAACTCTAAAACATGAAGAAAACTATTCATGCCATGCATATATACATGTAATATGTATATGGTAGTGTATCCATACTATCACCATTCAATACATGCATTATTTACATCTAGTATAAACACATGCACACGTAATTGTACTAATTAATACATACGTAAATATGTATATACATACACAAGCACAAATATACACACACAAATATAAATAATGCAACGAAAATTCGAGGGCCTTACAGAGATAGATCTCAGAGGATGCTTGGCTTGTCCAAATCCAAGTACATAGACACCATTGTCAAAAGGTTTGGCATGGAAAATTTCAAGAGGGGTCTCATACTGATGATACATGGAACTTCACTTTCTAGGAGTATATCCCTAACTACTCCAGAAGAAAGGGAAAACATAGATAAAGTTTTCTATGCCTCTACGAAAGGGTCTATCATATATGTTATGCTATGTACTACACCTAATGTAGTGCATGTTCTAAGTGTTACGAGCAGGCATTAGGTAGATCCATGTTTGGAACATTGGAAGGTAGTAAAGTGCATCCTTAAGTACTTGAGAAGGACTAAGGATCTTTTGCTGGTATATGGAGGAAGTAGCCTCAAAGTTGAAGGCTACAAGGACTTGAGTTTCCAGTTCGATGTCGATGATAGCAATTCTAACTCAGGGTTTGTATTTACCCTGAATGGAGCAGCAATAAGCTGAAAGAGTTCCAAGCAAGAGACTACTACTGACTTCATCATTGAGGCTGAGTACATTGTTGTAGTAGAAGCAACAAAGGAAGCGATCTGGATGAAGAAGTTCATCGTAGATCTAGGAATGGTGCCTAGCCATAAAGAGCCAATTCCATTATTTTACAACAAGAACGGGGCGACTGCTCAAGTAAAGGAACCCAGGTCTCATTAGAAGTCCAAGCACGTTCAGAGGAAGTACCACTTGGTCAGAGAGATCGTGGCCCATAATGATGTAGCAGTGGAAAGAGTTCCATACGAAGATAACATTGTAGATCCATTGACAAAACCATTGACTCAGATTATTTTTTAGTGACACCGAGGTCTGATGAGTATCAAACATGTAGGTGATTGACTTTAGGTCAAGTGGGAGATCACTAATTATGAGTGCCCTACAAGCCAATTCACATTAGTGATGTCACTTATAATCTTGTATTGATCTCTTTTGGTAATAATATTAATGACATTTTCTCATTTTATATTACATGCATGAGATGATATTTATATTGTAATGTCCATGGGTTTGTGCAATGAGAATTGTATCATGATGAGATCATGATAATGAGACCAGTTCTCTTTAAACACATATCCTAAATATTATTGGTCCTAGGTTACTCGAGAAGGACATCGAGATAATGGGATAGACCTATTGTAATCACGGGGTTGCGCACCCCTCGAGACACACAACATGTTTTAAAAAATAATTTAAAAGTATGGATTAGGAAATGTGATCGCCACCTAACAAGTTGCCATGAATAAAAATGAACTTAGGCTAACGTGCTAGGAAAGGGGGGTGAGAACAAGGCACTTACTGATGTCGCGACGGGTCTCCCCGTCGTGATGATGCTGATGTCGCGTCACCCTACCAGGGCGCGTCTTCACTGTCGCGACGCCAGCGCCTGACGTGTTCTCTGCAGTGTGGGAGAATGGTTGGTGGACCTTCTTCCTACCCTCCATCCGGCTAGAGGACAAGAGCTCCTCGTCGAACCTTACTTAAATGCTTGCCAAAATGAAGAAAACAACAAAACAATCCCTGTTAGACCATATTTAAGAGTAGCATCTATCCCAAAATGAAATGAAAGGGGAGAGCATGGATGGAACGAACCTGGGGTGGTTTTTAAACCCCTTGGGTGGTGTAAAAACGTAAGGATGGAAAGAAGATGCATTCCTATCTAAAAGAAATAATAAAATGCATGCATGGAGAATAAGAGGAAGAAGGGAAGAAAGAGCCCCATTGGGGCGACTCCCTGGCTGCGGTGTGATGTCCATGGATGATGCAGGAGCCCTAGAAGTTGCCTCCTCAGCCACCAAGTTCCGTTTGTGAAGATGACGGCATGGCTTGGTGAAGAGGATAGAGGGAAATGTGAGGGAATGGGTGAGCCACGAGATAAGGGTCTGGTGAGGTGAAAATTTGGCAGCACTTCATGGCAAAAACGGGGGCTTCCCTCCCTCTAAAAAAGAAGGGTCCCTTATATAGACAAGAGAGAGATTAATCCCGTCACCAAGTGATAATCACCCAAAATAAATTGATAAATCCAAGTAAATCCATGGGAAGAGTCCTAGGAGGGTCCCAAGGTGCCATGGACCCTCAAACCGCACATGGGGGTTGTGGGGGTTGCTTGGAGATGATGATAAGGCCATTAGAGGATAAATAGGAGGTGGCTGCGGAGGCCAGCGCATGCGGATCATGTCGCGACGGGTCGTAGGGATGCGACAAAGATAGTCGCGACGGCCATGATGGTCGTGACCCTAAGGGCACATGCATGGATATGCATGGGCTGTTGCGACGGCCAAAGGGAGCGCGACATGGATAATGTGACGCCACGACCCGTCGTATTAAGGAAAACTGATTATTCTTGGATTATTGATCAATTATTTAGAAGAATAATCAATAATGAGGCAATGAGGACTCTTAAAAGATAATTAGACGGGATAATGGGAAAAATGGGCTTTAATGGGCTCACAACATGGCTAAGAGATGGGCTCAAAGTGAGTGACCAACTTGGGGCTTATTAAGAGAACAAGAAATATGGTTCAACTTATGGGCCAAAATCGGGTGTCTACACCTGTGTGTTGTATAATCGTCCATGTGATGGAGGTAGGTGGTCTCATAGCTACTTGTGTGGAGACACTATGGGTATGATGCATGTGCTCATTGGAGAATGAGTTCACTAAATGATCCACTCTCGGAATGTTGTATGGTTGACGATATTTGATATCAGACATCAATTTTGCAGTCTCAATTGTGTAACTGGTCCTTGGACTTGAGACACCAAAGATGTCTTGTTTGAGTACTCCATTCTTTAATGCCGAACTTATAGGTCTAGAAGTTTCAAATCTAGTACAGCTAGTTATTGGGAATGGTAGCCAACCTTACAATGGCCATTGTGTGTCAATAAAGGATCATACACTCTCGGTATCATGATAGGAACATCACGTGTGTTCTTGCTCAGATAAATCCCTGGCCAGAGTCAATCGAATTGAGAGAGAAAGATTTCTCTTGGAGAATCTGATAGGAGCGAGAATCAAATGGATTTCGTATAGGCTTAACGGTACCATGCCTAACATACGGTCTCTAAAATGTTAGTTGGACGAAGGACTAAAGGTACACGTAACTATGGGCAGAAAGGTCCAACGGATTTGATCCCACATATACTATCTGGGAACTATAGTGTAGTAGCTCTTGGTACGTCCATACTCAATGAGTTAAGTGAATTATTATGGAGATAATAATTAACTAAGTCAGAAGGAGTTCTAAGTCAGACAGGTATGGCTGGTTGTACTCCGAGCCCTACACAACATGGCCACGCAACGTATGTGTTGTGCGGGGGTGTCGAAAATCGCCCTCTATTTAGGATAGAGGGGGTGTGAAGAGCTACAAGTTGAGCTCTTCACACCTATCCCATCCTCTCCTCCTTCCTCTTCTCTTATTGTTCTCTTCCTAGCAGAGAAGGAGAAGAGAGAGTAGTAGTGCTACTCTCTCTCCCGTAGCTACTGGTGTTGCTTCAAGCTGCTGCTGCTTTTGTTGCTAAAGTTATTGTTACTGCGGTCCTGCTGCTACTGCACCTTGGAGGTGCACGAGGGAGAAGACTCTAACGAGAGGAGGAGCCGTCATCGTCAGAGATTGACGTGTGGACTCGCTAGAGGGAGGTCGTGTGAGGTCCTTCATCTAGCGGGCTAGATTCTGCATGTCATGGGATATACGAGCTCCTCTAGGTGAGATAGTCTCACCCTTGTATGGATTGCATGAAAGTTATGCATCCGAACATCATCTTGGTCCGATAAGTTCTTGTGGGGAATATGTTTTATTTTTAAATTTGATTCTACTGCTCATATGATGCCCCTACACATTTTCCTACAGTAAGGACAAGAGGTAAATCAATACCTTGTGATTATATAGCCTTTTGTATCTCAGATTGAGCCTAGGACAGTCAATGAAGCATTGAATGATGAATCTTGGGTGTTAGCCATGCAGGAGGAACTTAAGTAGTTCCAAAAAAAAAACAAGTATGGTCTTTTGTTCCTAAACCATCAGATCATCATATTATCGGTACCAAATGGGTATTTAGAAAATAAGATGGATGAATTTGGTGTAATCACTAGAAATAAGTCCAAACTTGTGGCGCAAGACTAGTTACAAGAGGAAGGCATATATTATGATGAAACATATACTTCAGTTGCTAGACTAGAGACAATCAGAATCCTACTTGCATATGCATCCTCTATGAATTTAAAATTATTTCAAATAGATGTTAAAAGTGTATTCTTAAATAGTTATATTAAGGAGGAGGTCTATATAAACAACTTCACAGTTTTGAAGATCATATAAATTGCATAAAGCTCTTTATGGTCTGAAATAGGCTCCTAGAACTTGGTATGAAAGATTGAAT
This sequence comes from Colocasia esculenta, assembly GCA_014218235.1. NCBI lineage: Eukaryota > Viridiplantae > Streptophyta > Magnoliopsida > Alismatales > Araceae > Colocasia > Colocasia esculenta. Next base: position 18,962,191 of record CM024762.1, on the reverse strand, counting down.
GTCTTTCTCATTCAACATGGTTTCATTAGAGGAAAAGTAGATAGCACTCTATTTACAAAGTCAAATGATTATAATATCCTAATTGTTTAAATCTATGTCGATGACATTATATTTGGTGCTACTAATGAAACTATTTACAAGTATTTTGAAAAGTTAATATAGGGAGAATTCGAAATGAGTATGATGAGGAGTTGACTTTCTTCTGCAGGCTATAAATCAAACAAATGAAGGAAGGGACACACATATGTCAAGCCAAATACACCAAGGAACTATTAAAGAAATACGGGTTTGACAAGGCAAGTCCCCTATCTACTCCAAAGAGCATGTCAACAACATTGGATAGTGACCCACTAGGTAAGAACGTGGATTAAGAAACATATCGAGGTATGATTGGATCCCTACTTTACTTAATTACTAGTAGGCCAGATATGTTATTTAATGTGTGCATGTGCACTAGATATTAAGTAGATTCAAAAGAATCTCTTTTGCTTTCAGTCAAAATGATCTTCATGTATCTCGTCAACACATGAATTAGTCTTTGGTATCCTAAATTATGTGAATCCAACTTGCTTGGATACTCAGATGCTAACTGTGTTAGATGCAAGGTTGAAAGTAAAAACATCAGTGGTACTTGTCAATTTCTTATAGGATTTTTGATCTTCTGATCTTTAAAGAAGCAAAATTCAATAGTCTTATCCATAACAAAAGCTAAATACTAAATGTTGGAAGTTGTTGCTTACAATTATTATGGATCAAGCATCAACTTAAAGATTATAGGTTAAAGATCAAATGTGTCCCTATGATGTGCAACAACACTAGTACCATCAACCTCACCAAAAATTTAGTACAACACTCAAGAACCAAATATATTGAAGTCATGTATCATTTTATTAGAGATCATATAATTAATGGGAACATCGAAATTAGTTTCATAGATGCATTGCATCAGTTGATAGATATCTTCACAAAAATCTTATCTAAAGATAGATTCACATCTCTTTAAAAAGAATTGGACATGTGTATTTTGTAGAAGATATACTTGTTAACTTATTTACATCAAAATTACAAAGATATTTGTTGAGACACAATTTAAAAAAAATCCTTAAAAAAAATCACCTAGAGAATCGATTGTCCTACTTATCTATTTGATGACTTTATTGTATTGATAATCGATACACTAGTCTGGTAATTGATGTTTGAAGAAGAGGTAATCGATAAATTAATCGATACATCAACTAGACGGATAATCAAAAGAGGTGACCAATACGCTATTCAGATAATCGACACCTCGTAATTGAGACATCCTCTGGTCAGATAATCGATGCAGTGATCGATACATCTTTTGTTTCAGATAATCGATACCCTTCTGGTAATCGGTATACTCTCTCTTCAGATATTCGATCTCTCTTTTGTAATCGGTACAATTTACCTTCCGACAAATCTTTTATTATAAAAGGAGTCGGAGGGAGAGTTTAATTGACGTTTTTCACTTACCTCTCTCTCTCTCGATCTCGAACCAAAGCTCCGACATCCGATCATCCTTCTCTCTGGTTCTCCCCTCGATTTACCCTTACTAAGCAAATTTTTTCTGAGAAAGCTTGAGTTTTTCTTGATCCCCTCACTCTTATCTACCAAAGCCCCTTGTTTGTTCTTCGCGAGATGGCTTCTGAGGGATCTTCCGGTGCTGCTAAGGCCGCAAGACGTCAGTTCTTCACTGATAAGCAGTTTACTAGGTTTCAAGCCTTGAATGTCAAATTTTATGGGGACAAGACTGAATATTGCAGAGTTCAGCAAGCAAGGCTTGCAGACAGTAGAAGAAGCACTGGAGAAGATGAAATTGACTCAGTTATGCTCAGTTACAGAGTCCGTGTACCCAGAACTGATGAAAGGGTTCTATGTATGCTTGAAGAAGGAAGAGAAGAATAGACTTGTTCCATTAGTCAAAGGCAAGCAGATTGTTATCACACCAGAGATTCTCTCAAGCTTGTTTGACTGAGAGATTGTTGATGTGAATGTCAAGGGATTAGGCATCATAGGCCAACTGTACCAACTGAAAGAGAAGAACATCGTTATCAACCAGCTATCTGCACTAAATCGAGTTCTTCATGCCATTATCTGTCAAATATTGGTACCGAGAGGAACAAGCTTCTCCACCTGCACTCAAGGAGACGCTGACATCCTCTTCTGGGTACTGCAGTCGCAACAGGAAAATATGGCCTCCTTCATCCTTAAAAAGATGCAGACAATGGCTAAAGCTATCTAAGATAAGAAGGTCAGTACCACCATCACGCTACCATACGGTCACTTAACTTACTGATATTTTCAAGCACTATCAAGTTGACCTTAATGGTGAGGAGAAAGAGAAGATGAATCCACCACTCAACATCACCAACCTCAAAATGAGTGATTTTCAGTTTATCTTGGAATTGGTTCAAGGACACTGTCCCTGAAGGAGGGACTGTGATTGTAGTAAAGTAGTAGTAGTAGAGCAAGCAACAGCAGCACCAGTAGAAACAATAGAGACAGAAGCAGCGGCTTCAATAAGTGAAACAACAATAGACATAGCACCAGCAGTAGAAAAGCTAGCACCAACTGCAGTAGAGCCAGCTGTAGTTGAACAAACAGTAGCAAAACCAGCAACGGCAGAGCAAGAAACTCTAGCAGCAGAGCTAGAAACTACAGAAGTATTAGCAGAAATTGCAGTAGCAGGAGCAGAGCAAGAATTGGCAGCAACATTAGAATCATTAGACCTCCAGAGATAGTAGCACCAACAAAAACAGCTATAACCGTGTCCGAAGAAGCATTGGCAGAACCTCAGATTGAAGAAGAAGTTCAGGCTGTAGAACATGAAGCACAACCTATGCCTGAAGCAGGGACTAAGATAGCAAGGCAAGGCCTCAGTCCATCTCCTAGTGCCATAATTGAAGACGTTTTGCAGCATGAGATGCTAGAAGATCATACTCCTCAAATAGAGGAAGTTGGTGGATTCCAACAAGAAGGGGGTCCCACCTCTGTCTCAGAGGATGAAGCGCATGCTCAGGGGGAGCCACAGACCATGCAACCTGAAGATGAGGCACATTCTGCAGGGGAGCCACAATCAATGGAATTGGAAGAGTCGTCTCAAAATCAGGGGGAGCAAACTGATGGAGAAATTCCTCCTCTATTTTCAGGTTTTCCAAGAAGATCTAGAGCTCATAGAAGAGTCTTAAAACTTGAAGTTAGCATGTGCCCAGTGTTTGGTAGGCTTGATGAGCATCAAGAGCAACTCAATGAGATTAAAGAGGAACTGACACAAGTAAAGAATATGGTTGCTGACTTAACTCAGCTGGTCAAGAATGTGGTCAGAACTAGTGTTTTTAAAGCTGCTCTTCAACCGTCAATGCCAGATCACCCTACTGAAGAAGTCTCAAAGCAAATAAGAACAGAAGAAGCAGCAGCGCTTTCAGCTGAAGGTAGGACACAAGCTGAGGCTACAAAGGCAACTCAAGTTGGACATAGGACATCTCCAAAAGATGCTAAACAAGGTAAAGAACAAACACCTACAAGTCCAACCACTGAGGCTCCCTCAACTGCTACTCCTGCACCATATAGGTCTAAACCCTCTACTCATACACAACCTACCTCTTCAGTTCCAAAAATACCTTCTATAGGCACACCTATTTCTCAACCATTAGTAGAACCATCCATTGAACATACTCCTATACCTTTTGATATCCCAGTAGCAGAACCAGAAACTGTACATCCTATACCTAAAACATCTCTTACTGAACCCTCTATAGCTACAACATATCCCTAAATGTAACTCCACCTCCATCAGCTACCCTACCTTCCTGCTTTCCCGAGATACCTGTTATATATGGTGAAGAATGAAGTTGAAGAGTTAGCAGTGGTTGAGATTTCTGCAACACTGATTTACCTTGACATGGCAGCAACGGATGCGTCCATTGGTCCTCCTAAGGCTAGAGAGAAAAGATTTCTACAAGGCTCAGAAGGCAAAGATAAACTCAGCCCAAGTTTCCTCCTTTTTGGTATGTATTTACGGCATAGAATACTTGTGGAAATGTGCATATATGCAAGTGTTTGAGCTGCCAAATCTCTCACTCCAAAAGTTTGCTGATCTTCTTGTACATTTAAAGACATTAACACAACTTGAAATACATAATGTTGGATCGAGATGAAACTTTAGATGTCCTAGAGGGGGATGAATAGGACTTGTTGCACTATTAAAACTTCATCTGAAACTAAGATAACACTAGACAGTATCGTTAGTACTTAGTGTGGTGTGTGTGAAACAACTGAAATCTTGGTGGAAACAATTACACAAAATGCACAGAGAATTTATCTTAGTTCGGACCTCCTATCAATCAGGAGTCCTACATCCAGTCCCCAAGCACCCCTTGGGATTTTCATTAACTGCCAAGAATACTTGGCCTTCTCTCTACTGAGAGATATTGCACTCACTTGCCCCCAAGTAAGTCTTCTCTTCACAAAGAGGTATGACAACTTCCTATAGCAGTAAGTCTTTCCTTCAGCAAGGAACCAAAGGGAACAAAATCCTTGGTGGTCTCTAAATAGAAATGAAATGGGTGTGTCTGCTTAGAAGATAAGTAGACATAGAAGATCAAAAAGAGATTACAAATGTGAATGAATACTCTAACTCTTTCTGACTGTGAGGGTGGACAAGGGAAAATCTAGAACAAGTGAACACCACCCAAACGCTTCTAAATGCAAGAGAGCATGAAAGTCATAGTTTGAACATATGGCTCTCTTGACATCTTGTGTGCTCTCTTTTTTAGGAGCGCGGATCCTCTCGGCCCCCCGCAGGAGGGGGTGCCGGTCAGTACAAGAGGGTGGGGGATTTTTTTCATATACCCCCCTGTGTAAAACACCAAAAAATGGATTGTTTGAGGGGTGAAATGAAAAAAACCCCTCCACCCTTTGTACTGACTGGCCCCCCCTCCTGCGGGGGCCGTAGAGGATCCGCACTCCTTTTTAGTGTGGTGACTTCTTCTTTTTTTCTTATAGTTGTATACACTCATGCACGCATATATTCTATTTCAAAGTTCAGCTCCTTATATAATCTTCAGAGTCTTCAATTTCCCATTTGAATGTAGTTGTTTGAATTCTTGACGTTGTGACTGGAAGACAGCTTGAGAGGTCCATTAGATCTTGAGCTTCTTAACGGCTTCGAAGCTACTTGGGTAGCAGCATGGTTCTGTAGATAGCTGCAATAAATGCACACACCATACTCATACAAAGTCTTTTCTCTTCCAGAGAAAAAGGTCTGTCTCTGAAGAGTACTGGGGTAGGTGAGCATTCAAAGAGGAATGGACACCTACTTGGCGCGCAGTACAACTGCAAAAGAGCTTTTCCTGAAAATCTGGAAACTTGACATTCTAAAGGATGCTTACAAATGTCTTTGTAAGACACATAGCTGTCTTGAAAATATATTATGAATCTAAACTTCAAATATGGTTATAACAGGAAATATTAAATAAAGAGAGTAGAGAAGTACAACTTTCATTAGATAGATTATCGTACAGATAAAAAAGAGAATATCACAGTGTAAATCATGTGTTAATCTTGTTCATTAAATAATTCCATAAGGATTAAAAAATTAATCAGAATAAGAATACATTAATAGTTTTTTTTAATATAAAAACAGTCATTACAGCAATCAAGTACATTTGATAACAAAAGGCGATACCTTCCTTCGACTTTCTAAGAGTCGGATTAGGTCAGCAATCGATTATAACAGCAATCGATATGAAACATATAAGCAATCGATGTTTGATTAAAGGTATGGATATCTAAGGCAATCGGTGTGACATTGGTTAGTAATCAATGTGGCAATCGATATTCTTAAGAAGCAATCGATGTTTAATGGTAATCGATCCATAAAGGCAATCAATGTTTAAGTAAAAAGCAATCGATGTTTGAATGCAATCGATGTTTAAATGAAGCAATCGATGTAAAAGACAATCGATGTTTGAGACAATCATTGTTCTAAGGTAATCGATGTAAAAGACAATCGACATTTTCAAATACAATCGAAGTTCAAGTTAAAATAGCAATCGATGTTTAAATATAATAGTAATCGATGTGAAACTTCAACTATAGAGACTTCGACTGTAGAGAAGTCGGAGTAGATATCACACTTCGACTGGACAAGAAAACAACATAGTCGGTCGAAGTTAAACTTCGGATATGACGAAGTGTAACTTCGCATAGAATGGAAAACAACGTAGTCGGTCGAAGTGAACTTCATATAAAACTTTGGATATGACGAAGTGAACTTTGTATATGAACAGAAAATAACGTTGTCGGTCGAAGTTGAAACACGCAGTCGGTCGAAGTGAACTTCGTATAGAACTTCAGATATGACGAAGTAAGCTTCGTATATGACGAAGTTAGACTTCGACTGATCACGACCAAATACATGCATGGCGAAGTGTAGCTTCGTATATGACGAAGTGTAACTTCGGATATGACGAATCTAGCTTCGTATATGACGAAGTAAGTTTCGACTGAACATGATCAAAACATGCATGATGAAGTTGAATTTCAAATGTTTAAGTTACAGATCAATGTAAATCTTTATGAAGCGATGGAAAATACAATAATCCATGAGATAAAGAATGATATTGAAATATATTAAGGACGATTATGATAAGCATGAGTATTATTATCACCAAAATAAAATGATCATATATAAAAGTGGTGAGAGATTTGGTGATGACAAAACTCATGAGAATTTTATAACATTATCATTAAAAAATAAGTATTAAGTAAAAAATTAATACATACAATACTCTCCCCCTTTTTGTCAATAGCCAAAAAGGAAGAATCTTACCATTTACATTCTCACCTTTAGTTGTAGAGACTTCTTACCATAACTGGTTGTGAGTTGAGGGAGAGGGGTTCAACAATATTTGTCATGAATTATCATCTCCCATTTTTACTTGCTCCCCCTTGATGTGAGTCTCCCCCATAGTTGATGCTTATCAGATCTTTAAGGGTTCGTCTGATCTGTCGACCAATTTGGCATTATTTGTCGATAGTTGTTCCATGATGTGTCGACCCCTCATGTGTGTGTCGACACATCCTTCATCTATCTATAGGTGTTCATAGTGTGTTGACTTGTCCTCTATGTGTGTCGACACAGTCTTGAATCTGTCGACATCTGTTGTTGTATTTCCACTTGCTGTTCTGTTAGGAGGTCTTTAGGAAGACTCATTGATTTATTCATAAAAAGATACCTGCAAGAAATTTGTTAGTAGTATTGGTAAAGGATAATTAAGAATTTAAATACATATGTGACTACTTCCTCTTCAGGGATGTCCTCCTTGAGAAAATTTGAGGCTCCCCCTCAACCTGCGCTTCATGTTGCTCCCCTAGAGTGGTGCTTCCAACATACCGTTAGCATGTAATTCTTTCAATAAAAGATAGTTAATCAAGGAATAGCAATAAGCATTAAATTATTCTGGGTTGCACATCCTTATTTCTCTTCTAATTGAAGTAAATCTATCTTTAAGAAGTGGTTTAGTAAAAATGTCTACTAATTGAAGATCTGTACTAACAAAATCAAGTAAAATATCACCATTACTTACATGATCCCTGATGAAATGATGTCTGGCCTTAATGTGTTTGGTTCTTGAGTGCTTGATAGGATTTGTGGTCAGGTTGATTGCGTTTGTGTTGTCACATAGTATTGGAATTTCATCTAATTTGTGACCATAGTCTTCCAGTTGATATTTGATCCATGGCAATTGGTTGCAGCAACTTCCAGCTACAATGTATTCTGCTTCTGTTGTGTACAATGCTACTAAGTTTTATTTTATGAAAGATCAAGAGATTAAGCATCCTGCAAGAAATTGACAAGTACCACTGGTGCTTTTTTGTCTATTTTGCATCCGGTATAGTCAGCATTACTATATTCAAGTAATTTGAATTCAGAACATCTGAGATACCATAAACCCAATTTACTTATATTAATAAGATATCTAAAAATTCTTTAACAGCATTAATATGAGATTCTTTTGGATCAACTTGAAATATGGAACACAAACATTACATTATATCTGGTCTACTAGCAATGAGATAGAGTAATAACCCAATCATACCCTTATAGATCTTTTGATCTACTTTCTTGCCAATTGGATCACTGTCTAGCTTTATTCCTGAGCTCATAGGTGTATCTAAAGACTTACATTTGTCAAAACCATATTTTGAAAGTAGATCTAAAATATACTTGGTTTGACAAATGTGAGTATCTTATTTGGTCTACTTGATTTACAAGCCAAGAAAATAATTAAGTTTACCCATCATGCTCATTTCAAACTCACTTTGCATGAGATTTTCAAAGAATTTGCAAAGTGATTCATTTGTAAAAACAAAAATAATATCATCAACATATATTTGTACAATCAAGATCTCTTCTGAAAATTTCTTAATAAATAAAGTGTTATCTATTTTACCTCTTGGAAAATCATATGATAGAAGATAAGCACTTAGTCTTTCATACCAAGCTCTTGGAGGTTATTTCAAACTATATAGTGCCTTCTTTAAACAAAAAACACGATTTGGATATTTAGTATCTTCAAAACCTGGTGGTTGCTCAACATAAACTTCTTCTTTTATGAAACCATTCAGAAAAGTACTATTTACATCCATTTGATACAAATTGATATTCAAAGAACTTCCATATGCTAATAGAATTCTGATTGCCTCTAATCTAGAAACTGGAGCAAATGTTTCATCAAAGTCAATGTCTTCCTCTTGGGAATAACCTTGACCTACCAGTATAACCTTGTTTCAAGTGATCACTCCTGATTCATCCATTTTGTTTCTGAAGACCCATCTGGCCGTACCAATAACTGAATAATCAGAAGGTCTAGGTACAAGAGTCTAGATCTGGCTGCGTTGGAACTGGTTAAGTTCCTCTTACATAGCTAGGATCCAAGATTCATCTGTCAGTGCATCATTGATTGTCCTAGGCTCAATTTGAGATACAAATGTAGTGTAATCACAGGGAATAGTCAAACCTCTAGTTCTTACCCTATCTTAAAGATCACCTATTATATTTTCTCTTGGATGATCTCTGTGATACCTCAATTCTCTACGAAGTCCTTCCTGAGTGTCTTTTTATTGTTGAAGTTCTTCTATTAGAGGATCTTTGTAACAGTACGGTCGTTCGGATCCGGGTTTATCGGGTCTATGTGTGATGGTCTTGACCAAGAGATGGTCAATGGGCTATGTTTGGGTTTTCTGAACACAGAGTGAGCAGTGTGGGCCGGATATGCCAGCCCAATTGCACTGCTGGTTCACTGTTTGTAATCGTGGCGGAGGTAGGCAACGTGATTTGAACGTGTTCTATATGCCGGATGAGATTCAAGGAACCGCCTCTGTAACACGTGGCGTGCGGGTTCCGTTTGGCGTCGGACTAGGTGGACGCGTTTAAAGGGTTTAAACGCGACGTCTGCCTGCGACGTGATTCTAATTGTGACTTAAAAGGCTTCGTTTCGGCCAGACAGAGTAAGGGATGCTCTGTCCGACGCAGGGGAGGTTGCTGTGGCACCTTCCATGGGGTTTTCCGGCGATCTCAGCTTCTGGCGGCTCGTGCAGCGCGGGAACCACGCGAGGATGGCGTCCGAAGCGTGGGCGTGCCGTCGACGAGGAGGCTTTGGGGCGTTCTTCGGCGTCTTTTGCCGGTAGGGAGACTTCCTACCTTGTTTTGAGTTTCAGCGCATTATTTGATTGGGTTTAAGGGATATGCATGTGTGGGTGGTTTGAGAGAATAGCATATCACCTATTTATAGTTTTGGTTTGTTGTTTATGGTTTGTTGTGTGTGGATTTTCTCCCGTGTGGGAGTGTGGGTTCGGCCTGTGAGTTGAGCTCATAGACAAGTTGGAAACGCATCGGGGTTACCCGCCATGATTCTGTTGAACGCGTCGCATCGCGTCAACGCGTTTTGCTTTCTGTCGTTTCTGTTAAGGCGGTTGCTTAGTCACGGCCATGTGGGCTGTCGCGTTAAGGTTAAACACGGCGGCATGGTCTGCCGCGATTTAGAGAAATGTTTAATATTGTTATTTGCGTCGTATGTGATGGACACGGTTGTAACCATTGACGGTCGATGTTGACCGCCTGGTTTAAAGGTGTCGAGTTGGGCCGACGCGACTTGGTCACGTCACTGGGCCCTGTCGCGTTAGCATTTAGAATGGCGTCTGGACAGGTCGACGCGATATGAATGGCATCGCCTGTGTCCGACGCGTTTCAGCTTCCGAGGTTGAATTGTGATGGTTGGGCAATGAAGGTCCTGTGTGGACCTAGCCCTGGTCTTTTACTGTCTTCTAAAGTATACTTAAAGTGGTTAATGTTAGTACAACACGTTAAGGGTTAAGTGTTGTCATGTGATTCATATTAAGTGTGTTAATATGAATAGGGATTGCCATGGAGGTCATGAGATGACCAATGACAGGCAAGGTGATTACGTGTTATTGTGTGTAATGAACGGTTGTGTGTAGAATGGCTTGAGGGTCACAGGGTGACTGATGATAAGCCATTCCTTACACTTGTGTACCGTGGGTTGTACATAAAGTCATATAAGTATGTATATCGTGGTTTGTGTGCTTACCGAGTCTGGTGGTCCGGCGCCTATTCCGGAATACCTCTTCAGTCGGGTACCCCAGATTCCTAGGAGAGCTAGGCACATGTGTTGTGCTCGAGGCGTGTCTCGGTACGTGTGTCTGAGTCGTCTTCCTGGACACCCTCACTCCAGAGTTTGAGTTGTACGTCCGGCTGAGGGAAAGACAACTGAGGGGTAGCGACTTGTGTTTGTGGGTGTGCAGTCTCTTGTAGCGCGCTCGTAGTTGGGGGTACGGACACTAGCAGTCGACATTCGTCCCCAGCTAGTTCTGTGTTTCCAGTGCCTCATTTTAGGGAGCTCGGGCCGGAGTCCCTAAAGGTGCCAGGCGTGGGCTTGCAGGGTGTGTGACCTACAGGTTGTGGTGTTGGTTGGTCTCCACTGTTCTTGGTTTGTTGTTATGGAGCGGCAGTTGGACCTTCCGTCCGTGACTGCGAGACCAAGAGGTAGTTCTCGTGATGTGTTATCCAGGTTGGATACTGGCGTCATGAACCAGTAGTCCGTTCTCGTGTGGTGGCGTCGTTCCGTACCGACTCATGTTTGGCCATTGGTTGTGGTTTGTGTGTGATCCGCTGGTTAAGGTTGTAACCGTTGTGGTGTCCCCTGGAGGTGGCACGGTTTTGTGGTTTAGTGTTGTACCTCATGGTAGTAGGTACATGTACCCCTCGTGGGTAGAGTTCTGTTGTGGTACGTGTGGCTCGTCCTCAGCTGGTGTTGAGGTGAGACCGTGCGTACTGTGGAGGTCTTGTGGTGTGACTCTCCACGTGTTGTGTGTTATTTATATTCGTACCGTATGTTTTTTGTTATGGTTTGGTATGCGGGTATTGGCTGGTGGTCGCCAATCCCGATACTCCGTGCGTGTGGTTTGCCAGTGAGACTATGGCCTAGGAAGTGGTTTGTCGGTGAGGCTTATGGTCGAGGTGGTTCGGTTGTAGGGAGGACTGGTGGTGTTAAGCTAGTCATGTGTTTCCCTTTATTTTCCGAGGACCGGGTTTAACCAGTGTGGTTGTGATTAGTTGTCATTTAACATGCTTGTGTATGCATGTTATGCTTCGGCTACCGGTGTTGCCAGTGAGACCCTTTGGGGTTGAGGTCTCTTTATGTTGTTGTGGTTTCGTTGTGGGAGGTCCCTACTGAGCCGGTGACTTATTGAGGCTCACTCCCTTACAGTCTGTTCCAAGTGTTGGCCGACTTGATAGGTGTTGGCTGACTTCGACGTGGTTTACGCAGAGTAGTGCAGACTTGTACCACCAGTAGTAGAGTAGTTGAGTCGTCTGAGCTTGTGCTCCCTCGGGGTATGCCCCAGGTAGTTGTACTCTTTTAATTGGACATGTAAAATTGTAATGGGGCTTTTGTACATTGTGATTTATAGTTATATACACTTGTACTTTCCTATGTTATATACGGTACTTGTGGTCTTTTATATTCTTAACTGGACACGTGTTAGTGATATCCCTTGCGAGACTTTGGTCCGTTCGCGAGAGGCGGATCTGGATATGGAGCCTTATCGAGCATAAATATCCTGGGCCGTCGCAGTTGTTATCAGAGCAAAGGTCCAGTTTGAATATGAAAAGATATTGAGGGTACAATGTCCCAATACATGGATTAATGTCCACTGCTGGTAGTAAGTCTACGGTTTTACGTGATTTAAAATGGTTTTCATGTAAGGTTTTTGTTATATGAATTGTGTGTTGATTGGGCAGTTGTTGGTAGTAGCAAGGAAGGATGTGGTTAGAAGAAATGCAGTTTGTGGAAAGTGAAAGATTATGAAAAAGGTTGTGTGTAAACCTAGCAGATGTTAGACATGGCAGAAAAATGGTAAGATTAGAGATAGAAATTCAGTGTGTTAAAGGCCAGTTAAGTTGTTTAAGGAATCCACAGCCATGAAACCAGCGGGATTAGTGATTTCAGCTATGAAATCCAGGAAGAATGTTTTAGTGAGAAACAAAAATGGGTAGAGATAGAGATAAAGGAAGATATGATGGAATAGCAGAGGAAATAGATGTATAATGAGGAATAGAGCAGTGTATGGAAAATGGAATTTTAAATTGAGCAGAGGTATTTGAGGAAAACATTTCTGAGGTAATGTAAAAAGAAAAAAAAAAGGGTAGATCAGTTAAGGAACAGTGAATATGGCCCAATATAGCAGAATAAAACTAAAAGAGATAAATGTAATGTAGATAATTGGAATGGATAAGCACAGAAAGAAAAGGATGATCAGTTGAGTAAGGAAAAGGATTTAAGAAAATGTGGCACTTATGTGCAAAAGAGTTAGTCAAGAGAAATATGGAATTTGTGCAGAATAGTCAGTGCAGTATTATATGAGATAAGAAATTGCAGAGTTAAAGTGATGAGGTGTAGTATCCCGAAAAATTCTGTAATTTTAAATATAGGATAAATTAAAATTTTATCTATTAATAAATTCAATTAGTTAAAACGGTACGCATCATTATTGCATGCGTATAAACCCCTATAAAAATTTCGTAAAAATAGTAGTCATACTTTAAATAATGTTCTCTAATGACCCATCATGAAATTTGGGCATAGAAAAATCGTTTGGATCTAGTTTAAGAATTTATGCGACTTATTAGCATAATTAAGGAATAAGTCGAAGAACCTATTATTTTATGACCCAAAGTGGATTATAAATAAAAATAAACATGTGGGTAGACTTTAAATAATATGGGATGATAGCTCATTATGATATTTGGACCAATGGACAATCTTGGCCCATGAATAAATTATCTAATAAAAGGATAATTAAAAATCCAATAAGTAAATTAAGTACATAAGTTGTATAAATAAGCTCACATGAGTTATTGGGCCAAGAATAAGAGCCCAAATGATGAAGATTAGAAATATTGGCATGAATAATATTGAATTGAATTAAAAATATAAAATTACTTGAATAAGTGTGATAAATATATATTTAAATTAGAATAAATGGAAATTAAATCAATACCCATTAAGCTAAATTAGTAATGGGTTTTGCTAATGGTCCTAACATGAATAGTTAGGCCCAAATATGAAGAGCCCATCTTGGGATGGGAAGTAATTAAGTCAAATTCGTACCTAAAAATAGTAATAAATGGAAAGAGGTTAAGATAAATGCTAATTAACACACATATATCCTAAAAAGGAGTCCTACACTTACCCTAACCTCCTACCCACGAAATTATCTCTCTCCCCAGCCTTATTAGGTGGATAAATGAGAGAAAGTGGGAGAGAAATATGGAAATTTGGAATTTTAAATAGGAGGAAGGAGTTTTAGATGGAAAGGACTCTATTAGCCAGCTTAAACACCAAAAACTCAGCCCTAGCAACCCATTTTCGTTCCTGGAACTCTGGAGAACGAGGAGAAGGGCTGGAGACAAAGGAGCAAGGAGGAGGAGGCTAGAACAAGGAGGAGTTTTTCCAATTTCGTCACCAAACTAGGATTTTCATCTCTTCAACAAAAGGTAGGCAATCGCTCAAGCTAAAATCGTGTAAACATTACCCTAGGTAGACTTCATGATCCTCTTCAAAAGCCCTCTCGTCTGGTTGCATTTCGCTCATCCATTTGGGCGAATTTAATTCGTGAAACCCTACTGTTACCATGAACCGAAATCTCATGTTTTCTCTAATTCCCCACATGTACTTTCTCTCATGCCATGATAAAATTCTCATATATACTGAATCTTATTAGCTTTCAAACGGCCCTGGTCTTGCTCTATTTCGAACTCCCATTAGAAAGAATTAATTCTTTAAATCTCTGTCAGAACCATGCACTTGACCCTTCATATTTGCTTGTGAACTCTGTGCATGCTTGATCCCACACCATGAAAAAATTCTCATAAATACTACATCTTGTTAGCTTTCAAACACCCCTAGTTTCGGAATTTTTCATCATGTATTCATCTTAATTAATTCGTTGAACCCTGACTGCGCCTGTTTAGGTCATCAGAATGTAACATGTTCAAAGCATGCCTAAATCTTGTCTATTTTCAAATTAATCATGCATGTTGATAGACCTATATGTCTATTTTCGTTTAAAACTAGTTTCATACTTTTTGGACCTCTATACGATTTATTATCGAATTTTGAATAGCTATGTGTCAGGCAGACCCACCTGGAAAAAGGGCAAATCCCTCTTTTCTGGGCTCGGGCCACCTCCTGAGGTCGCGACGGCACGATACGCCGCGATCTCAGAGGGTCGCGACACCAGGACCCATCGCGATCTGATCGCGACAGGTCGACTAGTCGCGACCTGCCACCCGGTTCACTCTAGCACTCAGTTCAGCAGAACACAGCAGGACACCGCACCACGACACGATACGATGCGAAACCCTGTCGTGACCTACCTAATCGCGACCCGACTCTGCGTCGCGACCCGACTCTGCGTCGCGACCTAACCATATCGCAACCCGCCTCGATGTCGCGACCTGAACGCGACCCAACCCTACGTCGCGACCTTAACAGAACAGTCCAAACCCTGATTTGCTTGTATAAACTTGCTAATTGCTCCATCTAATCCCTGCTAAACCCAGATCATACACTGTAAGAACAGTAACGACCTATTAATGAATGTTGAGTAATATTCACATGTTTTTAATCAAATAAAAGTTGTGTGCATGATCAATCTTGCTCTCGTGATTATCTTACACATGCACACACTATACATGAATGATTGCCACGAAATCTTGTTAAAATGGTCAATAATATATCTAGTAATTGAGTTAACTATTTACTTAATATCCTACTTGTTTTAATGGATTTGTCTTCGTTTTAATCGCGTGATTCATACACCGTTACCGCTTCCCTCGGCCTTCGAGCACTCGAGGCACGACGGACCTGTTTCTACACACTTTCTCTTGACTTGGACCACCTCTCCATCAGGAATACTCTCAACTGGGCCAGGGACTCCTTGTCAAGACCTCTGTAAGTCTCCTTGTCTTTGACGCACGTTCTTAGTCAACGAGCTGGTTGTACCCTAAAACCCGTTACACCTTAGGGATCAGTACGATCCATGGCCTTAGTGTTTCCTTCTTGTCTTGGGTTCACGCCAGACCACCTAACCCGTGTACCCGGCACGGCTAAGGGGACGGTTGTGACTTCTACCAGACTGCCGGTACCCGACCTGGTGCCGTGCAACCGTTACTATCATGTGTGTCTCGTCATTTTACGAAAATGTCCCTATCTCATCTACTATCTCGATACTCTCATCTGTTCACGTTCTCCCTACACTCTCGTCTAGTTCATCTGCTACTCTCATCTATTCTTGGTACTCTCTTGGCCATTTTGTGATTGTCTAAGATAAAAACATGACTATGCTAGGCAACATTATAAGGGCCTGATCTGGTCCTTGGGAGGAGCACCCGAAAGACTTTAACTCGCGAGGGTCTAATGGTCAGGTGATGGCATACACCAAACGCATGACACGCAAGATTAATCTATGACAATCATACTAAAAATGAAATGTTTACGTTACTTGGCTTGTTGTTGATAAGATGATCGACCAAACGCATGTTACTTGATTTACTTGCTTGTGCACTGCTGTGCAATTTACTTGTTATCTTGATATATGGCCAAAACTTTTGTTGTACTTGTTACCTGTGAAGGTGTTCTTGTCTTATGATCTTACTGTCACGACTATATCTGATCGTTCTCATACTTGCTCGTTCTTGCTAGTTATCCTGCTTGATAAAATGTTAAACACTTAAAGCCTGCTTGTTTACACGAGATATTAAGTCCTACTGAGCGTTATCGCTCACCCTGCGCTATTGTTGTATGTGTTTCAGGTAAGTCAGGTGATGACCCTACGCACACCAATGGGAATGGACTGGAGTGATGAGCGACCAGGAGTCATAGCGATGGAATGTCCTTAGTACCTTAGAGTATAGACAGATGTTTACGTAATTATCTTTTCCAGATGTAGTGGTTGTAATATTTAGGTGATTGATCAATAAAATAAGGAGATTATTGCAATTATTATTCATTTAGATGCTCTGATATTTGCGAATGTATGCGCAATTTACGTTACCATACACGTTGTTCATGCCTCCCTGATTTATTCCGCTGCTAAATTGGCGGGGCATGACATGAGGACAGTATTTTGGAAATAATAAAGAGGCAGTGTGAAAAATCAGCTAGAGAAGATGATTTAAAGACAAGACAGGTACAAGGCGAACTAGATGTGCCAGCAGTCATAAGTCAGAGTGCAGAATTTAAAAATAAAGCTTAAGTAGATTTGTTATATAAAGAAAAGCATATCAGTAAACTCCAGTGTTTCAGGCCAGTGGCAGTTGATGGAGCATAATAAGTAAAGAAATATGTGAAATGGGAGTTGAGTCCAACTGGGATTCGAGTAATGATGAAAGTGTAAAGCATCATAGTGGAGCAGTGTTTAGTAAACAATTTGAGGAAATAAAGCGGCCTAGAAAGGATGTTGCAAGCACAGCCAGGAAAATGTGGAAGCAGGTTGAGTCCAAGGAGATAAAGCGCCAACGGCAAGGTAGAATTGTTTACAGCTGAAAGATACGGAAAGAGCAGATTGCAACAATCGGGCAAAACAACTATGAAAGGAATTAAAGAGAAAGGAAAAGTCGAACGAGCACGGAAATGAGCATATTGAAATGGTATGGAAGGCAAGTGCAGAGAAAGTGTATCTATGATACCCCAAAATTTCATTCTTTTATATTGTGCATGTGTATTTACTTGATGTGTGTATAGCATGTGTATTCAATTGTGCATATTACTATTTTTATACTTCTCATGAACACCTGCATGTATATATTGTGGTGGTCACTTCCTGCCACCCAGGCCCATCAACAAAGTTCGCACAAACCCATGACGAAGCGAGCTGACACTGTGTTGTCCTCGGGCATCATCCGTCCTCGGACGGCCACCCCTAGCGTCTTCAGAGATACTTGTCCTGCTCGGGCCCAAAGCAGTCTTCACAGTCATCGAGCACCAGGTTCATCTTCTCCCAACAAGCAACCTGCTCAAGAACTACGGACAAGGCCGCCCGAGCAGCTTCTTCGTATTAGCAACGGTTACAACCGCCGCGGGCCACGCGCCCCACTACCAAGAGGCATATTAACTGCTTGGCATCTCAACGGGCGCCTGAACGTGTAACCCTCCACTATGTGCGCCAATTAAGGCATCCTTCCAGGCACGATCCAGAGGCATTACGCCCGTCCGCTTCAACACCCATGCCTATATAAGACACAGGTACAGCACCATGTAGAGGTATGTAGACCTTCTTACAAACACGCCTCATATACAAGAACTCCCATCCTCTTCAGTCATCCACTGACTTAGGCATCGGAGGGTTCTCCCCGGTTCTTCAACTAGGCCCCCCTGATCCGTTTTATGGTTTTGCAGGCTTCCGTCCGCCTCCGGCGTTCTTCCTCCCTTCTTAGAGTGTAGGCCCATCAGGCTCCGGCCCAATCAAGAAACGGCCTCCACACTTTTGGCGCCGTCTGTGGGAACGACACAGCCATGGCTCGCGGACGATCCTCTTACCATAACATCAGGAGTAGGGCGACGAGATCTCGCCAGTCACGTGCAGAATCTTGCCGTCGTGCCCCTCCCTTTGACGTCGACGTCGCCCCCGCTGGCGTAAACAATGACGTCCCTGCACCGACGGCCCATGTGCCAGCAACTGCCCTGGAGATGGCTGAACTCCGGGGGCAAATGCAGTAGTTAACGGGCATCTGCCTGGCCCTATAGGCTCAGTTGGTTGTGCCACCAGCCCTGGAGCCTTCACCGCCACTTGGGGGGCAGGCGGGGTCGTCCCGCCAACGATCTCGAGTCCTTCCGATGCCCCAGGATCAGCAGGCGGACTCACCGCGCCGATCCCACCGAGCACCGTCCGAGGAACCGGCACTAGAGCGCCAAGGCCGCTCGCCCCGTCACTCTGTAGTCGCTCCTCGTCTGCCGCACTCGGTTGTGGGAGCCAACTCCCAAGGCACCGGTCGGGTAGGCTCCGCCCATTCCGAGCAGGAGCTCGCCAGACGCCTCCGTCGTGTGGTCGACCTGGAGCGCCGCATGGATGCAATGGTTCAGCGCGCGGAGGGGAAAGCCCCAGCGGAGGATGACCTGGACTTCTGCTCCCCTTTCATTGGGGAGATCCTGGAAGCCTGAGTCTCTCCCAAGCTCCCTCTGCCCACCATTGCACCCTACGATGGCACCACCGACCCTGCCGGCCACATCCAGGGCTTCGAGTCGCACATGGTGTTCCACGGAGCATCTGACGCGGCCAAGTGCCGAGCTTTCCCAGCGATTCTCAAGGAGACCGCTAGAGCCTGGTTCGAGACTCTGCTAGCGGGGTCCATCTCATCCTTTCGCCAGCTGAAGAAATCCTTTCGGGATAACTTCCTTGGCGGCAGGTCGCAGCTGCGCACAGCGGCCTCCCTTCTGACCATACGTCAGAAGAAGAGCGAAGCGCTCTGGGACTTTGTAAAAAGGTTCCGAACAGAGGCGCTTCGCATCTCGTGCCTGGACGTCCCTCTAGCCACCAGTGCCCTTATCTAGGGCACTCGCGACGGCTTTTTGCATAGGACACTTGGCGTCCAGCAACCTTCCACTCTCGCCAAGCTGCTTTCTATCGCACAACGCCATGCAGCGTGCGAAGAAAGTTTGGCTGCAGGATGAGCAAAGCAGGGGGAACAGTCAGACAAGAAGAGATCTTCTGATAACGGCTCCGACCATGATCGGAAGAAAGGGCGGCGCAATGACGACTCGCCGCGCCGACCGCATCCCTTCACCGACTATACTCCCCTCACTGTGGCGCCCGAACAGATCCTGGCCGAGATCAGGAATGAACCATACGTTCGGTGGCCACAAAAGATGCGCTCCGACCCTCGGCGGCGCGATCAAGCAAAGTACTGTCTCTTCCATCGCGACCACGGCCACGACACCTCCGAATGCCGCCAGCTCAAGGACGAAATCGAAGACCTTATCAAGCGCGGCTAACTCAGGGGGTATGTGCGCTGGAATGAAGAGCGCCCCAGACGTCGAGAGCGAACTCCCGAGCAACCGATCAACAATGAGCCCAATGGGAAAGAAATCAATGTGATCGCGGGAGGCTTCGGCGCGGGCGGAGAGAGCACTCGGAGCCGATGCGACTACGCAAGGCGAGTGCAGGTCGTGGACAGGCCACCAGCACCTAGGCCTGCTCCATATCCCACCAGTCCTGCACGCACACCGTCCGAGGAGGCTATAACCTTCTCGGACGAGGACCTTGTAGGGGTTACTATCCCGCACATTGATGCGTTGGTCATTTCGGCCACCATTAATCATTGTAATGTGCGCCGGATTTTGGTGGATAATGGAAGCACCCCTGATGTCTTGGCTTACGACTTTTTTGTGCTTATGGGACTCAAGACCGACCAGCTCACCCCAGTAGAGTCGCCCCTGTTCGGCTTCTCGGGGGTCTCGGTGCAGCCCATGGGCAGGGTACGCCTCCCAATTACCTTAGGGACGACACCGAAGACTGTGACCAAGGTAGTTGACTTCTTGGTCATCAAGAACATGCCAGGCTACAACGCCATCCTTGGCAGAGGCCTGATCGATAGAATCAGAGCAGTACCTTCATCTCTCCATCAGAAGATGAAGTTTCCAACTCGAGCGGGATAGGCGAGGTGCTCGGATGTCAGCGCGAGTCTCGCCGGTGATATGTTCTCTCCTTAAGAGACAAGCAACCACTCGCGACACCAGACCAAGTCCCGCCATCCACTGATCAGCCCTCCACTAGCTGGGGAATGCCTGCTGAAGATCTACTTCCCATCCAAGTTGACGACGACCCCGAGCATGTCCTCTATATTGGTGCCCTACTAGCAGAGGCCGAGCAGCAACGCTACGAGGTCTTTCTGCTAGCCAACCTTGACGTGTTCGCGTGGTCTGATGATGAGCTTCTGGGTATTTCTCCGGAAGTGATGACACACCGCCTCCGTTTGGACCCCCGGGTCCCACCAGTGCAGCAGAGGAGGCGACTTGTGAACCGAGAACGGCAGACCGTGATCCAGGATCACGTCGTCAAAAGCCGATCTATTGGACTCCTCTGAGAAGCCCAATATCCAAGGTGGATCTCCAATGTGGTCCTCGTACGCAAGGCCAATGGCAAATGGCGTGTGTGCGTCGACTACAAGGATCTCAATAAGGCAACACCTAAGGATAATTTCCCCTTGCCGCGCATCGACCAGTTGGTGGATGCTACCTCCGGGCACGAGCTTCTCAGTTTCTTGGATGCTTACTCTGGTTATCACCAGATCAGTATGCATCCTCCAGATCAAGACACTACTACGTTCGTCACAGACCTAGGGTTGTACTGTTTCACCAGGATGCCCTTCGGTCTGAAGAACGCTGGGGCAACGTACCAGCGGCTGGTCAACAAGATGTTCGAGCAGCAAATTGGGCGCAACATGGAGGTCTACGTCGATGACATGCTGGTCAAGACGCTTCCAAGCACCGACCACATCTCCGACCTCCAAGAGACTTTCGCAACTCTGCGGAAGTATAACATGAAGCTCAACCCCTCCAAGTGCGCATTTGGTGTTCGTTCGGGTAATTTCCTCGGCTTCCTCGTTTTAAACAGAGGGATAGAGGCAAACCCTGAAAAAATCCAAGCCGTCCTGGAGATGAACAGTCCCAAGACAGTGCGCGACGTCCAACGTCTGATTGGGCGTCTCGCTGCACTGAACCGGTTCATGTCCCGAGCAGCAGAAAGAGGTTTTAGCTTCTTCAAGTTGCTCCGAGGCCCCAAAAGTGCCTCGCAGCAAGGGGGGCAAGTACGGTGGACAGAGGAGTGTGAATCTGCCTTCACCAAGCTGAAGGCATATTTGGCAGCCCCACCTATTCTCTCAAAGCCTGTGCTCGGAGAACCACTGTTCGTATACCTTTCGGTTACCGAACACTCCATCATCGCGGTTTTGATCAGAGAAGAGGGAGCGGCGCAGCATCCGGTATACTACATCAGCAGGGTCCTCCAAGAAGCCGAAAGGAGGTACCCCCGAGTAGAGAAACTCGCCCTCGCCATGGTCACGGCTGCTCGGAAGCTTAGGCCCTATTTTCAGGCCCACTCAGTGACGGTCCTCACCGACCAACCACTGAAGCCTATCCTTCAGCGGCCAGAGGCTTCCGGAAGGCTTGTCAAATTGGCCATAGAACTGGGTGAGTTCGACATCAGCTTCCGACCGAGGACAGCAATCAAGGCGCAAGCATTGGCAGATTTCGTTGCGGAATGTACACTCCCTACTGAGCAGGACCCGCCATTAGCCGACGAGCCCCCATGGGAGCTCTACGTGGATGGGTCCTCTTGTGTTACAGGGAGTGGGGCAGGCTTGGTCCTCACCTCTCCGGAAGGGCTAGAGTTCCAGTACGCCCTCCATTTTCGCTTTGCGGCCTCCAACAACGTCGCCGAATACGAAGCACTACAGTCTGGAATTCGCCTGGCTCAGCACCTCGGGGCCCTTCGGCTCAGAGTCTTCAGTGACTCCCAGTTGGTTGCCAGCCAGGTGAACGGACAGTTTGAAGCCAGAGTGTGGCGGAACGCCTCGGCCAAGCCCGTTAAACCGATAACGTACTTGATCCGAGTCCGCCTCCCGCGAACGGGCCGAAGCCTCGCAAGGGATACCAAACCACAATCCGTGTAAACACGAAGGAACACACCACATTTTATATATATTTCACAATTTACATAGCCATATTTCCACAAAACTGAAAAGAAGTACAAGAGCCTGGGGCATACCCCGAGGTACAACTAAAGAAAATAAACAACTAACTATGCTACACTGCTGGAGCTGCTACTACCAGGGAGGTACCGACCCTGTACCGCTACGGCGCGGCTCTGAACCGGACGACGGTCGTGAAACGTCCTCCTCGCTCTCACCTGTGGGGGTAGGAGTGAGCCTCGCTAGTCATTGGCTCAGTAGGGAACTCCCCCAAAACGGAGCAAACCAAAACCACAGGTACAAAAGCAATAAACAGTACCAACAATTTATAGAATAGCTAAGCAGGATATGAAAGCTGTAAAAGTACTCACCGTCTGCCGACTACGAAAACAACTGTAATAATTAAACGGCAAACCAGTATAGGTGTACAAGCTAAAGTAGAGACAGCCAAACACGAGCCACGTGAACTGGTTCGCAACACCAGAAACTGACTCGAACAAGCTAACACAGGTCTACCTCTCAGTCTCGCAGCCATGGACGAAAGGTCCAGCTGCCGCTCCACGTGAAAAGGTCAAGCAACTGTGGAGACCAACTAAACACCACCACCTGCGTACCACACGGTCACAGGCCCATGCCTGGCACCTCCAGAGACCCTGGCCTGGGCTCGCTAGAGTGAGGCACTGGAAAAGGACTAGCTGGGGACCAGTGTCGACTACTGGTGTCCGTACCCCCAACTACGAGCACGCTACAAGTGACTAAAGACAAACACAAGTGTCACTGTCCACTGTCGTCTTTCCCTCAGCCGTACGTACAACTCAAACACAGGAGTGACTGTGTCCAGGTCAGACGACACAGACCTCGACGGTACAACACAAGTACCGGGACAAAGCCCCGAGCTAACAGCCTGGCTCACAAAGAACTTGGGGCACCCAACTGGAGAGGTAACTACGGTAGGCGTCGTACTACTCACCATGTACACAAAACCACGTGCACATCACACACAAACCACGTGAAACCTCACATAAACCACAAGTGACAACGGTCCACCACTCGTGAACCCAACTGGACTCGCGTGAACAACACGCAACCTCGAATGTAAGTAACTCACTGCATACCTCGTATGCTAAATACATAAACCTTGTGCACTCAGTGCACCACAGGTGCCAACGCACCATTCATTATCGATAAATACCATAAATAATCATTTCTGCTTATACACTAGTTGGCGGCAACATCGACTACCGCTTATGGGAGATAGACGGCAAGGGATATGGTCGTCTCCTATCCCAGCTGATGAACCTGGCGACAAACGATGTTGACGCCAAGATCTTCAGCCTTTATCCCTGCAGAAACCCTAAACCGATTCTACAGGTTTTACAGCCGTTGAAACAACGGTAAAACATACAGAATTAGTTCCTCTAACATCCATACACTATATTAAATTAAAACAGCATGCTTTACTACTTAAATTCATCAAACCACCCATTATCCCCGCTGGTGCAACTGAATCCGAAAATGCATTAAACATGCTGATTCAGGTGGTTACGTCGTGTTTTATGATTCTACGGAGCTAACAGGGTTCGTCCCCTACCTCAGAACCGCTAAACCTTCCGAATTCTCCTAGTTCACACCGAACCCTCCGCAAGCTTCCACGGGAATTGCCCTGCCACGGCGTTTCCTCGACCGATTCGGCAACGCCACACATCCCACGATCATCCAACCACCTCTTGAACCTGTTGGAAGCTTTAGGGACACGGGGGCATGAAGCTGGGGCAAGGAGAAGAGAGAACAGGGTAGAATACCTACCCTCGGGTGACCCTATAACCTGCAGAATTCACAGGTTGGCGTCACCCCTCTGCCGCCTAGGACAACCGCCACCCTCAACGTCACATCTTATGCCGCCAAGTTCATGCGGTCAACGGCATCTTCCCTGGACGCAACAAGTCAACGGCCACCCTGGCCGCCAACAACACCAACTCAACTGCAGCAGGCCATTCTATTTAGGACCAAACCTGCTCCTCACCTGAACAAACCACACATCCAACCACACATTCCACATAACCAACTCACACTGGCCTCACAACGGCCATCACAACCATTAACACATGATCTGCATGGATCCGAAAAAGCCGCGACTTACATAGAGAGTCCTACATGGCTCAATACCTCAACAGGTTAAGAGCCGAGCAAAGGGTCTCCTCTACTTCGAAGTCATACATGTCCCGCGGGAGCAGAACGTGCGAGCCGATTCACTGGCTAAGTTGGCCTCCTCAGGTGACATCACTCCCTCTCGTTCTGTATTCATTGAAGAGCTCGCCTCGCCGAGCACCGAAGTCGATGTTGCTGCTATCAAGACAGACCCACCAGCTCCGAGCTGGATGGATCATCTCCTGGCCTACCTACTTCGGGAAGAGCTTCCACCCGAGCAGGGAGAAGCTCGAAAGATCAGGATGCGCTCTCAGCGCTTCACCCTCGTGGAAGGCAAATTGTACCGGCGGTCCCTTTCAAGACCCCTTCTACGGTGCCTCAACCCCGAAGAAGCACTCGCCGCCACCGAAGAGGTTCACGAAGGGCTGTGCGGCAATCACTTAGGGGGTAGAACGTTGGCCCACAGGATAATTCGAGCTAGGTTCTGGTGGCCTTCTCTGCAGAAGGATTTCATGGCCTTTACCTGGAGGTGCCCGGAGTGTCAGAAATTTGGGCAACTCATCAAGCAGTCAGCCGAACAACTCCATAGCCTGTTCGAACCTTGCCCTTTCTCCAGGTGGGGCATCGATATCATGGGCCCCTTCCCAGAGGCCCAGGGTCGGAAGAAGTTCCTATTTGTGGCCATCGATTACTTCACCAAGTGGATCGAAGCGGAACCTGTTGCCACGATCACCGAACCAGCCGCGTGGAAGTTCGTCTGGAAGAACCTCCTCTGCCGGTTTGGCGTCCCAAAGGTGATCACCTCCAACAACGGAAAGCCGTTCGACAGCACCTTTTTCAAGCAAAAGTGCGCTGATCTCGGGATCTATAACCACTTCACCACCGTGGCGCATCCCCCAGTAAACGGATTGGTGGAAAATGCCAACCGGACACTACTGCATGGGATTCGCACAAGAGTGGAGGCTGCAGAAGGTTCGTGGATTGACGAGCTCCCCAACGTGCTTGGTGCCACCGAACACACAGCTCGGGTAGCAACGGGAGAAACACCTTTCCACTGGCTTAAGTCTCAGAAGTCAGCAAAGCCGTTGTGCCCCTAGAAGTAGCTCTCCCCACCCTCCGAACAACCCATCGATGAAGTCGCCAACAACCGTGCTCTTTGGAAACCTTGACATGCTTGGCGAACGACAGAATGACGCCAGCATTCGTCTTGTTTCCTATCAGCAATGACTCGTGCAATATTATAATGCATGAGTTCGGGAAAGGTGCTTTCAATGTGGGAGATCTAGTCCTGCGCCGCTGCTCGGCTTTGGATCCCGAAGAGCGGTGGGCAAGCTCGCCCCTAAATGGGAAGGACCTTATCAGGTCAACCAGGTCCTCGGGAAAGGCTCATATAAGATAACTACCCCTAGTGGCGAAGCCATACCCAGGACTTGGCATGTATCCAATCTCAAAGCTTATCACTTATGAAAGCCTTTGATCAGCATCCTACTTCTCTTCTCCCTTCCTACGGTTAGACAAGTGCTTAGTATACACCCTGATCGGAACCTTTTCTCGGTTCCCAACGATATGCGCGGTGGCGGTACATACAACGCTTATAAACCTATGGTCTCAATCCGAACAGGAACGATGACAAAAGGGGGAAGATAGAAAAGAGAAGCCATAAACAATTGACGAAGAGGAAATTCATTCATAAATTTTCTCTTACAGGTGGGTCCCCTAGACCTCGGTTACAAAAAGCAGATAGAAGAAGGACCTGGAGCAGGGAGACTAGGGGGGGCTCGGAAGGGCTAGCATCTTCACCCGTGGACGGCAGCCGCCCAGAGTGGAACTGTGCGAATTGCACACCCTCCAAACGGGCGTCATTGGTGCGACGCCGACATTCCCGAACAGCGGCCTCGAAGGCTTCTCGGCCACGTTCGACCCAAGATAGTCGCTCCCCGAAGTCCTTCCCAGCTGTAAGGTCCACTCTGTAGCAACGGGCCCCATACTGTTCCAGATCTTCCTTAAAGTCTGGTCCGGCCTTGTAGTCTGCAACAGCGCGGGGCCCCGCATCAGCTGCAACTTTGGCGATGGCGTCCTTCTCGGCCCGGACCATGGCCAGATTCATCTCCAGGTCTGGAGAGCGGTCTTGAGGTTCTTCACCTCCTCCTCCAATGCCGCCTCGCGGGCCTTGTGCTGCACTGTAAGGCCTTGGCAAAAAGCAATCTGTGCCTCCCACAGATGCTTCTGGTTCTGAGCCCGACCAGCTAAGGCCCTCAAAACATCCAACGACTTGGAGACCCCGTCCATAAGGGCCCCCAAATCAACATTATCACCCACGCCATCATCTTCGTGGCCTTCGGGGTAGTATCCTCCGCCTAACGCTTCCAGACTCTGCTCGGCCGGGAGGTCCAGGCACCTCGCTAACCAGTCGAGGCAGGAAGCAGAAGGGCTTGCAAGCAGTTCCCTTGGTGCGTCATCAACACGGCGATGCGTCGCCTCCAGCGCCGCCACCGAGGGAACCTCAGGAAGCTTCTTCTGCAACACTTCCCTAAGGGGCCTCCGATCATCGTCGGATTCCTTAGCCTGATCCCCTCTCCTTCCACCTCTAGTGCCTCCCCTCTGGAACCGTCAGTTACCTTGGAAATTGCAGCAACATCAGCAACTGCCTCGGTGGGGGGCATGGGGGGCATGGGGGGCAGGGCGGCCCCCGTTGCTGCGGTGACCTCTTCAATAGCCCTCGTCGCTGTGGTCACTTCCTCGGCAGCCCCCGTAGTGGGAACCATCTCCTGGCCTCTGGGTGGGGCTGCATTTGTTGCAGGGGGCACTTCCTCCTCGGTAGTCAGCACGCCTTCAACTCGGGCACCCTCCGTTGTGCCGGCGTCTTCACCAGTCTGACGTCCGTCCGAGCTGGAGTCTCCTCAACCTCCTCAGCACCTCTGGCGCTTAAGGCCCTCGCGGGCACTTCTTCAAGGCAACCCCCAAAGGGGTCCTGTGGTATCGGCTCCCTTGCCTACCCCTCATCTGAGTTTCCAGATGAGGAACTCACGTCAACGAGCCCGAGGTCAACCGCCATCTTCTTGGCGACCTCGTGGTTTCGTTGGGCAGGCACCTGGGGCATCCCCTCACCGGATGCCCCCGTAACTTTCCGCTTCTTCCTCCGCTTCAGCGGCGGCACGGCCTCCTCTTCCTCCTCATCCCCTTCCGCAGATGGATCGACTGAGCGTTGCGAAGCGAGCACTAATCTTCGCTTCTTCTTCCTCTGGAGCGGACTCTTTGCAGTCTCTCTCTCATGACGACAGTCACATATGATGAGACAGCTATCTGCTCGGTGTAGAGGGCCATCTCCTCTGTAGCCATGCCCTCCTCCAGCTCCTTAGGGCTGCATAAGAAAGAAAGAGGTTGGAAAAAATGGCGCCCGAGGAGCAAAAGAAAGGATGGAAAGACTCAATTACTTACACCATGCTTGGCTGAGCCCATGTTGAACCAGCTGAGCCTCGGTGAGATATTCCTCTGCCTTTTCGACAAAGATGTTGCTAAGGCGCTCCGCAAGCGCCACCTCATCTTTCTTCATCAGGGGGTAGATATCCTTGCGCCGCGCTCTTCACCCGCGTAGGGAACCCCATTCCGGTGCTTCTGCGCCTCGCGTAAAGAAGAGAATCCGGTGCGTCCACCCTTGTGGCTGGATAACCGGGGAGAGAACTCGATTCTCATGCGGTCCGGCCAGTGCTTGGTGTAGTATACATTTGGCTTGTCCCTGGCGACGCAGTTAGAATGAATTGACTTCGGAAGAGGTTCGCAGTGGGTTCGATCCCCTGAACTTTGCACGATATGCAAAAAATGCATATCGTCCGCCAGCTATTCGGCGCCAGTTAAACTGGGGCGATCCCCCAGGTGTTGAGCAGCTCCCTTGCCACTGTCGGCAGCGGTAGCCGAAATCCTGCCTCCAGGATGTCATGCGACATTGCAACGCACCCGGTCTTCCCCCACCAATAGGGCTCCTCCTCCTTCGCAAGCACAATGTCGTATTCTGCGCCAACGCGATACCGCTCTCGAAGCCCTTCGAAGAAACGGTACCTCTCCCGTCGGTTGCCTTCCGGCACAGCATCACCACCGCTCGTACTAGCTACAGCTTTGCCCTTTTGCGACATCGCCGAAGGTGAAGGGGAAGATGAAGAAGCAAGAAAGTTCAGAAGGTATAAGAGCTTTCAGCAGAAGTTTTTTAAAGCGTGGTTCCCCGCCTATGCCTCTCCCCTCCCTTATAAAAGGGAGAAGGCGGGAAACCCTAAAAGCTCCACAATACCCCTTTTTCTCTAAGCGATTGTTTGGCCGAATCAAACGGCCTCCTAGCTTGCCATGATCCCCCTTCATCATGGACCTTCCGGTCCTTTCAAGATGAGAGGTACGAAGCGACAGTGCCGATCGACGTTCGCACGTCCGAGGTCACCATCGCATTAAATGCTAGCAAAGCATTTGAGTGCTTTACCGCCATTCGAGCGCCTCAGTTCCTGAGCCAGCTCGATAGCATGGGGGGCAAGTGTGGTGGTCACTTCCTGCCACCCAGGCCCATCAACAAAGTTCGCACAAACCCATGACGAAGCGATCTGACACTGCGTTGTCCTCGGGCATCATCCGTCCTCGGACGGCCACCCCTAGCGTCTTCAGAATACTTGTTCTGCTCGGGCCCAGAGCAGTCTTCACGGTCATCGAGCACCAGGTTCTTCTTCTCCCAACAAGCAACCTGCTTGAGAACTATGGACAGGCCGCCCGAGCAGCTTCTTCGTATTAGCAACGGTTACAACCGCCGCGGGCCACGCGCCCCACTACTCAGAGGCATATTAACTGCTTGGCATCTCAACGGGCGCCTAAACGTGTAACCCTCCACTACGTGCTCCAATTAAGGCATCCTTCCAGGCACGATCCAGAGGCGTTACGCCCGTCCGCTTCAACACCCATGCCTATATAAGACACAGGTGCAGCACCATGCAGAGGTATGTAGACCTTCTTACAAACACGCCTCATATACGAGAACTCCCATCCTCTTCAGTCATCCACTGACTTAGGCATCGGAGGGTTCTCCCCGGTTCTTCAACCGGGCCCCCTGATCCATTTTGGTTTTGCATGCTTCCGTCCGCCTCCGACGTTCTTCCTCCCTTCTTCGAGTGTAGGCCCATCAGGCTCCGGCCCAATCAGAAAAGGCCTCCATATATATATATATATATATATATGATATTTTATGTGAGAATAGGCAATTAGCTAATTTGTGCATATTGTGTATACTAAAATCCTAGGCATATAATACTTAAGTAATATGGTGCATGTTAATCTAATTACCGATGTACATGTTGTATTTATCTATTTCATGCCTAATGTACATAACTATGTTGTATAAGTGTGTATATATTTATACATATGTCAATTCAAGTGTGTGCATGCAAGAATTAATGATTTTTGCATAGATTATTCTTAGTTAACTTATTTCATATTGCATCTTAATGATATTATGCATGTACTATCTAAATCTTGAAGTGCATATTATACTACTTATTCCATGGATATTGCGTGTAAATATATGAAGTACATATGTATACATATGTGTTATCTTATGCAGGTGATATCTAGATAATTCTATACGCATTAAGTTGTCCATAGTATATACATATAATGTACTTAAATAGCATTGTGTATATGATATGTAGCTACTGCTATCTACCATGTAAGTATATGTGAGTTATTTTGTACGCGTATAAAAATATATATAAGTGTGCATGCATTATCTAGCTATTAATGTATGTAATATATTTTTAAATCACATGCATATTGTATGTGTTGTGCATAGAGTAAGAAGTTATTATCATACATCTTGTAAGCAAGTGTGAGTTTATTTTTGTGCATGCAATATATATTTAAATGTGTATGAATTATTTAATTATTGATGTGCCTATTATATTTAATTATTTTATGCATGTAGTAAGTGACCATGGTGTGCATATGTATACATATACATATTAATCTTGTTTAAATGATATCTATCAACTTTAAGCATGTTAATTTATTTATAATGTGTAGGGTACTTAAATAATAATGTGCATATAGTTTTTAACTAATGATGAACACATTTCATTCATAGGTTCATGCATGATGTATGTAATCATGTAATGTGTAAGTATATATGCATGTATGTATGTTAATTATGCATATTATCTTTAATTAAGATTAGTGTAAGTAATATTTAAATAAATATTATGTAATGCATGTACTTTATGTGGTGAGGATATATGTAATTATTTTTATACATATTAAATTATTGGAGTGTATTTATGCATTTATTTTAATGTATGTCGGTGTTTTGGCCAAAACTGCCAGGCCAGTGCTTGGCGTCCACATCCCTGGACGCCAATGCACAGTTGGCGGCCACCCCCTGGACGCCAAGGCCCTGTTGGCGGCCAGACCCTGGACGTCAACTGTCAGGTTGACTACAACCAATGTTGATGTCAATATCCTTCTGCGTAACGGTTCTAGATTTGTTAACGCCCGCATTTTGGTCGGTTCTAGATTACGAAACCCATCCTAATGCGTAGGAAACCTACCCTAAAGTGTACCCAACCTATCCAACTCTATAAAATACTCATCTTAGGGCGAGGGGAAGGCTTTTAGCATTGGTGAAACCCTAGCACTCGCAATGGAGAAGAGCTGATCTTTGGAGGGCCGGATCTGGAGACTGGAGGTATTCCCCGAGGAGCTACATCAACTGGGAGATAGCCTATACATAGGAGAAGAGGTTCCAACTCCGAGGAACCATCTGCATCAACAGAAGAAGAAGATTTAAGGAGAGTTGGAGCACCTTCTTGGCCAGGCCGAGGAGGGCTTCATCGATGAATCTTGATCTTTGTAGATTTTTTTTAGAGGCAAGTAAACCCTAGATCTCAATCTTACACATGTCCCCTAAGTCCAAGGTATTTTTTTGGATTTTTCCTCGAGTCCTGGAACCCCCAAATTCCCCTTTGTATTGAGTGATGTCTGTGTGTGCTGCTGGGAGGAAGTTGGCGGCAGCATCTGCTGCAGTCAAGTTCTTCAGTTGGCGGCCAGGGATGCTGCAGTTGAAAGTAGACGGCCACATCCCTTGCAGTTAACTTCGTCAGTGTCCTGAAAATGTACTATTTGATCTTCTTTGGCTGTTTAAATGATTTCTAGATATAGGTACATGCAGTAAATTTTATGTATGGTTGTATACAATCACTAGGTCATATCATGAGGTTGCCCTAATTTTCTATGAACTATGTTAATTATTAAAATTTAGTAACTGAATTATGAGCATGATATGAGCATGTTTAAATCTTGTATAAATGGATTTGTTGTGAATTGGATCTCATGATTTTTCCATGACAGATTGAACTGATATTAAGTTTCTGAACTGTTAATACCCAACCATGCAAATGTGTACCATGTTTAATAATATTTCAATGAATATGTCTGAAATCTTATTTAAATTGTAGAAATTATATTTACTGTTCGAAAAATTTGGAAAATTTCATATGTGATTTGCTTACTGTTAATAACCTATGATAAAAATTTAGAACTAAATTGATGACAGCAAGTATAATTACTAGTTAAACCATGGGAATTGCTAATATTAGATGTGTTGAACCTAATCTTGTATAATTCAGTAAATTAACAGCATGTTTAGGACTTTAATGTAAATTGTTTTATTCTGAAAACAGTAGTACCATGATTAGGTTAACTGAGATATGTGCAATTGATAAATAATACTTATAAAGTGATTAAATAGTTTATATGAAGTGTGTGAATAATGAGAGGAGATGTGATAAGATGAATGTGTAATAATTGGGCCGAGAATGACACT
This sequence comes from Colocasia esculenta, assembly GCA_014218235.1. Lineage (NCBI taxonomy): Eukaryota > Viridiplantae > Streptophyta > Magnoliopsida > Alismatales > Araceae > Colocasia > Colocasia esculenta. The sequence continues at coordinate 18,929,906 of CM024762.1, read as the reverse complement.
GCTACCCTAGAGGCTTCGAGCTGTACCATAGAAAACTCCATATGGGAGGCTCTACGTTGTGAAAATATATCCTAAGGGCATTAGGAAAAACCTGGAGGTGGACAAGTACCACTGGATAGGGTGGATAGGGCTTCTCCCGGTCTGCGCAGTTACCAAGATTCGCCACTACATTGCCTAGGTGGTGGGTATGTGATTATGAGTTGTGCTATGAGATGAGATGCGATGTGTTATGAGATGAGCTGTGTGCTATGAGATATGTTTGTATGCGTCCTCTAGTAAGTAGTTAGGACTATGTGTCATGGCATCTTAAGCGATGGAATATGAATAAAATGTAAGATGATATGTGAATGTGGCACGTGATGAGTGCAAATGATATGATATGTGATAAGTGAAAATGAAAGAGTAAATGATATGAAGAATATGTGAAAAGATGTGTAAGGAAGAGTTAATGCTAATGAGAGTGTGCTTGCATGTGAAAACCAATGTATTAATGCTCTATGTTCATGTTTTCATATATTAATATCTCAATTGTAATATCATGTTTAGCATCATGACATGTAGTTTATTTAACTTGGGTAATAAGGTATGTGAATAAACATATGCAATCATGTCTTTTATGCAACATGAAAAATGAACATGTGGAATTACTAAATGAATGAGATTGTGGTTGAACAAGTCTAATTCCATGTAATTGAGTTTAATTCATGTCAAAACAGCAAGTAAAGTATGGTTATGAATGTGATAAATACAAGAAAGAATGTTTAGGTTCCATGCTAGATGTGATATCCACTTAGTACCTAAATCCATGTCTAAAAAGTGTATATGTTTGTTAATTGATTGAACATGTTCTAGACCTTTCATTCATGGTATAAAATGTGAGATCATGTGTAATGAGATTTATTTACATTAAAATAGCAAGCAAAATGTGCAATTAAATATGCAAAGTGCATGTGAAAAGTAAATAGTTATCATGTTAGATTGTTTATTTCCTTGTGCACAATCTATGCTATAATTTGTAGAAATGTATCATGAAATGGATAATGTTTGGATGGATGAATTATACTACATGCTAGGTGTAGAAAACATGTATAGGTGTATATTAGTATCCATGAGATAGAATAAACATGTGATAGTATAACACATATCTAGATGATTTATGTATGTATTGATAATTAAAACAAGTGCCATGTAAGTTGTTATAGTTTAAAATGATATCATATGTTTTCTTTATTGTTTGATAACTTAACATGTGTGTGATATGTGTGATATTGAGTCTTTGGTTTGCTTGCTGAGTCTTTAGACTCATACTTGCTTCGGCGTACAGGTTGACAGGTATCCCGTGCCAGAGGGAGGCATAGCGAGGAGCATCCTCAAGAGCAAGGAGTAGTTTGTGGAATTTGCTTAGTAGTTGTACTTTTTCTTTTTCATAGCATGAATAAAGATAATTGTATGGACAATATTTGGACAATGTAGTTCTTTTGTCATGTAATAATGTGGACATTGTCATTTTTTTCGCTATATAGACTGTGGAATGTGTGATGGTGATGGATTAAAGTAGAATTGTTTATTTTAATTCCGCTGTACTAAATTGCTATCCACATACATATCAACCTATCGGCCAGTGTTGGGTTATTATCCCACTGTGACGACGCTCTTTATACCGATGGAGATTGGTATAATCGTACCGGTATGAGGAGGGTCGTTACAGTATCCTACTTGTTCTGTATATGGCTTTATTTCTTTTTAGGTGTTAGTCTGACTTGCCATGGTTTCGCCCTGAATGTCGAGGACGACATTTCTTTTTAGGTGTTAGTAATGTAACAATACGGTACTTCGGATCCAGGTTTATCGGGTCTATGTGTGGTGCTCTTAACCAAGAGATGATCAATGGGCTGTGTTTGGGATTTCTGAGCACAGAGTGAGCAGTGTGGGCCAGTATGCCCGCCCAATTACACTGCTGGTTCACTGTTTGTAATCACAGTGGAGGTAGGCGACGCGATTTGAACGTGTCGTATATGTCGGACTTGATTCAAGGAGCCGCCTCTGTGACACATGGCGCGCGGGTTCGGTTTGGCATCGGACTAGGTGGACGCATTTAAAGGGTTTAAACACGCGTCTGCTTGCGACGCGATTCTGATTGTCTGCTTTGCGACTCGTTTTCTGATTGTGGACTTAAGAGCTTCAGGCCAGACAGAGCAGGGGATGCTCTGTCCGGCGCAGAGTGTTGCCCAGCTAGCTAGCCCAGAGGGGGGGTGAATGGGTTATTGAAAATTTGATCTTTGATACATGTTCACTAAAAGTATTACAACAACTTAAACGAAGGTTAGAGTTAGAGGAAATGAGATAGCAATCACACAAAATACAACCACAAGACAGTAGGATTTTATCCTGGTTCGAACTCCTTTCCACAGGAGACCTACGTCCAGTCCCTGAGCAATACCTCAGGATTTCACTAATCAAGGGTACAGTCCCCCTTAAGGACACAACAACACCCAGCTCAGCTGGTCTTCCTTCACACCCGAAGGGAACAACACCCTGGATACCACCAGGTCTTCCTTCACACCAGAAGGGAACAACACCCTGGATACCACCAGGTCTTCCTTCACACCAGAAGGGAACACCACAAGAGAGGTTTGAAAGACAAGCCCCTAGATCAAACTGCAACAAGCAATGATCTGAAGGACCTAGCACTGAGAGCAAAGAATCTAAATCTAGGCTCACTCTCAGAACTACACAAGCTCTCTTCAAATGATCTTTCACTAGCTAGTAGAGAGCAAAAGAGCAAAAGCTAAGAGGAATGAAGTTTTCTGCTCTGAACTTTCTTCAGAAGAATTTGAATGTTTTTCTTGAACGCTGTATCTTCTTCTGTTCTTCTGACTTGTATATATATCTTCAATTTGAAATCTAGACGTTAAAGAGTCTGTTGTCTCTCTTTTGAGTAGTCGTTAGACTGAATGACATCTGGAGTCTTGGAAGCTTCTTGTCAACAGTCTTTTGATTACTTGAGCACGCAAAGAGATGAGATCTTCAAAGATATCTGATGGCTTCTATTTGTTTAACGTTGTACCATGAAGCTAGTTCAGAGGTCTGCACAGATGTCAATCTTAAATAGCAGACAGATAAGCTGTCTCTGATGTCAGTCAACGTCAGTAGCAATAGTCAAGAAAATAGTAATGCCAAATAGCTTAAGTCTAAAGGACGTTATCAGAGTAGGCACGATAAAGGATGATATGGTCTGCATGCATGCAGAGATATGTTCAGATCTCATAAATGCAAAAGCGTCAGAGAGATGTCTACGTGGACTTTGACTGGTCAATGCTTTAAGATGAATAAGATATCAAGATATGAAATCGATGACTGTATGACTTATGAAATCGTTATGAGTCATAGCAAATCGTTATGAACACTTATCAACGTTATGAACTCTAAAGAATTGTTGCGCAAAGCAATCGTTATGAACACTTATCAAGTCGTTATGAACTCTAAAGAAATCGTTGCGCAAAGCAAATCGTTATGAAATCTTATCAAGTCGTTATGAACTCTAAAGAAATCGTTGCGCAAAGCAAATCGTTATGAGTCTTATCAAGTCGTTATGAACTCTAAAGAAATCGTTGCGCAAAGCAAATCGTTATGACACTTATCAAGTCGTTATGAACTCTAAAGAAATCGTTACGCAAAGCAAATCGTTAGAGTCTAAAGAAATCGTTCGAGACTAAAGAAATCGTTACGGCTAAAGTCGTTAGAGTTCTAAAGAAATCGTTACGAGAACTAAAGAAATCGTTACGGCTAAAAGTCGTTACGAGTTCTAAAGAAATCGTTACGAGAACTAAAGAAATCGTTACGGCTAGAAAGTCGTTACGAGTTCTAAAGAAATCGTTACGAGAACTAAAGAAATCGTTACGACTAGCAAGTCGTTGTGAGTTCTAAAGAAATCGTTACGAGACTAAAGAAATCGTTACGGCTAGAAGTCGTTGTGAGTTCTAAAGAATCGTTACGAGAACTAAAGAAATCGTTACGGCTAGGAAGTCGTTGTGAGTTCTAAAGAAATCGTTACGAGAACTAAAGAAATCGTTACGGCTAGAAGTCGTTGTGAGTTCTAAAGAAATCGTTACGAGTCTTAGAGAATCGTTGCGACATCTTTAAGAAATCGTTACGGTATCTATTTGTTTGAACTTTTCGGTCAGAAAGGAAATCGTTCTGCTTATCAATAGAAGTCGATACAAAGACTTGGACAAAGCATGAATGAGACTTACCTGATTGTCTTGAACTTTTTTTCTTTTATTTCCTGTCTCAAAGCTCAAGTAATTCATTAGTACTATTTTGTTAATCATCAAAATTAATATATATAAATAAGTGAAGTAATTTATATGGGGAAAGTTTGGTCATCAATCTCCCCTTTTTGATGATGACAAATATACTAAACATTATACAACACAAACATGTTTTTCAGAATAGCTTTAGTTTTCTCCCCCATTTTGTCAATAAGCAAAAAGATAGTCTATGAGACAAAGAAGAGAGAAATCATTGTATTAAGTGGGAGGAAGATAGTACATAGGAGACAACAAAGAGGCATGCTGTGAGATGACAACCCATGCCTTGATCTCAAGGTCTTCAAAAGTCTGTTGGAAAACTCTAGAAGCAACTGAAAAATTAGGACCCATGGATGGAATGGCCCTTTGAATGTAAAGTTGCCGGTGCTTTTCCAGGAATTCTTCATACTGATCTGGGTCTAAGATGAATCTGAAGTAGGTGCTCTTTCCAAAGCTGGCACGATGGAGAAATCTATCCAGAGAGATTGGATAGAAAATCTTCTGATCAAGCAGATCCTGCTTCAGAGCATAGAAGGCAGTATATCTGGCTGCCCACTGAACATAGATCTCTTGAATTGGATTTATGGAGTTGAGATCCATGAAGGCTTCGGCTGAGAGAATGGGCTTAGCTTGACGAGCCAAGGAAATGTTGATGGCCTGTAACTGAAGATGGGGTTCCTTGTAGAGAGTTTCCCATATGGTGGGAGTAAGCCTTTCACATTCAGAAATGAGTGGGGCCAAGGTTTGGGAAGAGATGCGGCCAGAGTGATATTCTCTGAAAATGAACCGCAAGAAGGAGGGTAATCTGCCCAACTTGGCTGACAAACGCCCATCTGCCTAGCAAACATATCCAGTGCATGGGATCCAGCATCTGAGTCAAACACTAAAGAGTGTAGCTTTGGCAGAAGAACTGGAGAGTCAACTTTGAGATCGGCAAAGTCCACTGTGAGGGAAGATTTACTGGACGTTCTGATCTCAGCATCACTAAGGCTGAATGAAATTGTAGAACTGTACTTCAGGCAGCTTGTTCAAATAGCAAAAATCACTGTACAGCTGAAAATTCTTGGCAATACGAATCTCTTTCAAAATAAAGGGTCCCCAAGAGTTCTTATGCTGAATAATGAACCACTCAGAAAGAGTGAGTGGGTGAGCTCGATGGGTAAGAGATTCTGCCCTGGCAGTCAAATATTTGCTGTATTGAGCTTTGTTGCCCTTGACATTGGCCCACTGATCTTCAGTCTTGAACTCAGTGCCCTCAAAGATTTTGGATTTTTGAGGGTGGGACAGCTGGGTAAGAGGAAGAACAATGTTTAGATGCTCAGAGAGGTTGAGGAAAGGAATACCATAGATGGTGGAGAGGATGCACTTTTGAACATATTCCTTATAGAGGGATCTTCTCTGAGGTTCGAGGGTAAGAGAGTACCAAAGAGGAGGAAATAATGGTGAGGAGGGGATGCTGACAGAGGATGATTGTTTCCTCTTTTTCTTGGCAGGACTGGGAGGATCAGTCCTGTGGATATGAGTGGCAGTGGAGAGAATGGTGATAAGGATATTTCTCTCAAAATCATCCGGCAGATTTGTGTCAAAGACACCAAGTAGTGAAGGTTTTTCCGGAATGATAGTGACAGAGGAAGGAGGAGTAGGAGGATAGAAAGGTGTTTGGGATTGAAGGATGTAGAGGGTGAACTGAGTGGTTTGAGTGAGAGGTGAAGAAGGTGAAATGATGATGGAGCTGAGGTGTGAGAAGGAGTGGGAGAGAAAGAAGGTTGAGATGAAATGAGAGAGGAAGATGGTTGGGTGCGAGGCACAGGGTGTTTTACAGTTGGTGGTGCAGGAGGGGCTGTAGAAGGAGATGAAGGTGAAGAGAGGGTTGGAGTTGCAAGAGTAGAAGTGTCAGGGGCCTTAGTAGCTGTCATGGGCTCTTTCCCTTTGTCTTGACCTTCTCTGACAACTGAAGAGGGTCCTGATGACCCTGAAGCTGGCACTGGTGGCCCTGGTGGCCCTGATGCTTGAGCTGATGGCCCTGCTGGCCGAGACTCTTGAGCTGGAGGCCCTGGTGGCCGGGGAACAGCAGCTGGTCTGCTCTGAGTAGCTGCAGGAGAAACTCCACTTGACCTTGAAAGAACTGCTAGCATCGACTTCATATCAGACATTTCTTTATTAAACCACTTCATTGCATTTCTGACTGAAGAGAGCTCAGAGGTGGTCGAAGCTTGACTAGCAAGTATCCCTTGCACACTGGACTGCACTGCTGACAGAATCTCTCCCTGAGCCTTCAACAATTCCAAAACCGGTTTCAGATTGACTTTCCTGTGGCTCTTTCTGAGTTTTCTGTGAACTATTCTTTTGCCTTTCCTCTGAGGTGCTGGTTCTTCAATAGACTGCTCCCCCTGAGCAGGAGCTTCCTCTTCAACTTCCATTTGCTCCCCCTGAGCAGGAGCTTCCTCTTCAACTGAATCTACTGGAGCACTGGACTGCTCCACAGGAATTGATTCTTCAATGTGGCCTTCTGCCACAGCTTCTTCCATTTCAATTTCACCAGACTGTGAGTCGATTCGAGTGGTGAGAGCTGATTCAACTAAATTCCTAAGAATTGAGCCAATTATTGAGGTAGGCGAATCACTGGCTTTATCTGCCACTTCCTCCTCAACTACAGAAGCTGTAAGAGATTCTGGCTGAAATGCTGGTGCTACTGCCTGCTGCTCTGCTGCTGACTGAGCTGCTTGCTGCTCTGCTACTGACTCTTCTGCTTGCTGCTGCTCTGCTGGTGCTACTGCTGCTGCTCTGCTGCTGACTGAGCTGCTTGCTGCTCTACTACTGACTCTTCTGCTGCTGCTGCTGGTGCTTGATTGCTGCTGATGTGTTACTACTGCCATTTCCTGAACATCAGGAATTTCTACATCACCAATTATGGCCTCTCCCTCGGCCACAGTGGTCTTAGACCATACACCTTCAATTACAGAGAAACCACTTTTCTTGAGATTTCTGGACCTTATACACTGGCCCATCTTCTCCACAACTGCCCCAGATAAATCTATTCCAAAGTGTTTGAAAATCTTTGTAAGTAGATGAGCATAGGGCAATGAGACATTTAACTTACTTTTTGTATCCCATATTTGATCTCTGGCAAATTTCATCCTTTCCAACATGACTTGCGCCATATTAATCTCCTTTTGTTGAATCGCCCAAAACATCATATCAGAATCTGCCCTAGTGCACGTTGAGAAGGTGGCACTGCGAGGAACCAAAATTTGACAGATAATGAAATGAAGAAGACGGTTGTATGCATTCATCTGATTAATATCCAATTTTCCGTCTCTTAGCCTAAACCCTGGACCTATAATGCCAAGGCCTTTTGCTTCATCGTTCACTGCGTGAACCCCACTGAATCCAGACGTCTTCACTCCAAACAACATGTGCAACAACTCATGATCGACTTTAATTTGGATTCCCTTTACCGATGATACAAGGGACCCATCTGCCTCTGACCTTAAGCACACATAAAATGCTTTCACCAGGTCGGGATAGCTTACCTCGGTGAAAGTGGCAATTTCCATCCACTGCATCCTTCTCAGAGTTTCTGCTATACTTCCCATGCCATTCTTCTCGAGATTTGGAACATCCACTGCCTTGTTTCCGCATACCTTTGTCTTCACGAAGGTGAACCTTTCCTGCTGTTCTGCGGACAGGTACTCAGCACTGTAGCCCCCTACACTTCCGGAGATCATCGGAGCGGCCATGGGTAGAGAGAAGAAGAACTGTTCTGGAGAAGGGAGATGATGGAAGAGATGGAAGCCCTCGAGGGATTCTTCGCGGGAAGAGGGGAAAGCTTCAAATCTTGCAGAGAGTCGATGCCGGAATCGTTAGGGCATCGGCTTTGGGTGAATAGATAAAGGAGAAAGGGTAAAGGTAGAAGATGAGTCGTTCCCAGAACGATTTGACTAATTAGAATTATTTTATCAAAAACAGGAAGCGCCAAAAGGCGGTAACGGCACAAGGCGACAAAAGGGTTTGACGAGTCAAACTGCTTTTAACACAATAGCGGTCAAGGAAGAGTAAATAAACTGAGTTTTGCTTAAAGTGAGAGAGAGAGAGAAAATTTTCATTTATTCTGAAAATTTTATATGTCATTTTAAATACAGGAATCTTTTCACAAATTGCACATCCCTAATTTCCTTCTAAGAGATGTAAATCTCTCTTCAGGTAGGGCTTTTGTGAATATACCTACTAGTTGGCTATTTGTATCAATAAAGGATATTTCTATATTTCCATTTGCAACATGATCACGAATAAAATGATATCTAACCTCAATATGTTTTGTCCTTGAGTGCTGAACTGGATTCTTGGTCAGATTAATGGCACTGGTGTTGTCACACAGCAATGGAATTGATTTGATATTTAATCCAAAGTCTTCAAGTTGTTGCTTTATCCAAAGGAGTTGTGTACAGCAACTTCCAGCAGCTACATATTCAGCTTCAGCTGTTGATAGTGCCACTGAGTTTTGTTTCTTTGAAGACCATGATATCAAACATCCTGCAAGAAATTGACAACAACCACTGGTGCTCTTTCTATCTATCTTGCATCCAGCATAGTCAGCATCAGAATATCCTACTAAATCTATTTCACATGATTTTGGATACCAAAGACCTAAATCATGAGTTCTAGCTAAATATCTAAATATTCTTTTTACAGAAATTAGGTGTGATTCTCTAGGGTCTGCTTGATACCTAGCACACATGCATACACTAAACAAGATGTCTGGTCTACTTGCTGTTAAATAAAGTAAAGACCCTATCATACCTCTATAGTTCTTTTGATCTACCTTTTTACCATTTTGATCACTGTCCATTCTGGTTGATGTGCTCATTGGAGTTGACAGTGGTTTGGCATTATCGAATCCAAACTTCTTCAGGAGTTCCTTGGTGTATTTGGCTTGACAGATGTGGGTGCCTTCCTTCCCTTGCTTGACTTGCAATCCAAGGAAGTAGTTTAGCTCCCCCATCATACTCATTTCAAATTCTCCCTGCATAAGCTTCTCAAAATACTTGCAAAGAGATTTGTCAGTAGAACCAAAAATGATATCATCTACATAGATTTGAACTAATAGTATGTGATTGACCTTTGACTTTATGAATAATGTGCTATCTACTTTGCCTCTATTGAAACCATGATTTAACAGAAAAGAGCTAAGCCTTTCATACCAGGCTCTAGGTGCTTGTTTTAAACCGTATAATGCCTTATGGAGTTTGAAAACATGATTAGGAAATTCGGTGTCATCAAAACCTGGAGGTTGTTCAACATACACTTCCTCTTTTATAAAACCATTTAAGAATGCTGATTTAACATCCATTTGAAATAGTGTCAAGTTTAGAGCTGATGCATATGCAAGTAAGATTCTAATAGCCTCAAGTCTAGCTACAGGTGCATAGGTTTCATCGAAATCTATGCCTTCCTCTTGAGAATAGCCCTGAGCTACCAATCTGGCCTTGTTTCTTAGGATTACACCAGTTTCATCCAATTTGTTTCTGAACACCCATTTGGTGCCAATAACTGGATGATCTGATGGTCTAGGAACAAGTGACCATACTTGGTTTCTCTTGAATTGATTTAATTCATCTTGCATGGCTATTATCCAAGATTCATCAGTTAAAGCTTCATTGACTGTCTTAGGCTCTATCTGAGAAACAAAGGCTAAATAATCACAAGGGATTACATTACCTCTTGTTCTTACCCCTATGGATGGATCACCAATGATATTCTCAAGTGGGTGATCTTTCTTGTATCTCCATTCCTTTGGAAGATTTTCATGAGTAATTTCTTCTTGTTGTAATTCTTCCAGAGGTGGATCATCCTTGTCCTCAATTGATGTATCTTTAAGCTTTTTGGACAGTTCATCTGCATCATCATTATCACTATCTACTTCCTTTCTCAAGGAAGGGTTAGTTTCATCAAAAATAACATGCACAGTTTGTTCAATTAATAGTGAGCGTTTATTGAAAACTCTATAGCCTCTGGGTTTAGAAGTATACCCCATAAAGATGCCTTCATCTGACTTGGCATCCAACTTACCAATGTCCCTTTTTCCGTTGTTGTGAATAAAGCAAGGACATCCAAAGATTCTGAAATGACTTACCTTTGGCTTCTTTCCTTTGAACAACTCATATGCAGTCTTCTTCAGTATTGGCCTGATCATTACTCGGTTGACAATGTAACTGGCTGTGTTGACTGCTTCAGCCCAAAAATATCTTGGTAGCTCATATTCAGAGAGCATGGTTCTTGCCATATCCAAGAGAGTTCTGTTCTTCCTCTCAGCTATACCATTTTGCTGTGGTGTCCTTGGTGCTGAGAAATTGTGCTGAATTCCTTGATCATCACAGAATCTAGCAAACTTTTCATTTTGGAACTCACCACCATGGTCTGATCGAATGGACACAATACTGAACTTCTGATCTTTCTGGACCTTCTTACTGAAACTGACAAAATTATCAAAACTATCATCTTTATGCTCTAAGAATGATACCCATGTGAATCTTGAGTAGTCATCTACTATGACAAATCCAAAATTCTTTCCTCCAAGACTGGTAGTCCTCATTGGTCCAAATAGATCCATATGTAGGAGCTCTAAGGGTTTTGAGGTAGTCACCACTGTCTTTGACTTGAAGGAACTCTTTGTGTGCTTTCCCTTAGCACAGGGTCTACAAACACTTTCCAATTTTCCATTGACTTTTGGTAGACCTTCCACAAGATTCCTCTTTCTGAGCTTGTTCAATCCGTCCAAGCTGCAGTGGCCTAGTCTTCTGTGCCACAGCTCAGTTGATTTGTCTTTGCTGGCTGCCAGACACACATTTTGCTCTTTGAGTTCTTCAAGGTAGAGCACGTACAGATTCTTCTCTCTATTTGCTTCAAAGATGACTGCTCCATCCTTTAGTATGCTGCACTTTGATTCTTGAAACTTGATTTGATGACCTCTATCACACAGTTGACTTATACTGATGAGGTTGTGCTTTAATCCTTTGACTAATAGCACATCTTCTATGACTGTTTTTCCTTTGCTATTTACTGATCCACTGCCTACTACAGTTCCTTTCCCATTATCTCCATAAGTGACTGTTCCTTCTTCAGCTTGGAGATGGGAAAACAGCTTCAGGTTTCCTGTCATGTGCCTTGAACACCCACTATCCAAATACCATTTGGATGCTCGAGGATTAACCTGAAATTAAGACATCAAGCTTTAGGTACCCAAGTTCTTTTGGGTCCTGATGGGTCAGTATCATTATTTTTTACTTTCATTATCCACTTCTTATGTCTTGTTGGACAGGTGGATTTTAAATGACCTAGCTTATTACAGTGACTACAACATGATGTTTTTGTTACTCTTTCAATATACTTAAAATTAGCTTTATAGGCTGTATTTTCCTCAGGAACAAATCTTGGAGTTGGATACACCTTAGGTGGAATTATAGTTTCTGCATTTTCAGGTGGTGTGTAGCCTACACCATCTTTTCTCTTACCTGAGCGTCTAGCTCCTTTTAATATTAAGGGATTCTTACCATTTGTAAATTTTTCTAATGTGCTTGCTAATTTCTCATTCTCTTCATTTAGATTTTTAATCTCTTTTCTTAATTCATCTACACTTTCTTGTTTTTCTAATTTTGTTATTTGTTTATTCTTAACTTTTAAGTCTTCACACAACAATTCATTTCTTCTTTTTAGTTCGATTAATTGCTTTTCTAGTTCTTCATTTTCTGTTTTTAAGTCTGAGTTAGTGTTTTCTAAGCATGTATTATTCTTCTTACTAATCTTAAGTAATTTAGACACCTCTTTATATTTGTCGTAAAGTTCATTAAAGGCGCTTTCCAAATTGTCAGAATCTGAATCAGAATTATTACAAGAATCGAAAGAAGAGTCAGAGGTTACCTTTTCTTCGATGTTGGCCATGAGAGCCAGGTTGGCTTCTTCTTCATCACTGCTTGAGCTTGACTCACTGTCTGAGTCACTGCTGTTCTCCCAAGCAGCTGCCATTGCCTTTTTCTTGTATCTTCTGAACTTCTTGGAGCTATCCTTCTTCTTGTGATCATTTTTCTTTAGCATTGGACAATCTGCCTTGATATGTCCAGGCTTCTTGCATTCATAACAGATGGTCTCTCCTTTCTTCATTTCTTTGCCATCTGATCTTTTGAAGTCTTTATTTTTCTTAAAGTACCTTCTGCCGGATTGAAATTTTTTCTTCTTGGCCAGGATGCGCTGCAATCTCTTAGAGAGCATTGCTTCTTCATTTTCGCTGTCTACCTCACTCCCGCTAGAGCTTGCTTCTGATGACTCTTCTTCTGCTTTCAAAGCATTGGAGTGCTTCTTTCTGCTAGATGATTCTCCTAGCCTTTCCATGTTGATCTCATGGGCCATGAGGGACCCGATGAGCTTTTCTACTGACATTCTCTTAAGGTCATTAGCTTCTTCGATAGCTGTGACCTTTGGTGTCCATGAAGATGGCAAGGATCTGAGAATCTTTCTTACCATATCTGCAATCTCATAGGACTTTCCTAGACTGGCTAAACCATTGGTGATGTCAGTGAATCGACTGAACATCTGGGTGATTGACTCACCTGACTGCATTTGAAATCTCTCATACTGAGTGACAAGAATGTCAATTCTTGTCTCCTTTACTTTATCTGTACCTTCGTATGTGATCCTTAGCTTTTCCCACATTTCCATGGAGGATTTGCAGGCTGAGATTCTGTTAAACTCCTTCTTGCTTAGAGCACAACATAAAATGCTCTTGGCTTTACAGTTCAAGGAGATTTTCTTTCTGTCTTCATTTGTCCATTGTGCTTTCTCATTTGTGACAACTAGGTCACCTTCTTCTACTATCGACCAGATTTGATAGTCGTGGCCTTGTAGAAAATATTCCATTCTGGTCTTCCAATACGGATAATCTTCACCATCGAACAAAAAGGGTCTGTTGACTGACAGACCTTCGAAGTTGCCTTGGGCTGCCATTGATCTTTGCTCTTCAGATCGTTGGATCTTCTTCTTTGTCGAAGAGACTTGCTCTGATACCACTTGTTGCCCAGCTAGCTAGCCCAGAGGGGGGGTGAATGGGTTATTGAAAATTTGATCTTTGATTAATACCTGTTCACTAAAAGGATTACAACAACTTAAACGAAGGTTAGAGTTAGAGGAAATGAGATAGCAATCACACAAAATACAACCACAAGACAGTAGGATTTTATCCTGGTTCGGAACTCCTTTCCACAGGAGACCTACGTCCAGTCCCTGAGCAATACCTCAGGTTTTCACTAATCAAGGGTACAGTCCCCCTTAAGGACACAACAACACCCAGCTCAGCTGGTCTTCCTTCACACCCGAAGGGAACAACACCCTGGATACCACCAGGTCTTCCTTCACACCAGAAGGGAACAACACCCTGGATACCACCAGGTCTTCCTTCACACCAGAAGGGAACACCACAAAGAGAGGTTTGAAAGACAAGCACCTAGATCAAACTGCAACAAGCAATGATCTGAAGGACCTAGCACTGAGAGCAAAGAATCTAAATCTAGGCTCACTCTCAGAACTACACAAGCTCTCTTCAAATGATCTTTCACTAGCTAGTAGAGAGCAAAAGAGCAAAAGCTAAGAGGAATGAAGTTTTCTGCTCTAAACTTTCTTCAAAGAATTTGAATGTTTTTCTTGAACGTGTATCTTTTTCTGTTCTTCTGACTTGTATATATATCTTCAATTTGAAATCTAGACGTTAAAGAGTCCGTTGTCTCTCTTTTGAGTAGTCGTTAGACTGAATGACATCTGGAGTCTTGGAAGCTTCCTGTCAACAGTCTTTTGATTACTTGAGCACGCAAAGAGATGAGATCTTCAAAGATATCCGATGGCTTCTATTTGTTTAACGTTGTACCATGAAGCTAGTTCAGAGGTCTGCACAGATGTCAATCTTAAATAGCAGACAGATAAGCTGTCTCTGATGTCAGTCAACGTCAGTAGCAATAGTCAAGAAAATAGTAATGCCAAATAGCTTAAGTCTAAAGGACGTTATCAGAGTAGGCACGATAAAGGATGATATGGTCTGCATGCATGCAGAGATATGTTCAGATCTCATAAATGCAAAAGCGTCAGAGAGATGTCTACGTGGACTCTGACTGGTCAATGCTTTAAGATGAATAAGATATCAAGATATGAAATCGATGACTGTATGACTTATGAAATCGTTATGAGTCATAGCAAATCGTTATGAACACTTATCAAGTCGTTATGAACTCTAAAGAAATCGTTGCGCAAAGCAAATCGTTATGAACACTTATCAAGTCGTTATGAACTCTAAAGAAATCGTTGCGCAAAGCAAATCGTTATGAAGTCTTATCAAGTCGTTATGAACTCTAAAGAAATCGTTGCGCAAAGCAAATCGTTATGAAGTCTTATCAAGTCGTTATGAACTCTAAAGAAATCGTTGCGCAAAGCAAATCGTTATGAACACTTACCAAGTCGTTATAAACTCTAAAGAAATCGTTGCGCAAAGCAAATCGTTATGAAGTCTAAGGAAATCGTTGCGAGATCTAAAGAAATCGTTACGGCTGGAAAGTCGTTGAGAGTTCTAAAGAAATCGTTACGAGGACTAAAGAAATCGTTACGGCTAGAAAGTCGTTGTGAGTTCTAAAGAAATCGTTACGAGGACTAAAGAAATCGTTACGGCTAGAAAGTCGTTGTGAGTTCTAAAGAAATCGTTACGAGGACTAAAGAAATCGTTACGACTAGGAAGTCGTTGTGAGTTCTAAAGAAATCGTTACGATGACTAAAGAAATCGTTACGGCTAGGAAGTCGTTGTGAGTTCTAAAGAAGTCGTTATGAGGACTAAAGAAATCGTTACGGCTAGGAAGTCGTTGTGAGTTCTAAAGAAATCGTTACGAGGACTAAAGAAATCGTTATGACTAGGAAGTCGTTGTGAGTTCTAAAGAAATCGTTACGAGGTCTTAGAGAATCGTTGCGACATCTTTAAGAAATCGTTACGGTATCGATTTGTTTGAACTTTTCGGTCAGAAAGGAAATCGTTCTGCTTATCAATAGAAGTCGATACAAAGACTTGGACAAAGCATGAAATGAGACTTACCTGATTGTCTTGAACTTTCATTTTTCTTTTATTTCCTGTTCTCAAAGCTCAAGTAATTCATTAGTACTATTTTGTTAATCATCAAAATTAATATATATAAATAAGTGAAGTAATTTATATGGGGAAAGTTTGGTCATCACAGAGGAGGTTGTTGTGGCGCCTTCCATGGGGTTTTCCGGCGATCTCGGCTTCTGGCGGCTCGTGCGGCGCGGGAACCATGCGAAGATGGCGTCTAGAGCGTGGGCGTGCCGTCGACGAGGAGGCTTTGGGGCGTTCTTCAGCATCTTTTGCCAGTAGGGAGACTTCCTACCTTGTTTTGAGTTTCAGAGCATGATTTGATTGGGTTTAAGGGATATGCATGTGTGGGTGGTTTGAGAGAATAGCATATCACATGTTTATAGTTTTGGTTTGCTGTTTATGGTTTGTTGTGTGTGGCTTTTCTCCCGTGTGGGAGTGTGGGTTCGGTTTGTGAGTTGAGCTCACAGACGAGCTGGAATCGCGTCGGGGTTACCCACCATGATTCTTTTGAACGCCTCGCATCGCGTCGATGCGTTTTGCTTTCCGTCATTTCTGTTAAGGCGGTTGCTTAGTCGCGGCCATGTGGGCTGTCGCATTAAGGTTAAACGCGGCGGCATGGTCTGCCGCGATTTAGAGAATTGTTTAATATTGTTATTTGCATCGTATGTGATGGACGCAGTTGTAACCATTGACGGTCGATGTTGACCGCCTGGTTTAAAGGTGTCGAGTCGGGCCGACGCGACTTGGTCACGTCACTGGGCCCTGTCGTGTTAGCATTTAGAATGGCGTCTGGACAGGTTGACGCGATATGAATGGCGTCGCCTGTGTCCGACACGTTTCAGCTTCCGAGGTTGAATTGTGATGGTTGGGCAATGAAGGTCCTGTGTGGACCTAGCCCTGGTCTTTTACTGTCTTCTAAAGTATACTTAAATTGGTTAATGTTAGTACAACACGTTTAGGGTTAAGTGTTGTCATGTGATTCATATTAAGTGTGTTAATATGAATAGGGATTGCCATGGAGGTCATGAGATGACCAATGACATGCAAGGTGATTACGTGTTATTGTGGGTAATGAACGGTTGTGTGTAGAATGGCGTGAGGGTCACAGGGTGACCGATATGACCGATGATAAGCCATTCCTTACACTTGTGTACCGTGGGTTGTACATAAAGGTCATATAAGTATGTATATCGTGATTTGTGTGCTTACCGAGTCTGGTGGTCCGGCGCCTATTCCGGAATACCTCTTCAGTCAGGTACCCCAGGTTCCTAGGAGAGCCAGGCACATGTGTTGTGCTGGAGGCGTGTCTCAGTACGTGTGTCTGAGTCGTCTTCCTGGACACCCTCAATCCAGAGTTTGAGTTGTACGTCCGGCTGAGGGAAAGACAACTGAGGGTAGCGACTTGTGTTTGTGGGTGTGCAGTCGCTTATAGCGCGCTCGTAGTTGGGGGTATGGACACTAGTAGTCGACATTGGTCCCCAGCTAGTCCTATGTTTCCAGTGCCTCACTTTAGGGAGCTCGGGCCGGAGTCCCTAAAGGTGCCAGGCGTGGGCCTGCAGGGTGTGTGACCTGCAGGTTGTGGCGTTGGTTGGTCTCCACTGTTCTTGGTTTGTTGTTGTGGAGCGGCAGTTGGACCTTCCGTCCGTGACTGCGAGACTAAGAGGTAGTTCTCGTGCTATGTTGTCCATGTTGGATACTGGCGTCATGAACCAGTAGCCCATTCCCGTGTGGTGGTGTCGTTCCGTACCGACTCTTGTTTGGCCACTGGTTGTGGTTTGTGTGTGATCCGCTGGTTAAGGTTGTAACCGTTGTGGTGTCCCCTGGAGGTGGCATAGTTCTATAGTTTAGTGTTGTACCTCGTGGTAGTAGGTACATGTACCCCTCGTGGGTAGAGTTGTGTTGTGATACCTGTGTCTCGTCCTCAGCTGGTGTTGAGGTGAGACCGTGCGTACTATGGAGGTCTTGTGGTGTGACTCTCCACGTGTTGTGTGTTATTTATATTCGTACTGTGTGTTTCTGGTTATGGTTTGGTATGCGGGCATTGGCTAGTTGTCGCTAATCCCGATACTCCGTGCGTGTGGTTTGCCAGTAAGACTGTGGCCTAGGCAGTGGTTTGCCGGTGAGGCTTATGGTCGAGGTGGTTCGGTTGTAGGGAGGACTAGCGGTGTTAAGCTAGTCCTGTGTTTCCCTTTATTTTCTGAGGACTGGGTTTAACCGGTGTGGTTGTGATTAGTTGTCATTTAACATGCTTGTGTGTGCATGTTATGCTTCGGCTACCGGTGTTGCCAGTGAGACCCTTTGGGGTTGAGGTCTCTTTGTGTTGTTGTGGTTTCGTTGTGGGAGGTACCTACTGAGCCGGTGACTTGTTGAGGCTCACTCCCTTACAGTCTGTTCCAGGTGTTGGCCGACTTGGCAGGCGTTGGCTGACTTTGACGTGGTTTACGCAGAGTAGTGCAGACTTGTACCACCAGCAGTGGAGTAGTTGAGTCGTCTGAGCTTGTGCTCCCTCGGGGTATGCCCCAGGTAGTTGTACTCTTTTAATTGGACATGTAAAATTGTAATGGGACTTTTGTACATTGTGATTTACAGTTATATACACTTGTACTTTCCTATGTTATATACTGTACTTGTGGTCATTTATATTCTTACCTGGACATGTGTTAGTGATATCCCTTGCGAGACTTATCGGATATCCGGGTTTCCAGAGAGGGATTAGTTCATCAAATAAAACATGAACTGTTGTTCAATAGTTGAAGTTTTTCTGTTAAACACCTATATCATCTATGTTTTAAATATATCCTAATAGAAAACCTTCATCGCTTTTAGCATCTAATTTTCCTAGATTATCTTTACCATTATTCAAAATGAAACCTTACAACCAACAGATCGAAGATGACTAATGTTTGGCTTTTCCTCCTTGTAGAGTTCATAGGAGTCTTCTTCAGTATTGGTCTAATTATGCATCTATTGAGAATGTAATAAGCTGTGTTGACTGCGTATGCCCAGAAGTATCTTGGTAGATTATATTCTGTAAGTATTATTTTGGCCATATCCAGTAGTGTTCTGTTCTTTCTTTCTGCTATTCTATTTTGTTGAGGTGTTCTTGGTGCAGAGAAGTTATGTTCAATGCCATTTTCTTCACAAAATTTGACAAATTCTTCATTTTTGAATTCCCCACCATGATCAGATCTGATGCTGATAATTCAATATTTCCGGCTCTTCTGTACTAGTCTACTGAACTTCAAAAAAGCTGATAAGGTTTCTGATTTGGCTTTCAAAAATGACACCCAAGTGCATCTTGAATAATCATTCACAATTACATAGCCATAGATCTTTTCTCCAAGATTTACTATTCTTATAGGTCCAAATAGATTCATATGAATGAGTTCCAATGGTTTAGAAGTAGTTACCATTGTTTTGGATTGAAAAGATGTCTTGGTCTACTTTCCTTTTGCACAAGCTGTATAGATTCCAGATTTCTTCAATTTCAACTTTGGAAGACCTAAAACTAGATCATGCTTGATTAATTTCTTGATAACTGAGGTGCTAGCATGTTGATGCGATACAGAGTGTGGACAGTAGAAGAAGAAAGTAAGAGATAGTCAGAGTATCACTGGAGAGGGGATAGAAGGTGGGTGTGTAGGCTTCATGCCCTCCTCTTCACAGGGAGCACCTTGGGGTGGAGCTTCTTCTCAAAACTCATTTTCTATCGCAGAGAACAAAACTACAAATTCTTCTTTCATTCGTTCAATCCACCATCTCAAAATAGAGCAGTACATGTGTTTATATAGGTTTGGGCCATTCCCAATCCTAATGGACTTCAAATTAAAGATAGATTTATATCCCTAATAAGACTTATCATATTAGAAATCTAAAGAAAGAAAAATACAGACTCCTATCCAAATAAGACTTTACTCAAATAAATAAATACAAAATTACACAATAAAAGCTAAATGGACTTTAATTTGACTCTTTTTTACTACTTTACCCTTGGACTTAAAAATAGTGTGAAAATAGCACCCAAAATTACAGAAAAATAAGAAGACTCTAAATGGACTCCAAATGGGCCAAACCAATTTTGTAGCTTCTCGCTCCCCATCACATGTCCTAGTCTTCTATGGCATAAATCAGTCTCTTCACTCTTTGTAGTTGTAAGGCACAAGTTGACTTCTTTCAATTCTGTCAACTGGAGAGTGTACAAATTCTTAACTCTAAGTGCTTCGAAGATTATTTTTCCATCCTTTAGAATAATACACTTGTTGTTTTGAAATTTTACTAAGTGACCTTTGTCACATAGTTGACTGATACTAATAAGATTGTGTTTTTGTCCTTCAACACACATAACATCTTCTATTAGATCTCTTCTTTTTGTTCATATTATTCCACATCCTACCACTTTTCTTTTTCCATTGTCATCATATGTAACTTGACCGATTTCACTTCTGAAACTTGTGAATAGTTTTATGTCACATGTCATATGTCTTGAGCATCCACTATCTAAGTACCATTTGGGTGCTTTCCGGCGCCCCTGCAAGTAAAGTTAAGTTGAGACTTTTGGTACCCAAACTTTCTTAGGTCCTTGAAGGTTAGTTTTAGGAATCCAATACAAATGTCTAGTGGTGCAAGTGCTTACAGTGTGTCCTAATTGATTGCAGTGACTGCAACACAAATCATACGTATGTTTTGACTTTGTAGTGTTGTTAGTCTTAACTTTCTGTTTGTAAACATATTGATTAACCTTTTAGGATTTTTGATTAATTTTTCTTTCACAAACTTAGGAGTTGGGTATTGTTCAGGATAAACAATTTCCTTTTCATTTATTGGTGGTTTATATCATACTCCATACTTCTTTTTGCATGTTCTAGCACCTTTTAATTTTATCACTAAAGATGTTTTGCAGTTTGTTATCTTGTCTATGGAAGTTCTTAAATAATTATTTTCTTCTCTCAATTTTTCTTTATCTTTCAATTCATTTAGATTAGTTTCAAGTTTCATAATTTACCATTTTAGTTTTTAAATCTTCACATAACAATTCAATTATTCTTTTAGTTCCAGTTAAGTGTTGTCTCAATCTTTCTACTTCAGTTTTTAGAAAGGTGTTGGATTTTTCTTGATTTATTATATTTAATTTAAGAACTTTCATTTGTTTAACCACAGTTTTATATTTATCATACAGTTCATTGAATGCATTTTCTAAACTATCAGAATCAGACTCTGAACATGAAGTAAATGAGGTTTCAGAGGTTACCTGATCTAGTCTTGCCATGAGGGCTAGATTTACTTGCTCCTCTTCTAATTTTGAGTTTGATGTATCTGAACTTGTTGCTTCTTCGTTGTCCCATGTAGCTGTCATTGCCTTCTTCTTGTGTTTTTTGAACCTTCTTTCTTTGCCATTCTTTTTCTCATATTTTTCAACTGGATCTTTCTTTTTGAGTTTAGGGCATTCTGATTTGAAGTGTCTAGATTGGTTGTTTTCATAGCCTGTTGGCTCTTTCCTCTTTTCTCTTTTGAAATATCTTTTTGAGCCAAATTTCTTCTTGGCAAGGATTCTTTGAAGTCTTCTTGATAGCATGGCTTCATCATCACTGTCTTCAGATTTTTCTTTGGAGTCATCAGAAGATGAAGAAGAAGAATCTGCAACCTTCAAAGCATTTGACATTTTCTTTTTCAAAGAAGAAAATCTTTCCATATTAATTTTATGAGCCATTAGAGAACCAATTAATTTATCTATAGAAAGCTTTGTAAGATCATAAGCTTATTCAATTGCATTAATTCTGGGAGTCCTAGATTGAGTTAATGATCTGAGAATTTTTCTAATTGTTTCTTCAATTGTAAGGTTCTTACCTAATGAGCTTAAACTAACTGTTATATTAGTGAATCCATTGTACATTTGAGTAATATTTTCGTTAGGTAGCATTTTAAACTGTTCATACTGAGAGACAAGAATGTCTATTCTAGTTTGTTTAACCTTATCAGTTCCTTCATATGTTACTTGTAATTTATCCTACATTTCTTTAACAGTTCTACATGCAGATAACCTATTAAATTCTCTCTTAGATAATGCACAACACAGATAATTTTTAGCTTTATAATTTAGGGACATATTCCTTTTATTAGCTATTAATAATGTAGAAGTACCATCAACAAGTATAGCATAGTCACCTTGTTCTATTACCTTCCACAGATCAAAGTCTGTGCCTCGAATGAAGCATTCCATCTACATCTTCCAATATTGGTAATCTTCACCATCGAAGAATGGTGGTCTTGTTATAGACTATCCTTTATAGTTGTGAGCTTCTGCTGCCATCTCTTCTCAAATCTTTCGATTCTTCTTAGAAGAGCTCGATATGATACCATTTTTTGGATCGAGATGGAGCTTTAGATGTCCTAGAGGGGGGTGAATATGACTTGTTACACTATTAAAAATTTATTTGAAACTAAGATAACGCTAGATAGTGTCGTTAGTACTTAGTGTGGTGTGTGTGAAACAAGTGAAAATTTGGCGGAAACAATCACACAAAATGTACAGAGAATTTATCCTAGTTCGGACCTCCTATCAATCAGGAGTCCTACATCTAGTCCCCAAGCACCCCTTGGGATTTCCACTAACTGCCAAGAATACTTGACATTCTCTCCACTGAGAGGTATTACACCCACTTGCCCCCAAGCAAGTCTTCCCTTCACAAAGGGGTATTACAACTTCCTACAGTAGTAGGTCTTCCCTTCAACAGGGAACCAAAGGGAACAAACTCCTAGGTGGTTTCTAAACAAAAATGAAATGGGTGTGTCTACTCAGAAGATAAGCAGACACAGAAGATCAAAAAGAGATTACAAATGTGAATGAATGCTCTAACTCTTTTTGACTGTGAGGGTGGATAAGAGAAAATCTAGAACAAGTGAACATCACCCAAGCGCTTCTGAATGCAAGAGAACATGGAAGTCACAGTTTGAACAGATGGCTCTCTTGAGATCTTGTATGCTCTCTCTTTTTTAGTGTGGTGACTTCTCCTTTTTTTTTCTTGTAGTTGTATATACTCATGCATGCATATATTCTATTTCAAACTTCAGCTCCTTATATAACCTTCAGAGTCTTCAGCTTCCCGTTTGAATGTAGCCGTTTGAATTCTGGACGTTGTAATTGGAAGATAGCTTGAGAGGTCCATCAGATCTTGAGCTTCTTAACGGCTTCGAAGCTATTTAGGTAGCAGCATGGTTCTGTAGACAACTGCAAAAAATGCACACACCATACCCATGCAAAATCTTTTCTCTTCCAGATAAAAAGGTCTGCTCCTGAAGAGTACTGGGGTAGGTGAGCATTCAAAGAGAAATGGACACCTGCTTGGCGCGCAATACAACTGCAAAAGAGTTTTTCCTTAAAATCTAGACACTTGACTTTCTGAAAGATGCTTACAGATATCTTTGTAAGACACGTAGCTGTCTTGAAAATATATTATGAATCTAAACTTCAGATATAGTTATAACAGGAAATATTAAATAAAGAGAGTAGAGAAGTACAGCTTTCATTAGATAGATTATCATACAGATAAAAGAGAGAATATCACAGTGTAAATCATGTGTTAATCTTGTTCACTAAATGATGCCATAAGGATTAAAAAATTAATCAGAATAATAATACATTAATAGTTTTTTTTTTGCAAATATAACAACGATCATTACAGTAATCAAGTACAGTTGATAACAGAGGTCGATATCTTACTTCGACTTTCGAGGAGTCGAAGTAGGTCAACAATCGATATGAAACATATAAGCAAACGATGTTTGATTAAAGGTAATCGATATCTAAGGCAATCGGTGCAACACTGGTCAGTAATCAATGTGGCAATCGATATTCTTAAGAAGCAATCGATGTTTAATGGTAATCGATCCATGAAGGCTATCGATGTTTAAGTGAAAAGCAATCTATGTTTAAGTGAAGAAATCGATGTTTGAAGGCATTTGATGTTTAAATGAAGAAATCAATGTTTGAGACAATCAATGTTCTAAGGCAATCGATGTTTGAGACAATCGATGTTCTAAGGTAATCGATGTAAAACACAATCGATGTTTTCAAAGGCAATCGATGTTCAAGTTAAAATAGCAATCGATATTTAAATATAATAGTAATCGATGTGAAACTTCGACTGTAGAGAAGTCGGAGTAGATATCACACTTCGACTGGACAAGAAAACAACGTAGTCGGTCAGATATGACGAAGTGTAACTTCGCATAGAATGGAAAACAACGCAGTCGGTCGAAGTGAACTTCGTATAGAACTTCTGATATGATGAAGTGAACTTCGTATATAACAAAGTGAATGTCAGATATGACAAAGTGAACTTCATATATAAATAGAAAATAATGTTGTCGGTTGAAGTTAAAACATACAGTCGGTCGAAGTGAACTTCGTATAGAACTTCGAATATGACGAAGTTAACTTCGTATATGACAAAATTGGACTTCAACTGATCATGACCAAAAACATGCATAACGAAGTGTAGCTTCGTATATGACGAAGTGGATTTCGAATATGACGAAGTGTAGCTTCAGATATGACAAAGTGTAGCTTCGTATATGACGAAGTTAGCTTCGTATATGACGAAGTAAGGTTCGACTGAATATGATCAAAACATGCATGAAGAAGTTGAATTTCAAATGTCTAAGTTACATATCAGTGTAAATCTTTATGAAGTGATGGAAAATTTAATATTCATGAAATAAAGAATGATATTGAAATATATTAAAGATGATTATGATAAGTATGAGTGTTGTTATCACCAAAATAAAAGGATAATATATTAGAGTGGTTCAACAAAGAAGGTTTCTAAGCTAGCATGCTCTCAAACTAAAGAAAAGTGGGCCTCCTCCAAAAAAGCCAAATTTTAGTTGTTTGAACAGAAAAACATGCAGAGAGCCGCTCAGTGCTATACATATTTACATTACAACAACGATTCAATGATATGCATCGGAGAGAATAGGATCCTATTCTTGGAAGAGCAGTTAGCTCTATTCAGAGATTTCAGATATTTAATGATTATAGGTACTCCGATAAGCTTTTTGAAGCTACTTTTACCCAATTTGAAGCCTTCATTGGATAAGAAATAGAAAGATCAGGTATTCAAGCTCTCTGAAATTCATTTTCTGCTTATGGAGTCTAATATAGAGAAGACCATACTTGACATATTTGCCAAATTTAAGGCCATAATCCTTGAGAAAAAGGGCCTCCAATTGTCCTTCCCCAGATTCATCTGTAGAGAATATCAAAAGGGGTTCATCCATGCTAAAAAGTTGGCCCCTTTTCTTGTTAAAACTGAGAAATTGAGCGGGGCTGAATGGAAACAAGTCTACATATGGACCGTGAGAAATTGAGAGAACTTAACAACCTGAGATCACGGGAACATGCACAGTCTCTCAATCCCAAAGCCTTCATGGATATGAGGTACATTGCCCTGGTAGATGAATTGCTTCCAATATGGCAAGGCAGATATCAGTTATTTTATGCCATGAAGTCTGAGCTAAATGATGTAGACTTGTCTTGTCCTATAATTATTGAGAGATTCTTCAGGCAGGCCCATACTCAGGGCAGACCTTTCCGCAAAATGTACATGTTTGAGCTACACTATAAGATCTTCCTTGAAGATGCCCATAAGAAGCACCTGGAGAAGTTTTGGAAAGATATTCATATAATATCAGTGCTGATATTCAGAGATTATTATGAACGGAAGGAGTGCAAAGCTTGGGAAATCCTTCAGAAGTATCTTCCCTTGTACGTTCACATCTATATCTCTAGCATTTTCCTTTGTGTCTTAGCCTCTCCTTTTTTGTTTTTGACAAAAAGATGGAGATATATCCAGCTCTGACATCTAAAATGCATTTACATTTCATTTGTCATGTTTAGCATTTATGCCCGCCTTTTCATTAGTGCAGCATTTATTGATGAACCTTTTATTTCTGAAAATTTTCATGAGTTTCGTCATCAACATAAAGGGGAGATTGTTAAACCACTCATGTAAGACCCGAAGATTTTAGACTACGTTTTGAGTGTGTTTAGCAAGATTTCATAATATTTTACCTTATTTTAAAGATATTCTGTGTGAGAAATAATAATAATAGGTATTGCTTTAATGAATTGCTGGAATAAGCTTCTAATCGAGTAATGTCTAAGAACAATCGATTGTGGAAGAGATCTTCAATCGATTGGAGAAGACAGTTCAATCGATTGCTGAAGAAGTCTTCATCGATTGGTGACTAATACCCAATCGATGGGTGTACAAGTCGAATCGATTGTTGCTATGCCCAATCGATTGGTGTGCAAGCCCAATCGATTACTGTTGAGCACAGTTGATTGTTGTTATATTCCTATCGATTGCCGATATTCCTATCGATTGCTGTTATGTTCCTATCGATTGTCGATATTCCTATCGATTGTTGTTATATTCCTATCGACTGTCGATATTCCTATCGATTGTTGTTATGTTCCTATCGATTGCTAATATTCCTATCGATTGATGTTATATTTCTATCGATTGCCGATATTCCTATCAATTGTTGTTATATTCCTATCAATTGGTGATTTTCCTATCGATTGTTGTTTAGTTTCCATCAATTGGCCTGTTTGTTATGACTCCATTAATGATTCTGGTTTTCTAATAAAATAGTAACCACGATTTCTTTATGGGTTGAATTCGATTTCCTTTATGGATTAACTTGGGAAGTCCCTATGGGATTGGGATGTTGTTTTCCTTCTAGAACACGACTCAAAGCTATATATGTATGGCTTGGTTTCGTGTGGGGGGACACTATTGGCCTATGTTTTGGAGAGACTCTTGCGAGGGAGCTTGGGAGTTTGTTCGCAGAAGCCTTCTCCAACCTGGACCAGCATGTTGGTGTGCTTCTGGACGGAAGGAAGGCGCATTCGTGCTGCCAACCATCTAGATGATGTGAAGCACATCTAATTGGGAAAAACGGTCTCTTTGGCTTGGCCAAGGAGGGCTTCTTCAACCTAATACGATCTTCAGGGGTTCTCTTCAGGAAAGTAACTCAAGGGTTTCATCCCTGTGCCTATCACTTGGGTTTTTTTTATGATTTTTACTTAATCGTGCCTCTTGTTCTGGACTCCCAAATTCCCTTGTTTTTTATCTGTACTTTTTGTTTGACAACAACATATATGCTGCCAACTACCCTTGACGGTAATGTCCTTGCCGTTAAGTTCTTTTTTTTGTTTCCAGAAAATCTATTCTAAAGTATGTGATGTGATTTTTCGAGGATTTTGAGTGTAAGATTGATCTTAGGGTTTTGTTATAGCATGTACATACTGTGGAGTAAATTATGAAATTTTGGTATTCTCTAAATATTTCTATAATTTACTAGGATTTCTGTTATGCAATATGCATGTATGTTAGGTTTAATTCGAAAAATTAGGTATTTCATGAGTCTCTGTCTCAGTATTTTTCCATGGATTCAGGGTTCGTGTGAACATGTTTTCAAATAGTTAGATTCGTTAGTTTCTGTTGAACCTATCTTAGTGAAGCATCATGTTAATTGACTGAAATCTATTTTAATTTCTAAAATTAGTTATATTGTTCCAAAATTTTTGAAAAATTAGACATATGATATGTTCAATATATATGACCTTGGTAAACATTCGAGTATATTTTGATATTTGGAATTACTGTTTCTAATTATGAAGCCATAATGACATTCTAAGTATGATCAAGTAAAAGTGATGATTTTTCTAATGACTAATATCATGATTAGGCTTTGTTAAGTATGTTCTAGCACTGATAGATAGTAAAAAATATTTTTGTAACCTGAGGTATGTGTTTATGTCATAAGCATGTGAATATGTCATTAAGTGTATGAGAATTATGTGTTAAACAAGTGATTGATGTGATAAAGTTATTAATATGTCAATATTGACACTGCTATCATAGAAGGCTTAGACCCGTACTATAGGAAAGTTCTTATGGGAAGGCTCAATGTGTACGTGATATCCTGTGGGCATCAGGATGAAATCCTAGAGGTGGACAAGTACCACTGGTTAGGGTGGAGAGTGCTTCTCTCGATTTTGCATAGTTATCAATATTTGTCACTATATTGTCTAGGTGACGAGTATGTGATATGTGTGTGTGATAGTGTCCTTCTTTATGGTGGTTTGGGCTATGTGTTACAACAATATGTGAAATAATGTGAAAGTAAGTGTGAATGTGCAATGTGATCATGTGAAAGCGATGTGATATGTGATCTAATGTGAAGGAATGTGAAACCAAGTGATTGTGTATGTTTATGCTAAAACAGCAAGTAAAGAGTAAGTACTTGTGGTATAGGAATGCATGAGATGGGAAAGATATCATGTTAGTATCACGAGTTGGTATGTGTTTTATCTGGATTGTGTGAATATGTAGAAACATGTCATGATAGTTAGTTATGTTAGTCAATATGTGTTATAGGAAATCCATGTGTAGTTAGTATATTAAAGCATGTTTACATAGTACTTGCTAATTGCCATGTGAATCATGTAGTAGTTTACTTTATGTGTTGCACTTGAATAGAGTGTATGTGGTAGGTGTATGGGTGTGGCCAATAGGTTGCTTGTTGAGTCTATTGCATAGACTCATTCTTACATAATAATACAGGTGAAACAGAGGCTTTAGAGTTTGAGGAGATAGCGAGGAGCGACTCCGAGCGTGAGGAGTAGCTTGTGGCTTAGAGAGATATTGATATAGGATTGTACTTTTCCTTTTCACTTAATACGTGGGACATTGATGTATTATGGACTTGATTATCATGGATGTTGTTATATTTATTTTGCTACTATATAGACTGTGGGATGTGTGTGGTGATGATGGAATAAGAATTTCATTTACTTCCATTATACTTTCCCTTGTTATTTGTGTACATCTTTACCTACTTTGGAGTGTTGGGTATATGTCATACTATGACGGTACGCTTTATATCGACGTGGATTGATATAATCGTACCAGTATAAAGAGGGTCATTATAGATATTGGTATTAGAGCTAAAGGTTGAGATTGTACATAAATTAATAAGCCATCACCCATGCACTATTTCAAGGTCTTTATATAAACCAGTTCATGGAAGTAGAAAATATTTAATAACGAATTAAAGATAGCTAAAAAAAGGGATAGGTCTAAGAACTTAGATTCTAATGGAGTTGCTTGTTTTACAGGCAATGGCGAGCCGTGAGACGTGGTGCTCTGGCTCGAGAGGACGAGCAGAGGCGTGAGGAGAGGAGCGAGCAGCAGGCCCCGGCGCACTAGGGTGCCCCTGTGCCACAACCACCACTGCCCATGGACTATGGCATGTTCATGCAAGGTTTAGTCCAGGCAATGTAGACTTAAGCACAGACTTAGGCGGTGTTACAGGCTCAATTGCAGGCGCAGGCTCAGGTTCCAGCTCCAATCCCTCAGGAGCTTGGACATGGTGGTCTGTTGATAGCCCACGAATGAGTCGTTTAACATACGTGGCTACCAATCTTAATTTAAATCGGTTAACACAAAGGATTTTAACAATAGTTAAGTGGTGAGACCGAGTCAAATCCACAGGAAAAAAGATTATTAACTTTGAAAATCTTGAGTTTCTTTGATTAGAAAAATGTGTTGAGGATTTTAGAATTAAATCTAAAGACTAATTTGATAAAAAAATAACTATAAACTTAATAGAGAGATATTAAGAGAGAGAGAGAGAGAGAATATAAAAAATAAAAGAGAGAAGTAAGAAAATAACTACTAGACTAGTAAACTATTAACTAAACAAAATATTCTAAATCGCCTAACACAAGCATACCCATACTAAAATAGATTTAAAGAGACAAGAAGTGAAGAGAGGAGGTAGAAAGAGGAGAATAGAAGAGGGAGAGAGAGAGAGACGGATGATACAAAAAGTGAACAGAATAACTAACAAATTTTACTTAAATAAAAGAAATACAGTGCATCTAACATACAACTTTAATTAAAGAGAGAGAACAGGAGAAAACAAGAGAGACGAGAGAGAGAGAGAGAAGAGAGAATGATAGAGGAGAGAGACGAGAGACGTGAGAGAGAGGGATGATAGAGGAGAGAGACAAGAGACGTGAGAGAGAGGAGAGAGAGAGAGAGAGCGCTGATGGCATCTTTACGTGCATGCAAATGCATGCACGTGGAGACGAGGAGAGGCAGACGCGGCGAGGGGGGCTGGCACGCTAGCGGCCGCGTGGGCACGGGCTGGCCTGGCGGGCCTGGCACGAGCAGCAGGCGGGCGGCCGCGGGCGCGGCCGCGGCAGGAGGTGCAGACGGGGGCTGCCGTGGCAACGGCGGACTGGCGGGCGCGGCAGGGTGGGCTCGCGCGGGCGGGTGCCTGGGGGCGCGAAGGCAGCGGCCTGCTGCTGCTGCTGCTCTGTGTGCCGAAGAGAGAGACCCCGGGAGAGAGAGAGAGAGAGAGAGAGAGAGAGAAGAAAAAGGAAGAGAAGAAGAAGAGGAAGAAGAGAGGAAGAAGGGAGGAAGGGATCCGAGGAGAAGGAGAGAGAGCTCCCCGGGGAAGGGAATGAAAGAGAGGAAGTAAAGATAGTGTTTATAAAATAGCTAGAGAGAAGAGAGGAAAGAGGAGAGAGATTTTTGGAAAATATATAGGGAGTTTTAAAAATGAGAGAGAGTTTTAAAAATTGGAAAGAAAGAGAGAGAGGGAAGATTTTTAAAATTAGAATCTTTCATTATTTTCTCTTGATCCAACTTGGTTCATTACATCTTGTTGATTGGCCCATTAACCTGAAAATAAAATGTATACAAGAGTTTTAATCAATTATCATATTTATAATGAAATGGTAATAGATTCTTATGAAACTAATGACCATTTGTCAATAAAAATAACATAATTATCAATAACAATTGTATACTTATCATCCGTCCATCATGGAGCATTTCAAGAGGATGGATCTGCCTTCTTTTAAGGGGGGGAGTCAGCCTCTTCTAGCAGAGAGTTGACTGAGGGAATTGGAGAAGATCTTTCATACTATCAAGTGTGCAGAAGGGGGTAAAGTGAGCTTAGCGACCTACATGCTACCGGAGAGAGCCAACGTTTGGTGGGCCTTTGTGCTACGTACTAGGTACGGGGATGGGGAGATAGAGGTGACTTGGGCTAAGTTCACCAGACTCTTCAAGGCCAAGTTCATTCCCGAGCACATTCAGGATAAGATGGAACAAAAGTTCCTTAATCTTACTTAGGGTTCCATGATTGTTCTGGAATATGAGGCGAGATTTGCTGAGCTTTCCGAGTACGCACCCTACATCGTTGCAGATGAGAGTAGGAAGGCCAAGAAGTTCGTGATAGGGCTCAGAGCATCACTCAAGACCAGACTGGTGGCTTTTGATCACCGGACCATGGACGAGGATCTCAGTGCAACTTGCAGACAGATGAGCGAGATGGACTAGTACCTCGAGGAGAAAAAGGTGTCTCATAAGAGGTCAGCTACACTGTTTCAGAGGAAAGACAATAAGAGAGCAGTTGTATTCCAGTAGCAGCCATAGTGTGGGGCAATTCCCATCCAGTCAGTGGTTGTACCTCAGACGACTAGGTTTAGACCTAGTGACAAGAAGGAGTGTCCTCACTGTGGAAGGACACATGGCAGTTCAGAATGCTGGAAGCTAGCAGGAAAGTGTTTGAAGTGTGGTAGCCCAGAGCACATACTTGAGGATGCAGAGTAGGCGGAGAACGTCACAGAAGGTACTGTCTTAATTATGGGTGTGTAGGCTGATTATTGTTTGATACAGGTGCTACACACATTTATTTTTGAGTGATTTCCAACCAGTTGTTTAAGGAGTCAGGTGTTGAGGTAGAAGACCTGGAGGTTTCCTTGTTGGTACATACCCTTGTGGTACCATGGCGACTAGGAAGTGTATCTTGTCTTTGCCTATGTGCATTGAGGAGCAAGGTTTGTTTGGGTGCTTCTACTTGCTCAAGATATACTATGATGATATACATGGTCTGGATTGGCTTGAGGAGCACTATGCTTTGGTAGATTGTAGGAGGAAAAGGATTACTTTCCGCATCCCTAGAGAGGATGAGTTCTCACATCCTTTGCCTAGGAATCTGGCAGGAAAGTTCATAATCTCTGCTATGAAGGTTATGAACATGGTGAATAAGGGTTGTGACGCTTTTCTTGCTAGTTTGGTTTTAGTTCCTAAGGCCGATCAATCACCAACTCTTGGGAAGATCAAGGTTATGCGGGAGTTTCCAGATGTATTCCCCGATGATTTGTCTGGATTGCCACCAGCAAGGGAGATAGAGTTCACTATCGAGCTGCTTCTAGGCACCTCATCTATCTAGAAGGCTCCCTACCGAATGACACCTGCAGTGTTAGCGGAGCTGAAGAAGCAATTGCAAGAATTGTTAGATAAGGGGTTTATTCACCCTATTATGTTACCATGGGGCATACCTGTATTATTCATGAATAAGAAGGATAGATCTATTAGGCTGTGCATCGACTACAAGAAGCTCAACCAGGTGACGGTGAAGAATAAATATCCCTTGTCGTGCGTTGATGATTTGTTCGATCGGTTTCTGAATGCATCTGTGTTCTCCAAGATCGATCTACATTCTGGTTACCACCAGTTGAGGATCGGGGAGAAGGACACTTCCAATACAGCATTTATGACCCATATTGTGCTTCCTTTTGGTCTGACCAACGCACCTGCAACATTCATGGATCTCATGAATCGGGTATTCAGGCCATACTTGGATAGTTTTGTAGTAGTGTTCATAGATGATGTGTTGATCTATTCCTCTAATGAATCTACACATCATGAGCACCTGAGGACAGTACTAGAAGTTCTTTATGAGCATAAGTTGTACGCTAAGTTCAGCAAGTGCAACTTCTGGATGTGCAAGATTCACTTCCTTAGGCATGTCATCTCAGGCGCTAGAGTTGTTGTTGATCCAGCGAAGGTTCAGGTTGTGCTTGACTGGGAGACTCTGAGAATATCTTCTGAGATCAAGAGATTTTTTGGTTTGGTTGGTTAGGCAATTTATAGAAGGCTTTCCCCTATAGCCCCACCCTTAACTATGCAAACTAGGAAAGGGGCCAAGTTTGTGTGGTCTAAGGAGTGTGAACGCAATTTCCATAGGATGAAGACAAGGCTGATGTCTGCACCCATGTTGATCTTACCGAGTGGTGCAGATAGTTTTGTGATCTACTTAGATGCTTCGCAAATAGGCCTTGGCTGCGTTTTGATGCAGCATGGTAAGGTGGTTGCCTATGCTTCTTGCCAGCTAAAAGATCATGAACACAACTATCCAACCCATGACTTGGAGTTAGCGGCTGTGGTCTATGTACTGAAGATATGGAGGCACTATCTCTATGGTGTCAAGTTCGAGGTGTTCACAGACCACAAGAGTCTAAAGTACTTATTCTCCCTAAAAGAGTTGAACCTGCGGCAGAGGAGATGGATCAAGTTTCTAAAGGACTACAACTTAGAGCTTCAGTAGCATCTAGGGATGGCAAACATCGTAGCAAATGCTATCAGCAGGAAGAGATCCATACTTCTGCGAGATTGAGGATGTTGGATGATGCGGCATGCGCCATGACTAAGTTAGAGCCTCAGTTATATTAGGTTTTCATGGCGTAGTTGTCCATCAGGTTCACTGTATTGGACAATGTTGTGGAGAAACAGGGTTTAGATCCCAGACTTTAGGAGTTGGTGGGCAAGGTAGGCATTGCGCTTGATGAGGATGACATCATTAGATTTCAGCACAAAGTTAGTGTACCATACATTGCAGAAGTCAAAGAGCAAGTGCTTGTGGAACCTCACAGGTCGAGGTTCTCCATTCATCCAAGCAACACCAAGATGTACCAAGACTTGAAATGATTCTTCTGGTGGTTAGGTATGAAGAAGAACGTGGCAGAGCTTGTGTCTCGGTGTCTGGTGTGTCAGCAGGTAAAGGCTGAGCGTCAGAGACTGTCAGGCCTTATGTAGAAGATGGAGATACCGGTGTGGAAGTGGGAACCGATCACCATGGACTTCGTAACGGTTTTGCCCAGATCATCTAGGGGCAATGACTCGGTGTAGGTGATCGTGGATAGATTCTAAGATTGCCCACTTCTTGCCCATGAGGAAGAAGCAGTCTGTGGAGAGTTTGGCGAGGATGTATATAGATAGCATTATGAGGTTGCATGGTGTGTCGAAGTCTATCATCTTAGATAGAGACCCGCGGTTTACTTCAAGGTTGTGGCAGGGTCTTCAAAAGGCATTGGGTTCCCAGCTGAAGCTTAGTTCAGCTTTCCATCCACAGACAGATGATCAGTCTAAGATGATGATCTGGACAATTGAGGACATGTTGAGAGTGAGTGTGCTTTACTAGAAGGGTGACTAGGAGCGTCACCTACCTCTTGTGGAGTTTTCCTATAACAACATCTTTCACGGAAGTATAGGCATGGCTCCCTTTGAAGCGTTGTACGGTCAACCCTATAGGTCTCCCTTGTGCTGGGAGGAAACTGGCGATAGGCATCTAGTTGGACCTGAGTTGGTTCAGGAGACATCAAACAAGATCCAGCTCATCAAGTAGAGATTGATTGCAGCACAGGATAGGCAAAAGAGCTACGCTGACAACAGAAGGAAGGATTTAAAGTTCGAGGTTGGCGGGCATGTGTTTCTCAAAGTGTCACCTACCCAAGGTGTAGTAAGGTTTGGCAAGCATGGCAAGTTGAGTCCTAGGTTCATCGGTTCGTACGAGATCCTTAGGAGAGTTGGCAGTATGGCGTATGAGTTAGCGCTACTCCCAACTTTGGAAGGCGTGCACCCCTTGTTCCACGTGTCTATGCTCAGGCAATATGTACGAGATCTAGCACATGCCATCAACCATGAGCCAGTTGAGTTGCAGCCAGATTTGTCATATGTGGAACAACTGGTGGCTATCCTAGATCGCAAGGTACAACATCTCATAAACAAGTCTATAGCTTCCGTGAAGGTGGAGGAACTTTTCACGAGAGGAAGCTACATGGGATCTTGAGGAGGCCAAGAAGAAGTAGTATCCACATATGTTCGGTGAAGTACTATTACTCTAACTTGTTGGATCGAAATGGCAGACACACAGTCCTAGAGGGGGGTGAATAGGACTTTTTATCTTTTAAAATTTCTTCTGAAAAGCACAGCACTAAATAGATATGTTAGTACTAAGTGTGATGTGTGTGATTCAAGTGTAAACTTGGCAGAAACAATCACACAATTAAATGCACAAGGGATTTATCCTAGTTCGGCCCTTCCCACATGGAAGTCCTACATCCAGTCCTCAAGCCAACCACTTGAGATTTCACTAAACTGCCAACAACCTGGCCTTCTCTCACCTTCGAGAGGAATTACAAAAACTCACTTGCTCCCAAGCAAGTCTTCCCTAAACAGGGGTACAAACACTGCCTTTCACAAGGCCTTCCCTTCACAGGAGGGGTAAAGCAGAACAGAACTTCTGCAAGAATTACAACAGAATTAGAGAATTAAACACTTGTGTGTTTGCCTCAAAACTGAGCACAAAACACACACAAACTCCAACAGGATTGAAGGATCAAGAAATTTAAGCAAAATCCCAATTGAAGCAACTTGGGTGGACTTGAAGATAGTAGCAAATTACAACTGCCACCCAATACACAGAACTTCAGAAGAAGACTTTCTGAAGTGAGACTCTCAGACTGTAGCTTAGCAGGAAGGCTTTAGAGAGAGAGAGAGAGCTTGAAGGATTCGGATGAAGCTTTCAAGAGAATTGACTTGAATGTATGTGGTCTCTGTGTATTTCTCTCTTGTCATATGTTGCTCTCTCTTCTTCTTCTTTTATAATCTTTAAAAATATAGCCGTTTGAAGGAGATAGTCGTTGCAGTTTGGTGGCTGTTTGCAAATTAGCCGTTGGAAGAGAGTTTCTGGGATCCTTTGGATCTTGAAGGCTTTGTCCATAAGGTCTTGAAATTTGCATCTTTCCAAGGTCTTCAGAATAGGAGCAGTTGTCACAGCTAGAAGATAAGCTCTTGTAGACTGAGCTGGGAACAACCCATGCTAACCATGTGCTCCAATTAATGCATGTTGCAAAGACAAGACAAAGCAAGCATATCTCCATTCCTTTGTGGTAGGTGGGTCAGTTTCAGTACAACAGACAGTATGGAACCTAGTATTCTCAACCATTTCAGAAAATAGAGCAGACATACAAAAAGTTAAAGTATGGGTCTGTCAGTGGTATGTGAGATGGTCAGATGCCATACGTCTGAGATTTTCATAAATGCTTTGTGTCTCATGAAGGATATAAACTGAAGACTGTAAGACTCAAAAAGATATTTTAGAGAAATGCTTTGCAGAGATGAATAATTTGAATATACTATGTTCTGTCAGAGAAATATATTAAAATAATAATCTTCTAAGATTTTAGTAAGATATGTTAGGCAATAGGCAATTTGCCAATAAATTATGTCTAAGATGTTTAAGAATCAGAAAAGGATTTTATAAACTTAAAGACAGATATATTTCAAGACAGATAGAACTGACAAAGTAAAAAGTACAAGTACAAAACTGACAGTGAAGTCAAATGCAATAGAGCAGGCAATTCGACTGAAGAAATAGGCATGATTCGATTTCAAGAAGAATAAGGTAATCCGATTATAGTAGTGAAGACATCAATTGAATGTAGTGTAAGGCAACATTCGGCTGTATGAGTCGAAGTCATGAGTCGAATACAGTGTGAAGGACATTCGACTGTGTGAGTCGAAGTCATGAGTCGAATACAGTGTAAAGGACATTCGACTGTGTGAGTCAAAGTCATGAGTCGAATACAGTGTAAAGGACATTCGACTGTGTGAGTCGAAGTCATGAGTCGAATACAGTGTAAAGTTGTGGACTTAGACGCAAGACTTGTGACTGAGTTTCTGAAGGAGTCAGATTTTGCAGTCGAATATATCAGTCGGATACAGTAGGCTATAGAGATAGTTCTGTGGCCTTAGAAAATTTTGAGTATTCAGGATATTGACATATATATTTGGAAAAACACATATTTAAATATTTGTCATAGCAAAAACATTATTCATAAGTATTTAAAAGAAACTTTGGATTTCTTAGGGGTAGTTGCTCAACAATTCTCCCCCTTTTTGTTAATGACAAAAATCTTTAAATAGGCAGCTAACATATAAATTTCTTTTATACCTTTACTTCAATCTTTAGATAGATAGTTAGGAGCTAAAATTTTGGCTACCTTTTCTCCCCCTTTGTGGCATTAACATAAAGGATAGCAGAATAGGAAAATGCTGCCATAGATAAAGAGAGTACAAATTGCATAACAACAAACAACAGACTAAATTCATAGGTCATAAAAGAAAAGAACATCTAATGTTCAGAGCTTAACAGAACTGGGTAGATAGAGGGAACGGGGAATCATAGCCAAAAATGGCTGGATGAGTTCCCAAAGCTTCAACTCATTGTTGGCAAATGAGTTTTCAAACAAAGCACTATCAACATTATAGCTGGGATTTGTGGAGGGTAATTTCTTGACTGATTTGACATGGCGCCTTCTGTAAAAGTTACGCTTGTTGCTGTACTTGTCCATGTCTATCTTGAACCTTAGGGGAGTAAACTGTTTGGTAGCGGCCAGAGAGAGAAACTCATGAAGAGTGATATTCCAGTATAGGCCATTTGAGATAGCTGCATCTTTGGCTTGATAATAGTACATGTACCTCTGAGCCCATCTGAGTCCTAGATGCTTTCTCAAATCCATGAGACTCTTAGAATGAAATTCATTGAGGGATAGTCTCATCCTCTGGCACTGAGAACTGTAGGAAGGATAAGCTACTGTCCATTGTTCAGGAGTGAACCTCTCAGATTCAGCAAAGCTTAACTGAAGATCAAGGATATGCTTATGGTACTTGGAGATCTGGAGGAAAATAAACCTCTGGAAACTGAGCTTGGACTTATACTTGATCTTGAATCTGGTGGCAATCCGGATGAATCTATTGAAGAGGGTTTCAGCAAACGCACCTCTGTAGGAGACTGATCCTACAAGGGGAGGATGGAGCCCTGAAGGCATTGCCACAGACATGGAGGGAACAATTTCTCTTTGGCCTCTTAGCAAATTTTCATATTGGCCCTTGGACACATCATGCAGGCCTAACTTGAACCTTTCATAGTTGAAGGCTCTCATGGCTGTGTACTTGGCCTGAGACTCCCGGAGATGAGTGGCAAAAAGGGCATGAAATCTGAGGGAGAGGTGGTGTTCAACTGTCAGGTAGTGGCTCCTGGATTGGGCGTCTTGAAATCTACTTGCCTCCTCTGGATAGAGATCAACAAATTCTTGAGGAGTGAGGCAGTGACTCTTTTGGGAAATAAATTGGAGATCTGAAGTAGAGAGTTGGGAGGTTTTGATCAACACAGGAAGCCAGTGTTCAAAAGTAAAACCTGGCAGGTCATGGATTTCAAGAAATGCTCTTATTGACAAATATTCTCTGAACAAATTCATGGTTTGAGCAGAGTGATGAACAAAAGCATACCAGAATGGGGGAAGTAACAAGGAGGGTTTATCTCCTATTCTGGGTCCATAAGAGGCTGGCAGTTGGATACTGGAAAGTATTTCAACTAGCTGAAGGAGGGTGTTCTGGGAACCAAGTTTGGAGGTAGTGGGTAGAGAGGAGAAAAAATGTGGTGGTTGGGTGGAAAGATTGATTGTTATTTCCTTTAGGGGTTTTAGTTGGTGTTTCATTGGATAAATGGAAAACTTTACATTTTGAAGAGATGGATCTACTGGAATGACTATTGGAGGGAGATCAGGAGAAGATACTTCAAGAACTGAAGTTGAAGGAGCAGTAGATTGTGGTGCAGATGAAATAGTCTCAGTAGGAAGGGTAACTGGTGGAGCAGGTGGAGAGGGAGGCCTGGATGGAGGAACAGGAAGGAAAGGGTTACCATTTTTGACTAACCTTCTCTTTACTTTCCTCTTGAAAGGTAGGAGCTCTCAGGAGGACTCAAGAGGTCTCTTGGCCTGGGGAACTTCTTCAACTGCTGCCACTCCTACTGGCTGCTGGTCAGCCACAGACTCTTGCTGCTGCACAACTGGAGGTTGATACACAACTACTGCTAGATGATGTTCAGTGTCTTGGACTTGTTGCGACTGGGAATCATCTAATACAGGCTGCTGCTTAGCCGGATTCTCAGGTTCTTTCTCAACAGACTGCTCAAGTACTGGATCTTCAGGAACTGGGACATGGGATTCATCAGGGTGTTGTGGCTCTTGAGCAGGTGCTTCTTCTTCTTGTTGTTGTTGCTGCTGCTGAGAGGAAGCTGGCCCTGAAGGCCTGGAAGTGCCCTGTTGGCACACAAACTGAAGCATAAGATCCTTGATCTGCTTAACCTCATCAGCCAAACTATCAAACTTTACATCAATTAACTCCACTTGCATCTGAAGAACAGACAAGTTCTCATGCTGTTTTCTAACAAGCTCTAAGAGGGTGCTAAGGCTATTACTGCTCTCCCCCTGAGACCTTGGCCGGGTCTCAAACTGAGAAGGGGAGAAGGAAGGCTCTCTTTCCTCAAAAGTATGCTCCAAGGGAGAGACTGGAACATCTTCAGAGACAACTCCTTTGCCTCTGAGGTCTCTTAAGACTACATCTATTGTATTTGAAGGAGCATCTGGCTCTGGAAGAGAAGAGGAAGCAATATTCTGAACTTCTGGCTGAACATCTTGATGAGAAACTTGCTGGGCTTCTTGCTAAACTACTTGCTCAGGCAACGGAACTAAGACCTCAGGAATCACTGGTACTGCAGGGGCTTTAATTATGTCATTTGGTGCTGGAACATCTTGTGTGAGTAGAGATACAAGGGGTTCATCAAGGAAAATCTCATGCTCACACTCAGGCACAGAGTCTTTAAACCACAGATTTTGCTTCTTACCTACCAAGGAGTAGTAACTTCTTCTGAGAGTAAAGATGCCAATTTTCTCTTTTGTGCCAACAAACAATTCACCAGACAGATCTACTAAAAATTTCTGGAAAATAAGAGTAAGCAGGGATCCATAAGGGAGGGATTCCTGCAAATCCTTTGAAGCAATCATCTTTTCCAATATTACAGCTGGCAGATTCACCTTGTGCCTCTGAACTGCCCAAAACAAGAGGTTCCCATCTCTTCCAGTAATGGAGGAGTGAGTACCTGCTCTAGGGGTGATGATGTTGGTGATTATTGAATGGATCAATCTCTTCTCAGCAGATAACTCATTGACCTGAAGTCCTCTTTTACAAAGGGTCCCCAAACTTCCAATAATCCCCAATTTTTGCTCTTCAAGGGGAATAAACTCACTGAGACAATGACCAGAATTTGGGCAATCCAAAAATTCTACCAAAAATTCCTCAGATATGGTAATCTTGGTACCCTTGACATATCCAACTATAGTATTGCCCGATGACACTTGGAGAGAAGCATAAAAAGATCTAATAGCACTGGCTACAAAGGGCTCGAAAATTTGACAGAGTTTGGTCCAATCCATGGCATTGAGGGTCTCTTCTACCCAAGAAAGACTGCCATTCAAATGAGAGAACTCTACTAATTTTCCAGAACATATGGGGATCTTAGCCAAACACTGGAGTTGGTCAGGGGTTAGCTGAACGGATTCTTGAAACCTAGGAGATGCCATCTAGAAGATAGAAGTAGAAAATGTTCAGGGAACCACCAAAGGAGAGGAAGATATACATAGAGGAGATGAAAGATCCTACCTTTTTCTTGAAGAGAGGAGTTTGCAGATGGTTCCTGGGAGGTTCTTCGCCGGAAAACAGTGAAGGCCCGAAGAGCCGAGGAAGACAGGAGAGTCGAAAAGGGATTTCAAAAGGGTGTCTTCTAAAGGGAGAAGGGGTTTGTTTAAATAAAGGCTGGAAAGAAACTGTCCCTTGATCTCAGGATGAATGGACGCGATTGAATGATGTGACCGTTAAGTCATGAAGGGGTGCGCCTTAATGAGGTGTCAGTTACAAAATCTTTTAAGCGCCATTTCAGGAAGTCTTAATGAGTCGAATTAAGTATTCGACTGCATCAGGCGAATGCAAGGTTTTAACATGATTCGAATGCATCGATTCTTCATGAATCGAATGCATGAGTCGAAAGTTTGGGACTTAGAAAATTTTCAGGATGACTTTTCACAGTTAATTCATACACACATTATTCAAGCAAGATTTTAATTGGGTAATTTTTAATTAGGGTTGCACATACCTATTTCTCTTCTAATAGATGTAAATCTATCTTCAGGTAGAGGTTTTGTGAAAATATCTGCAAGTTGATTTTCTGTAGAAACAAATTCAAGAGAAATATTTCCATTACTTACATGGTCCCTGATGAAGTGATGTCTAACCTTAATATGCTTTGTTCTTGAGTGCTGGATTGGATTCTTGGTCAAATTGATTGCACTTGTGTTATCACAAAGCATTGGAATTTCTTGGAGCTGATGACCATAGTCTTCCAATTGATGCTTGATCCATAGGAGTTGAGTACAGCAACTTCCAGCTGCAATGTATTCAGCTTCTGTGGTGGATAAAGCTACTGAGTTCTGCTTTCTGGAAGACCAAGATATTAAACACCCTGCAAGAATTTGACAAGTGCCACTGGTACTTTTTCTATCTAATTTGCATCCAGCATAGTCAGCATCACTATATCCAATTAATTTAAATTCTGAACATCTAGGATACCATAGACCTAGACTACTAGTATTTATAAGATATCTAAAAATTCTTTTAACTGCATGAACGTGAGATTCTTTTGGATCAGCTTGGAATCTTGCACATAAACAAACACTGAACATTATATCTTGTCTACTTGCAGTAAGATAGAGCAGTGATCCTATCATTCCTCTATAGATCTTTTGATCTACCTTTTTACCAAGAGGATCACTATCTAACTTAATGCCTGAGCTCATGGGTGTTCCTAAAGGCTTACATTTGTCAAAACCATATTTAGTGAGCAAATCTGAAATGTATTTGGTTTGACAGATGTGAGTCCCTTCCTTGGTCTGCTTGATTTGCAAGTCAAGAAAATAATTTAGCTCACCCATCATACTCATTTCAAATTCATTTTGCCTCAAATTTAAAAGTATTTGCAGAGTGATTCATTAGTAGAACCAAAAATAATATCATCAACATAAATTTGTACAATTAGGATTCCATCTGAAAATTTCTTTATAAATAAAGTACTATCTACTTTTCCTCTTATAAAATCATGTGATATAAGATAAGCACTTAGTCTTTCATACCAAGCTCTTGGAGCTTGTTTCAAGCCATATAGTGCTTTCTTTAAACGGAAAACATGATCAGGATGCTTAGTGTCTTCAAAGCCAGGAGGTTGCTCAACATATACTTCTTCTTTAATAAAACCATTTAGAAAAGCACTTTTAACATCCATCTGAAATAGATTAATATTAAGAGAGCAAGCATATGCTAATAAGATTCTAATTGCCTCTAATCTAGCCACTGGAGCATAGGTTTCATCAAAATCTATGCCTTCCTCATGGGAGTATCCTTGAGCTACAAGTCTGGCTTTGTTCCTAGTGATTATCCTTGATTCATCCATTTTGTTTCTGAAAACCCATCTGGTTCCAATAACTGGATGATCAGTAGGTCTAGGTACAAGGGTCCAAACTTCACTGCGTTGGAACTGATTGAGTTCCTCTTGCATAGCAAGGATCCAAGATTCATCACCCAGTGCATCATTGATTGTCTTAGGCTCAATTTGTGAAACTAAGGTAGAGAAATCACAAGGAATTTGCATACCTCTTGTTCTTACTCTATCTTGAGGATTACCTATGATATTTTCTCTAGGATGGTCCCTGTGGTACCTCAATTCTCTAGGTAGTCCTTCTTGTGTTTCTTCTTGTTGTTGGAGATCTTCTAATGGGGGATCTTCCATTTCTTTATCTTTGCCTTCTTCAAGAGAAGCCTTTTCAAGATCCCTACACAGATCATCAACACATTCTTTTTCTTCTTCTATCCTTTTGATAGAAGGGTTAGTTTCATCAAATAAAACATGCACAATTTGTTCTATGGTTAATGTTTTTCTATTAAACACTCTATAACCTCTAGGTTTTGAAATGTAACCTAACAGAAAACCTTCATCACTTTTAGGATCTAATTTCCCTAAATTGTCTTTACCATTATTTAAGATAAAACACTTACAGCCAAAAGGTCGGAGATGACTGATATTGGGCTTTTTATCCTTGTACAGTTCATATGGTGTCTTCTTCAGAATAGGTCTGATCATGCATCGATTGATGATGTAGCAAGCTGTATTTACTACCTCTGCCCAGAAGTACTTTGGTAAATTATACTCATTCAGCATTGTTCTGGCCATATCCAGCAGTGTTCTATTCTTTCTTTCTGCTACTCCATTCTACTGAGGTGTTCTTGGAGCTGAGAAGTTGTGTTCAATTCCATTTTCTTCACAGTACTCCAGGAAATCTTCATTTTTGAATTCACCACCATGATCAGATCTGATACTGGTAATCTGAAATTTTTGATTTTTCTGAACTATCTTGCTGAATTTCAGAAAAGCTTGAAATGCTTCAGATTTGGCTTCTAGAAAAGACACCCAAGTGTACCTTTAGTAGTCATCAACTAATACATAGCCATAGATCTTTCCTCCAAGACTGATTGTCCTCATAGGTCCAAATAAATCCATGTGAATCAATTCTAAGGGCTTAGACGTTGTAACAATTGTTTTGGACTGAAATGAGGTCTTGGTCTGTTTTCCTTTTGCACATGCTGAGCAAATTCTAGACTTCTTGATTTTCATCTTGGGAAGACCTTCAACCAGGTCATGCTTTATTAATTTCTTGATCACTGAAGTGCTTGCATGACCAAGTCTTCTGTGCCACAAATCAGACTCTTCACTTTTGGTAGTAGCCAAACATAGGTTTACTTCTTTTAATTCTGCTAGTTGCAATGTATACAAATTCTTCACTCTTTGTGCTTCAAAAATTGTCTTGTTATCCTTCAGAATTATACACTTATCGTTCTGAAAACTTACTAAATGTCATTTATCACATAGCTGACTAATACTTATCAGATTGTGCTTGAGACCTTCTACATACATGACATCTTCAATTAAGTTCTTTTCCTTAGTACCAATTGTTCTACTTCCTAGAACTTTTCCTTTTCCATTATCACCATAAGTAACTTGACCAGATTCTTCTCTAAAACTTGTGAATAGCTTCATATCTCATGTCATGTGCCTTGAGCATCCACTATCCAAATACCATTTGGATGCCCTCAGCCGACCCTGCAAACAAAGCTAAACTGTAACTTTTGGTACCCAAATTTTCTTGGGTCCTTGATGGTTAGTTTTAGGAATCTATCTCAAGTGTCTAGTAGTGTATGTGCTAACAGTGTGTCCTAGTTGGTTACAATGAGTACGGCACAAATCAAAAGTATTTTTCTTGTGTGTATTGTTACTGAATTTCTGTTTTTATCTGTAGACATGTTGATTTACCTTTTTGGTATTTTTTATGTCTTTTTCTGCTACAAATTTAGGAGTTGGATAGACTTTAGGATGAATAATGTGTTCCTCATTTTGTAGGGGTGTGTATCCTACTTCATATTT
This sequence comes from Colocasia esculenta, assembly GCA_014218235.1. Classification (NCBI taxonomy): domain Eukaryota; kingdom Viridiplantae; phylum Streptophyta; class Magnoliopsida; order Alismatales; family Araceae; genus Colocasia; species Colocasia esculenta. The sequence goes on along the minus strand of CM024762.1, from coordinate 18,885,887 downwards.
CTTTTTCCCTTTTCTAGCACCTTTGAGATTTACAAATAAAGAGGTTTTGCATGTAGAAATCTTTTCCAAGGTAGCTCTTAGATAACCATTTTCCTCTTGTAATTTTCTTCATTCTTAAGTTCTTTCAAGTTTGATTCTAATTCTAATATTTTGTTGTTTTTTATTCTTTAAATCTTCACACAGCAATTCATTAGCTCTTTGGGTTTCATTTAAACTTTTGCTTATCCTTTCTGCCTCATTTTTTAGAAAGGTATTACTCTTTTCTTGGTTTAATAGGTTTAGTCTAATTATTTTTATTTGTCTTACTACAGATTTATACTTTTCATAAAGTTCATTAAAAGCATCCTCAAGACTATCTGAATCGGATTCTGAACAGGAAGTAAAAGAGGTTTCTGAATTTACCTGTTCTAGTCCTGCCATGAGGGCTAGATTAGCCTTCTCTTCTTCTTCGGATTCTGAGCTGGAGGAGTCTGAGCTGGTAGCATCTTCATTGTCCCAAGTTGCTTCCATAGCCTTCTTTTTGAACTTTCTAAACTTCTTTTCTTTGCCCTTCTTCTTATCTGATTTTTCTGTTGATCCTTCTTCTTGAGTCTAGGACATTCAGACTTGTAATGTCCTGGCTGATTGCACTCATAACAAGTTGGCTCCTTCTTCTTATCTTTCTTGAAGAATTTCCTTGAACCAAACTTTTTCTTTTTGGCCAAAATTCTCTATAATTTTCTTGAGAGCATAGCCTCATCATCACTGTCATCTGATTTCTCTTTGGAGTCTTCAGATGAAGAAGAAACTGCAATCTTTAAAGCATTTGAAATTTTCTTTTTCGAAGAGCTTTCAAAAAATCTTTCCATGTTTATTTCATGTGCCATGAGGGATCCTATTAACTTGTCAATGGTTAATTGTGTTAAATCATGGGCTTCCTCTATGGCTGTAACTTTAGGAGTCCAGACATTTGTTAGAGATCTTAAGATTTTTCTTACTGTTTCTTCATTGGTTAGGACTTTCCCTAAAGCACTTAATCCTACAATTATATTTGAAAATCTATTGTACATTTGAGTTATATTTTCATTGGGGAGCATTTTAAACTATTCATATTGAGATACAAGTATGTCTATTCTTGTTTGTTTAACCCTATCTGTACCTTCATATGTTATTTGTAATTTATCCCACATTTCTTTTGCTGTTTTACAGGCTGAAAGTCTATTAAACTCTCTTTTAGATAAAGCACAGCAAAGATAATTTTTTGCTTTGTAATTTAAGGACATATTTCTTTTGTCTGCAATTGAAAGAGCACCAGAAGAGGATTCTGCAAGGACTTGAAAATCACCTTGTTCAATTACCTACCATAGGTCGAAGTCAGTACCTCTGATGAAGCATTCCATCTGCATCTTCCAATATTGGTAATCTTCACCATCAAAGAATGGTGGCCTTGTGACTGATTGACCTTCATAGTTGTGTGCTTGGATGCCATTTCTTCTCAAATCTTTATATTCTTCTGAGAAGACCTCTCTCTGATACCACTTGTTGGATCGAAATGACAGACACACAGTCCTAGAGGGGGGTGAATAGGACTTTTTATCTTTTAAAATTTCTTCTGAAAAGCACAGCACTAAATAGATATGTTAGTACTAAGTGTGATGTGTGTGATTCAAGTGTAAACTTGGCGGAAACAATCACACAATTAAATGCACAAGGGATTTATCCTGGTTCGGCCCTTCCCACATGGAAGTCCTACATCCAGTCCTCAAGCCAACCACTTGAGATTTCACTAAACTGCCAACAACCTGGCCTTCTCTCACCTTCGAGAGGAATTACAAAAACCCACTTGCTCCCAAGCAAGTCTTCCCTAAACAGGGGTACAAACACTGCCTTTCACAAAGCCTTCCCTTCATAGGAGGGGTAAAGCAGAACAGAACTTCTGTAAGAATTACAACAGAAATAGAGAATTAAACACTTGTGTGTTTGCCTCAAAACTGAGCACAAAACACACACAAACTCCAACAGGATTGAAGGATCAAGAAATTTAAGCAAAATCCCAATTGAAGCAACTTGGGTGGACTTGAAGACAGTAGTAAATTACAACTGCCACCCAATACACAGAACTTCAGAAGAAGACTTTCTGAAGTGAGGCTCTCAGACTGTAGCTTAGCAAGAAGGCTTTAGAGAGAGAGAGAGAGAGCTTGAAGGATTCGGATGAAGCTTTCAAGAGAATTGACTTAAATGTATGTGGTCTCTGTGTATTTCTCTCTTGTCATATGTTGTTCTCTCTTCTTCTTCTTTTATAATCTTTAAAAATATAGCCGTTTAAAGGAGATAGCCGTTGCAGCTTGGTGGCTGTTTGCAAATTAGCCGTTGGAAGAGAGTTTCTGGGATCCTTTGGATCTTGAAGGCTTTGTACAGAAGGTCTTGAAATTTGCATCTTTCCAAGGTCTTCAGAATAGGAGCAGTTGTCACAGCTAGAAGATAAGCTCTTGTAGACTGAGCTGGGAACAACCCATGCTAACCATGTGCTCCAATTAATGCATGTTGCAAAGACAAGACAAAGCAAGCATATCTCCATACCTTTGTGGTAGGTGGGTCAGTTTGAGTACAACACACAGTATGGAACCTAGTATTCTCAACCATTTCAGAAAATAGAGCAGACAGACAAAAAGTTAAAGTATGGGTCTGTCAGTGGTAGGTGAGATGGTCAGATGCCATGCGTCTGAGATTTTCTTAAATGCTTTGTGTCTCATGAAGGATATAAACTGAAGACTGTAAGACTCAAAAAGATATTTTAGAGAAATGCTTTGCAGAGATGAATAATTTGAATATACTATGTTCTGTCAGAGAAATATATTAAAATAATAATCTTCTAAGATTTTAGTAAGATATGTTAGGCAATAGGCAATTTGCCAATAAATTATGTCTAAGATGTTTAAGAATCAAAAAAGGATTTTATAAACTTAAAGACAGATATATTCCAAGACAGATAGAACTGACAAAGTAAAATGTACAAGTACAAAACTGACAGTGAAGTCAAATGCAATAGAGCAGGCAATTCGACTGAAGAAATAGGCATGATTCGATTTCAAGAAGAATAAGGTAATCCGACTATAGTAGTGAAGACATCAATCGAATGTAGTGTAAGGCAACATTCGGCTGTATGAGCTGAAGTCGTGAGTCGAATACAGTGTGAAGGACATTCGACTGTGTGAGTCGAAGTCATGAGTCGAATACAGTGTAAAGGACATTCGACTGTGTGAGTCGAAGTCATGAGTCGAATACAGTGTAAAGGACATTCGACTATGTGAGTCGAAGTCATGAGTCGAATACAGTGTAAAGTTGTGGACTTAGACGCAAGACTTGTGACTGAGTTTCTGAAGGAGTCGGATTTTGCAATCGAATATATCAGTCGGATACAGTAGGCTATAGAGATAGTTCTATGGCCTTAGAAAATTTTGAGTATTCAAGATATTGACATATATATTTGGAAAAACACATATTTAAAGATTTGTCATAGCAAAAACATTATTCATAAGTATTTAAAAGAAACTTTGGATTTCTTAAGGGCAGTTGCTCAACATAACTTAGGGGACAAAGTTTCTTTAAGGGGATAGGGTGTAAGACCCAAGAATTTTAGACTATGTTTTGAGTGTGTTTAGCAATATTTCATAATATTTTATCTTATTTTAAAGATATTATGTGTGAGAAATAATAATAATAATAGTTATCATTTTAATGAATTGTTGGAATAAGCTTCTAATCGATTACTGTCTAAGGACAATCGATTGTTAAAGAGGTCTTTAGTTGATTGGAGAAGACAACCCACTCGATTGCTGAAGAAGTCTCCATCTAATGGTGACTAATGCCCAATCGATTGTTGTTGAGCCCAATCGATTGTTATTATATTCCTATCGATTTCCGATATTCCTATCGATTGTTGTTATGTTCCTATCGATTGCTGATATTCATATCGATTGATGTTATATTCCTATCGATTTATGTTATGTTCCTATCGATTGTCGATATTCCTATCGATTGTCGTTATGTTCCTATCAATTGCTGATATTCCTATCGATTACTGTTATATTCCTATCGATTGTTGTTATATTCCTATCGATTGTTGTTTAGTTTCCATCGATTGGCCTGTCTATTATGACTTCATTAATGATTCTGGTTTCCTAATCCAATAGTAACCACTATTTCTTCATAGATTGAGTTGGATTTTCTTTATGGATTAACTTGGGAAGTCCCTATGGGATTGGGATCTTGTTTCCCTTCTTGAACACGACTCAAAGCTATATATGTATGGCTTGGTTTCATGTGGGGGGACATTGTTGGTCTGTGTTTTGGAGAGACTCTTGCAAGGGAGATTGGGAGCTTGTTCGCAGAAGCCTTCTCCAACCTGGACCAACGTGTTGGTGTTCTTCTGGACAGGAGGAAGGCGTGTTCATGCTGCCAACCATCCAGAAGATTTGAAGATCGCATCTAGTTGGGAAAACTATCTCTTTGGCTTGGTCAAGGAGGGCTTCTTCAACCTAATACGATCTTCAGGGGCTCTTTTCAAAAAAGTAACTCAAGAGTTTCATCCCTATGCCTATCACCTAGGGTTTTTTTATGATTTTTACCGAATTGTGCCTCGTGTCTTGGACCCCCAATTTTCCTTATTTTGATCTGCACTTTCTGCATACTGGAAATTGATGGCAACATAGATTGCCACCAAGTTCTTGGTTTAACAGCAACATATAATGCTGCTAACGACCCTTGACGGTAATGTCCTTGCTGTTAAGTTTTTTTTTTAGTTTCCAAAAAATCTGTTCTAAAGTATGTGATGTGATTTTTCAAGGATTTTGAGTGTAAGATTAGATCTTAGGATTTTGTCATAGCATGTACGTACTATGGAGTAAATTATGAAATTTTGGTGTTTTTTGAAAAAAAAATTAATTTATTAGGATTTCTGTTATGATAAATATGCATGTGTAGTGCCCTAGAATTTTTACTGAAGTGTTTGATGCATTTGTGTATGTGTTTCTGCATTTAACAGTGTGCTGTGATTTTGATGAACTTGGCGTCAACATCTACTGACGTTGACTACAGTTAGCGGCATGATCAATTGTCGTCTAATGTCTGTTAACGATAGGGGATTGTGTCGTTTATTATTTCTAGAATATTTGGTTTTTCGGGCAAGTAAGTTGACGACATGATCAATGGACGTCTACTTCATGGTCAACAGCAGCATGGGTTGACGTTAACCTGACTTGCCTATTTTTGTTGTTACCGTTCTGGGGGAGAAGAAATCGGTCATTTCCAAAAGCGTTTAATGAAAGATTTGGGGCGTTTCTGATCCAAGGGTTAGGATTAAGGCTTAGGCAATCCGTGGGGATCTTTATAAGACCCGGATTTAGCTTTTGGGGGAGGTTTTTTGCACTGTTCTGGAAGAGAGAAAAGAGGGATGAGAGAAAGGGTTGCAGAGCTTCGTTCAGGCGATCTGAAGCATGTTGGACCAAGGAGGAACATCAAGGATCGTGGACGGATGGATCTACAAGCATGGAAGTTGTGCTAGTGGCCAGATTCGGGCGTTTGAAGGCGAAGTGCGAGACTGCCTTGCTGCCATGGCGGGCATCTTCGAATCTCTTTTTGTCACTCCAGGAGGAGGGTAAGAGGCAAGTAGCATGGGGGATCGGTTTAAGATAGTACATTCTTTACATTTGTTATTTTTACAGATTTTTAAACCTTTGAAATAACATGTGGGAAGGGGTTTAAGTTCTGTCATTTTATGTGTGGGTTTCTGTGTTTTCTAGACGAATGAACTTAACGTCCACATCGACTGCCATTTAGTTTATGTAAACGACAACATCAACCGCCGTTAAGTTCTTGTAAACAACAAGTTTCTGGACGCCTACTATATGTTAACGGCGCTATGTGCCGCCATCAACTGATGTTAACGTCAGGATATGTGGACGTTGACTCTGTGTAAACGTCACATACTCAATTATCAGTGATGTTTTTCTGCAAATCTGATGATTGTTTCTCAATTATGATCTATGCATGTGTTGGATTTTTGGTCAGGTTATGTTTTGTGTAATCAGTATTGTTATACAGTAGGCATGTCATTTCAATAATGTATAGACTATGTATAGCTGTTTTTAAAAGAATTCTATTTGATTTAATGGAAAATGAAATAGATGCAAGTTTGATCTATGTTGTAACATTTTAATTAGAAATTGTACTGTGGTTGTACTCAGTTTTTACACAGAAACTGCATGATCTTTTCATTGTTATGTCATGCTAAATAGTTTAAATTTATGAGAATCAATTATGGAAAATGATACGGATTTCAGAAAATCATGAAAATTTACAAGTGTGAAGTGTGATTTGAAATAGATTTACTGTTAAATTTTTGGAATTTTTAGATCATCGTACGTACTGTTATGATTTTCTTAATGATAAATTGTGCATGAAAATCAATAAATATGAGAATGTATATGCATGTTGAGTTTTGATAAAAGTAGTATCATAATATGATTGCTGTTGTACAATGGAGTTTTGATTTCAGAACTGAGAAAATATGTTGTGTAATTTTGCATTGTCATCTTATTAATTATGCATGATTTTATGAAGAGCATGATAGAAATATATGTAAATGTTAATTGCATGAATGTATATTATTGCATTACTGAAATGTTATGGCCAAATGAGACATTGCTATGATAGAGATACCTACAAGGAACTACACCATGGAATGCCCCTATGGTATTGGTTCACCTACATGAAATGACCTACATGAATCCGTGGGCAACGGATTGAAATCCTAGAGGTAGACATGTTCAACTGGTTAAGGTGGGAAGGACTTTTGTAACACTCCGAAAATTCAGTAATTTTAAAAATAGAAATAAATTGAAAACGATAAATTCAATATTGGTGAAATAGTAAAAACGTACGTGCCATTAACGTACATACAAAAACCCATTAGAAAATTTCGTAGAAATCATAGTTCAACTCTAAATAATACCCCCTAATGACCCACGAAGAAATTCATGCAAAGAAAAATCAGATGGTCTGAGTTTAAGGCGTTTTGCGACTGAGTATCGTATCAGGGAATAAGTCGGAAATCATTATCACACATACTTAGATGAGTCAGAAAATTAAATAAAAATCATAGATGGACTTCAAATAATATCCTCTAATGATCCATCAATAAATTTGGGTCAATAAAAATCATTTGGGGTAGGTTTAAGAGTTATTGTGACTTATTATCGTAATTAAGAAATAAGTTGGAAAATCCATTATCATGTGTATAAAATATGATCATAAACCAAATTAAAAATGATGGGTGGACTTTAACCAACATGGATTGATAGCCCATTATCGGAATGGTGTAGCACCGTGGAAAAGTCAGTGATTTAAAAACTATAAATAAATGGAAAGAAATAATTTTCGTATGATTGGAATGGTAGAACGTACGTACCACTACGTGCAAGAACACATCGGAAATTTCTGTAAAAATTATAAATCAACCCGAAACATTATTCCTAAGTGTTCCACGAAGAAATTCGTGCAACAAAAAATCCTATTGGCCAAGTGTACATCACAATGTGACTAATTATCCAAATTAGGAAACTAAGTCGGAAAAACCGTTAACGCGGAAATATAACACGATCATAAATTAAATAAACATGTTGGAGAGACTTCGAACATCATGTATTGATGACCCATTATCAAAATTGGGCCAATGGATCACTTTTGGCTCAAGAATAAAATGGAGCAAGAAAATACTCAAAAATTCATACCTGTAATTATGTGGTAAATTGTAAGGGCAAATTAGGGTTAAAACTTGATGGATTAGCCATGGATGGCAATCCAATTCGTGCATAACCATGTTAGGAGCCTTCCTAATGGTATTCCTACCTCTATTGGGAGGAGAATTCTAAATTCTGGCAACTATACATGCATAAACCGCAACCCCACTTTCCCTAACCCATTAGGACATGTATAAACCATAGATGTATAAATAAACGTGAAGAGACTCTTAGGGAAGTTTTACCAACGTGTTGGGGTCGTGTGGAGGCGAGTTAGGACACCAGAGGAGGAGAGGAACGGCTGGGAGCTAGAGCTTCATCCCCCTACATCCTCTGCTGCATCCAGAACCACGATTTGCTTTAGATCTTCACAAAGGTAGGTTATCTCGGGCAAAAAAACTTAAGTTGCACATACCTATGGTTAGAGCATCGTGTCTAGTTTGATTTACAAGTGGTTTTCCCAATTTTCATGGAGTACATGAGTCGTATTAAGCGTTTTCCCCAAGTCGCGCACTGTTAGGGCATTTCTTGTTCTTCATATGTTGCATGTGATTTGAGAATGAATTAGATTCAACCCACAACATGAAAGTTCTTCTACTAGTTGTCCTAGTCATCTTTTGTGTTGAGAGTTTTATCTAAATGTCAATATATTTCAAGTTATAGGTCTGACATAAAAGTTGAAATGAAGTCATGTATGTTTATGACTTTTTATGTTCTTCAGAGGTTTCACGTGAATCAAGACCGAATTAGATCCAACCCAAAACATTAAAGTTCTTCCACTAGTTGTCCTCGTCATGTTTCATGTTGATAGTTTTGGCTAAATGTTAGTATATAGAGAGTTATAAGTGTTGCATGATGATTGGTTTCTGTTTCACACGTTTTCAGTCTGAGGTTTGAACCGTGTCTAGTCCAGGCGACGCGATTCCAGTGCCTGGTATCACGTCGGCCTTGGCCGACGTGATTCAGTAAACCGTGGCTGGAAGGTCCGACACGAATCAACGTCTGACCAGTCAACGGCCCGCGTGAAACTTTGCGTCGCTTGGTTTTCTACGCTGGTCTGATACGCGACGGGAACACCCAACGCGATTCAGGCGGTTTTTACGCCCATTACTTTATTAAATGAATTTTTATGAATGCGTCGGGATTCCCCGACGCGATTCAATAATAAAGGCATCCAGCTAGGTCGCCGTGATTTTGAGTCTTCATAGTTTCGCCATGTTTCGACTGTGCACTGCGTTGTGAATAGCATCTACTGTGTGGGACGCGATTTTAGAGCCAACCCGAGACTATTTTAATGTACTGTCCAGTCTAGTTCATGCATGTCCCTATGTAACATTCCATGTAGTTATGCAATGGCCTAAAAGTGAATAACCTACATGAAATCTTAATGATTTGAATATCTATTCTAAGTGCAATGATTGAATTGATGTCATCTACTATGTGATCATATGATTGATACATGTTATGTTCATGATCTGACATGTTCTTAACCGAAAAGTGATAAATATTAAAAGTACTGCAACCATGAAATAGATTGATTTGCATACATGTCATGCATGTTTGTTAATTGTTTTTCGTAATGTTTTAATCAGTGGATTGTGGATTGAGACACGTTCTACACATCACTTTGCACATATAGGCAGCCCTTTCTTGGGGATTTGAAAGCTCTCTGTCGGTCATTCTATATCGATAGACTAGCGACATTTTCTCTAAGACCTCCGTAAATCTCCGTACTTCAAGGATTCCCTCATGAAGACTGAGTTGGTTGTACCAATGAAGTATCCGGAAGATATAATGCACTTCTCTTCTTATCTTCTTCTCATGAGAGTGATTTGATAACATTGAAAACAAGCCATTAAATATAAAGATTGAACCAATAAGAATAAGTCGTTATACTATAGAAATTAATCTGGATCATGTCCCCTTGCATTGTTCTATATCATCATTGACATGATCATTAGTTCATCATTGTCCATTATTTGAAAATTCATGTGGCCATAAATGAATGAATGGAATTACCAGAAACTATTGGAACTTCAGTTCACAACTATGCCTGTGCAAATAGGGCCATGTTTGGTCCTGGGAGGAGCACCCGAAATACTTAATCGCGAGGGTATATAACCCAATGAGGTGTCCAGCAATCACCTAAATGAATGCAAGATTGATCTGGGAAATTTCTAAATTGTTATTGAATGATTGATTGATTGATTGAACTGTTATATGTGAAATGGCCAATCCTATTGTACATGTCATTGTTATTGAATCCTACATGTCATTGTTATTAAATCCCACATGTCATTGTCCATTGGAATTCTACGAAATTTAACTTGAGAAATCTATTGCACATGCTACATGCTATTGAATTTCTCCCTACATGTCAAGTGATCGAACTGTCATCTTTCTCATTGATAATCGTTCCGCCCTATATGAGAATCATTATTGAACCATCCTCGTACATGCTATAGTTTGGATTTGTCACTATCGTTATTGTCATGAGCATTGCATGATAGTATTGCCAATGTTAACATGTTAATTTCGTAAAGCATGCCCGCACCATGAGATGTAAATCCTACTAGGCGCTAGTGCACTCACACCTGCTTTCTTTAACATTTTCAGGTGATGAATATGAGGAACTAGAGAATGATGGGACTGGGGACGAGTGATGAGCTGATCAAGTGTACCAGTCTACTTAGCACGTCAGCCATTGAAGTTAGAGTTCATGGAGTCTGTAAGAGATAGGTTATTTCATTTGATGTCATATGTAATTGAGGAACAATATTGGGCCCTATGTCTGGCTCTGATGATGTAAGGTGTTTAAACTAGTTGATTGAATGAAATAAAGGTCATTTGGCTGGCAATATTATTGTCTTATACCTTGTGTTATATTTAGTTGTTACTCTGAATTACGCGACTGTGATATGTACACTTGTATCCTCACGCTCTCGACGTTTATTTTCCGCTGCTAAATGTCGGGGCGTGACAACTTTCCCCGGTATTGCGCAATAACCATGACTTCATCACTGCTTTGCCTAGGTGATAAGTGAATGACCTACATGCTACATGATCTCTATTAATAGTGTGGGCCATGTCTCGGCAACTACTCTTACATGATAAATGATCTACATGACTACATGATAAATGATCTACATGACAAATGACAAATGAACTACATGCTACATGTTAATTGACTACATGCTATATGATGATTGACTACATGCCATATGAATTACATGATACATGATATGGATTACATGCCATTAGAAATTGAATTTCATGTTATATGATATTAAACACGTTATAAAATTTTGACTTTATGCCATGCCACATGCAATTGTTGTATGCTTTGTTTCATAATGGTACACATATGCTATATGAATTATTTTGCTCTACATGATAGATAACCATCTTACATGATAAATGATTTGTAAATGAATCAGAATATGTTATTAGGAAGAGCTATATGGTATCAATGATGTGAAAAGAATATGCTACCATGTTTTTAAACTTAGTATATGTTATATCTTGAATTGTCTTTCACGTGACTTGCTGGGTCTTTTAGACTCACACTTGATTAACATTTCAAGAGAGACTGGGGATACCCAGGAGTTAGTGCACTCTGACTCAGAGTGTGAGGACGTGGAGGCTTAGTACTTTTCTTTGAGTGTGTTGAGAGATTATGTATGTGAGAATAAAATGTACTTTGAATTTTAGGCAATTGGACTTATGAATTGTAATAATTTGGACTATTGCTATCTTTCTTTTATGCTTCAAACTTAGTATTTGGATATGATGTTGATTGAAAATTTTGGGTTCCACATTCCGTCGCAACTTGTTGGAATTTAAATTGTCATTTATGTATATCTCAATCTGTACTGATTATTGTTGGATATTTTTCCACTGTAATACTTCTATTAGATCCAATGTGAGTTGGTACAACTGCACTGGGTCCAAGAGGGGTGTTACAGCATGTATGTTAGGTTTAATTTGAAAAATTAAGTATTTCATGAGTCTATGTCTATGGATTCAGGGTTCTTGTGAACATGTTTTAAATAGTTAGATTCATCAGTTCCTGTTGAACCTATCTTAGTGAAGTATCATGTTAATTGATTGAAATCTGTTTTAATTTCTAAAATTGGTTATATTGTTCCAAAAATTCTGAAAAATTAGACATATGATATGTTCCATATATATGACTTGTGATAAAAATTCAAGTATATTATGATATTTGGAATTATTGTTTCCAATTATGAAGTCATAATTACCATGTTAAGCATGATCAAGTAAAAGTGATGATTTCCTAATGATTAGTATCATGATTAGGCTTTTTTAAGTGTGTTCTAGCACTGATAGACAGTAAAAAATATTTTTGTAACTTGAGGTATGTGTTTATGTCGTAAGCATGTGAATATGTCATTAAGTGCATGAGAATATGTGTTAAACAAATGATTAATTTGCCGATATTGACACTGCTATCATAGAAGGCTGTGGAACTATACTGTAGAAAAGTCCCAATGGGAAGGCTTAATGTGTATGTAATATCTTGTAGACATCAGGATGAAATCCTGGAGATGAACAAGCACTACTGGTTAGGGTGGAGACTATTTCTCCTGATTCTGCGCAGTACCCAAGATTCACTATTGTATTACCTAAGTGACGGGTATATGATATGTGTGTGTGATAGTGTCCTTCTTTATGATGGTTTGGGCTATGTGTCACGACAATATGTGAAATAATATGAAAGTAAGTGTGAATGTGCAATGTGATCATGTGAAAACAATGTGATAATATGATCCAATGTGAAGAAATGTGAAACCATGTGAATGTGAATGTTTATGCTAAAATAGCAAGCAAAGAGTAAGTATTTGTGGTATAGGAATACATGAGATGGGAAAAATATCATGTTGGTATCATGACTAGGTATGTGTTCTATCTTGATTGTGTGAATATGTAGAAACATGTCATGATAGTTAGTTATGTTAGCCAATATGTGTTATAGGAAATCCATATGTAGTTAATATATTAAAGCATGTTTACATAGTACTTGCTAATTGCCATGTGAATCATGTAGTAATTTACTTGATGTGTTGCACTTGAATAGAGTGTATGTGGTAAGTGTATGGACGTGGCCAATAGGTTGCTTACTGAGTCTATTGCATAGATTCATTCTTGCTTAATAATACAAGTGAAAGAGAGACTTTAGAGTCTGAGGAGATAGCAAGAAGCGACTCTGAGCGTGAGGAGTAGCATGTGGCTCAGAGAGCTATTGCTATAGCATTGTACTTTTCCTTTCCACTTAGTACGTGGGACATTAATGTATTATGGACTTTATTATCATGTACGTTGTTATATTTATTTTGCTACTATATAGACTGTGAGATGTGTGTGGTGATGATAGAATAAGAATTTCATTCACTTCTATTGTACTTTCCCTTGTTATTTGTATACATCTCTACCTACATTGGAGTGTTGGGTACATGTCCCATTGTGACGGCACGCTTTATATCGACGTGGATTGGTATAACCGTATCGATATAAAGACAGTCATTACAACTCACCTCTATGTATCCCTAAATTTTGGTGACAAATAAAACTATGAAATATATATTTTATGATATTTTTCAAGTCAATATATCAATAGAAAAAATAGGTACCATTATGGCTTAGAAGAACTACACTATAAGTGAACTAAATATTTTACAAGTGTTGTTTTGATTATCAGTTATATATCAATCTATTAGAAGAACAAAATTGCAAGTATCTTGAAAAGTGCCTAAATATCTTTTTGATTATCTATTGAAATCGGTTTCAATTACTAAAAAAATTTGTTTCGATTATTGGTTCAAGTATTGCTTCGTTTATCAATTTAAGGATTATATCAATTAGCTTCAAAATGGCAATCAATTACTCTATCAATTAGCAATTCAACTTACTTCGATTACTATTTTGGTTATTAGTTAAACTATAATCTAATTGATACAACGATTATCGATCGATTACTGAGATATTTTACATTGATTATTGATGTGAATACAGACTTTTATTACATTGATTATCAATTCGATTATAGATATAATTATCGATTCGATTAGTGAAACATTTTACATCGATTCAATTATTGAAATATTTTACATCGATTATTATTTGGATTACTGATATATCTCACATTGATTATCGATTCAACTATTGGAATAGCTTACATTGATTATTGATTCTATTATTGGTGTATTTTGCAATCAATTTTTATTTGATTATTGCATCAAGACAATTTGATTATTGGTCTAATTATCCATATATTTGTGTATCAATTAGCACTTCGATTATTATGACTATCTTATATTGATTAGTGCTTCAATTAGCGATCCAATTAGTAATCAATTAATAGCTTGAGTAATAGTTTGATTATTGTTAATATTATTGATCTGATTACCATCATATTTCTACTTTGATTAGCAATTCGATTATCATGTATATTTCCACTTCGATTAGCGCATTGATTAGCAAATATATAATACTCCAATTAACATGTTAAGTAATGATTCGATTAGCAACTTTTTGACTAAGTATTTCTAAATCGTTCATAGAGTAAATATTATTAAATTCTTGCAATGTTTACTCTCACTGATGTCATTGTATTTCTTTCTTTTATTAGAAAGAGCGCAGCTGAAATAATTTAAATATTCAAGCATGCTATTTGCGTGCTCAAAATACATTTGTCTGAATAGTTTATTTCAAGTCTAAGATATACATCATCAATTTGCTCGACTTTTCTGCGAAAAGTTTATTAGAGTTTCAATGCAAATACATTCGAGTAGCTGAGCTAACTACTATTTTAGTATTCCTTTTCAGGATAGTCTCTATATCAACTTTTTACCTCTCACCCCACGTGCATGAAAACGACAAAAATCACGAGTGGAAAGGCAATACCAAGTAGCTGGACTTTGGGCTCTAGGTTGACTTGATGATATCTTTTATCTCTCTCAATATCTTGTACATTTAATGCATGCAGGTTACATGACATATGAAGGAAGAATGTTTCACCATTTCAAATGTACATTAGATACAATGCATGAACATTGAAAGACAACAAATATTTCAACGGCAAATTCAAAATGATGTATAAAAGGAAGCTGAAGACGACAAAGAGAAATGAATGTTGCACAAGCAAAAATTCTCTGAGCGGCCCAAGCATTCAAGTCATGAGCTTCTAAGCATTCTGGATCCCTCTCTTAAGTGATATTGTAGATCTTAGAGAGAGTTGAGAGCATGAGAGATTGTGTAAAATTGTGTATCAATCTCTTCTCAGGGTCTTTGTCGAGATCAAACTTTTTAAGTTATTTCTTGAATTTAGTCTCGATAGTGCATTTTTTCTTCTCTTAGGAAAGACGAGTGATATCTCTTCATATAGGAAGAGAAGACCAACTATTACAGATAGTGTTGTTATACTCCTTTGGGTTGTAAGGGGAAGGCCAACAGGAGGTTGGATGTTGTAATCATATTTAGGGGGATTGTACCCTAAGTTTAATAAAATATAAAGTGATTTGTTTGGAGACTGGACGTAGAAAAGCGTTAAGCGTCAAATCATGATAATTATCTGTGTTCGTGTGTATTTGTCTTCTTATGTCTTGGACTAACACTAACACGTTGTGATTGCAAATATTCTCTGTTTTAATTTTCAAACATGCATTCACCCCCCTCTGGTGTGCCATCTTGGGCAACAATTAGGAGCCTAAGAGTAGTTTTAGGGAAAATTTTTCTGATGCTCAAGTGAAGAAATCCGCCAAAATATGGGGAGAGAGAGTTAGAGAGTTCTAACCTGTAGATGGTCTGGTCGAAATCTGTCCGAAGATGTCATAGATGTGGTTAGTGTATCCCTTTGAAGTATTGATTAGAGGTTCCCCATGCGCATTTTCTTCTTTTCCGACTGTGTACACAAGTCATAGGAGAGTGGAGAAACTAAAATTGTGTGAGGGTTCCCTAGATACATCCCTCCTTCCCCCCCCCCTATGAAGATAAGTCGTAAGGGAGTGAAGGAGCTAAAGACACACATAATGGCTGTTCATCTCAACCACCGATGGACATGCATTGTCTCTACCCCTCGAGTCTCATTGCGAGAACCTATTGACCACTTTCTGAGAAACATCATCACTACCTTCGAACAGAGCAGAATATGGCCTCAATTGAGCATCACGGGTGCACATCATGCAGCCGTTGAGCCATATCCCCTAATGTGATAGGAGTGGGGCACCATACATTATGCGCCATATAAAAAGAGGTCACGTCGTGACCTCAAGAGGCCAAGGACTCAATACTGACAGATCATGGGCCATCCATAGATGGCGGGCCTGAGGAGTGAAGATCTT
Source organism: Colocasia esculenta (assembly GCA_014218235.1). Lineage (NCBI taxonomy): Eukaryota > Viridiplantae > Streptophyta > Magnoliopsida > Alismatales > Araceae > Colocasia > Colocasia esculenta. The sequence goes on along the minus strand of CM024762.1, from coordinate 18,869,749 downwards.
CAAGGGCTCAACTTAGACCCACCTGGTCTCACGCAGGCCATTACAAGGGGGAGGTGCTGAACCTGGTGTGGACCTAGCCTCATCCTAGTGAGACCAGTCAGTCTAGTCTATTCTATGTTAGAAGTTCGGGTAATAGCAATCAAATAGAAATAATAGAATACCCAACTCATGATACAGCAAAAGAGTATGGCAGCACACCTGTCCCAGTGGCATGTTCCTATTTAGCACTTGCTTTTTTCCCCCAAGGTTTCATAGCATACATGGTTAACGCAAGGGTGACTCCATCATTTAGGCAAGTCATATTCAAACGCGGATGGCATATGCTGAAACTCTATCCCACGTGAATTCAGATTATGAGATCAAGTTTCAATAGCAGTGCACCAACTTCCCAAGTCACCCGTATTAATACCAAACATGGGCTTAAAGAACTCCAGTTCCACCCAATCTACGTCAGACTTGAATGTTCTTTCCCCCTAAAACAAACAGAGAGCACTTCCACGAAAAGAAGAATATTAACCCACAATACATTGCATCAGAAGCAGAGTGAGAACATGTAGATATACAAAATTATACATGGTGGAAGAACCATCAGTGTTCATGAATGGCGGGTTAGTAACATGTTAAATATCGGCATCTTCATCAGCCTCGTCATCCCACTCCAACTGGAAAGAGTTGGCTGTCTCCATTAACTCTGTTAGTCCAGTAAGGTCCTCCAAATAGGTAGGACGGTTTATTGCTTGCAGAACAAATTCCATTCCTCTTTTTCTGTACTCCGATACCACCTGAAACAGAATGTCGAGAACATATCTGAGAAAAAAACATATAAAGTTCTCATATAGCATTGAGATCCTAAGGCCCTTGGTCAGCATGAGATATCCATAAAAATACAGAAATATATGTGGATGAGATCATCTTTTACTTTGAACCTCAATATGAATTAAAAAAGGAAACAAAATATAGAGCTTTCAGATCAACTTACGGCAGTGCAACAGGCAGTGCAGTTGTTTGATGAGTAACCTATAAGTGTTAGTTGAGAAAATTGTGCAAAGGAACCTCGGATCTGGTGAGGCAAAATTCCAAGAGGTCGATCACTTGTGGTAATAGAATTTGCGAGATCAGCAGAGGCATGCATCCTGCAAGCCAGAACAATGTCAAGTTCTTTATTAGATGGACATTTTCCTTGAAAGAAGGTGGGTGGTTACATCTCCGTCTACAGAGCATCGGCCAATGGCAATATGGAACAAAAGGAATTCAGAAAGGTAGTGGGCTTACCCATCAGGATGATGCAAAATTCCCACCAATAGTTCGACAGCTAGAGCAGAGGCAATTGGAGCCAAACCTGGACGTGTAACAGTACATTGCTGGTCTAAAGTACGATTGGAGGTGGACTGCATGAAGTCAGCAAACCCTTCACTAAGAACGGGTTAACACAAAAATGCCTATATATCCATTGCAGAACAGTTTTGAGACATACATTTATTGGAGCAACAACATCACTGCAGAAATAACAGCCCAACCGTTGACGACCATCTTTATCACTTATATGTAAATGTTCAATCTGTGCGTGTGACATCTTCCCATCCTCATTTTCAGCAGGAACGCCTTGGGTGGCACTATGCTCTAAGATGGAAGGACCAGCTCCATGACGCATAACAAGGAAACTGTCAAATCCCAATGCTGCAGTAATAGCAAGCTGAAAAGAAAAGAAGACTTGTCAGAAAACTAGCCCATATAAAATATACAAAAGGATCTTTAGGGAAAAAGTCACTCAAAGACTAACTTGAGGTGCACACAGACAGATTGACTATTGAGCCTACAGAAGAGTCAAGATTAATTAGAATCATAGCAAGTCTCTCTCTCTAGAACATTCTAGTGAGACAAACTCTGGAGAAGGTTTTTACCGTTGGGGGCAAACTGCATCCCCTTGGGTGGCGGGGGACCTGGCCAGAGAGGCTCTCCGGCCTGCTCTGGCTTTCCACCGACCTGCTTCTGATGTGGGAGGAGGGGGGCACACCAGCCGTATTTGCTCGTCCCCAGTGCCAAGTTCACAACATGAAGTGAGCTCGAGCAGGCCTTAAGCAGAGGTGGTGAGGGCTGCTCCAATGGAGCAGGGAGCCATTGTGGGGAGCAAGAGGTCTGTGGAGGCAGGGATCTTTCCGAGGATAGCCTTGAGGGAGAAGGAGGACTGGCTGCGATAGAGTCTATGCACGACTGCAAGTGGAAGGTAACCGCAGGCTGCTAGCTGTGAGGGGGCTGACTGGGAGTTCTCTCAAGTCTCCCCAGATGCTTTTCTTATGGTGGGTTCTCAGGATCATATGGTGGACTTGGTGATTACAGGGGGTAGCAGTGAAAGGTGCTCTTCTCCAACTCCGTAGATGGACGAAGAGGTGTGGAACTTTTCCAGAGTCCTGGGGTTTGTTCATGTGGGATCATCCTAAAGAGTCTCCCGGCATCTGTGTGACATGTACTCTTTACGGGTGTGATCCTCCAGGGGTGTGGTTAGGGGAGTTCCAGAGTTTGTTCCTATTTCCTCCCAAGCCTCTGTGGCTGTGGAAGTCTCTGTGACCTTCTAGGGTGCTATCCCCGCCGTCATCACCTTTGTGATGGATGGGTAGCCCAGGTCTGGATGAAGGATTGAGGTCAGAACTTGCGATGGTTGACGGAAGAACTACGGCAACTAGGCTTGTGGCAGAAGGAAGAAGATGTACGCCCCCTGTTGGGGCAAGCATTCGAATTTCAAATAATGGCCTGCTGGCTCATGGGTCGAACTGGTGCGTCTTGAGGCTCCTAGACTGTCTACCCAACTAGTCGAACTTACCTCAGTGAGAGCCAGCCATCGAGCTCTGTTCGGTAGCATCATCGATCCACCCCCCAGGCCTGTGACGTGCCCAAATCCAATTCCTATCAAGGTTCAGTCCTGCACGGACCTGTTTCTGTTTGTCTTACCCGCCTGAGTGCACTGAGGCGTCCTCCTGTCTAGCTTTCTTGTCACAGCCGTCATCTTCTTTGCCGCAAGCTTGCCAACTAGGGCTACAAACGAAACTCGAAAAATCGATATTCCGACCCGATTCCAATAAAAATTATCAATTCTACAATTGAAAATTAATACCAATAACTTATCAGAATCGGTATCAGTTATTCCGATATGTTATCAGAATCAATATTGATTATTCAGATAAATTATCCATATATTCAAAAGACAGAGTCACAGTAAAGCATATTAATTTATCGGAATTTCGGTTCCGATATTGTAATCAAAATCGGAAATATCAATTCTGATTATATTAGAATTGGAATCGGAAACTTTAAACGGTTATCGGAATCGGTATCGGAAACTCGATGTTTTTGGTACCGAACCCAATCCGATTGCAGCCCTATTGTTGACCGAGGACACTGTAGGAGGGGTGATGCGGAACAGACCTGCTAGGCGGGGGCCGATCCCATGTTGCTGGGCGGTCGTCGCAGCAGTGTGGCCGCGGCGGGGCACAGCAATCTGGGGCGCCGAAACAGTCGCAGACAGACCCGTAGTGGGGACAGGGCAGTGAGTGCCAAGCGTGGTGGGGCGTAGTAACCGTTTGATGCTGCTGCAGAGGATGGATCTCACGTGGATGCGGGAGGGTGTGATGGAGCCTCGCTGGATGGCCTGCTTCACTGCTGGCAAAGGTGCAGAGGGCACAGGGGATCTCAGGTCTCAGGGTCTTCAGGCGGAGGGAGAGAGAGAGAGAGAGAGGAACAAGGGGTGGCAGGGCAGGGAGGTCGGTGTGCAGGGTGGTGGCCTACGCGGGGCGGCGGCATCGCAGGAACGGGGCTGTGTCGGGACGGCCAGGATCTCGGGGATGCCTACGGAGGCATGGGTGATGGCGCGAGGGGAGGGGCCTCGGCTCTTCTTGATGCACAAAGAGAGAGAGAGGGGACGACAGAGGGAGGAGAGAGAGTGGGAGAGAGAAGAGCGCTGGGGGGTACGACCGAGAGAGTGGGAGAGAAAATAGAGATCACAAAGAGAAGAGAAGAGAAAGCAGACAAAGGGGAGGGAGAAGAGGACAACGGGGAGAAGGGAATGGGGGGAGGAGGAAGAGGAAACCAAGGGCTCACCCCTCAACGCAAGGCTTGGCCAACAAGTTTCTCTTTTTTTCTTTTCTTTGCATCCAATTCATTGCCTCCAAAATGATGAGTACATAGGTATTTAACGAGGGCAGAACCCACAAGACCCTTCTCACCTACCCTAAAAGCCAAAAGACCAACAAACCCCTCACACTATAGAAATGGTGCAAAGTTACACCAAAATCTCATAAATAAAAAAAACCTAATATTAGCTCTAAGTGAGCCCCAAAAATCATAAAAACTAGATATTTAAATTTTACCTAGCGAAATGAGACTCCACTAAAATAAAAATACATAATAAGGATAAAATTGACGCCAATACAACTTCGAATGTCTAAAGTGTCTAGTCTCGCTCCGCGACAATCTCCCCTACTTCGAGAAATTCATCCTCGAATTTTGAAGTGTCGAAGTAGGACTAAGGTGAGCACCAGAGAGCGAATATAGAACTCCATGCAAACAAGCATATCAAGAATCTCGAACCATCAGCCAATATGTGCCTCACAAAAATCTAACCATACCATATCAACATGAGACGGCTACAGAAGTAACAGGGCCTCAAATGGCGCACCTGCAGAAACAACCTCATGAACAGGGCCATCCATCAAGTCTACGTCAATGGTGAGTACAGAGTCATCTATTAAATCCAACCTAGAGTCAACAAATAAACTTTGATCCCACATGTCCTGCAACACAGACCATGCTCGCATCTCTTCTTCATATTTGTCGATCAATGCAGGTTCAACTTCATAAATCACATATTCCATCGAGATGTCTTGTGCTAACGGCTCCGACGCAATTACAGGGCGCACGTGAAGCCACGATAAGGAACTACGCATGTCTCGAGCGGTGGCAGTAGAACACATGACATCGTCCTACATCTCAAATCAACATGTCGCTCGGCTAACCACTCAACCCTAGGAGTGATGAAAACTCGTTAGATAGATAGATCTCAAACCAGGCGCCATCTAAATAAACACAGCGCTAAAGAGTATCGCAACACCAAGAATCAAAAGAGAACTCCACAAAAGCGACATCTAAATAGGTGATAATCTCCCCTGCTTGAGATAACAAATCCACAACACCCTGAGAGACATAATTACCCAGCTGATCAGGTTTGCGTAACATACAGACAAACTGACCATTCGGCATGCACACGCTGGTCTTGGCAAAACACGACATCATATTTATGGACACATAGAAGCAGACGGCCATGTTGACTAGAACCCTGACTTGTGAGAACAAGTACATTACTTGAGCTCTAATACCAAGTTGATGCGGGACGGACCTACTAGGCGTGTCGATCCCGTGCGGGTAGGCGGTCATCGCAGTAGGGTGTCGTGGCTGTTTGACACTGCTGTGGAGGAGCCCAACACGTGGGCACAATGCAGTATCGCAAGATGGATCTCACGTGGACGCGGAAGGGTGCGATGTAGCCTTGCTGGTGGAGGTGCGAAGGGCGCAGGGGCTCTTGGGTTTTCGCGCAGACAGAGAGAGAGAGAGAAGTGCTGGAGGTACGACCATAGAGGGAGAGAGAATAGAGATCGCAAAGAGGAGAGAAGAGAAAGAAGATGGGGGGGGGGGGGGGGGGAGAGAGAAGAGGACAACGGGGAGAAGAGAAAGGGGGTGGAGGAATGGGAAACCAGGTGCTCACCCCTCAACTTAAAGGTTGGCCAACAAATCTCTCCTTTTTCTTTTCTTTGCATCCTATTCATTACCTCCAAAATGGTGAGTATAGAGGTATTTAATGAGGGCAGAACTCACAAGGCCCTTCTCACCTACCCCAAAAGCCAAAAAACCAGCACACCCCTCACATTATAGAAAAAGTGCAAAATTATACCAAAATCACAAAAAGATAGAAAAAGACCTAATATTAGCTCTAAGTGAGCCTAAAAAATCATTAAAAAAATAGACATTTAAATTTCACCTAGCAAAATGAAACTCAACTAAAATAAAAATACATAATAAAAATATGATGCCAATACATCTTTGAATGTCTCAAGTCTCAAGTCTCGCTCCGCATCAATCTCCTCCACTTCGAAAAAATTCGTCCTCAAATTTTGAAGCGCCGAAGTGGACTAAGGCGAGCACCCGAGAGCGAATATAGAACTCCATGCAAATAGGCATATCAAGAATCTCGAACCATCAGCCAACATGTGCCTCACAAAAATCTAATCATACCATATCAACCTGAGGCGGCTTCAGAAGTAACACAGCCTCAAATGACGCACTTGCAAAAGCAACCTAACGCACGGGGCCATCATCAAGTTTGAGTCAATGGTGAGTACAGAGTCATCTATCGAATCTAACCCAGAATCAACAAATAAACTTTGATCCCACATGTCCTGCAACACAGACCATGCTCGAATTTCTTCTTCATATTCGTCGATCAATGTAGAGTCGGCTTCACAAATCACATCTTCCATCGAGATGGATTGTGTTATCGACTCCAGAGGCAGCTGCGAGGTGCACGTGAAGCCTACGCATGCCTCGAGAGATGGCAGTAGAACACATGGTCCTCCTGGATCTCAAATCAACATGTTGCTCGGCTAACCACTCAGCCCCAAGAGTGATGAAAAACTTGTCAAATGGATAGAACTCAAACTGAGCAACATCTGAACTGTTGAATAGTATCGCAACACCGACAATCAAAAGAGAACTCCACAAAAGCAACTTCTAGGTATGTGATAATCTCCCTTGCTTGAGATAACAAATCGACAACACCCTGAGAGACATAATTACCCAACTGATCAGGTTGAGTAACATACAGACAAATTGATCATTCAGCACGCACACGCTTGCCTCGACAAAACACGGCATCATATCTATAGAAACATAGAAGCAGACGGCCATGTCGACTAGAACCCCGACTTGTGAGAACAAGTTCATTTCTTGAGCTCTAATACAAAGTTGATGCAGGACAGACTTGCTAGGCGGGCCGATCCCGTGCGGCTGGGCGGTCATTGCACCGGGTGCAGCAATCTAGGGTGCCGAAATAGTCACAGATAGACCCACAGTGGGGACAAGGCAGTGAGCGTCAGGCGTGGTGGGGCGTCGTGGCCGTTTGATGCTGTTGCGGAGGAGGCCATCGCATGGGAGCAATGCATGCGTCCCAAGATGGATCTCGCATGGACACGAGAGGGTGCGATGGAGCCTCGCTAGATGGCCAGCGTCACTATTGGCAGAGGGTGCAAGGGCTCCCGGGGTGTCCTCGCAGAGAGACAGAGAGAGAGAGAGAGAGAGAGAGAGAGAGAGAGAAGAGCACTGAAGGGGGGGTATGACTGAGAGAGTGGGAGAGAATGAAAGGGGGGGGGGAGGGAGAGAAGAGGACGACGAGGAGAAGAGAAGGGGGGAGGAGGAAGAAGAAACCAGGGGCTCATCCCTCAACGCAAAGCTTGGCCAACAAGTCTCTTTTTTCTTTCCTTTATATCCAATTCATTGCCTCCAAAATGGTGAGTACAGGGGTATTTAATAAGGGTAGAACCCACAATACTCTTCTCACCTACCCCAAAAGCCAAAAGACAAGCACACGCCTCGTGCAAAGTTACACCAAAATCACATAAAAAATATAAAAAGACCTAATATTCACTCTAAGTGAGCCCCAAAAATCATAAAAACTAAACATTTAAATTTTACCTAGCGAAATGAGGTTCAACTAAAATAAAAATACATAATAAGCATAAAATTGACGCCAATACATCTCCGAACGTCTGAAGTCTCGAGTCCATGGAAGGCAAAATCGCCAGGATCGACCCAGAATCAGTCGATCCTGGATCGGATCGGCGGCTATGGATCCGATTATGGGGGGGAAGTCCCTGAACCGGCAAACTTCCAGCTGGATCGACCAGAATCGAGTTCGATCGACTGGATCAAGCAGGGATCGACCGATTCCAGACTGATCCAGGTCGATTCTCTTACTTATTTACCTGAATATCATTTAAGTAAATGTTAGTATTTGTAGTTTCATTTACTTAAGATATTACATGTAAATAAGAAAGTACCCCCTATTTGAATCTAATAAAAATATCAAAAAAATCATATCTCTTACCAATAAAAAGTCAACTCTCCCATCGAAGAAGAAAATCACGATTTTGGTGATTTTAGCGAAATACTAACTTTCTAATCTCTCGTAATTTAGCTTATCTAAAAATTTGATAATTCAAATAAACCACATGGAACACTAAAAATTTAAAGTTCGGTAAAAAAAGTCAAACGTGCATGTGACTTCTCCAAGGGAACCACTCTCCTACTGACAACACTTAGTCTGCTTGAGACCTCTCAGGATTTAGTCAAACTTAAGTTACCATCATCCAAACCTCTCAAAATTTGGTCAAATTGAGCTACCATCACCCAACTCATGACACTCATGAGTTTGGGTGATGATAGCTTAGTTTGACCAAATCCTAAGAGGTCTCAAGTAGACTTAGTGTTGTCAGTAGGAGAGCGGCTATCTTGGAGAAGTCATATGCACGTTTGATTTTTTTTTTTTTTTTGGACTTTAGATTTTTAGTATTTTATTGGACTTATTTGAATTATAAAATTTTAAATATGTCAAATTATGAGAGATTAGAAAGTCGCTATTTTGATAAAATCACAAAAATTACAATTTTCTTCTTGGATAGGAGAGTTGACTTTTATTAGTAAGAGATGTATTTTTTTTTAATATTTTTATTAGATTCAAATGGGGGATATTTCCTTATTTACATGTAATATCTTAAATAAATGAAACTACAAATTTTAACATTTACTTAAATAGTATTCAGGTCAATAATACACTAAGTCTTTAATATTTTATACTTTTCTTGTATTATTATAGTAGTAATAATACAAAATCTTATGTTTCATATATTATGAATGCATGTATAATTGGTTTTTTATGCAAATATTAGTTCTTTCAATTTATCAGATTTTCCCTCATTTTTGCTGTTTTTTCTATTTTTTCCTGAATTTTTTCCACAAAAAAAACCATTTTATAGACTGGCCGATCCAGGATCGGCCAGACTTCCCTTGGATCCATGGGATCTTGCGATCCGATCCGATCCAGGATCGGATCGAGCCTGGTCGATCCCGATCCCAATTTCGATCCTGCCTTCCATGCTCGAGTCTCGCTATGCGTCAAGGGGGGTATACATCTCCGTTGTCTCTGATGGTTTTGAGGTCTAGTAAGGAGCAGTCGCCAAATCCACATGCTAACTGCTTTAGCATCGAGATGGAGGACTGTGGTCAATGTGTAAAAGACGAGCACCCTTTGCTGGATGGCCTCGAGGGCCTTGGTGCAGTAGGGAAGCTGCTGCAGTTGGTCGTCTAGGGAGATATCCTACCATAGGTTTCCCCTATCATCGTTGCTGCAAAGGCCTGTGACCTACAGGTAGACATTGAGGGGCCTCCTACAACCTTCTTCCAAGGGGGAACAACTTCAGATGGGGAGGCTGGCATGGGTGATCTCTTCTTGTTTGGGAAGAGTGGGGGTTGCAAGAAGTCATTGAAGACCGGGGAAGAAGCACAGTAGGGTTTGATGAGGTAAAGGAGATGCTTAATGTGGTTGAGGCCCTTGTAATGGAGCGTGTAAAAGGGGTGGTGAAACAGGTGGAGATTCCTTTTGAGGCGGCTAAGAAGGACTTAGGGGAGTGTTCTCGAAGATAAACAAACGTTGGAGTGTGAACATAAGAGGGGGGCGAGATCCTAGTTCAGAGTGGGTCGACATAATGAGGAAGGGAGGCAAAGGAGGAGGATCCGCTTTCTAGCCATCAATGAGAATAATTTCTTGAAATGCAAGGGGGTTAGGAGGGGCTGAGCAGAGGAGGCATGTGAGGGCTCATTAGGTGCTGCAAGGTTGATATTTAATGTTTACAAGAAACTAAATGGGAAGGGGATGACAGTGACCTCATTACGGTCATTGAGGGCGCCAGATTATCTCAAGGTGTGGGCTCCCCTGCAGTGGGCAGATCTAGGGTGGTTTTGATTCTGTGGAATCCTTTTGAGGTGGCAGAGGTGTCTCAGGAGAGGGTCATTACCAGGTGGGTTCTCTCTTACATCCGAGATGGCTTCCTTTGGGATTTCACTGGCATGTAAGGCCCTCGGGCCAGTGAGGAGAAGCGTCAGCTATAGTAAGAGTTGATACAGTTCAATACTTCTTCAGGTAGGCCAAGGTATATTGGAGGGGATTTGAATGTGGTTGCAACTACTTGGGAGAGGACAGAAGAAAGTGCAACGGCAGGTGAGATGGAGTATTTCTCTCATTTTATCTAGGAAGCTACTTTAGTGGACTTAGGTACGTCGCAAAGGGCATATACTTCGCCCCATACGAGGGTTGATGTTGTTTGCTCTATATACTGGATAGATTCTTGGTTTCCATTCATTGGGAGGATCATTTCTCTCAAGCACGGGTGGTGGGACTAAGGAGATTTACTTTTGACCAACAAGACCATCTTAGTGCTTATCCCTAAGAAGGCAAGGGCTCAAGAATTCAAGGACTTTCAGCCTATCAACTTGCTTAATGGTTCCAGCAAGATCATCACCAAGGGCTTAGCAAGGAGATTGATTTCTGTGATGGATAAGTTGTTCAATAATTTCTACGGGGCTTTCGTCAGAGGGAGACATTTTGGAAAAAAAAAAATTGGTGACGTATGAGAGTATCTATGCTTTTAAGCAACAGAGGCGAGAGTGATCCTGAAGCTGGATTTTGAGAAGGCCTATGACAGGGTCAGCTAACAATCTCTTTGATGTCCTGCAGAGCATGGAGTTTGGGGACAAAAGGATTGATTAGGTTAGAACTTGTGTCACTTCAGCCTCCTTTATTATTTTTATCAATGGAAACTTGACGCCTTGGTTCCATGACAGTAGGGGTCTACACTCAGGGGACCCTCTCTCACCCCTTCTTTTGCGCTAATGGCGATTGTTGTCAGTAAGGTATGGTAGAAGACTGAGGTGGCTGGTCTAATCAATGGTTTTGGTGGGTAGGGATGGTTCCTCGATCTCTCATCTTCAGTACTCTGATGATTCTATTTTATTTTGGAGGTCAATCCAATGCTATGGCAAGACTTTTGTTGGAGCTTCTTCAGGAGGTCACTAGTTTGGACTTTGAAACATGGTTTGCCGTGGCGGAACAAATCGGTTCGATCCGGCCTAATCGGATGGAATAAGGAGAAACCCGATTCGCCCGATTCTCATAGAATCGGACCGATTCCCATGCGAATCGGCCCGATTCGGACGAATCGTGACAGATCAAGAAAAATTTGATTTGCCCCAATTCCCCAATGCGGCAAACTTTGGTTTGAAGGTTAACTTTTATAAAAGCATCCTGGTTGGGGTGAATATGGAGGAGAGATCTTTATGGAGGGTAGGTACTTTGTTGGGTTGTGCCAATAGAGAGTTCCTTATCTCTTACCTAGGTCTCCCTCTTTCCCTAAGGGTCCTTCCTTGTGCTGATTAGCGACATATGATTCAAAGATATAAGTCCAAACTTGCATGATGGAAGGCAAGATTATTGTCCTATGGGGGGCCACCTTACTTTATGTAGCTCAGTTTTGAACAGTCTTCTCACCTATTTTCTTTCCATGTTCCGCATACCTAGCTTAGTGGCTAAAAAGCTCCATTCTATTCAGAGTGGATTCTTTTGGCATGGGTCTGGTGACAGACGCAGAGGATGGCACGATATTTTCTGGTGGAGGATTACCCTCCTGAAAAAGTAAGTAGGTCTGGGACTGAAGAATGTTAGTAATTTCAATGTAGCTCTTTTAGGCAAGTGGCTTTGGAGGATAGGGAATGGGGAAGTAGGGTTGTGGTCTGATATCATTAGATACCGATATTTTTCTTCTTCTATAGTCTGGGACTTAGACCCCTCCCCTCTCTGGTGAGGTATCTCCTCCTATAGAGATCTTATTACTTTTGGGATGGGTGAAGAATGAACCAAAATGTCTCTTTTAGAAAAAAAGGTGGTGCGGTGACTTCACTTTAAAACTCTTGTTTCCAACCTCTTCGCTATTTCAACGTTTTCACGTGGCTCTGTGGCTCAAGCTTTTGATCAATAGGTCCTAAGTGGTGCTTGGGCCTTGACTTTCAGGCGTCACTTCCTTCATAAGGAGTTAGAGTAGTTCCAATGTTTGCTGAATTTGATACTATTTTTTTATCCGCAGGATAGGGAGGATGTCTGGGTCTAGAGATGGGGGAAGGGAGGGATCTTCTCAGTCAAATTTGCCTACGAAGTTTGCATAGTTTTTTTTTTTTTTTTAGGGGGGTGTTTGTCTTTTCCAAGAAGTGTGGAGGGTTGCTCATGGGAGGCTTCCCACTAGGGACAAATTAGTCCTTTTTTTTGTCAGATGTGAGCCCTACTTGCTGTCTATGCGGCTTCGAGGAGGAATCTTTGGATCACCTTTTTATGGGTTTCTCTTACTCTTAAGGGCTTTAACGAGAGATCGCTCAAAGTCCCAAATGCTCTATCACCTTGTGGGGTAATGTCGCTTCTTTATTTCAGGATTGGCATAGGCATTGGCCCCTTAAGTCGGACAGGTTGGTTTGGTGACTTATCCTTTATGCCATCTTATGGGCAAGAGGAGGGGAGTGAAACCACCATATCTTCAAGAGGGAGTCCCTCTTAGACGAGGCGCTGTTACATTTTGTGTGGGGTGGGGCGAAGGAGTGGGATGCCAGTTTGTCTAATGTAAATTCATCTATATCTCCTCTTTTTGGTTCCTTGGGATTAGATCATTTTACACCAGCTTGGTGTGCTCTTAATGTATAGGTACTGGGTTTTGACCCACTCATGCTTGTACATTCTCTTTCTTGATATACACACGTACTACCCACCAAAAAAAAAGAGTCCAGATTAATTAAGAAAACTTTTTCTTGAGGGCACAGTTACAGAAGCCCAAAAACTGGTCCACCCACTTCAAATCTTGATGGTTCACCTCCTGACACCTCTAGCAATACTACGTGCACCACAACCACTCGCTACTCGGTAATTAGGAAAACAACTTTAGTTTCTTCTCTGTTTTGAGGAGATTACTACAAACAAAAGCTACTGCTAGCTACCATTGAACAAAAGGATTTAACATTGCTGTTATCCAGCTTCATCCCATGGATCCCTGATATGCAAACATGTCAGAAGCTAGAGACAAGAAGAGATTGTCACCATAAATTTTCCTTAAAACGTTGGATTCAACTAGCCGTAGGCCTTTATTTTTATTTCAACAGGTAGTATGTCTTCTTTCCCATCGAGTGGTGTGCTCTGCAAATGAAAAGGGGTTTGCTAGCCTTCCAAACTAAGGGTGTTCAGAGTTTGGTTCAACCTGCAAAACCAAACCGAACTGATCAGTTTGGTTCGGTTTGTTTCGAGTTGGACACCTTTGTATTGCGGTTCGGTGGTTTGATTTGAAATTCACAATTTCGATTTGGTTCACTTTCTAACCCAAATAAATCGAATTACTATTATGCCTATAAAAAATATATAAATTTCTACTTCTTGTTGACATCAGCATCTCAACTGATGTATACAATTTTAATCTACTTTCTTCCTCTTTTTCACCTATTTACTTCTTATGATGTATATGATTTTCCTTTTTGATGTCACATCTATATTTTGTTTTTCACATGAACTAGCTACAATGAACCACTTGAGTGTTGCCCACATATGCTGAATAACTTAGCTTCCGTTAAGAGTTAGAAACAAACTGCATTGTCTTCAGCATTAGATTTGAAGTATAATTACAGTCATTGTTATCTTCTTCTGAGGGGCCATTAGCAATCAGCTCAATATGCATAAGGTTTCTATACTTACGATTCCATGATTCCATGCCTTCTAGAGGCTGAAACTAGAGAGGTACAAAACTTAACCTGAGTGTTGCTTTTGGTGAAATATGCTCGAATAGCATGAGACAAAATTCCCAAAAATCGACAAAAATCTCCTTCAAAGAACCTTCTCTGAGCTGGCCCATTGATAACAGTCACAAACTTCTGTTGTAAGCCATCTCATACAATGTCTCAGCACCTTTCTGGAGGGGAGGGGGAGAGTAACTACATCTCGGAGATAGAGAGGGAAGAGGGGGGGAAGGAAGAGAGGAAGGGAAGAAGCCAGAATCCACCGAGGAGAGAGAGAATGAGGGAGATGAACAGGGGCTCAACCCCTCAACACCCGCACTTGGCCATTTTTTCTTCTCTTTGCATTTAATACTTTCAAAAGATGGGAACACATGGGGTATTTAAAAGGAGATGGGAACCCACATGGCCCTTCTCACCTACCCATAAGACAAAAGACCCAAAATACCCCATTTTCAAAGCTAACAACTATTTCAGACCCAAATTAAAATAAAATACATCAATTGGGCCCCAAATGGGTCAAACACAATAAACAAGAGGTATTTGGCTCCTACGATGCAGCTTTTTGATTCCCATCATTTTCCCTCGGTTCGAGAAAACTCGTCCTTGAGTTTTGAAGTGAGATAGTATCTATGGGGAGATGAGGGAAGGAGCGAACCCAGATGATAGCATGAAAACCTCTTGGGTCAATGTGTAGAAGATAACTATGTTTTTAAGTGGGAAATGTGCCTCAGTATCGCTCCAAATATGATCAAAGTCATGTGGGCTGATAGCGTCCAAGATGGGCTTCGATTGATCAACCACAATCTCATCTGCCGCCGGCTCGTGATTTTCTACAAGGAGGTCGTCACTTGCTGCAGATATCTCAGATTCAATCTCCTTGTAGTACTCATACTAGTGCTTGATCGACTACATAATGCATTTCTTTCATTTGTTCTTCATATTCTTCAATCAGTGTTGGGTCGGCTACATAATGCACTTCTTTCATTTGTTCTTTGTACTCTTCAATCAATGTTGGGTCGGCCACATAATGCACTCCTTTTGGTTGGGTCATTCTGGCACAGTAACTCTTGATGTCCTCCTTTAGTTTGAGCCAGTTAGAGGCTTCGGACAATCTCTAATACGGGCTCAAATAGTTGGTAGTCATTGTTCGATGTGCTGACAAACGTTCACAAGATACTTATAGATGTGGCACACAAAATGGTGCATTTTGATGATGCCAACATATTGGTCAAGTTGGTGTCGCTGTGAGAAAGTCAACGACACAAATGAGACATGCATCGAAGCACAAATGAGGCCCCAATGCTGGCGGTGCAAGAAGAGCTTCTAGTGCACCGCCTACACTATAGCGGACCGGTCACTGTAGAGAACCAGCTCCGAGTTGACCCGGTCCACCTTAAAGGGGGTCGGACTTCCTCCTTCCCCCCTTCTCTCCTAACTCTCGCCAGGGAGGAGCTAGAGAGAGGGAGAGAAAAAGGAGGTCGCGACAGCGGGGGTGGCGACTGCCGGCAACAGTAGACGGTGGGTCCTTGCGACAGCGACGGTGGAGCCTCCTCTCTCTTCTTCTTCCTTTTTTTCTTCTTCCAGTGAAGCCAAGAGGGAGCAAGAGAGGGAGAGAGAGAGAGAGGCAACAGGAGAGAGGGTGCTAGAAGGGGGAAGAGAGGTGTCCGATGTGGTGGAGCTGTTGGGGGGGGGGGGGGGGGTTCCGGCGAGGGCGCGACGCCACGGGGAGGGGGCTCGCTAGTGAGAGAAAGACGGGAGGGCGAGAGCAAGTGCTGCAGGGGGGGGGGGGGTACGCGCACGGGAAGGGGGCACGGGCGATGAGGAGTTTCGCGCGGAGGTGAGAATGCGTTGGTGTCGTGGGGTGAGAATAGGGTTCGAGAGAGAGGAAAGAAGGAGGGAGAAGTAGAGAAGAAGCAAACATGCAGTGACGGATCAGAGTTAGGCTCTGATACCACTTGATGTGGGACAAGAGAGGGAAGAGAAGGGGGGGGATCGAAGGGAGGAAGATGGGAAACCGGAATCCACTGGGGAGGGGAGGGGGAGAGGAGCTACATCTCGAAGATAGAGAAGGAAGATGGGGGAAGGAAGAGAGGAAGGGAAACCAGAATCCACCGAAGAGAGAGAGAGGAGGGAGATGAACAGGGGCTCACCCCCTCAACACCCGCACTAAGCCATTTTTTCTTCTCTTTGAATTTAATACTTTCAAAAGATGGGAACATATGGGGTATTTAAAAGGGGATGGGAACCCACATGGCCCTTCTCACCTACACATAAGACAAAGGACCCAAAATACCCCCTTTTCAAAGCTAACAACAATTTCAGATCTAAATTAAAATAAAACACATCAATTGGATCCCTAATAGGCCAAACAAAATATACAAGAGGTCCTTGGCTCCTATGGTGCAGCTTTTCGATTACCATCACTTTCTCATTTGTCAAACTCCAATAACCAACTGTGTTACCTATTCAATATCCTTTTACTGCCTCATTTATTCTTTAATTCGTACAAATGGATTTTTTTTTATGTACATGACAAAGTTGCAGAAACAGTTCAGATAAATAAAAAAATCCAAACTTCAAATAGGTTCAAATATAGGCATTTTGCCCTCATGAGACAAGAAAACTGTGGCTACCCACTGAGCCACAATTTGTAGCCTGTAGAAAAACAATTATTTGGAGTCTCTGAAATCAATTTTTAGCACCATATTGTGAGATGGTTGTGTACCAGTCCTGGCTGTTTCCATTCCCCATTATTGATGGGTTGAAAGAACGAACTTCGTTCTGCACCTTTGATATAATGTCCTCAGAACCATCTTACCATTCAGAAGTTATTTATTTTCATCCCCACAAATTTCACCACCGGGAGTCACACAATGATAAGTGTTCAGCATTTTTTTTGTAGACTCACAACCAGGGAATGCTCCTGCAACTCATCCATTAACTGACCATGATTTTCAAATAATAATGCTGGCACCAATCTGAAGACATGGGATGGATGGATTCTTAGAAACATGGTGGATTGTACAAAATAACACCCCGTAGTAAAGACAGCCAATAACTAAAAGCTTACAACAGATGGAGAAATTCTTGTGGGTTTCATTTAGAATTTTGTTTCTTTCCTTAATTTTGCAAATACTTGTTAGCATATCATATTACATACACGAAAATCAGTATCTTGATATACAAAAAGCTTGGCATTTTATCGGAGACATAAGCTGCTCCAAAAAGATCTGTTTCAAGAAAGGCTTCTAACAGTGCAGTACGATCATTAAAGAACTTACAGCAGAAGATGTATGTGATCTTCCAGTTCAGCCATGGATAAGTGAACCAACATAAGGAAACTAAGCCTAAATATAGTTCTTTTTTTCCCTCCTTAATGAAACAGGCAGAAATCAAATTCTTTGGAAGCGGGATTAAATTCCTTTTTTCTGATAGGATTTACCTACCGTATTTTCAAATTTACCATTTTCCAGAACTACGACAATGTAGTTAGCAAGGTTTGCCATATCGGATCTCAGCTTCGTCTCGGGATGGTCAAAGAGAAGAGATCTCGAAGAGATCTCGGAGAGATCTCGGTAAGATCTCGGGAGATCAGGATAACATAAAAGTGTGGATCACATAGGTTCACATAGATAATTCCTTAAGGAACATAGATAATTGCATACTTTCCCAAGTCTCAACTATGGATGACATAGGTTCACATCATGGTTTGCTGGAGCGGCAATTCGGACCGAATCGGGTTCGCCTTGATTCGATCCAATTCGTATGGAATCGCTCCGATTCGCATAGGATTATTGTATATATATTTAATATAACACAAATAAATAAATAAATAAACTAGAAAGTGAATTCTCATGAGTTTGGGTGATGATAGTTTAGTTTTGACCAAATCTTGAGAGGTCTCAAGCAGACTAAGTGCTGTCAGTAGGAGAGTGGCTCCCTTGGAGAAGTCACATGTACGTTTGACTTTTTTTACCGGACTTTAGAGTTTTAGTGTTCCATGTGGTTTATTTGAATTATCAAATTTTTAGATAGACTAAATTATGAGAGATTAGAAAGTTAGCATTTCGCTAAAATCATCAAAATCACGATTTTCTTCTTCGATGGGAGAGTTGACTTTTTATTGGTAAGAGATATGATTTTTTTGATATTTTTATTGGATTCAAATAGGGGGTACTTCCTTATTTACATGTAATATCTTAAGTAAATGAAACTATAAATACTAACATTTACTTAAATGATATTCAGGTAAATAAGAGGATCCTGACAACCCTGCCTAAGAGATCCTGATTCCTGACAACCCTACCTGACTCATCTCGGCCTTCTCGTTTCTCGGGAAGGGGCCGAGACCGATATTCTCGCGAGATTGCTTACCATGGTAGTTAGGGATTGATGCATAATCTTTCTAATGTGACAATCATCAATGTCACAAAATTGACATGCATGTGACACCTGACATCATGGATGGTAGGGAGGATACCTTGTTACAACTTGCACACAGAAGTGACGGAAGCCAGCGACTTTCCCTTGTGTCGGTCAATAAGAAAATAACATCATGTGATTCGATCAGTGTTTGGAGCTTTCTGCAGTCTTCAAGCACACTGGTCATTTCCCGATCACTAACTGGATGCCCTGGCATCGGTATTGACATTACAACACCTGTAGCTTCCTGTAAGGTAGCTCAGTGAAGATAAGAAGATCTAAAAAAGGAAGAATAAAAACTGACCATAAAAAAATTGAGAACAGTGAATTTACCACAGCGGGAAATATGCACTTTAATCTGTTAACTGCTGCAGTTGCCTTCATATCACCTCCATTAAGGCAATCATTCAGTTCATAAAGTGACTGTCTCAATGGGTTGGACATAGCAACACGGCCATTGTCAACCAGTGTAATTTTTCTGATCCCCCAAGCCTGCATACAAGCAGATTATTACATCCTTCAGTTAAAATGAGACCATGGTGGCCACGTGATTGGGTATCGTGCAGGTGTGTTATTTATATAGTTCTAAATACGAACCATAAGCATGCGAGCAACCTGGCAACCAAGCGTACCAGCACCCAGAAGAAGGCATTTGACATTAGACAATATAGCTAGATTTAGAGTTGGCAATGCACGCCATTTCATGAGCTTTAAATTCAAATCTGCTGCAGCTACAGCCAAGCTGCACCAAGCCAAAACGGCAATGCCTTTCAGATACATTAAACCAGAGGGAACAAAAGTTCAATATTTAAATGCCTCATTAGTGGGATGCACCTGATGGGATCCATGGATTCCTTGAGGTTTATAGTCCTGTACATCAGCTTCCCACTACTATTTGGCTCCCAGCCGGTAGCCTGAGGCACAAATTGAGCTTCTTGCCAATCTGATGAAAGTGAAACATAATTAATTTATGTGAGACACGAAGATAGGAACTAATTCTGAACTTTACAAACTTTAATTCTAAAACAGAGAGGATAATTATCCACTGTCTGCCACTGTACCTTGTGGAACTGATACTAATGCTTCACCAACAAGGGACAAACTCAAGTCAGCCAACCCATGCTTCTCTCGGTAGCAGAAAAAGCTAACTTTCTCCACTTTCCATCTCAAATAAATGAAAGTCAGGAAGTTCCGAAGGGGCCAACCAGGATTGCTTGGATAATGACACGGATCATAGAAACCAAACAGCAACTGCACCATTACCATGAACATCAGGTAATTTAGCTTAAGGGGATATATGACCAAAAGTTAGAATGAAAATTGTATAATGGTACTTTTATTTAGTATAGCATCTTCTCATACACGTTTAAGAGAAAGGATGAAACTAGTAGAAATTACAAGGACCTTTTGACTGTCACCATGGCAGGCTTTCCAGTCTTTCAAAGGCCTAATAGTGACATGTGCATTAGGAGATATGCTGACCAGAAAAAATGGCATACCTGCGAACACAGTGAGCAATCAAAAGACAAAAATTAGCTTGAAGCAAAAGATAAAGAGCAAACTTCTGGGGCTGGGGAAAGCAAACCTGCAGTCATACTAGAGTTACGCCATACATTGCAAGCCGTAGACAAGTAGTCTGCCTGAACAAACAATTAAGCTGAGATGACTGATAAGTAACCTGTTCTATGTACTCAATTGCAATGTACAACACATTTTAGCTTCTAAAGTGATACCTCTTCTGGAGTGAACACATCAGAAGCTGGTCGTAGGGAAAGTAAGGTTGCAGGAGGGTTCAGTATTAAAGCTGGGAATGCAAACCAGTAATGGAATGTCCACCTTTTCAGATCAGCAAAAGAAATAATAAGAAATCTCAAAAGCACAGCACAGTCCTCCTCTGCTCTTCCAGAAGATAGGTCCCGGAAAATCTATCAAATGTCACATAAGTATGAATGTAAGCATATCATAAAGTTGCTTTCCTGATAAATAGAGTAAAAAATGGGGTATAGGTAAAAACTAAATCTTATATTATTTTGACAAACTAGACGGCGGACATAAACATCACAGAATGGTAGTCTTTCTTGATGAGGGAACAGAGCCTAATATCTAGTTCTAATCCTCCGTCCAAAGCACTAAGCTACGGAATTGAAAACTACTTGGCGTGATGTTCAGTTAATAACAAAATTGCTCTTGAAGCTTAACACCACGGAACTCACGCAACGCACTTCAAGAGAGTGAGAAATTAAGTCCGGCAAACACCTTTTCTGCTTCCATCTTCAGCAAATTCCTCTTATCGAGCGCATGGAAACTCTCCATTGTGTTTGTGTTATAAAGAATCCCTGGCACAGGGCACCTGTTCCGATTGCCACGACTCGTTTCAGGGGACCGTTCATCGGACAAGGCAGGCAAAGATTCAGCGAGAAGGGTCAAACGCTGAGAAACTTGTGGATGCGTACACGGTGCGAAGAAACCTGTGGAGGCAAGGTTTTAACATTTTCATGGAGCAAAACGAAACCAAACCATTACAGTGGTCTAAATTGATGCCAGATGCATCAAAATCCATTATGATCAACAGATGTCCAAGGTGGAGAACAAAACCAGAAAACAAAAGTAGATACTTCGAGTATAATATGCTACATCTATTGCCCACTGTTCGGCGCCGAACAGAAGAATCTATCCGCAAGTGTAAGCAATCTAAAACGACTTCTGCAGCACACCCAACAAAAACGCATCGGGCTCTCATTCGTTAGGCAGGAGGGGAAAAAAAAAATCGATCCGCGACGAACAGATCGGTCATCCTTGAGAATTCCCTCTCTTCCTTGCGTCATCATCGACACGGAACCACAAAAGCTGATAGGAGGAGGGACCTGGGGTGGTGAAGGAAAGGGTGGAAGGGGACTTGCCGGTGACATCGATGGGGGATTGGTCGAGGCCGAGAACGTCAAGCTTGAGGGAGGAAAGCCTCCACCAGAAACCCTCGTCGACCGCGCTGTCGAACAGCTTGAACCGCAAGATCTGGCCCTGGACCGACGTCGGAGAACTAGACGGCGGCGGGGAACGGGAATCCCCGACGGACGTGGGCCCGACGGCGGGGCCTTCTGCCGCTTCCGCCATTACCCCCCTCTGATTCCTGTCTCCTTACCCTCCCCTTCTTCTCTGTGCGAACGGACTTAAAAATAGCGAGAAAAAAAAAAAGAGCCTGGGCAGATCAGAGGTAGGATTTCCCCACCCCTCACACGTCTTCTGGATTCAAGTCCCAACTCAAGGGAGGGGGGGGGGATGGTGCTCCGCAATGCAACAATGCTCATAGCCTCCTCACACTTCGTCTCCTCCAACGCTAAAAAAAAACCCGACCTCACAACTTTTTGCATTGCTCCTTGGGCTTTCGATGCCCTCCCTTGCACGGCTGCATGTTCCACTTACTAGCATCGTAAGAATTCGCCGTTGGTACGCAAGGAGCTTTGTTAAACTGTAAAAATGGAACTCTCTCAAGTCTTTTGCGTATAAACCACTCCAAAAAGAAATGGCGTACTACGTATTCAGAAGTTCCTCTTTTTTCATTTTTTTACAGCAAACTAATGATCATGTAGTTATTTTTTGAACACTGTTCGGATCTTGTTCATGTTATATAAGTGTCACACACACCACCTCCTCATGTTCTACACCTCCCTCAACACAAAGAGAGATGGCGCTGCGTGAAATGATGTTGTGGTTACACACACACACATACACACCCACACACACACACACCACACACCAACACCACCTCCTCATGTTCTACACCTCCCTCAAAACAAAGAGAGATGGCGCTGCGTGAAATGATGTTGTGATGTTGTGGTTACTCCCCGCCTGAAGGTTCGACACTATCTTCATCCCTAGCAACAGTGAGTCCTTCGGGTAGTCAAAACTCTATTAGGGAAAGGGCACCTAGATTAGAGGCAATCACCATGAAGTTGGTGTCATCAAGGAGCCTAGCGATCGGGTTAGCAACCCCTGTCATCATGCTCGTTGGCCACTACATATCCCCCCTCACATCAGTGAGGATGAGACTGTTGTTGCTGTGGAAGGAGAGGACACTAATGGAGTCATATATGCCCCAAGCCTTTAGGGTGCGTTTGGTTAGGTGTAAAATCTCAGTTTAGAAAAAATTTTCAGGAAAATCTTATTCCTTACGTCATTTGTTAACCTGAAAAAATAAAATCTGTAAAATCAGATCCTGAATTTTTCAGATTTTGGCATCCGCACAAAAATGCGGATGCCATTTTCCGTGGTTGTTGCTGCTGCGCTATAGGAACAGCTTCTATACACTATTCATGCAAGTTGATTTTTTATTTTTTTCACTCATTTAAATATTTTTGTTAAATTTAATTATTTTTTATTAGTTAATTTAATTTTTACTTTTTTATTAAAATATATATAGAATACTATCCATTCAAATAATTTTTTTATTTTATTTCTCCTACTTTAAATTATTTTTATTAAAGTTATTTTTTTTTCATTAGTTATTTAATTTTTTATTTTTTAAAAATATTAAAAATAAAAAAATAAAAAAATAATGAATAGTGTTAATACACAAGGAGTATATGACTCTCTCTCATTTGAGTAGATCATAAGATCTCATACTTCTCCATACAACTTTATATTTTCCTAACAACCAAATAGACAATTACGTTTTCATTTTCACGTAAAAGTTATTCCGTGGAAAACTATTTCTCTCTAAAACTGTTTTACATGCAACCAAATGGACCCTTAGTTGGCCAGCTAGATCATGGTATGTTGGGAGATGGTGTTGTGCTAGATGCTGAGGTATCGGAACTTGAGTTATGGGGGTGAAGAAGCTTAGCATGTGGTGTCCTCTTCACTCCTCTCTCTTTCTCTCTACTCTCTAGCGTCACCTCCCCATGTCCACACCTCTCTCTTGTGTGTAAGTTGTTGAACCACTGACATATATTTATCCTTATATTTTTGTGATAACTATAACTCATGAATATTTTAAATATTTTTATAATATTTTTCTAAAATATTTATGGCTATAAAAATATGTCTTATATCACTTCAAAAGATTTGTACTGAAAGTCTCTATCAATTTCTATTTAAGTCCACTTTGATTGAAGAAGAAATCTTGATCTGTCGGAGTCATCAGTCAAAGTTTCACTTCGTCATACACGACTTTCTTCTAATCAGTCAAAGCTTCACTTCGTCATGCATGATTTTTCTTCTGATTAATCGAAGTTTCACTTCATCATATCCAAAGTTTCACTTCGTCATATACGAAGTGCCACTTCGACTGACAGAGTTATTTTCTGGACCAGCCGAAATTCTACTTCGACTGACTACTTGATATTCTTGGCAGTCGAAGTTCATATCTTGATCAGTCGAAGTTTCATATCGATTGATGTTATTTTCCTTCCGATTGATGTTATAATCTTTTGATTGGTCTTGATTGATGAACAAATAACTTATATCTTATTGATTGGTGATATAATGTTCTGATTGGTGACTATTTATATTGTATCATGTCGCTTGGTGATATAATGTTCCGATTGGTGACTATTTATATTGTATCATATCGATTGGTGATATAATGTTCCGATTGATGTTGTTTAAATATTGATTGATGTTTGTATGCATTTAAACACATCGATTGACTTTCAAAATGTATTTGGTGCCCAATGAAATATCAAATGTATCTTATATGTTTAAAGTATTATTTCTTGTCTAACTAAAGATATCTTTTTGCTGACTCATAGGATTTCTCCTTTCCAACACCTCCATGAAGTAACAAGTTGTCAGTAGGAAACATTGACAAAAAGCATTGGACTGATTAACACAAATACTTCTTTGGTCTAACACTCTTTTCTATGCAATTATTGTTTGCAGATCTACAATACTCTTAAAAATAAAAATACCTACTACCTACGGCCTTGGAGGTATGCACCAACTAGAAGACATTATCCTTTATTCCAAGGAGCCAGTGGACACAACAAGCATTTGTTAGACTCAAAGAATGCAGAAGTAGAAAAATAGGTAACGGGAAGAAGAAGTTCCAACGGTCCTCTTCAGCCTCTCTATAAAACATGAAGAGTTAGAAGATGAGAAACAGATGAAAAGGACAAGAAAGCATTCTTGAAGATTTGTCTGAATGAGTGTACATTCAGTGACAACACATACACTCCAAGTAAAGAGAGAAAGAGCTCAAGCCCATTCAAGAAGAAGATTGTGCCTAAGCAGAAGACATCTGAAGCCTTATAGCAATCAAGTTTTTTCTTCTCTTCCCTCTCTTTGTGCTATATTATAAATCTTGGGAGAGATTGTGAGCTGAGAGTTTAAGCTTATTTGTTCATTTTGTGTAGCTCTCAGCTTGTTCCTTCTTTTCTTAAGAAAAACGTGTATCCAGTTGTGGGACTATACATAGTGTTCCTCTTCATTTGAAGATGTTGGATCGAAAATTAAGTAGAAAACAGATCTAGATGGGGGGTGAATAGATCTAATACTAATTATAGCGGAAACTTTTTGCAATTTAAGAATTCACTCTAGATTTAACAGATTTGTTCAATTGAAATCTCACAGATAAGATGAATTCATGTGAGTGAGGTGTGTGTGTAAGGTCGTGGGCCTTATTGGACCTTAATGAGCCTTCTTGGAATAGTGTCAGATTGACATCAAGGTTGATTGACGTCAACATGGTGTTGATGATAGCATAGTGTGCCGTCAACTTGGCCCTAACGGCAATAGATGTGTCGTCTATCCCAGTTTCTAGAATATTCCGAATGTTGAACTCGACGGTAATCGATGTTTCCGTCAAGTTCTAGGCGGTGCGGTTGACGGCAACCTAGGTTGACGTCAACCTGTGTCGGGCCTGCTTTTATGAGGAAACCCGAGGCCCCTTCTTCCACCTTTTTCTCCCCTTCCACACCCCCACTTTTACCTCTCTCCTTCTCCACCTCTTCCGGCGGCCGACGGGAGCTCGTGGTGCACGTGGCTGCTTTTGATCGCATAAGGAAACGACAAATTTGGAGGATCAACCTCGCGGGGTGAGCTTGGAGAAACTGACGTGATTGAGGGATTTTCTTTGAGTTTTTGGTGTCTTGAGGTAGGGATCCTACCCTTAAACCCCCTTGATCTTCTTATGAGGTGATTATGCATGTGATTTGTGTGAAAGATCGAGTTTTGGGGAGCATTTTTCCATGTTGGGAACTTGAGGGAGTGTTGCTCGATCCAAGCGTTGGATCGGTGTATTTTTGAATTTATATTGGCGTTATCTAATGAGGGGAAGTGTTTCCCATCATCAGATCGTGTTTTCTGGGCTTGCATTGCCCTGGGAAGCGGCCTAGGGCCGTAGCAGCTACTGGAAGCTGAAGGACTTGATGTCAAGAGTTTTTGTCGTCAAGCTCTTCGAGATGATCTTGGCGGCAAGATGCCTTGCCGTTAAGAGGAGGTCGACGGCAGTCGACACTGTCATCTACCTTGGTAGACGGCAGGCCTGTATGTCATCTACCTTGTGTTAACGGCAATCGGAATTGTCGTTAACCCCACAGGTAGGTCTCAGCAATTTGAACCCTGACTCGTGTGCGAGGTCTAGGCATGCGATGTTCGCCTCCCGGCACAGTGTGCTAGATGTAGAGAGCGTCTTCGTTTGTGTGTGTTGTGCTTACCGTGTTTTTGTTGTGTGGTACCTCCCAGACGTCAAGCTAGGCTTCGTCTAGATGACTAGCATTGAGCTATTCCGCCGGTGAGCCTGGGCGTCGAGTGCGACTCCGTTCAGTGCGTGCCCCTTGTGGTGGTTATGAGCCGATTTCCGTGGGGCCCCTTCTCCACTGTTTGAGTCCGGCATAGGGGAAAACTGATCGAGGACTAGACACGAGGGAGAACGTCTGAGTGTGCACACGTGGCTAGGGTTTGAGGACTCTGTGGTATCAAGGTGCCAAGCCATAGGCCCTAGCTAGTCATATTTCCTTGTGTGTGTGTGTGTGTGGTTGTTGCGTTGAGTTGTGTATTGTTGAGCCTGTGAGGTTCCAGTCCTTTGACACGCTCCTTTGAAGAGTTGGGCATCACGCCACCAGTTTCTATGTGTTTTAGTGCAGTTTTACTTTAGCATAGTTTACTTTCCTGCACTTTTTGTACTATTTTTCCGGTAGGGGTTAGTGTCCCTACTAGGTCTCTTCTTGAGACTCACTCCCTTCCCTTTCAAGTGGTTCATCGTCAGTTCTAGGTGCTGAGGAGCCGAGTCATTCCAGTGCTGGTCCTGCTTAATTGTTGAGAGTAGCACTCTTTTGGTGTACGTACTTGCTGTACTCTTTCATTTTGTTGAGTCTGCTCTGAGTTGTACCATGATGTTATACATATATAGTGTATTTTATTAGTTTTTGTGGTTTGTGCGCTCTCCTATATGTTCTCCTCAGACATTCCCTTTTAACCCTTTCGAGCTTTTGTTCGTGGGTGGCGATTCAGGGTTCGGGTTACTAGTGGTAACTGGTAATTTGGATCCTGAGTCGTTACAATGTGTGTTTAGATCAAGTGTGTAGACAGAAACTCCTACGCAATTAATATCAAAATCACACAAGCAAACCACAATGCACATGAGATTTTTAAGGTAGTTCGGAGATCACAATAAGTCATTCCTACATCCACCCTCACCACTATCAGGATTAAACCACACACTACCTCTTAAAAGGGATACACACACACACACACACACACACACATCACAACGGCTCAGTTCACACACTAAAAGCTTTGCAGCTCAAAACACACACACTCAGATGAAGATTGATCTACATAGAACACTTGTGCAGATAAATCAACACACACAATAACAGGAGAAGATTTGTCAATTTTCTCAAATCAGAGAACAACTGAACTTCAATGAAGTTTGACGCAGCTTGATGACTTTCCTCTGAAGGCGGCGGCACTTGGACACTTCTCTTTTTTTGGGCGCACGCACTCTTTCTTTTTCTTTCTACATAGATCACCTGATTATTTTTATTTCCTTTTCACAATTGTACTGGGATAGATCATGCTAGAGGATCTACTATCTTATTGAGCTTGGTCTAGTTGTACTTGGATATGTTGTGTTCCAAGGGGTTGAGCACTGTGTGCTCAAGTTTTTGAGTCGTCATGCTCAGGCTTACTAAGCCGTCGGGGTTTTGAGCCATCGTGCTCAAGTACTTTGAGTCTATGTGCTCAAAGGGTGTTGGAGCCATCGTGATTTAGTCTGTGTACTTGCAATTGCATAGTGGCTTCCTCCGTCGTGGGGAGGTGGACATAGGAGACACAAGTTGTGTTCTCCGAACCACCTTAAATTTCTACGTGAAGTGGTTTGTTTGTGGGTTGTTGTCTTGATTTACATTCTATCCACATACCACTAATTGATCTAGTTAATTTGTGTGAGTTACTTACTTTAATTCCTATGTCATTCACTCATATCTACTAATTCACACTCACATACACCTTATTCGATCTCAACATCTGGTATCAGAGCAGACATAGTTCATACTCTGAGGTGTTTGTTGAATTGCCTGTGTTTCTGGTGTTTTTTTTTTCAATCACTTGTTCAATTTGTGTTGCTAGTTTCATCTGATTACTTTGATCATGGATTCCAGAGGATTTATTGCAGAAGGTCACTCAATTAATAGACCTCCATTTTTTTATGGTATTGATTACCCTTATTGGAAGAACAAGATGATGGTATTTCTTCGGGCACAGAACTATGAAGTCTAGAGAATCGTTGAGAAAGGACCAGTAGAAGTAGCTAGTGATGAAGACACATGGACAAGGGAGTAGATCAGAAGGGCAACCTTGAACTATAGTGCCATGAACATGCTACAATGTGCCATCCATCCAAAATAATATTCAATGATTTCAATGTGTAAGTCTGCTAAAGAGATGTGGGATAAATTAGAATTGTTATATGAGGGCACTGTCACGTCCTAATAAATATCTATTTATCAGAAAATGACAGAAAAATGGACTTAAGAAACATAACTATATATATATAACCATCTAACACTATTACAGCAGAAGCTTTACATACATAACACTCCTTATTACAATTTACAAGAGGAGTGAGATAAAGAAAACAAAATAACATTTACATTTGTACTATAGTCCTCAAAAGGTAATCTACAGAATTCCAAAGATGGGTTGTCCCGCTCAGCACACCCCCTTAAGAGCTAGGCTCATCATGTTCACCTGAAAAGTAAGATTTAATGAGCTAATGTGCCCAGTAAGATTCATCCTCTTATCAAAAGATTAAGATAACCAATGAATTAGGCAATATACACAACTGATAACAGTATTGAATAAAGCTTGTATAGAAATGAATTCAGTATGGTAATCAAGTTCTGGTTCAAGTAAGAAATACATAATCATCTCATGACAGAATTAATTGATGACCAATCAAGCAAGTATGATGCAATGCCAAACATCTAGTAGATCCATTATCGTTCCGTACGGCCAGTAAACGAATTCGGGTGCTCCTCCCAGGACTGGACCAGCCCCACTTGCACAAGCATTTATTTCAATTGAGTCCAAAGACTCAAAGTTGTCATCACAAATCATTCTTGTTAAACTTTCAAGTTTAGTACACAGATACTCAAAGTTCTCACATGTAACAAGGTTTTAGGAGTCAATGCCAATAACTTCAAGAAGACGTAGTCATGTAGGAAACAATCATGCTTAGAAGTGTCCAAGAACAATCCATAGTTGAATGTAGATTAAGATTAAATGATTCCTCTCAGTGGTATAATAGTTTAGAATCCAAGAATATGAGGAATACAACTTGATTGGACAACACCGAAGTGTGTCACCTTGGATTGGAAGAAGAATGGTTCTGGTTCAACTCACAAACTGGTGTATGTCAATAGCCATAAGGTGGCTGTTGACAGCTACTGGTCATCCAGAACTGGATTTTGGGATCTGGCCCTTATCTGTCGACAGGCCATAGATGGTTGTCGACAGATGGTTGTCATCTGTCGACAAATGAGTTCTATCTATTGACATCTACTGGTTGTTCTAAATTTTTGGGTTCTGGAAGCATGATTGATACCTGTCGACAGATGGGTTCTGCCTGTCGACAGACGCAGGTTTTGCTTCCAGGAATGGTTTAACATCAATTCAGGAGACTCTTCTAAGAGTTCCTATGATTCTATGTAGGGTTAAACAACACCTAATGGATCTTATATACATTTCTAAACACATCCTACATGAAGAAAAGAAATAGAACAATATGAGTAAAATCTTTACAACATGGGTGGCATGAAAACTTATGAAATGAAGGTTATTGTATATGTAACTCTTCTCAAAGAATCTTCCTTGCATCTAGTGGAAACTCCACGTCAAATGCACATGAACTTCAACTATAAACTTGGACATAAATTAAAAGAAACATGATCACAGGAAAGAAAGCCATTTCTACTGGTTTCAACTGAACACAAGTCAGGATAGGTACATAGTAAGACACTTAGACGCAAGGCTCTTAACAAAAGAAGGAGACAAGAAGAAAAGAAATCCTACATGTCACAGGAAACTTTGGAGATCCTTTACTTCTCCTCAACAAAGGACCCAGCAGCAGTAAGAAGTAGGAAGGGTTGTAGTAGTAGCAGCTACGGCAGGTGCAGTAGCAGGAACTACAACAGAAGTAGCATCAACAACTATGGCAAGAGTAGCAACAGCAGCTACAACAGGAACAACAGCAGCTTCAACAGATGCAATGGCAGCAGCAATTTGGAAGGAACATGTAATATCCGGTATGTTTGGATCGAGGTTTACCGGGTTTTGGAGGCCAATATATGGCCCATTGATAGACCATGTAGGTCTACATATGTTTTTACAGGTTTATGGTGCAGGTGGGAGGCTGGAGGGCTAGGCATCTCAGCCCAAATAGGCCTCTGTCGGGTTCACTAAGAACGCGTCTAACACAGACGACGCGTCTCTTAGTGGAACGCGTCCACCCTAACTGACGCGACTTTGAGAAGAAAATGTCAACCTGCATGGACGCGACTTTCGACCGCCGTGCGTGGGTGCCGCTACATGCGCGCCGCGTGGCGCATGTAGGGACGTCAGGGGTTTAAAGGCGTCGCCGATGTCGGACACGTTTTTGGTCTCCTGCCCTTGGCCGAACAGTGCAAGTCGCACTGTTCAGCTGGGAGGAACTCTGTGAAGGCTTGTTGCAGGTTTTGAAGGAGATTTTGGGAGATTTCTGACTTATTGGAGTCCATTCGGCGTGGTTCCAGTGCGAGGAGGTGCTTCGGAGCGCGGGGAACGCCGGATTATTGTCGGATTTGTGTTTCATCTGCAAGTAGGGGAACTTTGTCCTGTTTTCTCTTCCGTGGTTTGAATGGATTAGGGTTTACAATTTTGAGGTGGAAATTATGTATAGAGGGTAGATATCCGGCTTAGGGTTTCATTTACATGCTGGTTACCTGCTTTATTTACATGTATGGGAATTTAGGAGAATTTCTGGAATGGAGGGTTAGGTCTGAGTTCTGTCACATGAAAGGCAACAGACTCAGACGACGCAATTCAGTCTTTTAAGTGTCAGGTAAGTCCGACGCGATTGTCTTCTAAAAACGTCCACTGTGTTGGACGCGATTTGTGTTGGCCCTTTTTGTACGACAACAAGCTAACCTAGAGGGGGGGGGGTGAATAGGTTTTCTGAAATCTGAAATAGAAACTTAAACGCAGAAATTTATCACTTGAAAGTTTGGTTAGTTGAGTGTGATAGAGAGTAGCAGTGCGGAAGCAAATAAACAATCACACAAAGAACACAATGAATTTATCCTGGTTCGGCCCTTCCCACATGGAAGTCCTACGTCCAGTCCCCAAGCAATCTCTTGGGATTTTACTAACCAAGGGTACAGTCCCCCTCAAGGACAATACAACACCCAGCACCCCAGCTGGTCTTCTTCTCTTTCCCGAGCAAGAATGCAGCCCACTTCTCTTACAGGTCAAGAAGCCAACCTCCTGGTACAAACCCCAGTGCGGTTCTGCAAGACTTAAACCCCTAGCTAGGTTCTACAATGTATACAGTCCTACAGTTGGACATAAATCTTTCTTAGAAAAGAAAGAACAAAGCTGAGAGTTTTACAAGAATGGACTCTAACCCAAAAACTCTCAGCAAAGGACTCTCCCCAGAAATTACAATGAGCACAGAGAGAGAGTGAAGAGAGGAGAAGGAGCTTGAAGCATGGAGGCTTCAGATGCTTGAGCACTTCTTCTTGGGCTTGGGCTCTTTCTTTCTTTTTCTTTGAGTGTATCTAGAGTTCAGGTTCTTCACTGGATGTACACTCCTTTAAAGATCTTCAGGAAAGCTCTCTCCTTGTTTTTCAGCCTTGCTTCATCTTTTATATGAGTAGCTTTGAATATATCCATTGAAGAGACCCGTTGAAACTCTTCTAGTTGTTGCTGATTTTTCTATTCTTCTTCTGACTGTCAGCCACTTGGTGGTCTTCGAGGTCTGTAAGCATAGAAGAAAGTGTTTAGATCAAGAAGTGTTTCTGTTAAAAAAAGACTCATACTTCTGTGTTTCCTGTTGCCACCCAGAAGTAGTAAGTAACTTTTTTTTGTTGACAGGAAGGAAGAGATCCAGAGAGATAAGCAAAAAGATCTCATGTCAGAAAGATAGAAGATTACGCAAATCAAGAATATTTGACTTTTCACTAGATGCCAAAAACATTTTGAAATATAAAGGAAATCGATGTTTAAGTTGAAATCTATGTTTGAACAGAATCCATGTTTAAGTGAAATCCATGTTTTCAAGGGAATCCATATTTTCAAGGGAATCCATGTTTAAGTGAAATCCATGTTTGCAAGAGAATCCATGTTTTCAAGGGAATCCATGTTTAAGTGAAATCCATGTTTGCAAGAGAATCCATGTTTTCAAGGGAATCCATGTTTAAGTGAAATCCATGTTTGAGTGAAATCGATGTTTTCAAGCAAATCAATGTTTAAGTGAAATCGATGTTTTCAAGCAAATCGATATTTAAGTGAAATCGATGTTTTCAAGCAAATCGATGTTTAAGTGAAATTCATGTTTTAAGCAAATCTATGTTTAAGTGAAATCTATATTTTCAAGCAAATCGATGTTTGAGTGAAATCCATGTTTTCAAGCAAATCAATGTTTAAGTGAAAACGATATTTTCAAGCAAATCGATGTTTAAGTGAAATCGATATTTTCAAACAAATCGATGTTCAAGTGAAATCCATATTTTCAAGCAAATCGATGTTTAAGGGAAATTCATGTTTTCAAGCAAATCGTTGTTGCACTTTGTGAACTGAAATCGATGTATATTGAATAGACATCGATTTAGCTTTTCAATGCAAATCATACAGCAATAATACCATAAATTTATATTTATTAGAAAAACATGATATTTAATATTTAATTTAAAGTTTGATGATATTTAATTTATTAGAAAAATATGATATTAAATATATTTAATATTTAATTAATCATAAGTTTTGTTATCACCAAAATATACGGGTAAAAAAATGAGAGTGGTTCAACATTTTGAAATGTGGCCACCCGAGCCAGGGTGTTTTGTGGTCAGTCCTTCTGGCTTCTATCCCACATTGCTTAGGTAGACTTGACAAGGCAATGTAGGGCTTGTGTAGGTTGAGTTGACTCATGTCGTGGTTGTTAACGAGGGTTTTTGCTTGGAAATGTGTGCATAGCCAGTCGGGTAACACGCCTTCCATGGTTACCTCTCTAGTCGGGTCCCCAGCACCGGGTGCTCGGGGTTTATCCCGGTACAGGAGTACCGTCAAGGTTTGTGTCGTCTTCCTGGACACCCTCACTCCTGAGTTTGAGTTGTATGTTCGGTTGAGGGAAAGACGACATTGAGCAGCGACTCGTGTTTGTCGGTGTGCGGTAGCGCGCTCTTGGTTGAGGGACGTACACTGGTAGACGTACTAGTCCCCAGCTAGTCCTGTTCCAGTGCTTTACTTTAGGGTTCTCGGTCGGAGTCCCTAAAGGTGTCAGGCTTGGGCCTGCAGCTTTGTAGTCTGCAGGTGTGGTGTTAGTTGTCTCCACAGTTCTTGTCTTGTTGAGGTGGAGCAGCAGCAGGACCTTTCGTTCGTGGTTGCGAGACTGAGAGGTGGACTTGTGTTGTTAGTCCGGGTCTGTGGCTGGTGTCGCGAACCAGTCTTCGTGACTCATGTGTGGCGTACCTTTCTATTGCTTGTACACGTGTTATGTTTTTCCGTTTACTCACTTACAGCTGTAGCATCTTGCATAGGTGTTGTTATATGTTAACTGCTTTATAGCTTTACATATTACATCGATTGTTTATTGTGTTTATTAGCTTTGGGGGAGTTACCCTACTGAGCCAGTGACTTGTGAGGCTCACCCCTTCTTCTTGTAGGTGAAGGAGAGCAGGAGGGTTCTCGTCCCTCTTCTAGTTCGGAACCGCACCGTAGTGGAGTCGGGCCTACACCACCAGTAGAGTAATGCCTTTACTTGTGAAGCCTTGGGGGGTTTGTCCCGGGCTATTGTATTTGTTTAATGACTTATGTATGGAACTGAATATGTACATTCATGTGAATATATATGAGAAACGGTATCTTATGTGTGTTCAGCATGTTTCTTTATATTTTCACGGACATGTATGAATGATATCCCTTGCGAGGCTTCGGCCCGATCACGGGAGGCGGAGTCGTGTCGGACGCGTTATTGGGTTAACATACCTGAACGGCGAGGACCGTCACAGAACAAGTGGTAAACTTTTGTGAGAGTGTGCGTAGAAGGGCATATAAATAGATCCGAGTCCCATGCATGTATGGCACGTAGCCATACACTTGTCTTCATAAAAACCCATCTGTTTTTACAGTAGCCACGTTAACCATGGGCTACCCACAGCTTACACGTATAATAAAATGTGTAACCCCATTAACCCAAGCAATGAGTAGTCTTACGTAGCCAAGGTTACATAAGCAAAGTAATAAAAAAAATGGTTGACGTAAATAGGAGATAAATCAGCTGGTCTATTTATCCCTACATGTTTGTATCCAAATGATATCAAATCAAGTTAAAATTTCAAACATAGGCTAATTGGAAAGTTTTAAAATTTATGGTGATTTTAGTTTAATTTTTTGAATTAAGCTTTTCACCCAGCAAAAATTGCCTGAAAAATCATTGTGTCGACCTAATCTTGATATTCGTGCTTCAATAATTCTGGATATTTACGTTTCTAGAACCAGCACATTTTTCTGGGAATTATGGTATTTTCAAATTTCAATTCTGTTACTGAATTCTGGTGACGCCCTGTCGGAGTGCGCACCTCTTAAAATAACACTGGAATTATATTTATTAATATAAAATAATCCTAAATTAAAGACAATTACATCTCATGAAAGTAGTTATGTTTAACAATAAAAAATCATCATCTTTTTCTCAATTTCTAATAAATAAAATTTTGGGGTGTTATAATTCTCCCCCACTAAAGAAAATTTGGTCCTCCAAATTTAACAGATAAGAATTTAACAATAAGTGATACTAACCTGTAAACAATTCGGGATACTTGGTTTTGATAGCATCTTCTAATTACCATGTTGCTTCTTCTTGTCCTCACTTATTCCATTGAATCTTTAGTAACATAACTTCCTTATTTCGGAGTTGTTTAATCTTTCGGTAGAGGATTTGTACAGGTTTCTCTTCATACGCCAGGTTTCCTTGTAATTCCAGATTCTGATATTCAATAATGTGTTCTGGATCATAAACATATTTTCACAACATTGACACATGGAAGATGTCATGTACATTTGACAATTGGGGTGGTAATGCTAGTTGATACGTCATTTCCCCAACTCTCCTTAATATCTCAAATGGTCCAATGTACCGTGGACTAAAACTTTCTTTTAACTCCAAATCTCTTGATTCCTCTTCGGGGTGACACTATGAGAAAAACATGATCTCCTTGTTGAAATTCCAGCTCTCTTCTTCGTCGATCAGCATAACTTTTCTGTCGATCTTGAGCGGCTTTCATTCGGTCTTGTACCAACTTTATAATTTCTGTAGTTTCTTGTATCATTTCAAGTCCAAGGATGTGTGATTTCTTCAATTCAATCCAACATAGTGGTAATCTGCACTGTCGGCCATATAACGCTTCAAATGGTGCCATTTGAATTGTAGACTGATAGCTGTTGTTATAGGCAAATTCCATAATAGCTAGATGGTTACTCCAATCATTTCCAAATTCTAACACACAAGCATGACACATATCCTCAATAATTTGATTTACCCGTTCTATCTGTCCATCAGTTTGAGGATGAAATGTCGTACTAAACTTCAATTTAGTTCCCAATGCATCTTGTAGTTCTCTCCAAAAATGTGAAGTAAATCTTGCATCTCTGTCAGAAATAATATCCTTTGGAATTCTATGTAGCCGAACAATTTCTTTTAAGTACAAGGCCGCTAATACATTGACATGCCATTTTATCTTGATAGCCAGGAAATGAGCTGACTTTGTGAGTCGATCAATTATTACCCATATCGCATCATATCCATTACGTGTTCTGGGTAATCCCACAATAAAATCCATGTCAACACTGTCCCATTTCCACTCTGGTATCTCAAGGGGTTTTAGTTTTCCTGCTGGTTTCTGGTGTTCAGCCTTAATTTCCTGACATGTTAAGCATCTAGTAATATAATCCACAATGTCCTTCATGTTACACCACCAAAAATTCTTCTTTAGATCTTGGTACATCTTAACAGCTCCTGGATGAATGGTATAATGTGCCCGATGAGCTTCCTCTAACACTTGTTTCTTAATTTTTGAATTATTTGGTATGCACAATCTGTTTCGGAACCGAAGGTTTCCATGAGAATCTTCATTAAAATCGGGTCTGGAATTCAATTTTTCTCTAATTTATACCAATGTGGGGTCATTGTCTTGTTGTTCACCAATTTGCCTTAACAAATCAGATTGCACTGTCAGGTTATCAATCATAACCTTATCTTCTTGTGGTTCAGCTTTCAAATTCAATGTAGAGAATTCTTCCAAAAGTTTCCATTCTTTAACTTGCAAATGAAATATTTCTGTCATGGGATTCCTACTGAGAGCATCAGCTACAATATTACCTTTCTCAGAATGGTACTCAATCTTAAAATCATAATCATTGATATATTCCACTCATCTTCTTTATATCATGTTCAACTCTTTCTGTGAGAATAAATATTTCAAACTTTTATGATCGGAGTACACTATGAATGGATTATCATACAAGTAGTGTCCCCAGAGCTTTAGAGCAAAAATTACCACTGCTAGTTCCATACATGCACCGGATAGTTTTTCTTATGGTTCTTTAATTGTCTAGATGCATAAGCAATAACTTTTCCCTCTTGCATCAAAACACATCCTAACCCGATGTTTGATGCATCAGTGTAGACTTCAAATGTTTTTCCCTCTATTGGTAAGGCTAGAACTAGTGTGGATGATAAACATTTCTTCAATCTCTGAAATGCAGATTCACAACTCTCATTCCATTCAAATGTAGTTCCCTTCTGGGTTAATTGTGTAAGAGGTGAAGCAATTTTGGAGAAATCTCTGACAAATCGTTGGTAATAGCTTGACATACTAAGAAAACTTCTAATTTCAGTAATGTTTTTAGGTTATTCCGATCTTTGAATAGCTTCAATCTTGGAGGAGTCCACTGGCAATCCTTCTCTAGAAATGACTTGTCCTAAGAACGTCACTTGCTCCAACCAAAATTCACATTTACTAAATTTTGCATACAACTTATGATCTCATAGCAATTGTAGAGTGGCCTATAAATGTGCTTCATGTTCTTCCATACTCTTAGAATAAATCAATATATCATCAATGAACATAACTACAAACTGATCTAAATATGACCTAAATACATCATTCATCAATCGCATGAAAGCAGTAGGTGCATTAGTCAACCCAAACGACATCACTACAAATTCGTAATGCCCATATCTACTTCGAAAAGTTGTCTTATGAATGTTCTTTTCCTAAATTCTCAATTGATGATACCCAGATCTAATATCAATCTTTGAAAAATATTGAGCTCCAGACAATTGATCAAATATATCATCAATTCTAGGGAGTGGGTATTTATTTTTAATTGTTAACTGGTTCAATTGTCTATAATCTATGCATAATCGCATAGTCCCATCCATCTTCTTAACAAACAATACTGGAGAACCCTAAGGAGATGCACTGGGTCTAATAAATCTATTCTCCATTAGTTCCATCAATTGCCTTTTTAATTCTTTCAATTCTTTCATTGACATTCGATAAGGCGTTCTTGAAATTGGTGTGGCTCCTGGAACCAATTCAATTGAGAAATTTACTTCCCTACTAGGTGGTAATCCAGGTAGTTCCTCAGGAAATACATCATGAAAATCTTTTACTACCGGAATATCTTTCAACCATGTAGTATTCTGGTTCATTATTTTCACGGACGACAAATATCCTTGACATCATTTTTGTACTAACTTGCATTCTTTTAACTGCCGAGATTATGGGTATATTTCTTACACGAGGTTTATCAAAAGTCATGGAGAAAACCTCTTTACCCAGAAAAGTTACTTACCTTAATTGGCAATCCAAATTTACATGGTGTTTAGATAGCCAATCTACCCCAAGGATTACATCATAATCCCACATCTCAAGGCATATCAAATCACCCGGAAAATTACGTTCTTCAACTAGAATTTGACTGGCAGAGTAATATTCTTTGAGTTTCTTACCCTCGCTAAGAGGAGTAGCCATCTCTAATTGTACAGATAGTGAAACTGATTGTATTCCTAAAGATTTAGCAAACTCTTGACTAATAAAGGAATGAGTAGCTCTTGAATCAAATAAAACATACGTAAGTTTGGATTTCACTAAAAGTGTACCTTCAATAAGTCCGCCTTCTTGCGGAGATTCAGGTTCCACTTCCTGAATAGCTTGCAGAAGCCCTTGTTTGGCTCGGGGGTTTTGGTTTGCTGGCACATTCTTCATCATAGGACATTCAGGAATCCGATGTTGATTGCTTCCACATCGGAGGCAAGCACCCAACCTACGCCAACAATTCTCGATTTTATGTCCACTGAGATGACAATGACGACAAACATCCTTATTCCCAACTAGAGCTCTTCCTACTTTCTTGGTGGACTGTTGTACTTTAGGGGAATTTTCCATCTCAAACTTCCTTTTGCGGTCAGTTGTGGAAGAGCTTTCACAAAACTTTCCTCTAATCCTTTCCACAGTTTCGTTTGCAGCTCTTGACCATTTTAGAATAAGTTGTAATTAAGTGAGGCGTTAGCTGAGTAATGAAATTTGGACGTAAACCATTCATAAACCTTTTCGCTTTCAATTTTTCTGTAGCTACTAGATGAGAAGCGTACTTAGACAGTCGAGCAAACTGCGCCTCATATTCCGACACCGTCATTCTGAGTTGCTTTAAATTAGCAAACTCATTAGCCTTCTTCTCTTGAACCACTTTAGAGAAATATTGCTCATTAAACATTTCAACGAATTCTTCCCAACCTATCTGGTTTGGATCCTCTATAGTAGATTCTACAGTCTCCCATCATGCTCAGGCATCACGATCCAACTGGAATGTTGCTAAATGTATCTTATCCTCTTCTGCACATCGGATCACCTTAAAAATTATTTCAATATCTTTTAACCAATTTTCGGCCTCATCTGGATCTGTACTACCTGTAAATCTTGGAGGATCTAGACTTCGGAAATCATTAAACATATTTGTTCCATTATGAGTGTTGCTCTTAGCCACTGTCCTCATCACTCGTGTCAAGTCACGCATGGTGCTTTCCATCTTCTTCCAGTTTGCATCGCCTCCTTCCATAACTATTTTAAGGAAATATCTGAGACATCCAATAATTCATACATTAATATCATCACCCAAATCAATACATACAATCATCACATACAAGTTTTCTGTTATCATATAACATACATACTTTTCATTAATAAGCTGAAAATATTTACATCATCATCATCATCCTTATCTTAATAAGCCAAAAATATTTACATCATCACCGTCATCCTTAACCTCTCATTACATATATACATGGAGAGTCATATATACGACCCACTATTAACAAAAAGAGAGGTTAACAAAAGTAAGTTCCTAAACTTCCTAGCTTAATTCATGTAAGTGTGGTAGATTCCACAGATGGTTGCTGAACTTCCCCAGGCCCATGATACAGTTCTCTTGTTGCATCAGACAGCACCTCCCAATATCCTTCAATCTGATGTAGCAACATGTCTTGTCCCAACTTCAGGCTATCCAAATTGTTCATTATTTGACTCATAGACTCTCAGGAAGCACGTGGATTTCTTGCCAGAATTGCGCTAGTGGTTAGCTTCAACACTTCCTCTTTTACTTGCACATGTGCTTCCCTCTGGGCCTGAGCATATAACTCCACATCTTGTCGGAGTAGTTCCATTACAGACACTAGCCGTTCTTAAGCATTCATTTCCATTTTATAACAAATTAAGTATATACACATATACAAAATCTCTATTACCTTCATAACTAATCCCATATTTCTACCCCAACTCACTGGTCATTCCCTAGGTTTACGGAACCTAAGGCTCTGATACCAAATAATTTGTCACGTCCTAATAAATATCTATTTATCAGAAAATGACAGAAAAATGGACTTAAGAAACAGAACCACATTTATATAACCATCTAACACTATTACAGCGGAAGCTTTACATACATAACACTCCTTATTACAATTTACAGGAGGAGTGAGATAAAGAAAACAAAATAACATTTCCATTTGTACTATAGTCCTCAAAAGGTAACCTACAGAATTCCAAAGATTCCCGCTCAGCACACCCCCTTAAGAGCTAGGCTCATCATGTTCACCTGAAAAGTAAGATTTAATGAGCTAATGTGCCCAGTAGGATTCATCCTCTTATCAAAAGATTAAGATAACCAATGAATTAGGCAATATACACAACTGATGACGGTATTGAATAAAGCTTGTATAGAAATGAATTCAGTATGGTAATCAAGTTTTGGTTCAAGTAAGAAATACATAATCATCTCATGATAGAATTAATTGATGACCAATCAAGCAAGTATGATGCAATGCCAAACATCCAGTAGATCCATTATCGTTCTGTATGGCTAGTAAACAAATTTGGGTGCTCCTTCTGGGACTGGACTAGCCCCACTTGCACATGCATTTATTTCAATTGAGTCCAAAGACTCAAAGTTGTCATCACAAATCATTCTTGTTAAACTTTCAAGTTTGGTACACAGATACTCAAAGTTCTCACATGTAACAATGTTTTAGGAGTCAATGCCAATGACTTCAAGAAGATGTAGTCATGTAGGAAACAATCATGCTTAGAAGTGTTCAAGAACAATCCATAGTTGGATGTAGATTAAGATTAAATGATTCCTCTCAGTGGTATAATAGTTTAGAATCCAAGAATATGAGGAATACAACTTGATTGGACAACACCGAAGTGTGTCACCTTGGATTGGAAGAAGAATGGTTCTAGTTCAACTCACAGATTGGTGTATGTCGACAGCCATAAGGTGGCTGTCGACATCTACTGGTAATCCAAAACTGGATTCTGGGATGTAGCCCTTATCTGTCGATAGGCTATAGATGGTTGTCGACAGATGGTTGTCATCTACCGACAGATGAGTTCTATCTATCGACATCTACTGGTTGTTCTGAATTTATGGGTTCTGGAAGCATGATACTTGTCGATAGATGGGTTCTGCCTGTCGACAGACGCAGGTTTTGCTTCCAGGAATGGTTTAACATCAATTCAGAAGACTCTTCTAAGAGTTCCTATGATTCTATGTAGGGTTAAACAACACCTAATGGATCTTATATACATTTCTAAACACATCCTACATGAAGAAAAGAAATAGAACAATAGGAGTAAAATCTTTACAACATGGGTGGCATGAAAGCTTATGAAAGGAAGGTTATTGTATATGTAACTCTTCTCAAAGAATCTTCCTTGCATCTAGTGGAAACTCCACGTCAAATGCACATGAACTTCAACTATAAACATGGACATAAACTAAAAAATATATGATCACAGGAAAGAAAGCCATTTCTACTGGTTTCAACTGAACACAAGTCA
The DNA here is from genome assembly GCA_014218235.1 of Colocasia esculenta. NCBI lineage: Eukaryota > Viridiplantae > Streptophyta > Magnoliopsida > Alismatales > Araceae > Colocasia > Colocasia esculenta. The sequence continues at coordinate 18,828,317 of CM024762.1, read as the reverse complement.
GGATAGATACATGGTAAGACACTTAGACACAAGGCTCTTAACAAAAGAAGGAGACAAGAAGAAGAGAAATCCTACATGTCATAGGAAACTTTGGAGATCCTTTACTTCTCCTCAATGAAGGACCCAGCAGCAGCATGAAGTAGGAATGGTTGTAGTAGTAGCAGCTACGGCAGGTGCAGTAGCAGGAACTATAGCAGGAGTAGCAGCAACAACTATTGCAAGAGTAGCAGCAGCAGCTACAACATGAATAACAGCAGCTTCAGCAGAGGCAACGGCAGCAGCAGTTTGGAAGGAACAAGTGGTAAACTTTTGTGAGAGTGTGCATAGAAGGGCATATAACCATATCCAACTCCCAAGCATGTATGGCACGTAGCCATACACTTGCCGCCGTAAAAACCCATCTGTTTTTACAGTAGCCACATTAACTGTAACGACCCGACCTCCCAGACCCTCGCCTGGGGTCTCGAGGGTCGCGCCGCCACCCACGGATCTGAAGATCCGAAAGGGTTAGAAGAAATGGTGTAGTGAGATATGTACTGAATTTTAATAACTATAACAATATGTACAATATACAAAGGTCTGTACAATGTGTCCCAAGCAAAAGCACAGGTACAAGAAGAAAAGTGCATTCCTTAAGGGGCATACCCCGAGGACTTGTAAAGCACAACTCTCAGCTCACTTGGCTACAAGAGCTCACAATGCTCGTTCTCACTACTGCTGACAACACACGGCGCCACAACCGCCTCTGCAACCCCGTCCGACATCGAGCTCTCGCGACGACGAGCCCCTAGCTGAAGGAAGTAGGGGGGTGAGCCTCGCGAACAAGGCCCAGTAGGGATTACCAATCCCTCACCGGCCAGAGCAGCAGGAACTCCGAAAATAGGAAACTACCCTAGAAGCTGTAAAGCGAGGAACACCTACAGCAGGGTACTACTAAGCAGCGGAAGAGAACATCGCAACGCCACGACCACCAACCGAGGTCGGGCCACACACACGACTCCCGCAGAAACCAACGGAGTCGGGCATAAAGCGGAAGCAACCCTCGGCACACCTGCCGAGACCACGGAACAACCAAGTGAGAACGACGTCTCACTTCAAGCACGGCCACCTCAGACCTCCACAAGGTAGAGGGCCCACAAGCGGAACCACCCTGAACCCTGGACACACCACCAGGTCGGGAAACCACATACGCTGGTGCCACTACGGACTGGCACCCAAGAACGGAACTGCGATACCGAAAGGACACCGAGCGGAAACCACTAGAAGCATGGGTCTGCCCAAGGCCAGACCAATGACGCCCACGGGAGCTAAGCACAGCCAGGCTAAAATCGCCGTGCAAGTTAGGGCAACGAGGAACACTCAAAAACGTCATGAGGAAACACCGTCACAGCAACAGCAACCAAGCCACCGCCGCTAGCAGCCAAGAGGGGGACCCGCAGTCTGCACGCTCCGCTCGCTAGCCTAGCTCCTGCCTTCGCCCCCGCGCAAGGGCGAGACAGAGCCGCCACAGAAACACACAACACACGCAACACCGCAGCCTGGCCAAGCTGCGGCCTCATGCCTGACCTCCCTACGCGGCTCCGGAACCAACGTAGAGCGAGGCAGTGAGACAAGGACTGTCTAGTCTGCGCCAGGAACTCCAAACACCTCGACGTCCCAGACCCAGACAAGAGAGCTCTACAAATGACTCAGCGCCGCTGTCCAAACCTCATTTTCCCCTCAACTGCACAGTCCGCTCTGTCGGCTGCCAACTCGAGCATGCTCGTAGCCCGGAGTACTCCCTCAATAGGCTCCCGAGGATGGGGGTCCCAGGCAACGGAGACAACTTCTGTACGGGACAAGACCTCAAGTGCCAAGCACTGGGCGAAAGGCAGGGCAAGCACAACAGGAACCGCGCCGCACTAGTGGCTTGTAACCACGACAAGCCTAGCAGACGAGAAGCACGCACAGACCCTCAAGAGGGTCGTCGGCCAACCAACCACGTACGGAAAATCCGAAGTCTCGAAACACTACCAGCTAGGAGGAAAACCCGTCGCTCTGCTAATAATTGATTGACTGCCAGTCAATCGATTATTAGACAAATACGACCCTCCTGGCACCACTGCCAGGACACGGCCACGAAGGTGTCACCTTCGGTCACTGAACACAGGGAGGCAACCTGCTGCGTTCCCTACTAGAAGGTCCTAAGGGCAAAGCCTGCCCTGGGCACACGCCGACACACAAACCGGCCACGGAACCACCCGAGGCAGCACAGGCACTGTCGCATCCCCACAGGCCGTCGCGATGCCATCGCGACGGAGAAGGGCACCGCGACAATAGCCTTGATGCGACGGGGCAGCGAGTCGCGACAGCCTCCCTATCTCGACGGGAAACCAGATCGCGGCAGCGACCCTTATCGCGACCGCCAACCGCGCCGCGATAAGGTCGCGCCCGACCGGGGCGACGCCTCTACTGATGTCGCGATGCGCACCGTGGCCGCGACATCAGTCGAGAGGCAAACCACGGGATGCTCCATCCCGGTCCGCCCAGAACCATACAAACATGCACACACGGGGAGGGGAGCATGGGGAAAGCTGTAAAGCTAACTACAAAACCCCGAGGACTCCTGATCCACCCGGGTTGGGAAGGGCACAAGAAATCCCTACCTTTCACGAAGAACGAACCCCAATGGGGCCCTTCACGTCGGTTGGACACCTCCTCCTCGCTCCACGCAAGGTCACTACGCCACGACACCACGCACGACCCTCCTCCTTGCCTGAAACACACAAAGGGGAGAGGGGGAGGCGGAGCTTTGCCGGAGGGAGAGGGAGAAGGGAAGAAGAAGAGAGAGAGAGGGAAGGGGTAGCCAGCCAGCGCCTTAAGCCCCCGGCACCCAGAACTCAACGGACCGCCCCGTCGCGTTAACAATCTTAACGCGATGGGTCCACGGACCGCGACAAGAACGTGCCCCCCACGGGTGCCGCGATGACATGACAGGCCGTACTGACACGCCTGCCACCCTGACAGGCGTCAGACGACCGAAGCGACATAAAGCAGTCGCGACCCGTTGACCGGGTGCGACACGAAGACGCGACAGAGAGCCAGGGCGCGACCAGAACGCGACCCACAAGCTCTCCGCGACACGAATGACTATCGCGTCGGGCACCCCCGACGTGACATTGATGCGTCGCCCAGCTTGGACACGTTAGTGGCCAGTCATCCCAGACGCCAGACGAAAAGCCGGGAAGCCGGGTCTTACATTCTACCCCCCTTAAAACAATTTCGTCCTCGAAATTGGGACAAGCCCAGAAGATCCCGAGGCACGAAACAAAACACAGGGAGCAAACGCAAGACCAATGCGAATAAGCCACTAAGTCTCAACACGACCTCCTCGTGGCGACGATCGCACAGCCAAACACGCACGGCACACGAAGCCAGAAAACTACGGCTCGCAACATGCTCCAACACTCCGAGAGCACCAAGCTGAGAAAGCAACGGCTCACTCCAGCCACACGTGGTGCGCCCAATCGAAACGACAACCCCACCGGTGCCGAGCGACGCCAAATCCAGCCCGAACAGTGGAAAATGCCAGCCGAAACTACACGGCTGCAGCCACCAACAGACCTCGCTGTTGGGACCAACCAATCAGCATCCCACTATGTCGCCGGCAAAACCCGACAGAGGACACGGTTGCCGACAGCAACACGAGAAACACCGGTCAGCAACTCACTCTATCGCCAGCAAAACCCGACAGAGCACACCGTTGCTGACAACCACACAAGAACCACCTGAGAGTCAAGCACGACACTCAGGGAACGGCCTCATGCCACTAGCAGCAGCTAGCACTGGTCACCACTCAACCGAGTAGCCATGCGAGAGACACAAACCAGAGCAAGGACACACTCGCGGAGAATTCTCAACACATGAAACAGCGTCCACCGTCACCGCTAAGTCTCACTCAGACCTTCATTGCGGTCCAACAGGGATAGAAAACGCACGCGAAGAACCCTCAACACCCAAAACGGCATCCACTGTCACCACTAGGTCTCACCCAGACCTCCCTCGTGGTTCGACAAGGATACCAAACGCACGCGGAGCCACAAAAACTAGGAGTTACACGCTCCACAATGTGGCACACCATGACGGAAGCACGAAAGACGTCTGAGGTTAAGCCAGAACTTGGCACCTCACAACGCCGACAAATCACTTGGTCGAGTACTAGCAAGAAAATAGGCCTCAGTGTCACCGGAAAAACCGACAGGAGACTCCGCCATCGGCTTCCAGACTCACCAAAACCACGCACAACGGAAAACTAACGAGGGATTGGCAGCACACCCGCCACGCGCACACAAGGCTCAGCACGGGTACCAGCATGCCAACCACCATAAAGACGCACAACCACACAGAAATCAAAACAACCGCAGAGGTTGAGGGCAACATGTCGACCTCAGAGGGACCCAGACCGAAGCAGGGTACCACAACCGAACACACTCGCTCCAAAAGCGAGAGGGGAAACCTGGACACAGGTCACGACCAAAGCTTGGCGTACCACCGATAGGGCTACCTAGACAAGGCAAAGCAGCCACCCCACAGTGGTAACGGTACGGCCACAAGACTCAAGCTAGCACACGTGTCCCAGAGGCAGAAAACTCGAAGCCTCCAACACCGAGCAAACTCGTGAAACAACGCACGAAGCACACGAACATATACACGGCACAACACAGGGTGCTATCACAAACACCGGGAGCTAACCAGGGTACAACACAATCCACCAGGGCTCCAGAAGGCACAAAACCGAAATGCTCGAGCACGAGCACACGGTGCTACCACAAACACCAAAAGTAAACAAAGTGCAACCCAGGTGCACTAGCGGCCAAAGCAACACTACGGCTAACAGGAAGGACTCTCCACAGGAGGCCTTCCGAAAGCCACACGCCAAGAACCGCAAGCCTGAAAGAGCGCAATAGGCCACGTCGGCCCCAGCCCTTGAGGCACAAAACACGAAGCATCAGAGAAAACGCTCAAGGCACAACACACACAGCGGAACCAACGGTCCGAGACGACACAGGGCCCACCGAAAGGGACTCTCTACCAGAGACCCACAACGGAAGCACACGGAAAGCCGACAACTTCTTCAAGAGCGCAACACCCACGTCCGCTTCAAGAAGCATACAAAACACGGAGCACCGACTCTGCCGCACAGGGAGCAAAAACCACGACGACTCCCTGGCGCGCAAGAGCAAGAAGCACCACCTCCATCGCAACTGATAGAGAGGCCGAACACCAAAGCGATGACGTGGAAAGCCTCCAAGGCACAAGCCGAGGCACCACCGAGCATACAACGGAACAATGCTTGCACGAGCAATCCAATCACAAAAAACCAATGCACAACGGAATAACGCTCACACGAGCGGCCCAACAAGAAAACAATGCTACCTCGCACCAAACCAACAGGGACCCAATGCCCCGAATTGAACCTAGTAAGTAGCAAGAAACCATTACGACGGCAAATGGCACAAACAGGTCCACCGACCAACGGTGCCATACAGAAACAACGGCACGAGGGGAGCAAAACAACTCGACCCAAAAACAACTCCAGGGAAGGTGACTCCACCAGAAGGTCGCAATGATGCGCACCCCGGCAATACAACACCATAGTGGAGCACCACCACCCCGAGCAACCGACGAAAAGCAGAGGAAGGAGACACGCACGAGTCTCTTCCACATGCGAGAGGCAAAACCATAACGCGAGACTGACACTTCCATACGAAGCACAGCCAGCTGAGCACCACGACACTCACTAGACCACCATCTGCGAGAGCACACCGGGTGCAAGAACAAAGCAGACCACCCGAGCCACGGGGACATACAAAGTCCGCCAGCACGGCCGAGAAAACTTGGAAACGAATGACGAGACAAGCTGGCCAACGCAACAGCCAGATGCACGACCAAGCGCATGACGCCTTGACCGGCAACGCCCAAGCAGACTGTAACGCAGACAGTCCAACTGGCAACAACGACAGCTCTTCTCTTCAAAGAGAGAGAGCAGCGACAATCGAAATAACGCGAACCAACTCTGGGGAGAACCTCACCAGAACGCAGCCCAACCAAACGGCACACTTCAAACCACAGGGGCAACACAACAGTGACCCGAAACAAACACGGAGCACTCCTGGGAAGAACCTCCACCAGAAGCGACAAAGGGCGATCCTGGGAAGAACCTTCACTAGAATGCACAACCCAATGATACGAACCATCAGAAAGAACACTGCAGCGAGCAAAACTGCAGGGGCAATGCAAACCGGTCCTGGGAGAACCTCCACCAGAACCACCAAGGCACCGCTCTGAGAAAAACCCTCCAGAACGCACCAACCAAACCAACAGCACACCTCAGACTCTGAGGTAGCACGGCAACAGCAGAAACGAGCGCGAAACAGTCCTGAGAGAAACACTCACCAGGACAACAGCAAACGGTTCTGGGAGACCTCACCATAACACAGGGCAACCAAGCGATGCACCTCAGCCTCGAGGGCAGTGCAACAACAACCAGAAATGAGCACAACACAGTTCTGGGGAAACCTCACTCCCGCCAGAACCAACAGAGAGGAACTCCGGGAGCACCTCACCAGAGCTCACAACCAGCCAGCGCCAGGCTGACAACGACCACAAACAAGTGTCGCAATGCTCAACTAGCGGTGCAACACGGCACACAAAGCACCTGCTTAGCTCGATGTCCCGAGCACAGCGCACAATGGCGCACAGGCACACAAGGCCAACCACACAACAACGACAACACACACCCCAACAACAAGGGGACAACCAACAAGGCCGGGACACTTCGACCGGCTCCACAAACCACAACTCTGCACTGGTGAAGGCCACACAACGCGCAGGCTCTCTCAGCCTCATCGGCACGCACACACCCAAATGTGCCGAAGACGACCAGGAGCATGCACCTGGACTTGCCTGCAAGCGTCCTCCATATGGAAAGACCACTACCGGTGAGTCCACCGCAACCCGCGCCACCACGGTACGAACACACCGAGCGACCACACTCGCCACGCACGCGACGCAGCAACAACTGCAACTCGCTGCAACGCGCACGTGAACCTTACAGGGAAACCACACACCTGCAAAACATTTGAAAGCATAAGCCTAACACTAGTCGGACGGTGTCAGCAGCACACTAGTACCTTTCTTTGGGACAGCTATAGTTATCAACTCATTACCAATCTCAGTAGACTCCGCGCTCTGATACCAACTGTAACGACCCGACCTCCCGGACCCTCGCCTGGGGTCCCGAGGGTCGCGTCGCCACCCACGGATCCGAAGATCCGGAAGGGTTAGAAGAAATAGTCTAGTGAGATATGTACTAAATTTAAATAACTATAACAATATGTACAATATACAAAGGTCTGTACAATGTGTCCCAAGCAAAAGCACAGGTACAAGAAAAAAGGTGCAGTCCTTAAGGGGCATACCCCGAGGACTTGCAAAGCACAACTCTCAGCTCACTCGGCTACAAGAGCTCACAACACTCGCTCTCACTGCTGCTGACAACACACGGCGCCACAGCTGCCTCTGCAACCCGCCCGACACCGAGCTCCCGCGACGATGAGCCCCTAGCTGAAGGAAGTAGGGGGGTGAGCCTCGCGAACAAGGCCCAGTAGGGATTACCAGTCCCTCACCGGCCAGAGCAGCAGGAACTCCGAAAACAGGAAACTACCCTAGAAGCTATAAAGCGAGGAACACCTACAGCAGGGTACTACTAAGGAGCGGAAGAGAACAGCGCAACGCCACGACCACCAAACGAGGTCGGGCCACACACACGACTCCCGCAGAAACCAACGGAGTCAGGCACAAAGCGGAAGCAACCCTCGGCACACTTGCCGAGACCACGGAACAACCAAGTGAGAACGACGTCTCACTTTAAGCACGGCCACCTCAGACCTCCACAAGGTTGAGGGCCCACAAGCGGAACCACCCTGGACCCTGGACACACCACCAAGTCAGGAAACCACATACGCTGGTGCCACTACGGACTGGCACCCAAGAACGGAACTACGCTACCGAAAGGACACCGAGCAGGAACCACCAGAAGCATGGGTCTGCCCAAGGCCAGACCAACGACGCCCACGGAGCTAAGCACAGCCAGGCTAAAACCGCCGTGCAAGTTAGGGCAACGAGGAACACTCAGAAACGTCGTGAGGAAACACCGTCACAGCAACAACAACCAAGCCACCGCCGCTAGCAGCCAAGAGGGGGACCCGCAGTCCTCACGCTCCGCTCGCTAGCCTAGCTCCTGCCTCCGCCCACGCGCAAGGGCGAGACAGAGCCGCCACAGAAACACACAACACACGCAACACCGGAGCCTGGCCAAGCTGCGGCCTCACGCCTGACCTCCCTACGCGGCTCCGAAACCAACGTAGAGCGAGGCAGTGAGACAAGGACTGTCTGGTCTACGCCAGGAACTCCAACACCTCGACGTCCCAGACCCAGACAAGAGATCTCTACAAACGATTCAGCGCCACTGTCCAAACCTCGTTTTCCCCTCAGCTGCACAGTCCGCCCTGTCGGCTGCCAACTCGAGCACGCTCGTAGCCCGGAGTACTCCCTCAACAGGCTCCCGAGGACGGAGGTCCCAGGCAACGGAGACAACCTCTGAACGGGACAAGCCCTCAAGTGCCAAGCACCGGGCGAAAGGCGGGGCAAGCACAACAGGAACCGCGCCGCACCGCTGACTTGTAACCACGACAAGCCCAGCAGGCGAGAAGCACGCACAGACCCTCAAGAGGGTCGTTGGCCAACCAACCACGTACGGAAAAGCCGGAGTCTCGAAACACTACCAGCTAGCACGGAAACCCGTCGCTCTGCTAATAATCGATTGACCGCCAGTCAATCGATTATTAGACAGACACGACCCTCCTGGCACCACTGCCAGGACACGGCCACGAAGGTGTCACCTTCGGTCACTGAACACAGGGAGGCAACCTACCGCGTTCCCTGCTAGAAGGTCCTAAGGGCAAAGCCTGCCCTGGGGCACACGCCGACACACAAACCGGCCACGGAACCACCTGAGGCAGCACAGGCACTGTTGCGCCCCCACAGGCCGTCACGATGCCATCGCGACAGAGAAGGGTGCCGCGAAAATAGCCTTGATGCGACGGGGCAGCGAGTCGCGACAACCTCCCTGTCGCGATGGGAAACCAGATCGCGACAGCGACCCTTATCGCGACCGCCAACCGCACCGCGATAAGGTCGCGCCCGACCGGGGCAACGCCTCTACTGATGTCGTGACGTGCACCGCGGCCGCGACATCAGTCAAGAGGCAGACCATGGGATGCTCCATCCCAGGCCGCCCAGAACCATACAAACATGCACACACAGGGAGGGGAGCATGGGGAAAGCTTTAAAGCTAACTACAAAACCCCGAGGACTCCCGATCCACCCGGGTTGGGAAGGGCACAAGAAATCCCTACCTTTCACAAAGAACGAACCCCAATGGGGCCCTTCACGTCGGTTGGCCATCTCCTCCTCGCTCTACGCAAGGTCCACGATGCCACGGCACCACGCATGGCCCTCCTCCTCGCCTAAAACACACAAAGGGGAGAGGGGGAGGCGGAGCTTCACCGGAGGGAGAGGGAGAAGGGAAAAAGAAGAGAGAGAGAGGGAAGGGGTAGCTGGCCAGCGCCTTAAGCCCCCGGAACCCAGAACTCGACGGACCGCCCCGTCGCGTTAACAACCTTAACGCGACGGGTCCACGGATCGCGACAAGAACGCGCCCCCCATGGGCGCCGCGACGACACGACAGGCCGTACTGACACGCCTGCCACCCTGACAGGCGTCAGACGACCGAAGCGACATAAAGCAGTCGCGACCTGTTGACCGGGCGCAACACGAAGACGCGACAGAGAGCCAGGGCGCGACCAGAACGCGACCCACAAGCTCTCCGTGACACGGATGACTGTCGCGTCGGGAACCCCCGACGTGACACCGACGCGTCGCCCAGCCTGGACGCGTCAGTGGCCAGTCATCCCAGACGCCGGATGAAAAGCCGGGTCTTACATTAACCATGGGCTTCCCACAGCTTATACGTATAATAAAACGTGTATCCCCATTAACCCAAGCAGTGAGTAGCCTTACATAGCCAAGGTTACGTAAGCAAAGTAATTAAAAAAATTGGTTGACGTAGATAGGAGATAAATCAGCTGGTCTATTTATCCCTACATTTTTGTATTGAAATGATGTCTAATCAAGTTGAAATTTTAAAATAGGCTAATTGGAAGGTTTTACAAATTATGAGATTTTAGTTTAATTTTTGGAATTAATTTTTTTCACCCAGCAAAAATTGCCCGAAAAATCATTGTGCCGACCTAATCTTGATATATGTGCTTCAATAATTCTGGATATTTATGTTTCTAGAACCAGCACATTTTTTTGAGAATTATGGTATTTTTGGATTTTAATTATGTTACCGAATTCCGGTGACTTTCTGTCGGAGTGCACACATCTGAAAATAACACTGGAATTATATTTATTAATATAAAATAATCCTAAATTAAAGATAATTACATCTCATGAAAGTAGTTATGTTTAACAATAAAAAATCATCATCTTTTTCTCAATTTCCAATAAATAAAATTTTGGGGTGTTACAGACACATCTGAAGTTCGGGAAATAAAAGCAAGCATGATAGTTTTTTATTATGAATTGTTTGTCATGAAATCTGAAGCAAAATCTCAGAGATGTTTGCTAGGTTTATGGTCATCATCAATGGGCTTAGAGCTTTTAATACACAAATGAAGAATTGGTAAGAAAAATTGTACGTTCTCTATCTCTTATGTGGCACACTAAAGCAACAGTTATTGAGGACTCAAAGGATTTATCCAAAATATCATTGGATGAGCTCATTAGATTCCTAATGACTTATGAACTAAATCTAAAGAGATCTGAAGAACACATGTTGAAAACCAAACATACTACTCTTAAAGCTTCGTCTAGCAATAAAGGAAAATCTAAAAAGATTTCTGAATCTGAACAATCTAATTCTGATGGCGATAAAATTGCCTTGATAACTAGACAGTTCATGACATTTTTGGAATCTAACAAGAAGAACTTTGTTAATAAATAAAATGTTATGATTGGTAAAAAAAAATTCCTTTTCAAATGATGATCACAAAAAAATAATGAGCTTACTATTTATTATAGGTGTAACAAGTCTGGACATATGAAGAGTGAATGTCCAGAGGCTAAAAAAGACAAGCTCAAAAGTCATAAGAAGGAATTCCACAAAAAGAAGAACAGAGCCATGGTGGTTACATGGTCAGATGAAGATCAAAACATGGAAAGCAATGAAGAATCCTCTAGTACAAAAGGAAATGAAATTTGTTTCATGGTTGGAAGTAGTGATGAATATGTAGATATTTCTTTTGAACAATTTACTATTGAAGATTGGCAAGAGGCATATGGTAACTTAGTAGAAAATCTTTTAAAATAAGAAAAGAAAATAAATATTTGAAAAGAAAAAATTGACAGCATTGTTCATGACACATCATCATCTGAGAAAATCTCTGAATTAGAAGCTGAAATTATAGACCAAATAAAAGAAAATGATGAATTGCTAAATCTTGTTGATGATTTCAAATTGAGGGTTCAAAAATTGAATAAAAAGATTGGTAATTCTGTTAAGAAATTTGAAGACAAAGAAAGGAAAATCAAGAAAGTCTTATTCAAGTTAAAAAATTCAACGAATGCCTTAAAGAAAAAGAAGTGATCATCAAAAACTTCATACAAGGTAAAGAAAATTTGAATTCTCTACTGAGAGGAAAGATGAATTCAAATAAATATGATTTAAATTTGAACCACAAAATTCAAATAAAACTGACTCATTTGAAATGAAAGCAAAATCATCAAAAATCCCTTTCATAATATTTGTCAAGGCTAGTTTGTCAGAAAACAAAAATCAAATGCAAAAACAAAAAGAACCAGAGAGGTCGACACACACTGCCCATGTCGACTAATGTCATTCATAAAAATAGAAAATTAGTACATAAAAAATCTTATAAAAAAAAAAAAAATACAAAAACATAAAGTATCATTTCTCTCATGAAAATTGAAATATCTACACATCACACAACTCAAAATGAAATAATTCTTGGAAGCAAAGATACTATGGTCACCAATAGTTCAATCCTTCTTTTTATCATTCATACTTTCCTACTTATCAATAGAATTTCATGCCAAGATTTTAACATTGGAATAAACCTACTAAGAGATATATTTTTAGAATTCTGATAAACAAAGAACTGAATCTTTTCTTCCAATCCACACTGTGAAGAAATACATTCAAATATGGGTTAGAAAAGACTTACTTTCTCTCTTGAATCAAGCTGATGGTACCAATCACATGTGGGTATCAAAAACCTTTCTTATTTAATTTGATATGTGCATGAGAGTCATGCATCCAGCTCAAATATCTGGTACCTTGATAGTAGATGTTCACGACACATGACTGGGGACAAAAATAAATTTTCCTGTTTGATTGAAAAGGAAGGTGAATCAGTCACCTTCGGAGGTAAGAATAAGGGCAAAATAGTTGGCACAGGAAAGATTGGTAAGTATTCCATAAATTTGAGTGATAATGTTTGGTTAGTTGAAGAGTTGAATTACAATTTGCTTAGCATTAGTCAATTATGTGACAAAGGTTACAAAGTTCTTTTTGAGTCTAATTCATGCAAAATAATTGATTCTTCTTCTGAGAAAGTCAAATTGATTGGAAAAAGAGAAAATAATGTTTACATGGTATATTTAGATGACAAATCTTATAAAAACATTTGCTTGCTTGCAAATAAGAATGACATTGCATGGTTGTGGCACAAAAGACTGGGTCATGCAAGTTTCTCAACTATAAACAAACTCATAAGGATGGATTTAGTACAAAGTCGTCCCGAATCCTTACCAATCATTGAAAATCAAGTTTGTGAGATATGTGCTCAAGGAAAACAAACGAGAGTTTTTTTAAAAAAAAAAAATCAATGATGTACTCACATCTAGACCACTTGAGTTACTTCATATGGATCTTTTTAGTACAACCAGAACTCAAAGTCTCAGTGGTAATAGATATGAGTTTGTAATCATTGATGACTTTACAAAATATACTTGGGTCTTATTCTCATCCAATAAAAGTGATGCATGCTCAGAATTCAGGAAATTTTACAATTCTGCTTTAGCGGGTTTGTCCTTCAAAATAAAGTCCATCTTAACAGATAATGGGGGTGAGTTTGAAAACAAGACTTTTTTCTAATCTATGTATTGATCTGAACATATTTCATAAGTTTTCATCTCATAGAACTCCAGAACAAAATGAGGTTGTAGAAAGTAAAAACAGAACACTTGTGGAAATAGCCAGAACTATGCTCTTAGAAAGCAAACTATCTAAATCTTTTTGGACTGAAGCTGTAAATACAACTAATTTCATTTTGAATAGAGCATTGTTAAGACCAAAGATCAGAAAAACCCCATATGAATTGTTAAAGAATAAAAGACCCAGTGTGTCCTACTTCAAAGTCTTTGGATGTAAATGTTTTGTTCATAATAATAACAAAGAACATCTTGATAAATTTGATGCCAAGAGTTTTGAATCTATTTTCTTAGGATATTCTGAAAATTCAAGAGCATATAAAGTTTACATTCTGAAAAATAAGACTGTGGAAGAATCTCCACATGTCACTTTTGATGAGAATTCCGTAAAAACTGACATTTCTAACTCTTGCAGGGTTCCACTTTGTGATGATAAAAATGATTTCGTTGAAACTCCATCAACAAATCTTGAAGAGCAAGAAGGTTCAAGTGAACTTGAGGTCATTCGAATACCTACCACAAGTGATTTAGGTAATCATGTTCTTGAAATTCATGCAGATCATGAGGTAATTTTTGAACCCATATTCTTAAGAGACCATCCTCTTGCAAATGTTGTGATTGGTAATTTGGAGGATGGAGTTAGAACAAGATCATCTTTTCAAACTGTAATAAATGAGGACTTGTTGGCACTAATTTTCCAGATTGAGCCCAAATCTATTGGTGAAGTTTTATTTTGTAAATACTGGATAAATACTATGCATGAAGAGCTTCATCAATTTGAAAGAAATCAAGTTTGGGATTTAGCACCAAAACCCTTTGACCAAACTACAGTCATTGGCACAAGATGGGTATTTAGAAATAAATTGAATGAGTTAGGTCAAATTGTTAGAAATAAAGCAAGACTTGTTGCTCATGGGTACAACCAATAATTTGATATTGATTTTGAAGAGTTTTATGCCCCTATAGCAAGGCTTGAAGCTATTCGAATTTTTCTTGCATTTGCTGCATCCTTGAAATTCAAAGTTTTTCAAATGGATGTCAAGGGTGCATTCTTAAATGGTTACATAAAAGAAAATATTTTTGTAAAATAGCCTCCTAGTTTTGAAAATGATAAATTTTTTGATTATGTTTTCAATCTTAATAAGACTCTCTATGGTTTCAAGCAAGCTCTAAGAGTTTGGTATGACCGTTTGAGCTCTTTCCTTGTAAATAAAAGTTATATTAGAGGAAAAATTGATCAAACTCTATTCACAAAAACTGTAAATAATCATTTCATTGATGTTCAAGTTTATGTGGATGATATTATTTTTGGATCAACAAATAATGCTCTATGTACTGAGTTTGCCCATCTTATGCAGCCTGAATTTAAAATGAGCCTAATGGGTGAACTTAAAATTTTTTCTAGGTTTGCAAGTGCATCAAACTCTTGAAGGAGTATTTTTGAGTCAAACAAAATATGTTAAGGACCTACTCAAAAGGATTTGATTTTTAGCTCATCAAGCAATCTAGCACTCCAATGGTTACAAATGTAAGACTTAAAAGTGATGCTTCTGGTAAGTCTATCGATGCCAAAACTTACAGAGGTATGATTGGTTCCCTTATTTATTTGACTATTTCTAGACCAAACATCCAATTCAGTGTATGCATGTGTGCTAGATTTCAAGTAAATCCTAAGGATAGTCACATGACTGCTGTTAAGAGAATATTTAAATATCTTCTTAATTCATGTGATCTGGGGCTTTGGTATCCTGCTAGATGCAAATTGAATTTGATTGCATATAGTGGTGCTGATTATGCAGGGTGCAAACTTGACAGGAAAAGTGCTAGTGATTTGTGTTTATATGTAGGTGGTTGTCTTATTTCTTGGGCTTCCAAAAAGTAACACTATGTAGCTCTCTCTACTGTAGAAGCTGAGTATGTTGCAACTGGTAGCTGTGGAACCCAGGTTATTTGGGTCAAGCATCGACTCCTAGATTATAATCACACATTAGGATGTATTCCAATTCTTTGTAATAACACTAGTGCTATATATTTGTCTAAAAACTCCATTTAGCACTCACTTACAAAGCACATTGATATCAGACAATATTTCCTTTGAGATGAGGTTTCAAAGAAATCATTTGAACTCCACTTCATTGACATAGAAAAGCAACTTGTAGACATCTTCACTAAGCCTCTTTTAGAAAATAGATTTATATCTCTTAGGAGAGAGCTTAGTTTGTGCAAATTCAACCATATTTGATTCTTTCCATTCTAGTTTATTAATAACAATATTCTTTCTTTGTGCCAATAAATTTTCCATCCTCAATGGAATCATTTTTTCTCACAATGCACATATCGAGAGGGAGCTTTGTCATTTAATAATACACTCTTATTGGTTCAATCTTCACTTATTCATCAATAACTTTCACTCCTTGCATCTAAATCTATGAGTCTTTATGATATTTCTATATGAGAGAATTCAAACATAAAGATTAAAATAATTGTGTACTCAGTTTAGTCTTAACGATACAATCTAGAAATAAGGTTATGTTAATCTTTAATACTGAACACATTTAAACTGAGTTGTAAAACACGTGTAGACATATGAGTAGCATTAATGTTTAACATGTACATGTTTTAACACTTCCTTTAACACATGTTAAGAATAATCTTTCTACACTCATGATCATGCCTATTCTAATCAATGTAAATCTGTTCCTGAAATTTTTCAAAAAGAAATTGGTTAGAAAAATAGAGAGATACAATCAGAGCAATGAAAACTTCATTCTATCACTGAGTAACCGGGTTCATTTCACCCAAACAAGTGTCTTGGCTCGCGTCAAAATGTGAAAATATATTTTTCAACTTTGTATAAGATAATGAAGGTTACACCACTGAGTAATCAGGGGGTCTTGCATTGGGTAAATGTGACCTCTTGCATTGAAAAGTGAGATTTGATCAAGTTATTCATGTATTCTCTTTAGAAAAATGAACGAAACTTCAAGTATAAACAGGACAGACTAAACATTGACCCAGATGAAGTTCATGAAAAATGAGTTTAGAGTTCTTACTCTCATTTGTGTTAAATGTTTAGCTTCTACACTCATGTGATAAACATTTTTGTCAACTTACATATGTCATTTTCAATCACATTTGCTCCATCCTTTTAACTGTATCAAATTATTAAATTTTGACATATGTTGTGATTGAGTGTATCTTTATTATTAAGCTTTGTTACACAATCCAAAGACACAATAATTTTTCTCTCATATTTTAATATCTATTATCTCATAGATTCTAATCATATCTGATACATCCATCTCCCAATTCCACTCATTGTTTTCATGTCACTCATACCTTGATCTCCACCCATTGATGTCCTTTGATATCACATGTGTGTGCTCTCATTTTCTTCTTACTCCATTGGTACAATCACAGGGGGAGAGTGTTTTGTCAAGGGGGTCACTACATTTGTCCTTGATTAAGAGGGAGAGATAGTCTTTTTGTTGTAAATTTCAATTGTTTGAGATTGTTTAGAATGTTTTGTCATCATCAAAAAGGGGGAGAATGTTGAGTTATGGTTATGTGAATAACCATAATCATTGTTTTGATGATGACATAATCACTGTTTATCTTATTGATATCATAATATCATTGTCTTGTGATGAACTTCAGTGCTTTCTTGTTGCATATCATTTGATTAATGTTTACAAACCATAGATAGACTGGCCACATTGAAAACTTGCTTAAACGAACATCAGATGTTCTTATTTGGTCTTTAACAGCCGAAACTGGGACTTCGACTGATCACATTTTGGTTGCAGTTAGCCGAAGCACAGACAATCGAATGTCCAGTTTTGGTCTTTTTTAGTCGAAGTGGAACTTCGTCATATACGAAGTTAGGCTTCGGATATGACGAAGTCACTTCGACTGATTAAGTGTCAATGTGACTTAGATGTTCACATTTACACTTGGTCAATCGAAGCAATGTCACTTCATATATTCATGTTATAGTCTTTGCCAGTCGAAGCTCAACATCAATTGTCTCATGTTAAACATCGATTGTTGTGAGCTTCACATCGATTACCATGTCCATATCGATTGTCCTTAAGTCTCATATCGATTGCTGGTATAAATTGAAGTATATAATTGCCTTTTCTCCTAAATACTTAAAGATGCCATCTGTGCAGGATATCATGTGACTGGCACGTGTCTCACCTGACGTACTTGGTACTCTCGCATCCCCAAGTACTGGGTCAAATGATTAGGGCTATAAATATGCCCTTATCCCTTCTGAAAAGGTGTGGAAAAGGAGGAGGGAAAAAAGGAGAGCCCAGAAAGAGGAGAAGTGTAACGTCGCGTGCTTTTCGGATCCATGCGGATCGTGTGTGTTGTGGTTGTAGCGGCCGTTGTGAGGCCAGTGTGAGTCAGTTGTGTGGTATGTGTAATGTGCATGCGTGGCTTGAGCAGGTACAGCACAGGGTTGGTCCGGAAATAGAATAGGACCTGCTGCTGTTCTGTCTGAGTTGGCAGCCAGGGGTGGCCGTTTACTAGTAGGCGTCCAGATTGATGGACGTTTACATCATGAGCTTAGCGGCAGTAGATGTGGACGTTTAGGCTGGCGGTTGATGTTGGCGACAAGGGGGTTGACGCCAACCTGTCAGTTCAACAGGTTATAGGCTCACCCGAGGGCTGTTCTCTCAGCTCACTCTCATTCCCCTCTTGCCCCAGCTTCGCGCCCAGAGTTTCTGAAGCTTCCAACATGTACCGAGGGGTAGTTGGACGATCGTAGAACGCGCGGCATCGCTGAATTACGCGAGGAAACGTCGCGGCGTGGTGCAATTCGCGTGGGCGCTCGCGGAGGGCTCGGCGTGAACCAGGAGATCGTGGGAGATTCTAACGCGTTCTGAGGTAGGGGACGAACCCGTTTAGCTCCGTAGAAACATTAAAACACATCATAATCACTTGAACCAGCATGATAATCCATGTTTGGATAGAGTTGCACCATGCGGGATAAAGGGTGGTTTGAGTTATTTAATGTTCGGAACATGTTTTAGTGGGTTGTATTGGGTTCTAGCATGCTAAAGGAATTGCATTTGCATGTTTTTCAGTAGTTAGAACAGTTAGAAAACCCGCAGGGCCGGATTAGGGTTTCTGCAGGGTTTATGGCCGGAGAACTTGGCGTCAACACCGCTTGCCGCCAAGATCCTCAGCCAGGAGGTTAACGGCCAGGACCCTTGCCGTTGACTCCCAGTAAGCGGCAATCGATGTGGCCGCCTACTTCTATTTGAGCAAAAATGTTTAAGTACAATAATTATCGATAATGCATGTGTGTTGACGCATGAGGTGCACTAAGTGCACTTGGTTTACGTGTTTAGCATACAAGGTATGCTGTTAATTGTTTACTTCGGTGACTGCGTGTTGTGTACGCGAGTCAGTTGGGTTCACGTGTAGTGGACCAGTGGTTACTTGTGGTTTACGTGAGGTTTCACATGGTTTGTGTGTGACGTGCACGTGGTTCTGTGTACGTGGCGAGTAGTACGACGCCTACCGTTGTTACCTCTCGAGTTGGGTGCCCCAGGTTCTTTGTGAGCCAGGCTGTTAGCTCGGGGCTTTGTCCCGGTACTTGTGTTGTACCGTCGAGGTCTGTGTCGTCTGACCTGGACACCCTCACTCTTGTGTTTGAGTTGCACGTCCGGCTGAGGGAAAGACGACAGTGGGACAGTGACACTTGTGTTTGTCTTTAGTCACTTGTAGCGCGCTCGTAGTTGGGGGTACGGACACCAGTAGTCGACACTGGTCCCCAGCTAGTCCTTTTCCAGTGCCTCACTCTAGCGACCCCAGGCCAGGGTCTCTGGAGGTGCCAGGCATGGGCCTGTGACCGTGTGGTCTGCAGGTTGTGGTGTTTAGTTGGTCTCCACAGTTGCTTGACCTTTTTATGTGGAGCAGCAGCTGGACCTTTCGTCCGTGGCTGCGAGACTGAGAGGTAGACCTGTGTTAGTTGTCCGAGTCAGTTTCTGGTGTCGCGAACCAGTTCACGTGGCTCGTGTTGGCTGTCTCTACTTTAGCTTGTACACCTGTACTGGTTTGCCATTTAATTAATACTGTTGTTTCTCGTAGTCGGCAGACGGTGAGTACTTTACAGCTTTACTTACCTGCTTAGCTGTTATATTAATTGTTGGTGCTGTTTACTATTCGTACTCGTGGTGTTTGTTTCGCTCGGTTTTGGGGGAGTTCCCTACTGAGCCAGTGACTAGAGAGGCTCACCCCTACCCCCACAGGTGAGAGCGAGGAGGACGTCTCTCATCCGACGTCCAGTTCCGGGCCGCGTCGTAGCGGTGCAGGGTCAGCACCTCCAGCAGAGTAGCTTCAGCAGTGTAGTTTTGTAGTTGTTTACTTTCTTCAGTTGTACCTCGGGGTATGCCCCAGGCTCTTGTACTTCTTTTTAGTTTTTGTGAAAATTTGGCTATGTAAACATGTGAAATATATATAAAAATGTGGTGTGTTCCTTTATGTTTACACGGACTGTGGTTTGGTATCCCTTGCGAGGCTTTGGCCCGTTCGCGGGAGGCGGACTCGGATCAAGTACGTTATCGGTTTAACGGGCTTGACCGAGGCGATCCGTCACAAGAAGAGTAGCGCCTTCAGAAGAAAATGGGGAAAAGAAGAAAAGAACAAGAAGCAGAAGAATAGAAGCATGTGCTGAGAAGAAGCTTATGCTGTCGAAGACAGATCTGAAAGTTAGAGGAGTGTTTCAGAGTCTGTAATTAGTGAATTGAGTATTTTGCAATTCATTGTGTGTGATTTGTGTAAGTGTTCTACATAGATCACCTGATTGTTTTTATTTCCTTTTCACAATTGTACTGGGATAGGTCGTGCTAGAGGATCTACTCCCTTGTTGAGCTTGTTTTAGTTGTACTTGGATCCGTTGTGTTCCAAGGGGTTGAGCACTGTGTGCTCAAGTTTTTGAGCCGTCGTGCTCAGGCTTACTACAACGTCATGTTTAGGGGTTTTGAGCCGTCGTGCTCAGGTACTTTGAGTCGGTGTGCTCAAAAGGTGTTGGAGCCGTCATGCTCTGGTTTGTGTACTTGCAATTGCATAGTGGCTTCCTCTGTCGTGGGGAGGTGGACGTAGGAGACATAAATTGTGTTCTCCAAACCACCTTAAAATTTTATGTGCAGTGGTTTGTTTGTGGTTTGTTGTCTTGATTTACACTCTATCCACACACCACTAATTGATCTGATTAATCTGTGTGAGTTACTTGTTTTAATTCCGCTACTATTCACTGATATCTACTAATTCACACTCACATACACCTTATTCGATTCCAATACGAATCATGATAAATTTTCTTATGTTATGTGTGAGATTGTTCTATTTATTTTCGTTGTAAATTAACTAACAGTACTAACACTTTCACTCTATGGTTTTAAGATTTCAGAAATATTTCAAAATAGCTCATTCACCCCCCCCCCCCCCCAACCCCCTTTAGGTTTGCCATCTAGTACAACATCTATTTCCGTAATCCAATTTTCTACTTCATCAAGATTAGTGCTTCCTCCAAATTTGGGTGGATCCATATTTCTAAAACTTCTATATGCATATCCTTCATTTTGTTGATTCCCTTACTGCACAATTGCCTATAAGGCCTGAGTTAATCCCTTAATAGTGCGCCTCATGTCTTCCTAGTTTACTCCACTGTCCATGTTTGATTATAAATCTAGCATTAATTTCAAATAAATGTGGTTAGGCCTTGAATAAGGCATACAAACTAAAATATTCTAACTTAACCAAGTTTTCAACTCATCCTCATAGGTTGATTAGATGTTAAATACCATAAAATGTTGGTCCTTAAATATGGCTCTAATACCAAAAACTGTCACACCCCAATAGCATAATTACCAAGGTATGACAAATTTATAAATGATTAATAAGTAGGGATTAAGGAAATAGAATAGTCTTTATTCATAGACTAGATAACATGTTCATTTTGACACAAGTAACTTAGATCATCTTAATTTTTCTAAAGACTAATTATACAGACAATTAAAGCCATGGTCCACATTAAGGAAGACCAGCACCGATTAATACAAAGAGATGTGACAAAAGTTAATGAAGGGTCTTTTTCAGCTCTCATCCCACCCAATACACTCCTTATCTTGGGATTCACCAGATTGGGTTTCACCTAGAAAATAATTTACAAAACCAGTATGAACATAAAATGCCAATAGAATTTATCTTCTAATTGTTGTGTTGTGTGTTTTGATGATGACATAATGATGTGTTTTGATGATGAGACAATGAAGATTAAACACATGATTGTTTATGATGACTGGAGAATGTTGTGTTGTATGTTTGTGTATGAAGTTCATGTAATTTGCTATTTTGATGGTGACTAACATGATCCTTGGTCGATAGATAAAGCTCCTTGGTTGACAGACAAAGCTTCTTGGTGGATGGACAAAGAACCCCCATGTCGATAGATGAAAAATATCAAGAAATACAAACTACTGGAAAGTCAGAGGAAACAGTTACGATCGACAGACTGATGATTATCTGTCGATAGATGATGCATATCGGTCTACCGAATTCCGATGAACAGTTGACCGAATGTGATCAAACCAATCGATTGGTGACTTAAGCTTCTAATGTTATTTGTTCTCCAATTGATGGCCTTAGTCATATTTGTTCTCCAATCGATGGCCTTATTTATATTTGTTCAGTAATCGATTGGGTTATGTTAGTAATTGATTAGCTACTTTTTGTTCATTAATTGATTGGCTATTGTGCCATATCTATTGGTCACTGTGTCCATATCGATTGACTATTTTATTCTCTAATCGATTGTCTGCTTCATATCGATTGGTTAGTGTTTTACTCATCAATCGATTGTTGGTTTCATTCCTATCGGTTCATATCGATTGGTGACTACTTCATATCAATTGGCCAATTTTTATCATGAGAACTTTATTAAACTTGAATATTTTTATGTGTGGGTCAACAAATGGTCAAAGTTGTATGAATAACCCTAAGCTCTCTATGCACACGCATCCCAAGACACATGGGCGATGCAAAATGCTATAAATATGCCCTAATCTCCTATTTGGAAGATGACATCTAAAGAGACCACAAAGAGCCTTTGGAGCCTGTGGTGGCATGACTTTGCTTAGAGAGGAAGAGTAGCAGAGAGCAATGGCGAGAAGAGGGAAGAAGAGAGAGCCATAAAGAAGATCAAATCTGAACGACAGCTAGAGAGGAGTTAGATCTAAAGCAGTAAAGCACTGCTTGAAAAAACCTTCATCTGATCTTCTCAAGAGCGTTCAATTCAAGCTCCCAGCATGCTTCACCTATTGAAATACATCCAATCTATTTCTCTAAATTTTGTTTTCTATTAGATTGTCATCCAAATTTTTTTTATGTATGTCTGGTGCGATCTGTGTTGGTTTTGTGCACATATCTGATTTCTATATGGTGTGTGTGTGCAGTGCAGACCATTTGTTTGTCACTGTGTGTGCATGTGTAAGATCATACCTTAGTTGGAGGGTTTGACCTTTGTTAGGTTGATTTGTCTAGCTTGTGTGTGTGTGGACTGAGCCTGAGTGCGTGTGCATGTTGTACTCAAGTTTTGAGTAGTGTGTGCCTCATTGTATGAGGGGTGGATGTAGGAATCACTGAGTGTGTTTTTCTAACCACCTAAAAAACTCTTGTGCGTTGTGGTTTGGGGATTCTCTAATTGTTTGATTGTCTTTGCGTTAGATGAATGCATAGGGGTTTTGACTACACATCAAACACTCACACACTTTAATCACATAAGCTCATCAAATTAGTAAGGTTTTGATTGAATATATTTTTAATCTGAAGTAATTTTTAAATTGCTTAAGTATCCGCTGCAATTGATGTCAAATATATTCAAACCCTCCCCCCCCTCTAGATCTATTCATCTCCTATAAACGATCCAACACTAACCAAGTCAAATGAATCAAGATGCTAGAAGATATTGTGGTAATGAAGAAGATTATTTTAAGGCTAGAAATTAGCGAGCAACACCAATGAACTTGAAAAAAAAAATGACTTCTCTCTCTTAAGGGATAGAGTTCAAAATGCATGATTAATGATTGTGCATCATAATCATATTCAAACAGGAAAGAATTTGTGATCTGGTCATCAAATAATAAACTTGATCAGATGAACAAGATTTAAGTAAAGATTTAGTCGTGTTCAAGTATAAACAAGGGTTCTTGTCAAATATAGTGAATGTCCTTGTAATATTTTCCATGTTGAACTATCATTCAAGTACTTCAAAAAAAATAATGAATCGTGTAGAAAACTTGTAGTAGTGCCATGCTAAACACTTGATTATTAACTTTTTTGCGGCTCTATTAAAGTGTTCGGGTGCTTCTTTCAAGACCAGATCTGAGCCCTTAACACAAGGCATAAGTCCAAAAGTAGTCCAAGACCCCAACATAATACGTACTTTTATGACACTTCATAGCATATAAATGGCCAAACTTCAAGTATAATTCAAATATAACAAGAATTTCAAAAGTTGAGACTTATTGTTGCAATGTCAAATATACATTAGAAAAGATGAGGACTAGTTGAAAATAATCAAAGGAAATCAAGTCAAATTGAATGATCGTTGAGAAGTCAAAGATAATTTAAATTCAACTGAAAATCAAGAATTGATCGACCAATATGTTTCGGTTGATCAAATAGGCAAAGTTAAAATCTTATCGCACTGGGAAATTTGATTAACTAATTAGTCAATTTTGGTCGACCTAATTTTATTTAAAGATTCAAGACTTGATTTTGATAGTTGAGAGTCGATTTTCGGCAATTTGAGAAAATCAATTTCTTAGAGAGAGAGAGTTGATTCTTTAAGTGAGAAAATCAAGTCTTAATATGTGTGCAAGCCAATTTCTTAGTAAAGAGTTGATTCTTAAAGGAGTTAGTATAAAGATGTTTATGAGAGTTGATTTGAGAGTCGATTTGATTAGTTGAGAACTCAATTTTCTAGAGAAGTCATTTTCTGTAAGAGAATTGATTCCATAAGTGTTTCAAGAAGATTTGTTTCTTGGACTTAAAAGGGACTCA
Source organism: Colocasia esculenta (assembly GCA_014218235.1). Taxonomy (NCBI): domain Eukaryota; kingdom Viridiplantae; phylum Streptophyta; class Magnoliopsida; order Alismatales; family Araceae; genus Colocasia; species Colocasia esculenta. The sequence continues at coordinate 18,803,903 of CM024762.1, read as the reverse complement.
TTTTTTAAAAAATCAAAGAAGAATCATTTTTTAAAGGATAGAATAATTTTAGACTTATAAGAAGAATCGTTTTTAAAACTTCAAAGGAGAGCCATTTTCAGATGGACTTACAAAGAATAATTGTTTTGGTCACCTCTCACAAGAATCATTTTGTTAGATTTCACAAAGGAGAGTTTTTTTCTGAGAGTTAATTTCTATGTCTAGGAGTTGAATTGGGAGTTACGAGACTCGATTTGTAGGTATTTTTGGGACTTGTATTTTGGGTGTTTGAGACTTGACTTTTGGGGATTTATAAGGGATGATTTTTTATGCTGTTTTCAGAGGTTAATTTTTGATTTATCATGGGAACTTTCTCCTGAATATTTTTGGGAGGTGAAAAGGAAAATTTCTTGACTGAAAAATATTGTTAACTAAGGAAAAACTTACTAAAGAAAATGATCATCTTATAAGGAAAACTCCTTAGTGTCTAAACATGTAATGTTATATTTAATTCAAGGAAGAACCAAATGTCGAGCATAATATGGCGAGGCATGAGTGTAGACTAATTGTTTTAAACTGATTAAGAGTTAGAGTTTTAAGATAAATTTGGGAGTAGTAAAGTGAATTCCAAGGGATTGGATCATAATTCGATGGTAAACTCATGAGCATGTATACTACAAAGAGATTTCAATAAACTCAGCAATGTAAATTATAAATGTCAAGAAGAAAATATTTTTCTTTTAGTTTCATAACAATATAAGCTAAATATATCAATCACATAAATATTCACAAAGTATAAAGCATTACGAATGAAATGAGTATTAGAAATTGGAAGGGTTCATAACTTGGCTTACTAGAAGTACCTATCTTAACTCTAAAGTTTTAATATGGGCCTCTTTAATTACAAGATAAGGGGACCGAGGATAAGTAAATCATGTATAGACTATTCATTAGGAACTTTTTTAGTTTGAGATGGTTTAAATAAAAGATAATTAGTAAGGGGATAACTTTTAGGGAGAATTAATTATTCGCCCCTGGGAGGGGCGAACCATTATTTCCCCATCCCTGTCAGCTTTCCCCTGGACGCCCGGTCCCTGCTTTATGCGGGACTTATTTTCCAGTCCCTGGGCGCTGAACGGACGTTATCCTCTTGTGTACAATACCCATTCTACCCCCAGCCCTACCCACCCGTGACCTGTTCGACTTTAATGCCTTTCGAAGAAGGAGGCAATGGCGGAAAGCTTCTCGCCGCGGCGTTGCAGACCAGCGTTGCCCCGTGCATGTCCGCTGCGAAGAGGAGACCTACTGTTTGGGAGCGCTGCGAAGAGGACACTAGGGTTGCCGTTTGGGTGCGCTGCGAAGAGGAGCGCAGAGATTCTCACTTCCTTCCTTCTATCCCCGGTGTAGGTGAGTTTTTCTTAGTGTTCCGATACATATTGGTTCCACCGATCCCCTTTGACCTCTGTAGATCCACATCCCTTAGTCGCCAGATCTTTTTCTTGCCAAGAATGTTTCATCCATTTCCATTCTTGATCTCCTACGATAGTACAGAGTTACCTCTCCAAAATTATGTATTTTGTCTAAGTTTGTCTACTTGTAAATGTAACAACGTTCGAAGTAATTAGACAGTTAACTCTGTTACTCAGTAACTGTGTAACAATGTGTTAAGTACTTACACACTTAATCGTATAACTGAGTAACTGTGTAAGAACTTTGTAAGTTCTTTCACAGTTAACTGTGTAACTGAGTAACTGTGTAACAATTTTAGAAATAGTTACGTATGTTAACTGTGTAAGTATGTCATTACCTACTACCTACTGTTTTTGTAAGTAAGTGTCTAACTATTTCTATTTCTATTTGTGTAACAAGTTTGTGAGTAGTTACCCACTTAACTGTTTTTGTAACTGTGTGTCTAACTATTTAAGTAACTGTGTAACTCTGTAACTGTGTAACTTATTAAAAAGTTAAAAAATAGTTACATATATTAACATTTTGTAATTATGTGATTTACTAAATATTTTTTTGTACGTAAGTGTCTACTTATTTGTATTTCTAATTCTTGAACAAGTTTTCAAGTACTTACATATCTTAACTGTGTAACTGTGGAACTCTGTAACAACTTTGTAAGTAACTGTGTAACTGTGTAACTAATTTGTGTGTAACTGATTTAGAAGTTAAACAATAGTGACGTATGTTAGACAAATATGAATAGTTACACACTTACGTCCTAACTGTGTAACTTACATACTTTAAGTTTGTAACTTACTAAAATACGAATAGTTACATAGTTACACAAAATTGCAGGGTATAGAGAAATTACCAAATTGGCAATGGCGTCTGCTGGTTCTTGCTCGATGACAATACCATCTCTGTGATGCCCATGTGGATATGGGTGGTGTGATATATTTACAAGTCACACTACTAACAATCTTAATCGCAAATATTATAAGTGCAAGGTGTGTATATGGTGTGGACTTCGTGGCACCGATTATTTGTTTGTAATGCTTAGTATAGGTGAGAGGCCTGACATTGTTGAAGTAACACGTTCAATTTTCTTTGTTGTGCAGAAAGGATCATGCAAGTTCTTTATGTGGTGTGATGAATTTTTGGCTCTTGGCCGATCATCCAGTGCAAAGTGTGAATGTGATGAGGTGATGCAGAAACTAGTTGAAGAGAATGAAATTTTAAGAAAGTGAGTACAAGAACTTCAACTTCAGCTAGAGAAGAAGACTAGGATCACTGCAAGCCTTGGTCGAGTAATCTCCACGTTGACAACAGAGGAGGCTGATAATTAAAGGATGTTTAAGCTTCTTGTATCCTTAGTTGTCAGTTTACAAATGAATGTAAATTAACAACGTTGTATTAGCAAAGGCAAAGAAATGTGTACTCTGTAGAATGGGTTCCATTTTTGTTTACTTTCAGAATATTATATACATTGAGAATGTCAGATTGTGTAATGCAAAGACATATGTACTGACCACATTTCTGTATAAGAAAGATCATGTGGTTCCTGGGTAATATTGTTTAGTTGAATAATTACAACAAGATCCATAAAATGCTTGTAACTCACTACTATAATAACAATTGTACGTATGCAAATCCACAAGGGGAATTTACTGTTAGTACTTTTGAGAGTAATTGTGTAACAACTATGGAAGTAGTTTAAGCGTATGTAATTACCTACTATGTTCCTCCATACGTATTTAAGTACTTATTATTGTAAGTGTGTAACAACTTTCCAACTATGGAAGTAGTTTAAGCGTATGTAATTACCTACTATGTTCCTCCATATGTATTTAAGTACTTATTACTGTAAGTGTGTAACAACTTTCCAACTATGGAAGTAGTTTAAGCGTATGTAATTACCTACTATGTTCCTCCATATGTATTTAAGTACTTATTATTGTAAGTGTGTAACAACTTTCCAACTGCTTACACATAGTTAATTGTAACTGTGTAAGAACTTATGAAGTAGTTACCGACAGTTAATTGTAACTGGTTAGTGTGTAACATTTTTTGAATTAGGTTCACACTTAACTGGTTAACCGTGTCACTGTCACTGCGTAATTACGTCCTTTTGCTACGTAAGTCTCTAAGTACTTTTTTTGTAACTGTGTAAGAACTTTACAAGTACTTACATAGTTAACTTTGTAACTGCGTAAGTATATAATTACTTACTTTCTTTGTACGTAAGTATCTTAGTATTGTAATAGTAACATTTTTCCAACTTTTCAAATAGTTACACAGTTAAGGACGTAACTGTGTAACTATGTAATGCACAGGAAAAGCCACTTCTGCTCATATTGTCAGTGGTTGTCGACAGACGACGTGCGGCTGTCGACAACCGGAAATCCGTTCAGTTGAAAACTTGAACCGGTTCAGTTTCGGACCAGTTTTTCTTGTGTCGTTTCACGCAGAGGGTTATAAATAACCGTCAATGTCGACACATGCCCCTTCAACACCTCATTTTCCGGTATCTTGCGTATCCTCAGGTTTGTAACAGAAACCCCACCGTTTTTCTGTTCAGAGCGCCATCTCCACTCTCTTTCTCTCCTGCTATCCTTCTAGTATCTTCTCCATTCCTCCATTTCCTCCATCTCACCATGTCAACCAGGCGGAAGATGGTTTCTGCTCTTCAAAGAAAACCTTCAGAAGAGGCAGGCGACACTTCTAGGGCTACTGCAGAGCGGCGGAGCAAACATAGGGCAGACCGCACCCCAGAGGTTCATGTACCGCAGAACCTGAATCTTTGTAGGGTTGCTGGTGTTTTCAAGAAAATAATGCAGCCACGATATGTGAATTTCGCCTCCCTTGAAGATATGTTTAATGGCTTGGAAGACCTGTTCCAAAAGCAACACTGGGTTCGCCTAGTGAAATGGCAGAAGAAGTACTCACCAACTGCTGTTACTGAGTTCTTCAACAACTTGGGTATGTCAAAAGAACAAAACTTGTACACTATAGTGAAAGGCATCACCTTTCAAGTTACCCCGAATCTTTTCAGTCGTGCCCTTCAAATACCCAACAGTGGGGCTAGCATTCTTGACACACAATTGCATCCTACTGACTACTATACTTTATCACTCAGGAACCCTATGACTCCACAAAGAAAATTGCTAAATTGAATGCCAACACCTTTTCACCCCTTCATCGGATGATTCATCATATGTTCACAACCCTCATCGTTCCGAAAGATGGTAGTAGAGAACTTGTCACTGAAGTTCACAAAAATCTATTCTACTTTTTTCTTAAAGGCCGACAAATCAACTTGCTAGCTCTCATGTTTGACCTCATCATGCATTGATCCAAAACAGTCAATGCCTTACGCCTGTCCCATCACATCCGTCATATGTTATGTTGGCATTCCCCTTTCACCAGGTGAGACTGTTACCCTCAAACCAAGATTTGCATATGATATCGCAACAGCTAATATGATGGGGTACAAGATGGTTGAAGGCAGAGTCACAAGGACTCTGAAAGGGCAAGAAGCTGGTGAGGAAGACGAAGACTCTGAAGAAGAACACAACAGTGAGGAAGAGGAAGAATCAGAAGAAAATATGGACATTTCTGGAGGCAATGAGGATGTACCATATATTCCAAGTGAACCAGACATTCAGAGTGCATCTCAAGTTCCATTGTCTGAAGAGATGAAAGACTTCATCTCTGAACAACTGCTTCAATGTCAAACAAGAATCACACAACATATAAATACTCAATTTGATCAGTTGAACCAGAATTTGGATCAGTTGAAGCAACACATGGACACTAGAATGGATGCCATTGAACAGAGTCATGGTCATCTTCAAAGGCATCTGGATGGTATGGATTATGGGTTAATGCACCTTCGGGATGATTTTCAACATCTTCAAAACTTTTACAATCCTCCCTACCCTGAAGATGACAAATTTTCCAACTTTCCATCTCATGTTGTTCAGGGTCCCTGTCGTCCCACTCCTCCGAGGGATGACAATCCTTAGACATTACATGTATACGGAGAATTATCTTTTTGAAAGGAACAAATGTTGAGTAGAAATATGAAGTGGTCATCTTTTGAATTGTCTGTGTATGATGTATGGATGTATGCCACATGTAATGAATGATCAATCTTTTGAATGAAATTAACTTTTGTGTCGTCCATGACTTATTGTACTTTCCATCCTTTTCAACTGCCTACAACCAATGATCTCCATCAGACCACAAGGTTCTGGCAAAACAAAAGAAAATCAGTAGTTGTTGACACCAAGGATACAGCTGTCGACAACCAATGATCTCCATCAGACCACAAGGTTCTGGAAAAACAAAAGAGAATCAGTAGTTGTCGACACCAAGGATACAACTGTCGACAACCAATGATCTCCATCAGATAACAAGGTTCTGGAAAAACCGAAAGTAGCAGTACTTGTCGACACCAAGGATGCATCTGTCGACAACCCAACAAAACAGTGTTCACAAAGTTATCTGTGAGCTCATTTACAAGAAGTATGTACATATAGCTTCATGTATTACATTTACAAAGTTATCTGTCAGGTCATTTACAAGAGGGTGAACATCCAGTTCAACTGCCTTACAAAAAATGACGAAATACTGTAATAGAGGACACAAACATCATTAAATGTCTTCCTGTAGCATTGGGTTTCTACAGGTCCTCCTGTTATGGCCTTCTTGCTTGCATCTTGAGCAAATGTATATGTGTTCGGCTTCGCCTCTTGATGGTATTCGTTTCTTCCTCGGCCGTCCTGGTAATCTCTTTGTAATCGGCGGCTTCACTTGAATATCATTGATGTTCATACATGGCATGTCATTGTTATTTATGGGGTTAACTGTTGTTGCATAGGCCGCCCTATAAGTGTTGGTTGTATACAATGGAGACTCATGATCATATAAAGCTTTATGAGTAAATGCTATAGCTGCACATGCATGTTCACATGGGATCTTGAGAAGTTGCCACTTATGGCAAGAACATGTCCATTCTGGGATGTTGACAACATATGTTTTGTTGCCATTTACCACCTCAAAGAGTCGGCCATCGGAAGGAATGACAGAGTTTTGCCTTGCATTGGACATGATCTTGGCCAAGACTTTCTCAATATTAGGACATAGGGTGGTCTCCCAATTTGCAGCTTCTATTCTTCTCCTCCCTCCCATTTCGATAATTTGATGGCGTATAGTCTCCACCATTTGAAGAATGGGAAGGCCACGTGCCGGTTTGATCCACGCATTAAAAGACTCTGCTAGATTGGAGTACATTTGGCCATACCTGAAAACAGTTAGACAAGTATGTAAAAAGTTATAGGAACAACTGCTTGGAGACTGGTACATTAAATAAACGTAAGTAGTTACATACTATGAAAGTGACACATGTACCTTTCTCCGGGAAATTGGGTGTTTGCCCAATGTTCAACGTCATTTCTGAGGATCCAGTCCTTTGCTTCTGGGGATTTTCGTTCCATTTCCGTCAATGCAGCTACATATTCACTTTCATTCAGTGCAAATACAACCTTGTTGAGTGTCTTCACCATACTATCTTTAAGGGCTTTTCGGTATCTTGCTGCAGCTTCAGTCATAAAGTTTGCCTTTATGTGCCTTAGACAATATCCATGATGGTCCATTGGAAATATTTCAGGAACCGCTTCCTTCAAACCTTTTGCTCTATCTGAGATGAACACTGTCTGTCTTCCACTGAGAAGAGCTTTCTTGAGGTTGTTTAAGAACCTTTTCCAATTTTCATATGTCTTCGAGTCCGCTATAGTGAATGCAATTGTGAAAAGCTCATCATTTCCATTTAATGCACTTGCTGCAAGAATGACACCTTGCATTTTATCAGTGATATATGATCCATCGAGAAAAATCACAGATCAGCAACCAACCTCATAACCATATGCACATGCGGCAAAACACAGAAAATATGACTTAAATCGATGTGTCTCCTCATCCACTACCATATCTATGATACTTCCAGGATTCGTTTCCATTACTCGTTCGGAGTACCAATGAAGCATATCATAACTTGTTCGTACATCTCCATGCAAATCTCGTACGGCAACTTCCCTACCGCACCAAGCTTGATGGTATGGCACACGCACTCCATAGTCACTAGCAATGTCTTTAACCATATCACATGGACGGTAGTGTGGAGTGTGTGCCATTTTTTTCTTCACTAGGTCACCTATCCATTTTTTTGATGTCCTTGGATGATGCTGGATCTTCAAATCACAACCACATGTGTGGACATTATTCATTGTCTTAATCGCAAAATCAGGTCCATCTCCCAACATTGATGCATGGACCCGCCATGGACAACCTTGTCTTTTGCATCTTGCAGTAACACGACTCTGATCATTCTTAATATAAAACCAGTCAAAACCTCCATATATAGCATAGTTTGTCAGTTTTGTCTGAAAGTGAGCTTTGTCACTAAATATTTGCCCCGTCCCAGTTAATGCATGAGCCCACAATTCACTTCGCAGAACTACATGTGAGCTGCCACCTTCACATTCTGTGTATTGTGTGTATATTTGAAGGCAACTGTTATTTGTATTGCTAGCATCTGCTTCTTTTGGACTTACTGTAATCAACGGTGATGATCTGAAAAGTTAGCAGAGTTACAAAGTTAGAAAATTTAAGGAGCATACACATACTTACAAATGCACATATCTAACTGTGTAACTGTAATCTTCTCCAACAGGAATTACATTCTGGTCATACATACTAACTAACATGTGCGTACCTGTAATCTTTTTCAGCAGGATCCATTATAGTGCTTTCGTTATTCTCCACACGCATGATAATGATAGGGTTGATGGCATGTTCTTTATGAATGGCATACATGATGTCCACGTCCCCATCTTCACACAATGGGCAATAGGTATCTGTAAGACTGGGGAGACAGTACTTGATGATCCATCTTCGGCCGGATAATGACCATCGACGGAAGATTTGAGCACGAAGTGCCTCCAGCTTCATTCCGCAGAAGACATAGAAGACAAAGGAGTCCTCGCCAAAGGAACAGCAGGCTGGAATCTTCTCCATGTATCCCTCAGAATTTACACTCCTTTCAAGTAGATGGCTGGAGGAGTAAGCAGAGGAAAGGAAATGGGGAGTGTCGTTTTTGCTGTTAAGTGGATGTACAAATGGGAGTGGTGTTTCGTCAGGAAAGTGGGTTCTCTCTCTCCACTGTCGCCGTCAACAGTCCTTTCAAATTTATAAATTACCATCATGCCCTCGAACTGCCACTAGTCTTTTCGATTTCCCGTCACGTTTAAGTAACACAAAAACTAGGTAACTCCTACGTTACACAGTTTTCTACCACACACCACTCTGTCGTTCCTCTCCCTTCTGCACGATCAAACCAACGGAGGTAGCATTCGCGAGGAAGAGAGTTTTCATGTGATATAGGAGGCGAGATGGAGCAATCAGCGTCCGCCCCGGTGAAACAGAGCAGGGCGGAAAGGGAAGCAGAAGCGCGTCTCGGCAGCGACGAACCGCTGCAAGTCTTCATAGATCGAACCCGTGAACAACAACATACAGAACAAGAACGAGAAGAAGAAGAGGGAGATGAGGTAACACAATCAGATGAAGAAGGAGAAGAGGAAGGTAGGCTATTTCGTATTTGGGTTTTTTAGTTACACACTTAGTAAGAGTGTAACTGTTACACAGTTACGAAAAAAATGCCATGTGTTACTAACATGATTATCACTAACTTATTTTATTATTATTAACTTACATACATACTTACACAACCTATGACGATAGTAATGTAAGTCTCTAACTTACACAAATACGAATAGTTACACACTTATTTCGTAACTGTGTAACAGTTACACAGTTACGAAATAAGTGTGTAACAGTTACACATTTATTTCGTAACTGTGTAATAGTTACACAGTTACCAAGTAAGTGTGTAACAGTTACACAGTTACGAAATAAGTGTGTAACTATTCATATTTGTGTAAGTTAGAGACTTACATTACTATCGTCATAGGTTGTGTAAGTATGTAAGTTAATAATAATAAAATAAGTTAGTGATAATCATGTTAGTAACACATGGCAGTTTTTTTATTTTTTATTACTAATTTAAAATGATTTTGATAAAGGCAGTGCACATAATAAGGTAGCCTAATCTGTATTTCTGTAAGTGTGTAAAAGTTACACACTTATTTCGTAAGTCTTTAACAGTTACACACTTATTTCGTAATCATGTTAGTTACACCTGGCATTTACTTAAATGTTTTATTAGTAATGTGAATTACTTTTCATACAGGGACTGCAGAGAGTAACGTATGCCATTTACATGGGCGTTCTAACTGGAAATACTATATGGACGCCCTCAAGGTGGCCGGCATTCGACATTGCCATCAGTCCCTCATGTCGACAACATGTTTCAATGTCTTTAGCAGTCCACAGCACATGTCAATCCCTCTTCCATTGGTAGAGGAGATTATTTTGCATTACGTTAAGGATGACTCATTTTTGATTGGAGGTCAGAAACTACAGTTCACTGCAAAAGATGTGGCATTGATTCATGGCCTTCCAAATTTTGGAGAGAAGCTGGAATTTTCTCAAGAGAGTGCAGACAGCCGCCTTCATAAGCTGCTGCCCAACAGTCACAAAGTGCACAGGAATAATATTCTAAAGGCCATGCAGTCTTTAGCAAACTTGAATCGGCAGCAAGACATTAAAGAATTTGTTGGGCTTTGGATAGCCTTACTTTGTGCTAGTTTTTTGTTCACAACAACTGCATTTGCTTGTCCCATGGCAATTCTTCATTACGTGAAGAATGTAAACAAAGTCAACAACGTTGATTGGGCAGGTGCTGTGCACCATTTCCTCATGAGCAAGATGAGTGAAATTGCCTACGATTTGAAGAAAGAAAATAGAGAAAAGTCAGCAAAAGCAGTTTATATTTTGGGATGCTTTCCAGTCCTTGGTGTAAGTCTTTTGTTTCTTATATATATTATATATATATATATATATATATATATATATTGTAATCACAGGGATTGTGCTTCCCCTCGACACAGACATGAATATCAAATATAATGGCATGGAAAACAGAAAAGTGATCGCCACCTAAATAAGTTGCCTAATGATGTGAAAAGACAATGGCTAACTTAAACTAGGAAAAGGGAAGAGAACAGGATAATGACCTGGTGTCGCGGTCGTCATGGCCGCCGCGTCTCTATCGCGTCAGTGAAAACCGACGCATCTATGTCGCGTCACCCGAGGTCGTCGCGTTCTCTGAATGCGGGAGATTTGTTGTAGTGACCTTCTTTTAGTCCTCCAGCCGGCCAGAGTACCAGAGCTTCTCGTAGACCTTGTTTGCTTGCCTGCCAATCAAAAGAAAACACAAAGAAAAGACCCTATTAGAACATGTAAAGTGTAGTATCTATTCCAAAAGATGAAATGAGACAGAGGATCATGGTGGGGACGCACCTAGGGTGGTTTTAAACCCCTGTGGGTGTGGGAAGACGTGGGTGGATGATAGATGTGCTCTATTTAAAAAGAACATAAAAATGCATGTAGAAATAGAGAAAAGGGCGAGAAGAGATGATGAGCCCCATTAGGGCGACTTCCTGGCGTGGATGCAGCTCCAATGATGTGCCAAGAGGTCCAGGAGATTGCTGAAGTCGCCCTCTTCACGTTCCTTGCTCCATTAATGGTGAAATGAGTGAGTTGTGAGGAGTGGAAAGTGAAGGGAAATGAGTGGAATGAGTGGCTGCGTGGCTAAGTCTTGTTCAGAGGAAATTTTGGCAGCCCTTCGGGGTGATTCTCAGCCTCCCCTCGTCCATAAGGAGGGGCCTTGCTTATATAGAGCTTGGAGTGAGAATATTAGACATTATCTCCTCAAAAAAAGTGTGGAAATTAAAAATGGGGGATAAAGCTCTATCAAAATCGGATGTAGAGTCCTTAGGGGAGCTTGGGAGAGTCCCTAGGGCCGAAAAAGTGCTCAAGGGGTCGGGATAAACCTCTTGGACCAAGTCAAAGTGCATGGGAGGATAAATAGGATGTGGTTATGGAGGCCAGAGATCTCGGTCCTTGTCGCGTCAGATCGCGGGGTCGCGACTAGAGACGCGACGGTGCGGGGGGTCGCGACAGCATCGCCCACGTGCATGGATAATGCATGGGCTGTCGCGGCGGCCTAACCCGTCGCGACTAGAGTCGCGACGCCACTCTGCGTCGCGACAAGGAATCCGAATTATTCTGGATTATTCTTTTAACCACATGCTAAAATAGGAGTCAAATCCTCTAAGGACTCTTTCAAATGATAGATTTGGGATTTCAAGGCATTTTTGATGGATTAATGGGCTCAAATCAAGGCAAATGATGGGCTCAAGGTGAGTGACCAATTAGGGGCCCACTAAGATAGCAAGAAATGTGGTTCAACCCATTAGTTATAATCGGGTGTCTACAGATTGCCCCTCCTTGGCTTCTACTTTGCAGGGGAGCGAAGCGGAAGTGGCGTGGAGATGTCATGAAGTGATGGCGGAACGGAGTGACGCGGAGCGGACGAAAAGTGGAAGCCAAGGTTAAGAGACACCCGATATTAACTAACAAGCAATTGGAATCCTTGTGAAAGCCCCGAGTCGGTTGCTCGAGTAGAATGCAAAGAAGAGCACAAGTCTGGACGAGAAGAAGAAAGAAGAGGACGATCAACCTCTCGATTGAGAGGTACCCTAGCCGATTGGCCTGCAGGTTTCGTTTTGGAAGGACATGTGCGTGCCAGGCAGGTAACTCATGACTCTGTCCTGGGAGCGGTTCGCAACCAAAACGGATCAAAGGAAAAGGATGAGTAATTGGGTAAGGAATCCAGACAGGGAAATTCTTGTCAAACTGACGGGAACAACTTGCTCGGAGGCAAACCTTCCGATTCGGAGTAGAATTGGTTTTCTTGCACTGAAACATGAAGGATGATTGGGCACTCAACAAGAGCTCATCAATGGTCAGGAATGAGTCAGGAAAGTTCAAAGTCCTACATGATGCATGCTGGGCTAAAGTAAAAGAAATCATCAAAACAAATGCAAAGAAAGCGAGAAAATATAAAATATATCAAGGATAATATTGTTAAGCTGGATAAGAAAGGGTTAAGAGACTACCCACAACCGCAGTGCAGGCCTGAATCCATCATCCCCGATCTTAACTAGCTCAACGGCCTATCCAATGGTTAACAATGTGCACCTAGATTATCATAGTTTTTGGTAAAGGGGAACTCAAATCCCAGAGCACATTGAGAACTAGCTGGTCCTTGAAATGATATAATAGATAGGATATCATATAGTAATGCCGGGAGTAAGGGTAGAGATACAATACCTGACTTACCTGTGACGACATTTCCTGACTTTTCGAATCATCCATGAGAAAATAAGCATAATAATCACAAGATGACAGATGAATTTAATGAACATAGTCAAGGGAACACACATAAAAGCACAAGCAGGAGAAATAATCACTTGAGTATAAACGCGACGCACTAATCGACCGCGACCTTGTCGCGTCGCAGCGCCCTGTCGCGACATAGTCGCGTCGGATCGCGGCGTCGCGACTAGGACAGAGTCCTAAACACGCAGAAAAACGGGACTTAGACTTATCCTAAGACATCTAGACTAGCACTAGGACTCCTAAACCTTTCCTAGACTTATCCTAACTCCTAGTTGCGGGATTAGAGTGGGTTTCTAACTCCCTAAGGCTTATAAATAAAGGGTTTGGACTGCTAATCCCGCAGCTAAACTCCTGGCATCCTCTGCTTCCAAGTTCTTCATCCTTCTTCAGTTCTGCAGCCATGAAGAGGAAGCTTTCAGAGTTTGCAGAGGCCATCCCTCCCTACTCCGGCCCAAAGGCAGCTAGGGAGTCCTACACCGACCTCCAGCACCTCTCAGCTATCCCAAGACACATCTATTCCCGCCCGGATCTTCAAGTAAGTGGCTTCTCTCCCTGAGTTTGTGCACTTTCTGCATTACTCTGTTTTTTTTCTGTTTTGCTCTGTTTTTCTTCTCCTTCTCATCTCCTCCTTCTCCTTTCTTCAGATCCTCCCTGGTCATAGGCGTTTTCTAAGCTACCATGGCTGCTGCCGATGCTTGACATGCTGCCGCCTGCCTCAATCTCCCTCCTAAAAGAGTGGGGATTGTCTACGGTGCTAGTACTCGCCAAGAAGTACAACAAAATCGTTCACACGTGGGATAGCATCACTGCACTTGCCGAGCTGTGGCACACTCAAACACATTCTTTTGTCTTTTCCGACTTTGAAGCCACCGTACTTCTGGAAGAATTGGAGGTTATGCTCGGTCTTCCGCGCTACCACCGAGGCGAGGAGATAAAATTATCGTACACCGTGGAGCAGATCAACTCGTGGAGTATTCTGGCCAATCTGACCTCCATGAAGAACGACCTACGCTCCATGACCAGTGGCATGCACGTCCACCTACTCCCCATCGCACAGTGGGTCGTCTCGCAATGCAAGCGGAAAACCGGGAGACACGGCGCCATTGCCAAGGCGGCGGCCATCTGCATCTGCGGGGTCATACTCTTTCCATCTGAAGACGGGACCATCTCCTTCGCCAACCTGAGCATCATCGATTCTATCTCAGAAGGTCTGACCATCGGCCAAGCAGTCTTGAGTTATCTATATGCCGGTCTGTCTTCTGCAGCACTTGGAGGGCCTTTTTACGGATCGGTGATTGCCCTCGAACTATGGATGGGGATGCACATCCAATTTCGGGCGGAGGAGGGCTTGACTGTGGAGTGCAAGACGATGCTGAACCATCCGTTGGCATACGTGGGCGGACCACTCCACATGAGCACCCGGGCTTGGTGCAAGACGGCACAAATAAAGGGCATCCAAGCGTGGCGCGGGTACCTCCGAAGTCTGACCGTGGCGGACTTCGACGCGCGCCCCCGGTTCATGCACGGCAAGATGATCCATCTCTCTCAGCGCACCGGTCTTGCCTTGAGGTTGCTGGGCAACGAGGCGCTTGTTTCTTACAACCCGGACCGTTGCTACCTCCAGTGCGGTGCGGCCCGGACAGTGGTTCCAATCCTCTCACACTTCCCGCCTATCCAAGAGAGGAAGAGGGGTGACGCGCAGGACGAACGTGACATGCGCAGCGCCATCGTCCATTGGGAGGGATGTGCTATGAGCGTGATCCTAGCAGAGGTGGAGGAAGATGATGAAACGGTCAAAGAGTACGTTGAAGCTTTGAAGACGCTCCAACCTGCAGGAGGAGATGCTCGATTTATTTGATTTGATTTGTGGGCCAGATGGTAATTAGGAGGTACTTAAGAGCATTGCTAGGTTGTTTTAGGATGGATTAGGGAGTGTAAAGATTTTGAATATGAATGAATAAGAATGGATTTTCTGCGCAATGCAAGTGCTCTGTTGATGACGCGACGATCAGGAGCGTCGCCTTTATGTCGCGGCCTAGCGGTGCGTCGCGACTATGTCGCGACGTCCCTTCTTGACGCGACATGAACGCGACGGCGCGCTGCGTCGCGTCACGAACCGATCGATTCAAAAGCAAACGGCCCCCCTTTCCTTCTTCTTTCCGGTTTTCAAAAACCTTGAACCTCGAACCTTCAAACCTTTGACTCCTTCCCCAAGCTCCCCTGCATCCAGACCTCCTTGCTAGCCCGAAACACCATCTAAGCGACCTACATTGCGATGGACGGCGGAAAAGAGAGTGGCGAGGGCTCATCGCGGGGGAAACGCCACGCGGAGCGACGATACTCGCGACGACGGGTGGAGAGGCCCTCTGTCGAGGAGGAGGTGCCCGAGGCCGTCACGGGAGTGGAAGAGGAGGAAATGACTCCGATCATGAACGTGGAAGAGGAGAGGAAGAAACGGGCCAAAGCGATGAAGTCGGTAAGTATCCTCGACCCTAAACCTTGAATGATAGTAGTAGAGAGATCCACGGAGCCCCTGGAGGGCGTATGTAGGGCGAGAGGCCCATGAAAACAAGGATCAAACAAAGAAGGCTCCGCCGGTTTGAATCTGAAAACGCGTCAGCCGACCCGTCGCGACATGGTGTCGCGACGGGGCGGGGCGTCGCGACAGTGTCGCGACGTCTAGGGCAGTCGCGACCTTATCGCGACCTATGAAGGCGACGCGATAAGGTCGCGGCGGCCCGCACCGTCGCGACAGGGTCGCGGCTATAGGAGCTGTCGCGACTCTGACCGAACACACAAATAAAACCTGAATTTGAACTTGAATGAATTTTTGCAGGGTGAAATGAGGGCTCGAGTGTCATGGACACTGGTGCTAGCTGCCTTCCTGGCCCTTCCCCCCTTTCAGCGAGAGAGAGTAGATGAGATGGGGTTTGGGCAGGTTTTTAGGATTGAGAGGATGAGGGTGGACCCGGCCCTCACCCAGGCCCTGCGTAGCAGGTGGGACACGGAGGCGAGTGCCTTCGCGTTCCCTTGGGGGCATATGATCCCCAGCCTAGAGGATGTGAGCCGGATCACAGGGCTCAGAGTGTACGGGCGGGCAGTGAGCGGGTATACCTACCCTTGCTACCATGACCTAGCCGAGCGGCTCTTAGACCTTCCCGTGGAGCGTAGGTCTTCCCTAGTGCCTAGAGTAGCCTTGCAGGAGAGTCTAGGTCTATTTGAGGCAGGGAAGAACGCAGGGGAGACTGAGGATGAGTATCTGGAGCGGTTGGCTAGAGTCAGTAGGAGGGAATTAGCGAGTGAGCCTGGGCCGCAGGCGGACTTGGACTTGCGCCGCTTCCTCGTCCTCTTTCTTGGTAGACTTTTGTTTGCCACGAGGGGCGACGCAGTCCACTGCCGCTTCCTGCCCTTGCTGGCGGACTTAGGTGAGGTAGGGGGGTATGCTTGGGGGGCAGCCTTCTTAGCGCACCAGTTTGACGGCTTGAGCGCCTCCGAGCGGCAGACATCCACGAGTGGTTTCTACCCCTTCCTTCAGGTACACTTTCTCTCCTAACTCTCTTAGATTCAAACTTCAGTTTTGCTTGAACTGCCAACTAATTTGCTTTTATTTTGCAGGTTTGGGCCTATCTACACCTCCTAGCCCTGAGGAGAGGGGAGCTCACACGGCCGGGCCTCGTGCCCATTGCACGCCGTTGGGACTCTCGCCGAGACACTCGCCACCTGGCCGACCAGTTGGAGCACCTCCAGGAGGCAATCGACAGCTACCCTTATCTGGATGTAAGTATCCTTAATTCCCCTTCTTTGGAATTATTTGCTTGAAATGACTGATTACTTCTCTTTTTTGCAGGTGGTTTGGCAGCCATACCTGGGGGAGGGTGATGAGGGACAGCCTTGGTTGGTGCAGGCCCGCCCCTACTTCGGTAGGTCGGTGTGGTTGCATGCACTCAACCTCGTGCTACCTCTGAACCTATTCTGACCCAGCGCTCCTTGGGCCTCAGGCAGAGTGTCGTGGAGTTCCCCGTCCGGGACCGGTTCCGCCGGCCGGGTCGGAGCTTCCGGGGGCTTCACGACACGACAGACTGGAGGGAGCGGGCTCGCGAGCAGGTAGAAAACTGGGAGCGGAAAGGCAATGGGGTCAGATCGGACGCGACCACCGATGATGCCTACCTCCAGGCGTACGCCTTGAAGTACGGAGGAAAGGTGTACAAGAGTGCCCGACACCAGGTAGAACCTTCTAACCCACAACTCAAGAATTGGGATTTAATGATTAAAACTGACGATTTGCAATTCCTTGCAGGTGGACGTGACTGGTGAGATCGCATCGCTCCGAGCCTTGCTCCAGTCGTCGGTGCAGGATCGGGAGGCAGCCCAGAGGCAGGTGACAGAGCTGGTAAGTACTGTGTTCACCTTTCAGCCCCTTTAATTTAAGCAAGATTTTGAAACTGACCTGCCTTTTACGTGCAGCGGAGTGAGCTGGAGAGAGTGAGGGGTGCCGGAGCAGGCGGTGCCTCCTCCTCTCGGAGTGCAGGAACTCATGGAGGCTCGACTGGCAGGAGCTGTGCTGAGAGCCGAGGAGGCTCAAAGGCATCTGGAGGAGCGGGCAAGTTCAATTAAACACTTGAGTCGTTCATTTTCAAACGATGCTGATGGATCACTTGTTGTGCAGGAGAGAGACTTGGAGCTGACCCATGAGCACGTCATGACGCTGCAGAGTGAGAGAGACCAGCAGCGCGTCCGGGCGGAGGCAGCTGAGGCACGAGTGGTGGAGATGACCCAGGAGCTGGCGACACCGCGGGTACAGAGGCCACTCGGAGATCAGGAGGAGGTCACCTGACTGCGTGCAGAGTTGCTAGCGCAGCAGACGCTGGCGCGGAGCCTCCAGCAGATTGTGACGGACATCGGCCGTTCACGCAGCCGGAGCCGGAGCGGCGTGAGCGTCAGCAGGGCGACGGGTGCCTCCGTCAGGCAGTACCTAGCGGGTTCCTCCAGTAGGCGGAGGAACGAGGAGGAGGAGAGGCGCCGGCAGGGCGAGGGTAGTGCTCATGAGGGTAGAGGGGGTGGCGAGATGTTGCCACCTCCAGATAGGAGAGAGGGATCCGGGGAGAGTGGTGGCGGTCAGTGAGGAGTCTTGTGAGCCACCTCCCCTTTTATCGATGTACATCTTGTTCATACCTTAGTGCAGTTTTATTTTTATGCCAATGTTTATGATGAATGAATGGTTTGTGATTGACACGAGTGAGAGGCGGGATTCAAACAAGCGAGAGAGAGAGATTTGAGCGCGACGTCATACTCTGCTTTCTTTAAAATTCCTGTTCCTGCACACACTTAGAAGAACAAGTTAGATCTGTTCTTAGGTTCGGCCCCTTGCACAGAATATGATAAAATCTAACTCCGCAATTTGTCAAGGGGCCGAGCCTTATTAAATAGGCGAAAAGACTATGAACATAATGCATGCTAAAGAAAAGGAATATGTACACGCCCTTAAAAAAAAACTATATATATTTTTGTGATTTTGAGGATCTTTTGATTTTTTGGAATTTTGGAATTTTTTATTTTTCTTGGTTTTGGGGATCTTCTGTTTTTTTTTTTTTTGGATTTTGGGGATCTTTCGATTTTTTTTGGATTTTGGGGATCTTTTGATTTTTTTTTTTGGATTTTGGGGATCTTTCGATAACAACACCTCTTAATGTTGAGTGATCAACCGTGGGCCTTACCTCTACCTCACTTTGGCGAGTAAGATTTATGTGCAACGCATATTCATATTAGGTTTGCCAAGTTTTCTTGTCCCTGTGACAACAATGTTCCAACACAGACCAAGCGCATGGATTCTTTGGTCATTTTAGGAGGGATAGGAAGAATGTAAATGAGATAAGACTTAATCTTGGGGTCGGGGTTGCTGACTTGTAAGACTTGCAACGAATAAGTTACATGTGCTATTCATCTGTTGTCCAAGGACTTTAGGGCCACAATATTTTCTCTTTTGTCTGGGGCATGCGTGCGACCGGGCTCAAGGGCGTCCCGCGGGGAACTGTACTGCCACTCTTTAACATGCCCCTTCACTTTGTCATTTTGTCGCTTTATTTTTTTTTCTTCGCTATATGCTTTTCTTAGAACTGCCCGTCCCTTTTTGAGACTTCAAACACATGGTTTATACCGTTGCAGGTTTACAGGTTAGCTTTCCCCTTGCCCCTAGACCTTGTCCGAATAGGGAGAGAATTGACCTCTTGTTTCTCTGAGCAAGGGCTAAGTGAGAGCACTGTATATGGAGGAACAACGACCTTAGGTTTACCATGTTGAGTACGTGATTGCACATAAATATTATTTCGTCAATATGAGAAGGAGCGAGACACTTGGCAAACGGCTACCTATTAATCGGTGTTGTTATCCAAAGACTTTCGATCAGGGGTAGAATCTTTTAAGATATAACCCATTCCATGGATGAGAGAGTTCATCACCATCGGCGTTAACTAACCTATACGCGTTTCCCGGGTACACTTCTTTGATGACGTACGGCCCTTCCCAGTTTGCAGACAATTTTGACCTTGGACCTCCAGGTTTTATGAAAACTCGCTTCAAAACCATGTCTCCTTCTTGAAATTTACGCTCAATCACTTTCTTTTGAAAAGACCTTGAGAGTCTATTTTGATACGAAAGCACGTGATCGGCTGCAGCTAGACGCCGTTCGTCTAAGAGTTCTAGTTGCGTAAGTAACGCCTCCCGATGTTCATCGGGATTAAGTTCTTTATCCAACTGAATTCTTAGCGAAGGGATGAGGATTTCGTGTGGACATACCGCTTCCATTCCATATGTGAGTGAGAAAGGGGTTTGCCCCGTAGGTGTGCGGATGGAGGTGCGGTAAGCCCACAGAGCCTCAATTAGCTTTTCTGGCCAATCAGCGAATTTATTAGACTCACAAGTTTTCTTTAAGATTTTCAAAAGCGTCTTGTTCGTGGCTTCGGCCTGGCCGTTGCCCTGCGGATAATAAGGAGACGAATGATGCAAAGAAATATTGAACTTCTTACAGAGGTCTTGAAGGTCTTGTGATATGAACTGGGGTCCATTGTCGGTGACGATGCTGCCAGGTACTCCAAACCGCGCAATGATGTTCTTCATGATGAATCTGCACACGGTCGAACCTTTGATTTCTGCAAACGCTTCTGCTTCGGCCCATTTGGTGAAATACTCAGTAGCAGTGAGGATGAAGGATTTTTGTTTTATCTGAGCATTAGGATCACCGAGAGGCCCAATGATATCAAAGGCCCACATGGAGAAAGGCCAAGGAGAAGATAGTGGATGTAAAGAGGAAGACGGAGCATGAATTTTATCGGCATGGATTTGGCATCTGACACACCTACGGACGTAGGCGGCACAGTCTTCTTCTAAGGTTGGCCAGTAGTAGCCCTGCCTAAGGATCTTTTTGGCTAACATCTGACCATTCACATGCCCTCCGCATTCGCCGGAGTGAGATCCTTCTACTATCTTCCAAGCCTCTTCATCGGTCACACATCTGAGGAGCATTCCATTTAGAGCGCGTCTGTAGAGAACTTCACCCACGAGGGTGTACTTTAAGGCTGCTCTACGGATAGCTCGCCTATCTTCTGCTTCGGCTTCTTCCGGGAAGGTACCGTCTTTGCAAAACTGCTCAATCTCACGATACCACGGGCTTTCTTCTTCCATCAATTCCCCCAATTCAACAAGCAACAACTCCTTCGCTTCTTTCTTCTCTGCCTTCAACACTAGGGAGCTCCTAAGGTTCGAGAACCAAGGATCCTGAGTTGAGGGAGCTTCTAATCTCTGAACGGTGATAGTCTCAGCGCTACGGCTGAGAGGGAAGGAGAGAGATGAAGCTAATGATGCCAGAGCATCGGCCAGAATGTTCTGAGAGCGAGGAGTATGAATGTAGATGAGTTGGCGGAATTGCTTGGCGAGGAGCGTGACCAGATCTTGATACGGCTTGAGCTTGGGGTCACGAGTGCGATAGGTAGAGAGAACTTGCCGAAGGACGAGCTGAGAGTCTCCTATGATCTTAAGGTGACGCGCGCCTAAAAGGTAGGCGAGCTTAAGACCGGCCAAGAGAGCCTCATACTCGGAGATGTTGTTGGTGGCATAGAACTGAAGTTGGTAAGCTAAAGGAATGGTGATCCCTTCTGGGGTGAGCAAGACTGCACCTATGCCCCGTCCCCTAGAATTGAGAGCTCCATCGAAATGGAGTGACCAGAAGGGATCATGAGAGACAAGTGATAGGTTTTCATCGGGGAAATCCTCTTGAACCGTATCACTATGAGGAAGAGGAAGGTGAGCAAGGTGCTCAGCAATGGCATACCCTTTTATGGCTTTCTGAACAATAAAGGAGATATCGAACTGAGAGAGGAAACTTTGCCAGCGAGCCAATCTGTCGGCGAGGACTGGCTTCTCAAGGAGATACCTAATAGGGTCCATTCTAGAAATCAAACTCACCTTATGAGCTAGGAAGTAGTGCTTCAATTTCTGCACTACCCAAACTAGCGCTGCACAAGTTTTCTCCATTGTGGTGAGTTTGAGCTCGGAAGGATTGAAGAGCCTAGATAAGTAGTAGACTGCCCTTTCTTTGCCGGATTCATCATGTTGGGCAAGGACAGCTCCTAGGGAGTCCTCAACAGTTGACAGATATAGGATTAGGGGTTTCCCAGGGACAGGTGCCTGAAGCACGGGTGGATTCATAAGGTAACTTTTGAGCTCATCGAAGGCCTCTTGGCATTTATCATTCCATTCAAAACTGACTCCTCCTCTCAACAGTTCATAGAAAGGACGACATCTTTGAGAGTGCTGAGATATGAATCTCCTTATGAACTGCAGCCGACCAATCAAACCTCGAAGCTCAGATATGTTCTTAGGAGGAGGCATCTCATTGATTGCCTTGGCCTTGTGCGGATCTATTTGAATCCCCCGCTTACTAACTATGAAGCCTAATAATTTTCCCGAGGAAACTCCAAACACGCACTTCTTCGGATTCATCTTCAATTGATACTCTTGTGCGCGACGGAAAACTTTGGCTAGTACGGAGGAATGCTCTCTTTGGGTTCTCGACTTCACCACGATATCGTCCACGTAAACCTCAACATCAATATGTATCATGTCGTGGAAGATAGCTAACATTGCTCTTTGATAAGTGGCGCCGGCATTCTTTAGTCCAAACGGCATGACCACATAGCAGTATGTTCCCCATGGGGTGGTGAAGGAGGTCTTCTCCTGATCCTCCGGGGCTAGACGAATTTGATTATAGCCGGAGTAGCCATCCATGAACGATAGAGTTTCGAACCCTGCTGTATTATCGATCAAAACATCCAAATGAGGTAGCGGGAAATCGTCCTTAGGACATGCCTTATTCAAATCCCGGAAATCTATGCAGATGCGCACTCTTCCGTCTTTCTTCATCACCGGGACGATGTTGGCCACCCACAAAGGATAGAGGACTACACGGATAAATTTGGCTTTGTGTAGCTTATCAATCTCCTCTTTCATCTTTAAAGCGATGTGGGGGAGGAACCTCCTTAACTTTTGTTTAACGGCAACTGCCCCTGGCTTCAAAATTAACCTATGCTCCACCAAATCGGGGTCAATGCCAGGCATGTCATCATAGGACCAGGCGAAAGAATCCTTGAACTCCCTTAAAACCTCTATGAGCACTTCTTCTTCTTCGGGAGGGAGACCAGATGCTATGGTCAAGAGCCTGGGGTCCCCTTGCGTTCCCACATTCACCTCCTTAGTAGGTTCGTCGACTGCTGAGGTAGGTTCGTCGAATCTCCTCATACCACTAGCATATGCCCCAGCAGCATCCTCTATCTCAACACCATTTTCATCTAATGGGTCTTCTTCGGCTACGATTTCATATATCCCAAAGCCGTCGTCTAGCCCTTCCTCTATCGGCATCTCCTCTAAGTTCAGAACTACCGCTTCTTTGACGAACTCTTCGACAGCTAGAAGAGCACCACATCTATGGACTAAGTCTAAGGTGTATCTACGGGGCACGCCACTAGCCTTCTTCTTCCTAGACGGGGACGGGGACTCACTAGAGACTACCCTCGAATTTGAGTTAGATTCGGTATTTACAGGAGGCTCTGGAGAACCGTCCAGAGGTTTATTGGAAGGGAAACAGACAGGTGCGGCAGGGCCGCGAAGATCCTCCGATGGAGCTGGAGGAGGGAGCAGGCCACCCGAGCTCAGGGTGCCGGCAACAGCATCGGGGTGTAGGGGAGCAGAAGGCCCCTCACCCGGATTGCCTGGAATGGTCATGGCTGACCACCAGGCGAGCGAAAAGGACGACGATGGCTATCGAGGAGCAGACGTGACGGGGATCGCTGTCAAGAGTGGGAGCACGAGGGAAGTGACGGGGATTGCCGTCGAAATCAGGAGCACGAGGGAGGTGACGGGGATCGCCGTCGGAAGCAGGAGCAGGAGGAGGTGACGGGGATCGCCGTCCGAAGAAGGAGCAGGAGGAGGTGACGGGGATCGCCGTCGGAAGCAGGAGCAGGAGGAGGTGACGGGGATCGCCGTCGGAAGCAGGAGCAGGAGGAGGTGACGGGGATCGCCGTCGGAGACAGAAGCACACTTTTTTGTTATTTTGAATTTTCTCATCCTTTTTTATTTTTTTTATTTTTTTTTATTTTTTTGAAGAATCACATTAGACTAAATGGTTTGGGAAAAAGACAGGACCGAACCATTAAAGAGAATGATGAAGCGGGGTGAAGGACGAGTGAATGCCTTAATGGCGTCGGGTGAGATTTGAACGATGAAGGGGAGAGGCAGGGGAATGAAGCTAACATTAAACTCAAGCACGGATGAAATAAAATGAGTAGGAGGCCGGGAGAGCCCTGGCCAGAACTCCCGTATAAATAGGGGCAAATGAACTGACTGATCTTCCTCACAAATCCAGGCAACTGTCGCCTGGTGGTGGTTGTTGATACTGATAATGCTGCTACTTGTGGTTCGTCTTCTCCACTGAATAATCCATTGACCGCAGAAACAGGGTCTTCTGATTCCAGCTCTTCTTCCTCAGCTTCTGACCTTTCGAACAACAGACTGACTGATGAGACAATATCATCTTGATCTGGACCTTCAGTGCCTTTCTCAGCCCTCTTCTTCTTGTTGGGTCGCTGCTCCTCTAAAGTTTGATAGTCCGATCTTGATGTCTCCATGATGGTGTTATATCCGGGCTGAATGGGCCCTCTGACAAAATGCTCGTATAAGGACCAAGTGAGCGATCCCTGGTCTGAATGCGGAGGAGATGATAAAGCGGCCCATTCTGAATACCCAAGGCCACGCTTCGTGAATTTCTTAGTGGTGGCGACAGTCTTGGTTTGCCCCTGGAGGTGGGCACCCAGGCCTTTTCCTGACTGATAACCTAGTTTGAACATGATGTCCCACCCCTTTGTATTCTTGCTCACATCCTTCCTGACTGCCATCATAGGAGGAGACCGAATTGGGCGATTTGAAGAGAAAGTATAGGCCCAAGTGTAGTTAACATCAAGTACTGAGATTATGGGCTTATTGGACGGCCATACTGATGGCAGCACTCTCTCAACGGCTTCGACTGTATGCGTTGTGGTCACACTCTT
Source organism: Colocasia esculenta (assembly GCA_014218235.1). Taxonomy (NCBI): domain Eukaryota; kingdom Viridiplantae; phylum Streptophyta; class Magnoliopsida; order Alismatales; family Araceae; genus Colocasia; species Colocasia esculenta. The sequence goes on along the minus strand of CM024762.1, from coordinate 18,779,457 downwards.
GACCTTGACTATCCTTCCTTGAAAAGGGAACTTCAGGCACTGATGCGCTGTAGAGGGTACCGCCCCTAATGATTCAATCCACGAGCGCCCTAGAATGGCTTTGTAGGTGTGATCAATGTTCAGCACATAGAACTCCACAGACATGACAAGAGGGCCTAATTCAGCTTGCAAAGTGATGATCCCGTGACAGGCACGTCGTGAATTGTCATATGCAGCAATAGTGGTAGGCGTGGGCTGCAATTGACGTTCCGATATGTTGCAAGCTCTAAGAGTGCTTAGTGGACATACATTAATGGACGCTCCTGTGTCCACCAAAGCCGCATCGACCGCCACTTTATTTATGGTGAGTGTCACACACAGGGGCATTTTCCTGGCCTCGGGGGCAGCCAACTCGCCATCAGAAAAGGTAATGGTGGGTCCTTGTTTACTATTGAGAGCACTGAGGGCAGGTTGTCTGGATTCATGTCCTCGCTGACCATGACTCTTTGCAAGAAAGTTCTGAGAGCGTCTTGATGAGTCTGTGACCTCTTAATGAGCTCCAATATGGAGATCTTGGCGGGAGTCTGATCGAGGTGCTTTAAGATGTCATATTGGGTTCCCGGTGCCGGATCAATCTCTTCTGTATCTTGTTGCTGCTAATTGTTGGTTTGTTGACCTGGCACAAGCATGGATGCGTTAGGATACATCCGATGAAACATTCGCCCGCTCCGGAGGGCAAGGTTATGGTGGAGTGGAGAGGCTGTGGTGTCGAGGATAGCGGGGTTGGCTAGTAGAGGTGCTGGCATAGGGGAGAAGGGGGTGTTGTTTGGTGGAGGGATGATGGGTGAGGTGACGGGGAAATAGGATGGTGAGGTGATGGTGGCAACATGGGGTGTAAGGGAAGGAGGCATGGTGGATGCAGGTGCGGGAATAGTGGGCGTGACGTGAGAAATGGCCAGGAGTTGGTCCACCTCATGATCGTCATCGAAGACCCACTGGGCTTCTGGTGGTGCATGGTGGACAACGGGGTTAACATGCGCCGGCGGAGGAGGCGGCGGAATTGGTTGAGGGTTCGGAGCGGGTTGATGTTGTGGCATGGGATTACGGACTATGCCTAGATCATTCGCCGGCTGCTGCGGCTGCTGCTGTTGCTAGTGTTGCTGGTATTGTTGCTGGAAGGGCTGGTATTGCTGTTGCTGTTGCTGTTGTTGTTGCTGCTGCGGCTGCTGTCGCCTCTGTTGCTGCTGCTGTTGCCTCTGGCCTTGCTGGTCCCTCAGAGTTTGGATCAACCTTTTCATTTCTGCCCAATCAATCTGATTCTGCTCATGGAGATCGTATATCATGTCCCGGAATTGGAAGCAATCGGACACATTGTGGCTCGGATGACGATGATAGACGCAATACTTTGTTTGATCGGCCGCCATATTCCAATTCGCCTTCTCAGGAGGGAGTCTTAAAGCGTTTAGGGACATGAGGGCTGCAAAGACATCAGCTAGAGATTCAGGCAATGGAGGGTATTGGGTTCTCTTGGGCCCATTGGGTTTCCTGGGTGCATAGCCATTTTGTGGTGGAGGGACTTGGGAGTATTGGCGCTGGTCTTGAGGAGGATTTTGTCCTTGGGGAGGTGGCTGCCTATTGTTGTTGTTGTTCCAAGGCTGTTGGGCTTGTTGGGTATAGGGGGACCTACCTACTGGGCCTTGAGGGTTGCTAATGGCACCTACTTGTTCATTGGTCTGGATCCCCTCGGTGACTGGGCCTTGCGGCTTCTTGGCATAACGGGCCTTGGGGGTCTCAAACATGGAATGTATGGGCGAGTCCTTAAGTTGGGTTTGGATGAAACGGGCTCGACTATACAATTGGTGCATGGTAGAGATGTCGTTCATGGCCAAAATGGCTCGGTAGGTGGGTGTGGCATTAGAGATCAACATCTTTATTTTCTCCTCCTCAGGCATTGGACACCGGACCTTGGCGGCCAATGAGCGCCACCGGTCGGCATAGGTGGAGAAATCTTCTTCTGGCTTCATCTTCTCGGCCACTAAATCCACAAAAGAGTATTCGGGTCCCACCCGATCCTGAAACTGCTGTAGAAACCTTTCTTGGACGATTTGGAAGTCCTCGGCTTCCTCGGGAGGCAAAGAATAGAACCATTCCAAGGCCGGACCATCTAATGATTTTCTGAACAGATATGCCATGAGATGGCGGTCATACTTGTGCGGCGCCGATTCATAGACGAAGTCCTTCAGGTGAACATAGGGGTCCCCTACCCCAGAGTATCGACGATATACAGGGAGTTCGGACTGGGGAGGCACCTGGAGGTATTGGAAGGACGGGAGGGCAATGTCATCTACCTTCCGAGGATCAATTTGCCTCCGGAGGTCATGAAGCTCCTTCTTCATACTTGTCCACTCTGCCAAGAAATCGGAAGGAGAATGGATCTGATGCGTAGGGACAAGGGAGCGTGGCTGCTCAAAGGAGTGAGACCTCTCGCGAGGGAGCGGAGCTGGTTCGGCCGTATAATATGTAGTGGGAGGAGACCGAGGCCGAACCTCTCGTGGGGGGAGGTAGCTTGGTTCTGAAAAATGAATGGCCCGAGGGCGGAGAGGCGTAGGGTCTGCCCCAGACGAAGAAAGGTGGGGGGCTAAAGCGACGCGGACGGAGGACTCCGCTCGGGGAGATAAAGGTTGCTTCCCCTTAGCAGCAGCTATGAATTCTCGGACTTGGTCCGGAGTGAGGTGAGGAAGGAGCTGGCTGAATTAAGAGTGAGGGTCATCATCCCCGGGAGTGTTGGCCCTTTTGGTACGGCAGCAAGCTAACCTAGAGGGGGGGTGAATAGGTTTTCTGAGATCTGAAATAGAAACTTAAACACAGAAATTAACACTTGAAGGTTTGGTTAGTTTAGTGTGATGAAGAGTAGCAGTGCGGAAGCAAATAAACAATCACACAAATAACACAAGAGATTTATCCTGGTTCGGCCCTTCCCACATGGAAGTCCTACGTCCAGTCCCCAAGCAACCTCTTGGGATTTCACTAACCAAGGGTACAGTCCCCCTTAAGGACACTACAACACCCAGCACCCAGCTGGTCTTCTTCTCTTTCCCGGGCAAGAAGGCAGCCCACTTCTCTTACAGGTAAAGAAGCCAACCTCCTGGTACAAACCCAGTGCGGTTCTGCTAGACACAAACCCCTAGCTGGGTTAGACACTGTATACAGTCCTACAGCTGGACAGAAGTCTTTCTTAGAAAAGAAAGAACAAAGCTGAGAGTTGGAACAAATAAAAACCAACTACAAGAACTCTCAGCAAAAGACTCTCTCCCCCAGATTTACAAGATGCACAGAGAGAGAGAGAGAGAGGAGAGGAGAAGGAGCTTGAATGCTTCAGTGCTTCAGATGCTTGAACACTTCTTCTTGGGCTCAGGCTCTTTCTCTCTTTTTCTTTGAGTGTATTTGGAGTTCAGGTTCCTCACTGGTTGTACACTCTTGAAAAATCTTCAGGAAAGCTCATGCTTCTTCTTCAGCCTTGCTTCATCTTTTATATGAGCAATTTGAATAAATCCGTTGGAGTTCTAGCCGTTGCTCATCTTCTCTTTCTTCTGATAATTTGTGGTCTACGAGGTCTGCAAGCATAGAAAAAAGTGTTTAGATAAAATAGTGTTTCTGTCAAAAAGGCTCATACCTTTATGTTTCCTGATGCCACCCAGAAGTGGTAAGTAATCTCTCTTTTGTTGGCAGGAGAGAAGAGATCTAGAAAGATAAGCAAAAAGATCTCCTGTCAGAAAGATAGAGGATTACGCAAATCAAGAATATTGGCTTTTTCACTAGATGCCAAAAGGCACTTTGAAATATAAAGGAAATCTATGTTTTTACAAAGAAGACTGTATTTTACAAAGGAATCCATGTTTCACTTATCAAATCCTTATGAGAGTTACAAAGGAATCCATGTTTTACAAAGGAATCCATGTTTTTACAAAGGAGTCTGTGTTTTACAAAGGAATCTATGTTTCACTTATCAAATCCTTATGAGAGTTACAAAGGAATCCATGTTTTACAAAGGAATCCATGTTTCACTTATCAAATCCTTATGAGAGTTACAAAGGAATCCATGTTTTACAAAGGAATCCATGTTTTTACAAAGGAGTCTGTGTGAGTTACAAAGGAATCCTTATGAGAGTCACTTATCGAATCCTTATGAGAGCGAATCGTTATGAGAGCAAATCGATGTGGAGTCACTTATCAAATCGTTATGGGACCAAATCAATATGAGAGTCACTTATCAAATCGTTATGGGACCAAATCGATATGAAAGTCACTTATCAAATCGTTATAGGACCAAATCGATGTGAGAGTGAATCCTTATAGCAGTGAATCCTTATGAGAGCGAATCCTTATGACAGTTTGTGAACTGAAATCGATGTATATTGAATGGACATCGATTTTATCTGTTTAGTGCAAATCATTACAGAATAATGTCATAAAATTATATTTATTAGAAAATCATGATATTTAATTTATTATTAGAAAATTCATGGTATTAAATATATTTAATATTCAATTAATCATGTAAATTTATATTTATTAAGAAAAACATGATATTAAATATTTTTAATAATAATTAATTAAACATAAATTTTGTTATCACCAAAATAAAAGGGTAAAATATAGGAGTGGTTCAACAGGGAGGAGAAGGAGGACGAGATTGGATCCCAGTAATGGAGGGAGGCTGGATATGCCCCGGGAGAGTGGCCATGGAAGGTTGGGCCACTTCCTCGAGCAAACCAAGGGGTAGGGCATCGTCGGCAAGGACGCGAAATTGGTCCATGTCGAAGAGGGGATTATGATATAGCACGAGGATTGGAGGGGATTGACTCGATCTCCCTAGACAATGACGCATACACCCTCCAACCAATTTGGGGGGCACACCTAAACTTCTAGCACAACAAGAAAGACAGAGAGGAGAAGGGGATCAAAGCACTCAAGTTATCATGCTTACAACGCAAATTTCTTAAGATTCGAACTTGACCTTTTAAGTGAATTGATTAAGGAGATGTCACTCGGTCATGCGGTCCCTGGACTCAAGTGCTCCGATATGACTAAGGATGGTACACACTCACGCGGGGGTGGTTCAAACTAAGGATACAATGGGTACAACCAGCCGGCGAACCGCAACGTGCGTACGGCCACGGGGACTTACGGAGGTCCTCGGAAGGCGGGCCCGAGTCATCCTACGAGTGCTCGTAGGTGAGAGGGCTCACTCAACCAAGGGGAATCTAACCAAATGGGATGAACAACGTATGCACGGGACTAAATGTATGCAAGCATGGAGATGAGGAGCAAACAGGGTGACAATAGAAGTCCTCGGGCAGAGTCGCGACGGCCAGATACGTCGCGACCCTATCGCGACAGGGCGGGCTGCCGCGATAAGGACAGAGGCCCGAAAACGCACTGAGCCACCAACCCAATTCAAACAGACTATCCTACCAAACTAAGGAACATCAAGAGAAACTATAATGATACAACATGAATCGGGGAGCAGACAGAAACTGATACCTGGATGAAAGCAATAACACACAAAGCAAACCTGTTAACGCGTCGCCTGTCCCAACCGCGACCTTGTCGCGTCCGCTTCACCGACCGCGACAGGAACTGAAAACTTACAGATGAAACTAAACGGAAAATCCGAACCCTAACAGGATACTATCGGACAGAAACGCGAGCAAACATGATCTAGGCACTATAAGAAAGACGCATGGTCTCATGGGCATCGAACAAAGAGGACATAGGGAATAGGAAGCACCAACCTGAGGACGCGTCCCCCGCCTGCGACGCGACCCTGTCGCGACACCGCGATCGGTCGCGACAAGGACTGAGCGGAAAAAAAGCAGGGAATGAAGAACAAAACCCTAACAAGACACTATAACGGTACACCAACAAGGAAACATGGCAAGCAATCAATCAAAATCTACGAGGGTGGCAATGAAGGTCCCACCGTGATCGCCAAAAGGTGTAATCACAGGGATTGTGCTTCCCCTCGACACGGACATGAATATCAAATATAATGGCATGGAAAACAGGAAAGTGATCGCCACCTAGGTAAGTTGCCTAATGATGTGAAAAGACAATGGCTAACTTAAACTAGGAAAAGGGAAGAGAACAGGAGAATGACCTGGTGTCGCGGTCGTCATGGCCGCCGCGTCTCTATCGCGTCAGTGAAAACCGACGCGTCTATGTCGCGTCACCCGAGGTCGTCACGTTCTCTGAATGCGGGAGATTTGTTGTTGTGACCTTCTTTTAGTCCTCCAGCCGGCCAGAGTACCAGAGCTTCTCGTAGACCTTGTTTGCTTGCCTGCCAATCAAAAGAAAACACAAAGAAAAGACCCTATTAGAACATGTAAAGTGTAGTATCTATTCCAAAAGATGAAATGAGACGGAGGATCATGGTGGGGACGCACCTGGGGTGGTTTTAAACCCCTGTGGGTGTGGGAAGACGTGGGTGGATGATAGATGTGCTCTATTTAAAAAGAACATAAAAATGCATGTAGAAATAGAGAAAAGGGAGAGAAGAGATGATGAGCCCCATTAGGGCGACTTCCTGGCGTGGATGCAGCTCCAATGATGTGCCAAGAGGTCCAGGAGATCGCTGAAGTCGCCCTCTTCACGTTCCTTGCTCCATTAATGGTGAAATGAGTGAGTTGTGAGGAGTGGAAAGTGAAGGGAAATGAGTGGAATGAGTGGCTGCGTGGCTAAGTCTTGTTCAGAGGAAATTTTGGCAGCCCTTCGAGGTGATTCTCAGCCTCCCCTTGTCCATAAGGAGGGGCCTTGCTTATATAGAGCTTGGAGTGAGAATATTAGACATTATCTCCTCAAAAAAAGTGTGGAAATTAAAAATGGGGGATAAAGCTCTATCAAAATCAGATGTAGAGTCTTTAGGGAGCTTGGGAGAGTCCCTAGGGCCGAAAAAGTGCTCAAGGGGTCGGGATAAACCTCTTGGACCAAGTCAAAGTGCATGGGAGGATAAATAGGATGTGGTTATGGAGGCCAGAGATCTCGGTCCTTGTCGCGTCAGATCGCGGGGTCGCGACTAGAGACGCGACGGTGCGGGGGGTCGCGACAGCATCGCCCACGTGCATGGATAATGCATGGGCTGTCGCAGCGGCCTAACCCGTCGCGACTAGAGTCGCGACGCCACTCTGCGTCGCGACAAGGAATCCGAATTATTCTGGATTATTCTTTTCAACCACATGCTAAAATAGGAGTCAAATCCTCTAAGGACTCTTTCAAATGATATATTTCGAGATTTCAAGGCATTTTTGATGGATTAATGGGCTCAAATCAAGGCAAATGATGGGCTCAAGGTGAGTGACCAATTAGGGGCCCACTAAGATAGCAAGAAATGTGGTTCAACCCATTAGTTATAATCGGGTGTCTACATATATCACAATATATCTCATTTACAACAAAGTTATATTTTCGTGACAGGCTTGGTTCTTGGAGCACCAGAGGAGGATTCAGCCAGAATTTCCAGAGAGGCTTCCACATATATTCAAGTGGGTTTGTCGGCAGAGAATGATCTATTGACAGAATTTTATCAAGGAAATGAACACAGACTCTGTAAGTGCCCTTCAAACTTTTTGTGGACAACTACTGTTTCAATCCTTGGTTGTCGACAGCTGAAACTTGATTGTCGACAACTACTGTTTCAAACCAGTAGTTGTCGACAGCTGAAACTTGTTTGTTGACAAGTAGTGGTTCATTCCTTAGTTGTCCAAAGTAAGTACCAGCACATAACTTATATGTTTGCATATCTTCTCAGATACTCTCCGATCTTACCATTTCTGAGGATGAGGAAGACCAAATTAAAAGCAAGAAAATGAAGGTCAGAATATCAGCCAGACAAGCCACAACACAGCAGCAACAAGAAGAGCAGAAGCCAGCAGCAGCATCAATTGCAGCAACACCCTCCCAAACTTCACAAATAATCATTCTTCTCACTGAAATTAGAAGTATGCTTAGACAAATAATCACGATGAAAGAGAGAAAAGAAGAGAGAAAAAGACAGAAAAAAATAGAAAAATTGTCTAAGCGAAAGGGAAGAGAAGAAGAAAATGAGAAGGTGGGAAGAGATGAAGAGGAAAAGGAAGGACAGGTGATGGTGGACAGGTCCAAGGAGGAGGGAGGTCAGGAGGTGGACATGTCCAAGGAGGAGAGAGGTCAAGAGGTGGACGTGATGTCCACATAGAAGGAGGAAGGAGGAGAGGAAAATGAGGAGCTCTCCATCATGGAGGAGGAAGGCAGAGAAGCGCCAAAGAAGGATGTGGGCCAGGACATGGACACTATCATGCAGACCCTAGATGCACTGGTTGAGAATATTGTGCCTCCCACAGCAACTTCAAACATGCCTCCAGCAGGGGAGAAGAAGAGAAAGGTGGTAAAAGCCATCTCACCCTCGTCGCTGACAAGGAGGGTGAAGGAAGGACGAAGGATCAGGTCACAGTCCGCTTTATTCAAGGTAGATAAGTAATTCTGTAACCTGACGATTATGTTTCTATGTGACCATTTAATTTTCATATTGGTGTAACAAAACAATTGTGTAACCAAACCATTGTGTAATCACATATTTATGTAAGTGCTTAAGTCATGTATATTTATGCAAGGACTTGGACTACGAATTTGATGGAAGGAAGAAGAAGAAGGTGCAGGATGTTCCAATCATTGTGCCTTCCCAGGAAACCCAATTAAGTCAGGCATGTCACCATCAAGCATGTTCCATTGTTTCTGATTTGGTTATTTCATAAACTTTCGTTATGCATGTTTGTCTCATGTATTTCTCATAATTCAGTTTGCCCAGTATGAAGTCCGTCGAGATTATCGCGGACGAAATGAACTTTCTACAGATGAGGTTCGGGTTATTGACAACTTCCTCAATACCACCAGAGTTGATGGGTAATAAACTTTACACTATTATGAATAAGGCGACACAGTTACATCAACTACCATTATAAACATGTTTGTTGCATCTTGTAGTGACAATATCTACGAACCACAGAAGGATGGCTGGGGTGCCTATCTCAACCCAGAGCACATAATTTCCCTCTTGTTTGGAAATCAGTTAGAATCTGCTATAATCGATATGTTCCTTCTTCTAATGCAAAGAAAAAAAGAGGATCAACCATCCCAATATTATGACTATGATTGTCTGCCTGCCTATGGCAAGGTTTGTGGTCCATTCATAATATTCCGACTCCCTTCACCATTTAAAATGAACAGGTGACTAATATAATATTGTGCTCGTTACTGTTTATAATAGGGATGGATAATGGGCTGGAGCGGAAATGAAAAAAGGAAGGAATACTTGGAGTACATTCTAAAAACACTGCAGCCACCTGTAGAAGACAAAGACATGGTCTTCTCCCCGATGCATTTCATAAATCATTGGGCATTGCTGGTCACTCACATGAGAACTAAACAATATGAACTTTATGACTCAATGATCCAGCATCCGAAAAATGATTTCCAGACCTATGTAAGTGCGCGTACTCCTCCATACAATCAGTTCAATTCTGATTCATATTCATCTAATTCTGTGCAAGGGGTTCTATGTATGCAGGAAGTTTGATGTTCACTTATGTATACATTTTTTTTACTGTAGGTGCAATTTCTAAAAGAAGGTTTTCTTCAAATTCTTGGCCTCGATACAACAAAATGGCCAATCGTCGTGCCAACTACTTGTCCGCAACAAGGAGCTGGGGACGACTGTGCACTGTTTGTATGCAAATATATGGAATGCTTATCAAAAAAGAACGTAATCGGTTTGTCATTCTCCCAGGTAACTGTGTTAACACATGTATATACTCTACATCATAGTCTACACAAAATTTTTCTATATTCTCATTCATTTATATTCACATAGGCTGATGTGGACTTCATTCGGGGGAAACTGGCATCGGCCATTATTCAAGAGGTCAACAGGGAGAAGGAAAACAAAAGCATCGGTGAAGCAGCAGTTGAAAAAATTGTTTCATTATCGGATGAGGCATAAACATTGCCATGTCTTCATTAACTTGAAAACAATGTGATCTCTTTATTAACTTTCAAACAATGTTCCTATGCAACTATATTTGCAAATGTTACCAACTGTTTTATTTTATCACAGTCTTTAAGTGATGATGAATTTGTATGTATGTAAGTGTTTAAGTACATGCTTCTATATCTGTTTTATTAAGAAAAATTTCCGTCACAAAGTAATAATTGGTTGCTGACATGACTGCATCACATGACTGCATCACAAAGGTATAAAATTACAACTTACGTACTTACATAGGGTCTAAACCTGTAAGCATGTAGGTCCGCCTAAATACAAATTGCATTCGGTAAGTAAGTGACAATATCTTTGATTACACCACAAATGTCTCACTTGTTTGGAAACAATAGCATTGGTACTGACTTAACAAGTACTGACTTAACAAAGTCATAACAATACTCCAACCAGTGCTTAAAAAAGGAAACACGAACTCAAACACTGCGTCCACGGGTCCCATTTCTAAAATATTGACGCTTCCGAATTCGTCGATTTTGCACATTCTCCAAACACGTAATTGGACGAACATGATACATACGCCTCTTCCTACAATTTGACGTACTCAGTCCAGACTTGCCTGATGAACGAACTGCTGTACACCTACAAAAAAACACATCGTATCATTACAAACAACGATGATATTCACGCATAAAACTAAAGAAGAGAACATGTACAAGCTTACCCTTCTTTGCAAGCAACCTGCATTAGGACATATTTCTCATTACCAGTCTTATGCAATGAACGCATAACCTCTATGTCATCATTCACATTTAAGCAAACGTGATATTTGACTTCTCCAGGTAACTGGTACTTAATACACTAATGAGGACCATTCAAATTCCATCTTTGGAATATCCGTTCCCTTATTTCCGATATTCCCATATCATCTTCAACATAAAAAATGAACGAATCGTTCCCAAATGCACATCGAGCAGCAATCATGTCAAAATTTCTTGAATCAAATAAGCCTGAGATGAACATGAGTTAACATATGTAATTTTTCAACTGGTTGTTACGGAGTTCCACAGTTACACAGTTAAGATATGTAAGTACTTGAGAACTTGTTCAAGAATTAGAAATACAAATAAGTAGACACTTACGTACAAAAAAACATTTAGTAAATCACATAATTACAAAAATGTTAATATATGTAACTATTTTTTAACTTTTTAATAAGTTACACAGTTACAGAGTTACAGAGTTACACAGTTACTTAAATAATTAGACACACAGTTACAAAAACAGTTAAGTGGGTAACTACTCACAAACTTGTTACACAAATAGAAATAGAAATAGTTAGACACTTACTTACAAAAACAGTAGGTAGTAGGTAATGACATACTTACACAATTAACATACGCAACCCTGGTGTCCTCTTCACAGCGCACCCAAACGGCAACCCTGGTGTCCTCTTCGCAGCGCTCCCAAACAGCAGGTCTCCTCTTCGCAGCGGACACGCATGGGGCAACGTTGGTCTGCAACGCTGCGGGAGAAGCTTTCCGCCATTGCCTCTTTCTTCGAAAGGCATTAAAGTCGAACAGGTCACGGGTGGGTAGGGCTGGGGGTAGAATGGGTATTGTACACAAGAGGATAACGTCTGTTCAGTGCCCAGGGACTGGAAAATAAGTCCCGCATAAAGCAGGGGCCGGGCGTCCAGGGGAAAGCTGACAGGGATGGGGAAATAATGGTTCGCCCCTCCCAGGGGCGAATAATTAATTCTCCCTAACTTTTAATGTGATGTGATGTGACATAATATGTATAGTTATCACTCTTTTGTCTAGTTTGACACCATTTAAATATGTATAGAGAGAAATACACAATTTTATAAAATAAAATATTATAATTAATGAGTTATCTTTGGAGATAACTTTTATCCCCCCTCCATAGGTGGGATAATTATCCCTTCTTTATTACCCTTTTTATCTTGGATAATTTTTATCACCCCTACTTATCTTATCTCAGTTACCAAATTGTTTATAGACTTAAAATCGGTACTAAAAAAAGGATAAACTCCCTTATCTTATTATCAAACCCACCTAAGGACCAACTATTTCTTCATCTTTTTCTTCTCTTTTAGTCGCTGTGGGGCAATAAATGGGCACAGTTGGCCAAATTGCACCATGCCATGGCTCATCCGAGCTATGGCATGGTCGGGTCACCCAGCGTGCCGCAGCAGCACACCACGGCTTGCCACGGACTGGTACGGTCCAGTCCGTGGTAGGCCTACTTTTTTTTTTTACTTTCCCTCTCACATCCAGTGTATTGGGTCTATATGGTGTTTAATTAAGATTAAATTTTAAACATAAGCTAATTAATAGATTATACAAATTATAGTAATTTTATTTTAATTTTTTAAATTAATTCTTTGTCAAGTAAAAATTGTCCCAAAAATCATTAGATCGACTTAATCTCAACATCTAAGGGATCTAATGGTGTCTAATTGAGATGAAATTTCAAGCACAAGTTAATTAATAGATGATACAAATTATAGTAATTTTAGTTTAATTTTTTAAATTAATTTTTTGTCAAGTAAAAATTGTCCCAAAAATCATTAGGTCAACTTAATCTCAACATCTATGCATCAATAACTCATGATATTTATATTTTTAGAATCATTACATTTTTCTAGTAATTATGATGACTTCAGATTTGATTTTATTTTTAGAACTAAATGTCATTCCGTTGAAGTGCACAGAGAGTTCGCCATACCGCAACAAATCCTGTGTGCACTTAAGGGGTCTAAATGGTGTCTAATTGAGATGAAATTTCAAGCATAAACTAATTAAGAGATGATACAAATTATAATAATTATAATTTAGTTTTTAAAATTATTTTTTGTCAAGTAAAAATTATCTCAAAAATCATTAGGTCGACTTAATCTCAACATCTATGCATCAATAATTTTTGATATTTTATATTTTTAAAATCAGTATATTTTTCTAGTAATTATGATGACTTCAGATTTCACTTTATTTTTGGAAATGAATGTCATCCCGTTGAAGTGCACACAATCAAAGATAGTATTAGAATTATATTAATAATATGAAAATATTCTAAAATTAAAGATAATTATGTTTTATATAAGTGATCATGTCTTACGTATAATTTACTATCACTTTTAATTTCTTAGTGTCATATTAATATTTTATTATACATTTTAAAATGTTACAATTTTGTTCTGTTTTCAGATTATTGGTGTTGATCTAATGGAATACATTGGTCATATCACGAACAACTTTCATGAAGAGCCCAAAGATTAGATCATCCTCGTTCAAGCTGTAGAGAGGCTACCCTCATTGCTAGTTTGGATCGCGATATGAGAGAGAAGGTCAAGAATAATCTATTGTATCTTTAAGCACATATATTCATTTGATGTGATTCTAGTTGGAGCTTGTAGAGATAGTCGTAGGGAACAACTTTCATGAAGAAGTCTCGAAGAGATATACCATCGTTTGAGATGTGGAAGGCATGATAATCATATATATATATATATATAATCATGATATGAGAGAGAATGTGAAGAATAATCTACTATAACTTTGGACATAGACTACTAATTGAGGTGATTCCACTTCGAGGACGAAGTTAAAAAAGAATAGAACAACTTTGATGAAGACCTCGTGAGCATATCAACCCCTTTTCAGACTGTAGAAGGTGTGACATCCTTGATAGTTCTAGAGGATATGAGAGAGAAAGGGGAGAGAGAAATGGTGCATGTATGAGAAGAGATGGAAAGTCTACCTTGAATTTGGATGGAGAGTTTTCTTTCGAAGTTTGCTTATTTTAAATATTCATCAAGTCACAAAACTAAAAAAATAAATCAAACAAGTCATTTTTCCACCGTATCTCAGCAGTACGGTACCTTCCCACGGAGATTCGGACAGTACGTCGAACCTTGTACATGAGAGAAAAGAGAAGAGTAACTCATCTTTTTCCATGTATTTATAGACTCAAGTTTATCTACAAAAGTGGATTTCATGCCAAAGTTTTAGAGTTACTTGACGGCCAACTCATTGTCTTAATGATGATGGGTACACTTTGTACCCTTTTACTATTATTTTAATAGTAAGTGATTTGAGGAAACATTTAAAGGTTTAGTTGAATTAAATGTTTCCCAAGTTCTAAAGTTTATTTTCTTACATATCAACTAACTTGGCATTTTTATCTTTAATCCTCACTTCTTTATTTAAGTTTTCTACCTTAAATTCTAAGATTTATGATTGTACCCTTCCTTTGAATTATCATAATTGTATTTATACTTTCTCATAATTTTTAGATTGCTACAATGATGATGTAGAATTACCATAACACTACATAATATCTACAAGAGCAACAAGTACAAGCAACACAATTAGCATGCCAAATAATTATTTATGAGATGATTGCCATAAATTAATCAAACAAGTTAACTACTTTGGTGCAATGTCAAACACCATGGTCATTCAAACTCCCATGGGTATATGCACTTCTTTGGGTGATCCTTCGAAGACCAGAATGGGTCCTCTTAACCCCAAGCATTAGTCGTAGATACAAGATCCTATGTATTTTCTAGACAATCATTGCTGATCACAAGTTCCAAAGAGTAGTTCAACATGTACAGTAAGTAATTTCAAAAAATAGTATAATACAAGACTTATAGAAATAGCACCTAATGAGCTCATAACAAAAACAAGATTCATTAAGATTAATCAGTGAAAGAGTAAGAGTTTAAGGTTTAATAGTTTGACTATCGAGTCTTGATTGAGAGTTGATTTCCTAAAATAGGTAATAGTCAATTTGTCAAGCAAGCGAGAGTCGAATCTTTGGTCTGAGAGTCGATTTATAAACAAGTAAGAGTCGTTAAATAACATAGAGAGTCAATTCTTGAATATCACTGGGAGTCATTTCTTAAATAGCAATGTTAGTCAATTCTTAGGTAACACTCGGAGTTGATTTACAACTAAGAGTCAATTCTTAATTAACATTGGGAGTCAATTCTTAAATATCATTATGATTCGATTTATAATTAACACCAAGAATTGATTTATAATTGAGAGTTGATGCATAACTAAGAGTTGATTCTAAGTTGAAGGTCAATTTATAATTGAGACTCGATTCTATCTAAGACTCGACTGAGTTACAATTTTAAGTCAAAATTTAGCTATTACGTTAGGTGTAAGATACCAATTTGATTTCAACTCGAATCAAGGTTAATTTTCTTCATTAATTCCCGTATAGGTTTATGATAGGAATTTATTTCCCATATTGGGCTGGAGTTTAGACTTAGTTAATGACCTATTAATCTTAGATTTAAACTTATTTACCCAATTTAATATTAGATAATTGGACATTTTGAATTTAATTACCATATCTCTTTAATCCCTATTTAAGTCTTTCCTTACTCTCTATTAATCTCTTTTATCCCCTTTTTATTCTTTTGAAATTTTATTTATCCATGATTTAAAAATCTAAGTTGTTATAATTCCACGTGGGACACCACCTACGTTCCATTCACAACTGCAGCAATCCCTGCATGGACAATGAGGAGAGTTGACATTTTTTTAACCTCTTGGATTGCCTCCGAAGAAAGATATGAGATTCTAAACACTCTCACTGGTGGAGAACGATCTTGAGTCACCTCCTTCTCTTATAGTTGCCCCCTTTGATCACCATCTCCAAACATCGAAGAGCTGAGATCCATCTCTTGCGGCCCTTGATCCTTTGTATATTTTTGTAGATTCACCCTTGGCTAGCTCGCGAGCCACCAATCTTCCATAATCCCAATGCTATCAAATGATTTGCATTAAGACTCGAGATCAACTCTCTTCAATTGTGAATCTAATTTTCGTTGGCATTGTTATTTCCATTCTTTTTGAAGTGACTAATCATCCATATGGGCCGAAGCTTTCTAGTGTTTGTCTCGTTGAAACCATTTCGTCATATGGGTCAAAGTTGCCTACTATTCTCCCCTATATAAAAACGTCTGTTAGTAGTTCTTCGTGCATGCTCTCGAGTGGTTAGATATTGCAAGCACATATATGTTTAAGAAGGGCAATACTTATATGCCTCAACATGCGAAAATAATTTCTCAATGTATTTTCCATTTTTGTTTTGAACAATCTATACATAAATGTTCACTATGGGCTTCAAAATATTATGTTAGTTGTAAAATCCTTGTGATTTCTCAATGTCAGTGATCTTTTGGTGCACAATTTTGGATTGTAAGTCACTTCCAAGGTATGATGATTAACAATAATCCTAAGAAATATCTGTAATCAATTATGCGCAGGTGAGAAATACAAAAGTATGTCTCTATGAAACTTTGTTCATAAAAGTAGAGTAGATTGTGCTGTTAATTTTTTTTCATTTGTGTGGTATTTTCTTTTCCAATTTTTTTCAACTTGATCACTGTTTATTTGTATATAGTACACACCAGAGT
Source organism: Colocasia esculenta (assembly GCA_014218235.1). NCBI lineage: Eukaryota > Viridiplantae > Streptophyta > Magnoliopsida > Alismatales > Araceae > Colocasia > Colocasia esculenta. The sequence continues at coordinate 18,762,988 of CM024762.1, read as the reverse complement.
TGGCCGTGCCACCGCGATCCTAAATTGTGCCAGATCCATCGCGACACACCCTCTGTTCCCCCTCCTCTCCCACCTCCGGCACCCCCCACCGACACCCCCATTTCCCCCACCTCCTCCACCTTCCCGCCACGTCCGACACCTCCCTCTCCCCGCATCCGACCCCCTTTCGACGTTTCCCCCCTCCCTTCCCCGCTCGTCCAGCCCCCTTCCAACATTTCCCCTTCCCCTCCCCACACATTTGGTACCCCCTCCCAGATGTTTCCTGCCACGTCCGACACTCCCTTCCCCACTTCTTGCACCCTCCTTTGGCAACCCCCTCCCCGTCACGTTCAGCACCTGCCTCCCCCTACGTCCGGTGCCTCCCTCTGACATTTCCCCCTCCCTTCTCCTTCACGTCTAGAGGTGATGGCGGAGAGAGGGGGGTAGAGGTGATGGCGAGAGAGGGGGAGGGATGAGGTGGAGGGAGTGGAGTGGGTAGGAGAGATGGCGAGAGAGGGAGAGGGAGAGGAGCTCCTCTTGCGTTGAGGGGGGGGGGGGGGAGGTTGCAGCAGGGCGGGGGTGGCACAAGAAGGAGGAAGGGGGTGGGTGGGGCGTGTGGGGACCAACGCGATACGGATCATATCGTACTGTGCTCGATAAAATTCGATGCAATCGGCGCAACTAAATCAAACAAGTCGACCAACCTTGGTACACACAACCAATATGACTATCCACTCTGTTGTATTTTTTTTTTTCATATATTGTGAAGAATGTCAATTAGTTAGTTTAGGGGGGAGTGGCATATAATATCCTGTGTCACTCATCTGAAAGCCCTCAGCCCTCAGATCTACCGTACGTAGATGATATTTGAGAGGGGTGTTCATAGTTTGGTTTGGTTTATGGAATATTTTTAAGAAACCAAATCAAACTAAATTCAGACCCAACCCGAACCAAATCAAATCGAAGTCCATTGAAACCAAACCATAACTTGAAAATAAATAGGCCTTTAAATTCTCTTAGTCTTAAATAAGACTTAATCACTTATTTATCTAATAAATCACTGTCAAATAAGATTTAAAATGAAGTATTAAATGTTGATGACCATATTACCTCCATAATATGTATTTTTACGTAAATATATTGAATAAACTTGATAGATATATATAAATTAAAATTTATTATTAAATTTGATTTAATTAGTTTGATTTGATTTATAGAACTTAGAAACCGAACCAAATCAAATTGTCTTTTTTAGTTTGGTTTGGAACCAAACCATTTTTTTTCATGTTCAACCCGAATCAAATCAAACCGAATTGCTCGGTTCAATTTGATTTTTCGGTTTGAACCGAATAGTAAACACATCTAGAAAGTATACGGTTTGGGGAAATAGAGACCGATTACTCAAAACTACAATTACTTAACCGACCAACATTCCTTTCAGTGACTCTTATAGAGACTATTTGGTGTCTCGTAAAACGATGTAAAATATTTGTTGTGGAATCACCATATCTATAATTCATGAAAATAAATGTTATTTTTAAAATCACTAATCTTAAAAATATTTGTTTTTAGTGCTTAATGATTTTATACGAAAAACTAAAACTGATTAGAGAATATATCACATGTATCTGCCAATTCTGAGATCGGACAACTTATGGCACGCCAAATAGAAAAAAAAAGACATTAAAATGATTTAATCGTGGTGTATAATTTTTATTTTTTTTAACATAATCTGATCATAAATCAAACTGTTGGCATATGTTATTCCCCATGGGATGTGTTGAGATTTTTAAATAATAATAATAATAAATTGATCGCGCGGACGAGTGAATAATGCAGCGAGTAAAATCCCATCCATTTTATAATAAGTCAGGTCCACGAGAGGGCTAGGAGGCCCAGCCCAACCCAAACCGTGAAAACTCCCTTCCCCGGTTCATTTGCCCGGATTAGCTCGTCCGGTTCGGTTGACAACCCGTCTCCACACGGCCGGGTTAAGAAGTATCAGGTTCGTTTGCGAATTTCGCCGCTCCGCCCTGCGATATTAGCTTCTCTAAAACCCCTCCTCCCCGCTTCATCCCTCAGAAACACTTGTGGTAGGGGTTTTCCGTTCGCTAGGAAATCTGCTGTTGTCGCAGCGGGGAGGGAATGCCTCGCATGCCGCTCCGAAGCCTGATCACCAGGTCCCCCTTGTCCATGGCCCCCTTCTATCTCCTCTCCGCTCCTAGCGCCTTCGCCTCCAAGTCCGCCTCCCTCTCTCTCCTCGCCCGTCCATCTCCTCTGCTGAGACTGCGCCCATGGGCGGACCTACGTACAATCTAGTGGGGTCAAGTGACCTCACTGGATTTTTAAAATTTTATTAAAAAATTTAAAATTTTTCATTATATCAACTATGGTTAGAAATTTTTTAAATAGGATGATCTCACTGAATTTTTAAACTAAATCTGTGAATACACTTTATTTATTGAGATGACCTCATTGAACAAAATTACTGCGTCCGCCACTGACTGCGCCCACTCGTCGCCGCCGTCTAGGCCGGATGGTCGGCCCCCAGGTCCGTCCGCGGCATAGCTGGCTTCAGGTGCGTTTCCACGAGGCCCACGACGTCATCCCTCAATGATCCGTCGCCGAACTGGAGCAACCGGCCGCCGAAGGAGACGATCCTGCTTGACGGATGCGACTTCGAGCACTGGCTGGTGGTGATGGAGCTGCCTGAGGAGGGGAAGACCAGAGACGAGATCATCGACAGCTATAACAAGACCCTCGCCCAAGTCGTTGGCAGGTTATCTTCTCCCACGCACTTCTTTCTTTCTAGTTCTTGTTGTCTTGATGACTTGTATTCTTGTACCTTTCACTTTGTATATGGATTTTTTCCTGACCATTGATATCTTTACTTTTGTTAAATGTATGGGAGAAGTTTGTTAAAGAGGGATTGCCGGTTATTGTTGTTTGAGCTTTGCAGATGGCATGGTTTAGCCTGGGATAGATGAAAATTAACTGAGAGATTTGTTTGTTTAGCCGTGAAGCATTAGATAGAACTGTACTCTATTATTTTCCCTTTGACGTTGCATTTTGTATTGGACGTGCAGTGCAAGCGTTCCAAGGTTTCTTTAAAATGTGAAAAAATCGGCCTTAAGAAGGGCGAAGGCCTTGCAATTTTTACATCTTATTTCTGGAAAATAAGTTTTCAACCATCAAGTGTCTATTGCATCCATAACACCTAAAACATGAAATGTTTGTCCAGTCAAATATCGTGGTGAAGCACTGGTATTAATTGAGCTTGTTTGACTAATCAGGTTTTTTGTTTTGGCTAGAAACTGGCTTTGAAAGGTAGGTTCTTTGTGGTTTAGATCGCTGCTATCCTGTATTTTTTAGGTATTTGAGAGGAAATTACTTCCATACAAAGCATATTTTTAACTGTATTGAGGAAAAATGGAATGTCATTCTAATTTTTTATTTTGTTGTTTCAATGGTTTTGTGTAGTGAGGAAGAGGCCCGAATTAAGATTTATTCAATGTCAACAAGGCATTACTTTGCTTTTGGGGCACTTGTATCTGAGGAGCTTTCTTATAAGATTAAGGGTGAGGCTAGTTCTTTGCCTTTTGTCCTCAAATGGATGCATCCTACCATTTACTTTTCTTTCCCACTTCATATTCATCTTCATCTTTGTCCAATCTCATTTTCTGTGATGCAGAGCTGCCAAGAGTCCGCTGGGTCCTTCCTGATTCCTACATGGATGTTAAGAATAAAGATTATGGACGTAAGTTTATAGTATTTTCTGACAATTGTGACATCTTATTATGCTAGTGCATTTTTTATGCATGTATATTTGCTCTTTCATGTATCTTCATTGTAGCTATCTCTTTGATCTGTCTTATGAATCTACTAAATTTCTTTAATCTTCTATTAACATCGGTCACTAATCTAAATTTGACCATTCCTTTTTATCCATTTACATATTTAAGGTTCACTAGGTTGTGTTTATGCAGAAAAAGGTCCATGGTAAGTATAGCTGGAAGGGGAAGATTTCTAAATCTGGGTTCACATACTTAAGATTGAGTAATATTGTGACTATTTGATACAGGTCAAAAATTGGATGAATGTTCTAATCTGAGAGGTGTGAATGGAGTTGAGATTATAAAACCGTTTTGACCTTGCTCATGTCCGGTGATTTAAAAGTCGGCCAACTAGTCTACTAGTTGGCCCAACTAGTCGAGTCAGGTCCTTCGTCTGACTAGGTGGCCACTGATTCTTTCTTTTTCCCACTTTTTGTTTTTTGTAAACTTTGTCTGTGGAGAAGTCTTTTGTACCCTGATATAAGTTGCGATGTATCTGGTTTGGGTTACAACTTTTTTGCCAACTCTTTTCTCCAACAGACACGTGCACCATGTTATGTAAGGCCATCAGGAGACCCTTCCTCTTCCATAGCAAATAGGACTCACATTAGTTCTACTGTCATTTATTGACATTGATGAGTCTGATTTTATCTATTTTCTGATGTTTTATTTTGGAAGCTAAGGATTAGGACTCACATATTTTTTTCCCCACAAAATGAACCTAAAAACCGATCTTAAGAGAGCCCACACCTTCTTCAAAGAAGAGGTATGGGCTCGCTCCACCAAGATAAGTTTTAGTCCTAACTTTTATTGAGATAAATAAAGAATACAATATTCTCCTGGGAATATCCTGCTTTACATCCGGGAATTAAAGAAACATGCAAATGTGAGTAGCAATCACAGACATCAGTTCAACAAAATTAAAAGAATCTGCAGCTAGGCAGGCCTGAAGCGTCAAGAACTGCACATCCACATGCTTTGAGAGGTAGCTGGTTCCAATTGTAGTAGTCCAAGGTCTGCTGGGTCATACACGCTTTCGATGCTAGAGCGTCCGCCACACCATTGCATTCCCTGTAAATTTGCTGCAGCTGCCAACCATGGGTGTTGAATAGGTGTAGGAGCTCGTCCCACCATTTTCTTATGGACCATGGAGGGTCTTTCTTCTGATTAATGAGAGAAACTAGTGCTCCGGAATCAGAATATATGATGTAGAGTGGGAGAGAATGAAGCAGAGCATTTCGGACAGCATCAAGAAGGGCACGCATTTCAGCAACGAGGTTAGTTCCCTCACCATAAAATATGCAAAACCAAAGTGGATAATACCCCTCCCATCTCTGATACAGCCACCACCACCTGCCGGGCCTGGATTTCCCTTCGATGCACCATCTACATTAAGACATAACCAGTTGCAGGAGCAACCCATTTGACGATATGAGGTTGCTTGCACTTCACCAAATAATGGATGCCAAAATCATCTAAGATCACCTATTGGCGGGGTTGGGACTTCTTCTGAAGTTGACTTGCTTCACTGAGAATGTTAGCTGGCTCGTAAGCGCAGTTGATATAGAGTTGATATTCATCCTCTCATTTTCATATCTGAGCAAGCACCTGGTCTTCCAAATTTCCAAGAGGATGAGGATCACAGCATGCACTGCAGCAAACCCAAAAGGGTTGCTGGTGGGGACACCAGAGCACTGGACCGGACCGACAGGGTCCAAGTTTACCGCAGGCGGAGGCGACGAGCAGCGACGATGGCGTCCATTTGGCTTGGCGACTTGCCGTCGGGCCCCTAGCATGTGTCTTTTATGAGTTTGAGTAATTTGTTGATGTAATAAGGCCCATATGAGGCCCATTTGAGTTCTTTTATTTTCTGTGTATTTTTGAGTCCGATTTTGGACCTATTTTTAGGGCTTGAGGTTATTTTGGTCTTTGGATGTATTAGTGAGGACCATTAGGGTTCCCTCACTATAAATAAGGTGTAATGATCTGTTTTAGGTTTTGATGAAGATTTGACGAAGCTTTGCATGCGCAGCCTTGGTCTTCTCTCTCAACGGGGTGGATTCCCCAGGGTGGAAGCCCACGTCCCGACCTTTCTTCTTCTTCCTCCCACCGCCCTCTCTCCCTGTCTCTACGTTTTTCCCTGCCCACAGCACTGTGCCGCATCAAAGTGGTATCAGAGCCGGTCGGCTTCTTCTTAGAAGTTAGTCCGGTCGTCGTCTTCTTCCTCCCCTTCGCACGAAGTCTCGACTATTCTGCTGCAACCTCCACCGGAGAGCCAAGTCGAAGGGTCGCCCCTACGTCCACGCACGCGTCGAGGGGGGCTGCTCCACGCCCCCGCGACCTCGGTCGCCCGGTGCCTGGCTATCCCCAGTCGCCCGGTCGTCCGTAGTCGCCCCACCCCAGCAACCCCGGCGCCCACGCACCCGCGCCCTCCCGTCCACGCCCCCACGCGTCCGCGCCCCCACGCGTCCGCGCCCCCACGCGTCCACGCTTCCTTGCGCCCGTGCCCTCCCACGCGTAAGATAGGTTTTGATCTCTACCATTTCCACTTTCCTTTACTGTACTCGTGGCACCTATGCTAGTTCCCTAGTATGGGCTACACTAGTCTTTAGCTCGGTGCTCGGCACTTGAGGGCTTGTCCCCTGTGAGAGGTTGTTACCATTGCCTGGGACACCCATCTTCGGGAGCCTATTAAGGGAGTGCTCCGGGATACGAGTGTGCTCGAGTTGGCAGCCACCAGGCGGACTCTGGAGCTTAGGGGAAAACGGTGGTTAAGACAGTGGCATTGAGTCACTTACAGAGCTCTCGTGGTTGGACTGGGACGCCGAGGTCAGTTTTCGGAGTTCTTCTCGGCGCAGTCCAGCTAGTCCTCTTCTCACTGCCTCGCTCTTTTGGTCCCGGAACCGCTTAGAGAGGCCAGGCGTGGGACCGTAGTCCGGCCAGACTACGGCGGTTACTGTTGTGTTACTTTGTGTCCTACCTCACTCTGACGAGACGTAAGGGTCAGGACCCGGGTCGAGGATAAGACGTCGGTGGGCGCACCTGACCTTGACTAGTGGTAGTGCTTCCCGTAGCTAGTGTTCCCTGTCCAGGCGGAGTCCCCTCCGTCTATGTTTTCTAGCCGTGTGGTGGTCACGACGAGCAGTCGTACGGAGTTTCTCACCATGTGTACTTTCCATACCGTGCTAGTTGTACTTTAACTTTCGCACTTCCGTTGTAGGTAGAAGATATAAACTGTCGCCATTTATTTTATATTTATATTCTTCTGCCTGTTCAGAGCTAGTAGGAGATTTGTAGTCCCTACTGAGCTTCTGTTGTGAAGCTCATCCCTCCTTTTCCCAGGTGAGACTTCTCAACAGCGGCAGGGCGCGTGCCGGGAAGAGGAGACGGGGCGGTAGGTGGGGTCCCCGTAGCTAGCAGTGGTTCCCCTTTTTTTTTCAGTGTACGTCACCCTCGGGGTATGCCCCTAAGGGACTTGTTCTTCCCCTACCTTTTACTTGTACTAGCGTGCGTGCGTTGGGACTGCACTTAGAGCGGTACGCGACAGTCTCGCTCTCTTTTCTATTTTTGCTTGTATGCTTCTAGCTTAGTAGTTGACGTTTACTTCCGTTACATAACCTGTCAGACATACATTATAGCCCTTCCAGGTCTCTGGATCTGTGGGTGATGACCGCAAAAATCGGGTCCTCGGTGTGGGCTGAGGGTCGGGTTCTTGGGTCGTTACAGTTGGTATCAGAGTGAGAGTCTGACAAGACTTGTAACGGATTTAAACTGCAACAGGAAGTCCCAACGGTAGTACAAGTACACTGCTAGCCGCCCGAGTAGGTTTTGTTAACTTTTGTTGGTTGTGTTGCCGTGTCGCGCCCTCTCCTGGCCGCCCCGCCTCGCCAGCGTCGCGGGCCCCCCCCGTGAGCGCCCAGGCCGCCTCGCGCCCGGCGCTGTCGCCCACGTGTGCACCTGCCTTCGCCTCGAGCCAGCACCGGCGCCTTCACCGCGTCGCTCCGTGGCCGCTCCGGTCTTCTCCAGCGACTGCTCTGGCGGCCTCGCCATCGTTCCGTTCTCCTGTCTTCGGAGCCGCGCACAGGAGCAGTAAGGGGTCGGCCAGCGGGTTTCTCCAACTGGGGGCCGATACCCTCAGCCCACACAGCCCCAGTGCAGCCGTCCTCAACATTTGCCGCTTCTCACATAACTGTTCGAGCCACCAGGCGGCGCCTTACTGTGTTGGATGAACTAGCACGGCGAGCCAAACGTGAACGGAGAACCTCCAGTGCCCATCCATTTCCCAGCACTGCCACACGAGATCTTTCAACCATGTCATCCGTCGCGTACGCCCCCACGCAAGCATCCCAAGAGACCGGTTGTATCTCCTACGACCGGACGAGACGTGGCGTCCGTATAACGTTTGCTTGCTGCGTTGAGTATCGAACCGGACCAGAACAGCGGACCTCGTCCCCACAACAGCGGGTGTTTGACTTCGGCTTCGTGATTGCGACGTGCGTGTGGACACGTTTATCGGTGGTACCTCGCTCTACAGCGAGTCGGTTAGCGTTTACAGCCCGCTCTCATCTCTTGCTCGGCCTGTATTTGGTTAAATTTGCCGCCGTGAATGTGTGTTAGGAACATCTAGCCAGTTTAAATTTATTACTGCGGAATTTGTGAGTGAGTTATGACCATCTCTTGAGCATCAATCTGTTACATTAATTGTGGAATATCATTTATAAAGGTGGAAATCTTTGATTGCTTAAAAAAAGAAAAAAAATTGTTTAGAACTGCGAAGTTGCCCAAAATCTGAAATTTGTAGCATATGTTTTAACGCACTCACTTTTCTGGACACGTGCACGACACGTAAATTGCTGCAACTTAATTAGTTCGCACTTCTGATCTCACTCGTGGTATGTCGTCGTGTCGTAGTTGTTGTCGTAGGTTATAGGGTTACGAGTCACTTGTTTTTCTATTTCTAATATTCCAAAAAAAAAGTGGCATCATCATTAGTTGTTGCATGTTAGTTGCGTTTCATGCCCACACGTAGCGGTACTGATGACCACACTTCAGTGCCGATGTCTGGAGTACAACAAGCTATGTCGGGAAACTGCCTTCCCCCTCATGGCACTCATGCCAACCCTCCTGGAGACCTGAACTTGACCGATTTGGTGTTACAACTTAGAGAGGACATCCGTGGGATGAGAGAGGATCTTGCCGGTCTTGATGAGAGAGTCACTGGGTCGGACCGTACTGTGCAAGGGATGGTGGGTCGCATTGCGGCCTTGGAAGGGGTTATGCGTGAGCCGAGGAGAGATCAAGCCGTCGAGAGACCCCAGCACCAGCGCCCCCTTTCCCCTGCTGCCCCTCGGCACCCTCAACCTAGGGCAGCCCTAGCTGGTGATGGGCGTGGTCGGTACATTGACTACGACCTGGATAATTTTGAAGAAGAAATTGATGAAAACCCCAGGGTACCTGTTGCTCGTAGGTATGGAAGGCATGGTAGGAGGCATGACCGGGAGTTTGATGAGGAAGAGCGATGGGCATATCGGGATCGGGACCATGACATCCGGAATGCCCGCATCGAGGCTCCCAATTTTGACGGTTCTTTGGAACCTCAAGATTACCTGGACTGGGAGGCTAGGATGAATCACTATTTTGATTGGTTGGGAATGTCAGACCCTCGGCGAGCTTTCTTTGCCAAGACCATGTTAAGGGGTCGTGCGTTAACTTATTGGACCAACCTCGAGGAGCACCTTGCTCAGAGGTTTGAGGAGCCGATTGACACGTGGGATGAGATGAAGGCCAAACTTTGTGAGAAGTACGTCCCTGCGACGTACCGTCACCGTTTGAATGATAGATGGCAGAGCATCTCGCAGGGCTCTAGGAAAGTGTCTGAGTATATTGATGAATTTGATGACCTGTTATTGAGGTGTGGAGCCCGTGAGGAGGGTGCCTTGACCCTTTCTCGTTTCCGGAGGGGCTTGCGTCGAGCTTACCAGCAAGAGCTCTTCCGTCAGCATGTGACCACTCTTGATCAAGCTTACCAGGTTGTGCGTGAAATGGAGCAATTTGAGCAAGAGTGAGAGTCTTCTCGTGTTAGGTCTACCTATCAGCGTCCTCTGGATCTGAGAGCCGCCCCGGGCCCCACCCCGCGTGTCCCTTCTAGCCGGGTTCCAGAAGGACAACGTCCGGGGGAGGTCCCTCCTACCTTACCACCTCCCAGGCGCGATGATAGAGGGAAGGCGCCAATGAGGGAGACCACGTGCCCGGGTGATAAGTCTCGCGATCGTTGCTATCATTGTCAAGGGCTAGGGCACCATGTGATTGATTGCCCCCAAAGGGCCCTAGCTATTGGTAATGGCGAGTCTTCCGAGTAGGAACAACCCCTTGTCGATGTTGATCATGAGGGTGATGGCCTAGCCGATGAGTATGAGGGCGAGTTTGTGGGCGTCGGCGAACCCGCCGACTTGGTGGTTGCGCCCGAAGAAAATAGGCTAGGAGTGGTCCGATGTATCCTTGCCCAACCCAAAGAAATTGAAGATTGGCGCCGTACCGCCATTTTACAGACCTACTGCCGCCTGGATGGGAGAGTCTGTCGTGTCATCATTGATAGTGGGAGTTGCATTAATGCTATTTCCACCAGCACAGTTACCCATTTGGGTCTCGCGACGGAGGATCATCCTCATCCCTATCAAGTCTCTTGGGTGGACACCACTTCAATTCCTGTTCGTCTGAGATGCCTCGTGCCCATTCATCTTCAATCGTATGAGGCTCAGATCTGGTGTGATGTCTTGCCTATGGAAGTCGGGAGTGTTATTCTTGGCCGGCCATGGATCTATGATACAGATGCGGCTCTTTATGGGCGGTCCAACACTTGTGTCTTTAAGCATGGCGGTCACCGCATCACTATCCATCCCTTTCGACCTCGCACTGTTCCGTCTCTAGAGAGCCCTGCTTCCACCACCCCTTCGGTTGCAGCCACCCCTCAAGTGGATGCCCCTGGCGACCCGAGCTCTTCTCAGCCGAGTGCTACTGCTAGTGCTACGGTACCCCTTGCCGGGAAGCCCCCTTCTGCTCGTACCCCTAAGACGAGCACTCCGACCTCTATGACGTTACAGTTGATCACTGCTCAAGAGTTCGAGCATGAGCTCTTTGATTATGACGTCATATATGCTCTGATGGTTAGGGAAGTTGATGATGAAGGTGTCGAAGACACACCAAGTGAGCAGCCTGAGGATGTCGCCAGTCTCCTCCATGCATTCTCGGACGTCTTCCCTAGCGATCTTCCTGAAGGTTTACCTCCGATGCGTGACATCCAGCACGCCATCGACCTGATCCCGGGCTCTTCTTTGCCCAACCTTCCCCATTATCGCATGAATCCCACTGAGCATACTGAACTGCAAAGGCAAGTTGAAGAGTACTTAAGGCAGGGTCGTGTGAGAGAGAGTATGAGTCCTTGCGCCGTTCCTGCACTATTGGCTCCAAAGAAAGATGGAACTTGGAGAATGTGCGTTGATAGTCGTGCGATCAATCGCATTATGGTGAGGTATCGGTTTCCCATTCCCCGTGTGGATGACATGTTGGATATGATGGCGGGAGCCACTTTATTTTCCAAGATCGATCTGAGGAGTGGTTACCACCAGGTGAGGATTCGGCCTGGTGATGAATGGAAGACCGCCTTCAAGACGAAGGACGGACTCTACGAGTGGTTGGTCATGCCATTTGGTCTTTCAAATGCCCCGAGCACCTTTATGCGACTCATGAATTAGGTGTTACGCCCATTTATCGGGGTGTTCCTCGTAGTGTATTTTGACGACATTCTTATTTATAGTCGTACGAGGGTTGACCATTTGGAGCACCTGAGGCAAGTCTGCGCCACATTGCGCTGTGAGAGCCTCTATGGAAACCTCAAGAAGTGCGCTTTCGTGTCTTCTCAAGTTACTTTCTTGGGTTTATTGTCTCTGGTATGGGTGTTTCTGCTGACCCGGATAAGGTCAAAGCGATTGTGGAGTGGCCGGAACCGCGGAACCTTCGTGAGGTTCGTAGTTTCCACGGTCTTGCCACTTTCTACCATCGATTCATTAGAGGGTTTAGCACCGTCACGGCTCCCATTACTGACTGCATGCGAAAGGGAACCTTTGTCTGGACTAAGGCAGCTGCTTCAGCCTTTCGCGACCTTAAGGAGCTTATGTCCCAAGCACCTGTGCTTAGATTGCCAGATTTCTCCAAGGTGTTTGAGGTAGCTTGTGATGCCTCTGGTGTTGGCATAGGTGGAGTACTGAGCCAGGAGAGTCACCCCGTCGCTTTCTTCAGTGAGAAGTTAAGCGACGCCAAATTAAAATATTCCACCTATGACAAAGAGTTCTATGCGGTAGTCCAGGCCCTAAGATACTGGAGGCACTACCTTCTTCCTCACGAGTTCGTGCTATTCTCGGACCACGAAGCTCTTCGATTTCTCCATGCCCAAAAGAAACTTAACCCGCGACATAGTCGTTGGGTGGAGTATCTCCAAGCCTACACATTTGTCCTCAAACATAAGGCTGGAGTGCAGAATCGAGTGGCTGATGCACTGAGTCGTCGCGCCTCCTTACTGGTAGTAGTCTCTTCGGAAGTCACGGGATTTGAGAAGTTGCGAGATGACTACCCTAGTTGCCCAGATTTTGGTCCCATCCATTCAGCCCTCCAGTTGGGCCCCTCCCAGCTATATAATGACTTCGTCCTTCAGGACGGGTATCTTTTTCGAGAGCATAAGCTTTGCATTCCCCGTACCTCTGTGCGTGACTTTCTTGTTTGGGAAGTGCATGCGGGTGGTTTGGCTGGACACTTCGGTCGCAATAAGACCATTGAGTTAGTGGAGTACCGGTTCTATTGGCCTAGTGGTGAGGACACCAGAGCGCGGACCCGCTTCGACCCGGCTCGAGTCTACCAGCGTCGGCGACCCGCGGCAGCGACTCCGTCATTATGGCTTGGAGATGAGGAGTGCTATTCTTAGTGACATTTATGTGAGGTGTTGTGAGGCCCATTTGAGGCCCATGAGAGTTTTCTTTTTTTTCAGATGTATTTTGGAGATCTTTTGGGTTTATTTGTAAAGGTGGGACTTGGCTGTCTTTTTTCTTTTTGTTCAGAGGACATTGTGGTCCCATGGGAAAAGTGCACAGTAGGGTTTCTTTGGGCTTGTCCTATATATACTCTTGTATGGACTCTTTTGATGGGATGGAATAGAAGAATCGCAAGAATACTTTGATGGAGGCGCTGCCTCGGAGTGTGTGAACATGGCGTTTTCTTCCCCGAACCCCCTCTCCCGTCTCTTCTTCCTCCTCCAAAACCCCAGTCGTCTGTCCCTTCTTCCTCCCTGTTCATCTCTTCCCTAAACCCCCGTTCCCCTTCTTCCGATTCCCAACTCCTTCCCCCTCCCCCAGTCCCCTGCGCGATCAGTCCCATTCCCGTCACCCCTCTTCCTCTTCCAAAACCCTGCTAAAACCCCTCCCCAGCCACCTTCTGTTACCGCATCACCTAGTTTAAACGTGATGTGGCCCGAATTGTGGCCCAATGTCGCACATGTGCTTTGGCCAAGCAACGAAAGCAGAACACCGGTCTGTACACTCCCCTACCTGTGCCCGACCGTCCGTGGCAGGACGTGAGTATGGATTTTGTCTTGGGATTGCCACGCACGGTTCGCCGACATGACTCCATCATGGTGGTGGTGGACAGGTTTTCCAAAATGGCCCATTTCATTCCTTGTGCCAAGACCTCTGATGCGTCTCGGGTGGCTCGTATCTTCCTCTCTGAGATCGTGCGTCTCCGCGGGCTTCCCAAATCTATTGTGTCGGACAGGGATGTGCGGTTTGTTAGCTACTTTTGGAAGACCCTGTGGCACCTTTTGGGCACGAAGCTCAAGTTCTCTACCGCCTACCACCCCCAAACAGATGGCCAAACTGAAGTGGTTAATAGGAGTCTAGGGGATTTGTTGCGTTGTCTAGTCGGTGAGAATGCTCGGAACTGGGATCTGATCTTACCTCAAGCTGAATTTGCCTACAACAACTCGGTCAACAGGTCCACTGGCATAAGTCCTTTTGAGATAGTCACGGGGTATAGGCCTAGGAGTCCTGTAGATCTTGTCCCCATGTCTCACTAGGCCCGAGTCTTTGAGTCTGCACAGTCGTTAGCCGAACACATTAAAGGTCTGCACGATAGTATTCGTCACCACATTGAGATCAGCAATGAAAATTATCGGGCAGCATCAAATTTACATCGTCATTTCCACGATTTCCAGGAGGGTGATTACGTTATGATCAGGGTCAGACCTGAACGGTTTCCCTCAGGAACCATGAAGAAACTACAATCTCGGGGAGCGGGACCTTTTAAAGTTCTAAAACAAATTGGATCCAACGCATATGTCATCGATCTACCACCAGATTATGGTATTGAGTTCCACTTTTAATGTTTCAGATCTGGTAGCTTATAGAGACCCCGCAGTAATTCCCAGTGATCCATTCGAGCCATCACCTCCCCTTGTGAGCGACCCCACCCCAGAGTGTCCACCTCCAGCCATGACTCCTATACGGCGTGAGCAGATTGACCATATACTTGATGAGCAGGTAGTCACCACCATAGACGGACCCAGAAAAATTTTCAGTGGGGTCACTCCCTTTAGAAAAATTTTCAACCAAGTTAATGTAATGGAAAAATTTAGACTCATTAATAAGGTTTTAAAAATCCAGTGGGGTCACATGACCCCACTGGTTCTTCATTGGGTCCGTCCATGGTCACCACCCAGAGCGGGGACTGTCAACGCTACCTGGTTCGCTGGAAGGGTCGACCTTCCACTGATGATGCGTGGATCACCCGCACGGAGCTACAGCAGATTGATCCTGACCTTCTGGAGCGTCACCAGAGCCGTCAGGACCCTTACTCGACGGGGTCGAGTTCTTCTCAGGCGGGGGGTATTGGTGGGGACACCAGAGCACTGGACCGGACCGACAGGGTCCAAGTTTACCGCAGGCGGAGGCGACGAGAAGCGACGACGGCGTCCATTTGGCTTGGCGACTTGCTGTCGGGCCCCTAGCATGTGTCTTTTATGAGTTTGAGCAATTTGTTGATGTAATAAGGCCCATATGAGGCCCATTTGAGTTCTTTTATTTTCTGTGTATTTTTGGGTCCGATTTTGGACCTATTTTTAGGGCTTGAGGTTATTTTGGTTTTTGGATGTATTAGTGAGGACCATTAGGGTTCCCTCACTATAAATAAGGTGTAATGATCTGTTTTAGGTTTTGATGAAGATTTGACGAAGCTTTGCATGCGCAGCCTTGGTCTTCTCTCTCAGCGGGGTGGATTCCCCAGGGTGGAAGCCCACGTCCCGACCTTTCTTCTTCTTCCTCCCACTGCCCTCTCTCCCTGTCTCTGCGTTTTTCCCTGCCCACAGCACTGTGCCGCATCAGTTGCTGATGTCTGAGACAGTAAGAACATCCCTGCACAGACCAGCAAGAGTGGTGTAACAAGTGTGATCAATCAATGCTTGAAAAGATCTCCACAAACGGACAGCCTACTCTCCCTTGAGAAAAAGATGGTCTGTGGTCTCTGTTTGGGGATTATGAACACAGCAGTTACACTTAGAAGGAAGGTAGATTCTACGTCTCTGAACAGTGACATCAAGTGGTACTGCTTTGTGAATGAGTTTCCAAGTAAAATTGGAAGCTCTAGGATGGAAAGAAGAATGCCAAAGCTTCGAAAGAGCAGGCCTCCAGCTACCCAAATTTCTGATTTTTCATAGGCGAACTTTACAGTGAATTCACCATTGGTAGAGCAGGTCCAAATACATATATCATGGTCATCTCTAAGCACCGTGCATTGGAGCTGTGTCAGAATAGAAGAATGGACAGAAAGGTAAGACCACACTTCATGTTGCAGATTCTGCAGTGCTTCTTCAAAGGAGATTGTGGGTAGAGAATTCGGGTGTGCAGAGAGATGTGAAAGGGGTCCCTTGCCGCACCATGTGTCCTTAAAGAAATCAATAGTCTTACCATCCGTCGGGATCCACCTACTGTGCTCAAGAAAAACAGATTTGGCCTGCAAAAAAAAGTCCCATCTAACTCCTGTAGGAATAGGGTGTATACATATCTGAAAGATGCCCTTTCAGAAACTTGGACCTTGCGTAGTGTGACCAAATTGAAGAGCCATGAAGAATTGTCCAAATTTGTTTTATTACCATTGCAACATGGATATCAGACAAACTCCAAATTCCGTATCCTCCCTCGAACCACAGCTGTGTAATGGAGCTCCAAGAGAACCATGATAAGTACATATATCATGGCCATCTCTAAGCACCGTGCATTGGAGCTCTGTCAGAATAGAAGAATGGACAGAGAGGTAAGACCACGCTCCATGTTGCAGATTCTGCAGTGCTTCTCCAAGGGAGATTGTGGGTAGAGAATTCAAGTGTGCAGATAGATGTGAAAGGGGTCTCTTGCTGCACCATGTGTCCTTAAATAAATCAATAGTCTTACCATCCCTCGGGATCCACCTACTGTGCTCAAGAAAAACAGATTTGGCCTGCAAAAAAAGTCCCATCTAACTCCTATAGGAAAAGGTTTATACATATCCGAAAGATGCCCTTTCAGAAACTTGGACCTTGCGTAGTGTGACCAAATTGAAGAGCCATGAAGAATTGTCCAAATTTGTTTTATTACCATTGCAACATGGATATCAGACAAACTCCGAATTCCATATCCTCCCCTGAACCACGGCTTTATAATGGAGCTCCAAGAGACCCAGTGATATTTGTGCTGGTCATCCAAACCACCTCAGTAGAAATTTGCAAAAATGCTCTCCATGGACTTAATAATTGATTTGGAAAGACAAGTGGCCCTGGCGGTGTATAGAGAGATAGATTGTAGGACAGATTTGGTCAAACAAATCTTTCCAGCCTGAGAAAGGTGCTTTGCCTTCCAAGAAGAGGCTAGATATGATCCTGTCCAACAAATGCTTGTAATGAATCACCTTGCGTCTGCCTGTCATCAGAGGAACACCCAGATACAGTCTCATCGAAGTTTTGTGTTGGAAGCCAGTGACGTCATGAATCCTCTGAATGGTTCTAGCCGGCCCCTTCTCAGAAATGATAAAGGAGCTTTTTTGTGCATTGATTTTTGGGCCTGACGAGCTTTCATATTGGTGCAGAAAATGAAGACAACGCTGGATATGGCCCAGGCCACCATTCATAAAAATGAGTGTATCATCGGCATAAAGGAGGTGTGTGATGTTCGCGCATCCTCGAGGGACTGCATAGTATTGAGCCTGACCGGAGGAAAACAGAGCTGAAATTCCACGGCTTAAACACTCCTCCGCAAGGATGAACAAAGCTGGAGCTAGTGGGTCACCTTGGCGAGTACCCCGGGATGAACGGAAACAACCCGTAGGGGAGCCATTATAGATGACTGAGAACCAGCAATTTGAAATGAGCATACCAATGAGCGAACAAAATTTTGACGAGAAGCCAAACTTACGCATAACCGGAAGAAGAAAGTCCCATTCTAGGCGATCATAAGCCTTCGCCATATCGAGCTTGAAAATCAGATTGTGCGCACGCACCTTGCAATTGACCTCCCTCAATAATTCATTAGAGAGCGACACATTATCAATGATGTGGCACCCTTTAACAAAAGCACCTTGTTCAGCAGAGATAATGTGGGGGAGCAAAAGAGCCAGCCATTCACATATAACCCGGGAAACAACTTTGTATGAGAAATTGCATAGGCTAATTGGTCTGAATTCAGAAAAGGAGGAAGGTGCTTTCACCTTGGGAATGAGGGCAGTGAGAGACGAGGTGACACCTTGAGGTAGGGGAAATCCTTTGAAAAAAGCTTGCACAGCAAGCACCATGTCTGCTGCGATTATGTCCCAGCAAGAGGTGTAGAATTGGCCCGCATAACCATCAGGACCCAGAGCACTCACAGTGGACAGCGAAAAAACTGCTTTTTTGATTTCGTCCTCAGAAGGAATGGCAATCCACTTCTCAAGATCCTCCGTAGATACCATGTGTGGGATGACAGCAAGCATTCTCTCATCAATGACATGATCCTCAGACGAAAATTGTCTGCAAAAGAAATCTGCTGCAAGCTGTTTGAGAGTGTTCTCATCAGTACACCAGCTACCATCATGTAGTTTGAGCCGATAGATGAACATTCTCCTATGCTTTTTTTTTTGCACTTGAAGATGATAAAATTTGGTATTTCTGTCCCCATTTTTCAGCCACTTCACCTTCGCTTTTTGTCTCCAATACAGCTCTTCCCGATCAAGAGCTTGTCGAAGATCGGCATGAGCCACATTCATAGCACATCTGTTTTCCTGTGAAGGGTCACCCTCAAAGGCATGTTCTGCAGCAAGAAACCTGTCCACCACCTTGTTCTTATTATCAAAAATATTGCCAAAATTGTCCTTGTCCCAGCTCGTCAGAATTCCTTTTAGAACTTGAAGCTTGTGTTGGACATAAAAGTGGTTTACATGGGTGAACTGAATGGAGTTCCAAGCATGACTAATCACTGTGTAATAATTAGGATCAGTCAGCCACATCTGTTGGAATACAAATCTCGTCGGGGGACGGTTGACAGGAAGGAATGTCAAAAGTAAAGGAGCATGATCAGATGGCTCCCTAGCCAAGTGATGAACTGCTAGGTGTAGCATGGTGGTGTCCCAAACAACATTGTACAGAATTCTGTCCAGGCGAGCACATATATGCCATTGCCTAACTTGGTTGTTGGACCAGGTGAACGTACTACTAGAGAAACCAGCATCAATTGAACCCAGATCAGATTTTTTTTTTGGAAATCAAACATGGCCTGAAGTGAGTTCAGATTGCCTCCTAGTTTTTCTGAGGGGGAGAGGTAGCATTGAAATCTCTGCCAATGATCCATGGAGTTTGCAAGTACCTTCTAAAGATACACAAGTCATTGCAGAGTTCCCTGCGGGTGCTAACATCACACGACGTGTACACTGCGGTTATATGAATAGTTTGTTGAGGGCCATTAGACAAACCCAAGGAAATGTATTGAGGGTGTTTACAAACAACAGAAAAATTCAGATGAGTTTGCCACAGGAACCAAACTTTAGAATCCTCTCCATCATTGTCAGCCACATGATCAAAGCCAAGGTTATTTTTAATCCTGTCTGCTCTAGAGAAAGGGATTTTGGGCTCAATTAAAGCCAAAAACTGCAGCTTATTTTTTTAACATGAGCTTGAACCATTAGGAGGGAATTGGAATATCCAATCCCCCTGATATTCCATATCATAGCAGATTCAATCAAGTATAACATTATCCCTCTGAGAAGAGGAGGCTATTGATTTAGCTTTCAACCTAGTTATGGGAAGTTGGAACAGAAGGCTTCCGAGGAAGATCATCATCGTTGGTACCTCCATCAGGGGGCAGATCCGTGTTAAGTGGGAGATCAGCAGCCATGAATATATTTTTGGAGCTAGAAATTTGAGCAACAGAACCAGCTCCAGCTCCATTGCCGCCTTGGTGAGTAGATAGTAGGCATTTTGCTTGTTTGATACCTGCCAAAACATCAATCTGGGACTAACCTGTTTCTTTATCTGAACAGGAACATCTTCCACAGCCTGCACATGTCCATCTTGTTGTTGTTCAGCAGAGATAGCAGGTTCGGGGAATAGTCACTTCTAATCAGGGTTTGCCGTGGTGAATCAAATTGGTCCAATTCGGCCGAATCGGATCAAATCAGAAGAAACCCGATTCCCCCGATTCCCATCGAATTGGACTGATTTCCATCCGATTCCCATGCGAATCGGCCCGATTTTGGCAAATCGTGGTGGATCAGGAAAAATCTGATTCGCCCTGATTCCCCGATGCGGCGAACCCTGCTTCTAATAGGCTGTCCTCTGTAGTATCACCAGGGACAATAGCATGTCCCTCATCAGGTGCAGGAGAAAGAGACTCTAAATTGCCATGGGGGTCTGGCAAAGCCTCCGATCCAATCTGTAAATCGGTTTGTTCAGCAACAATGTTCCAAAGCTTTTCTACCTCAAGCTGAGGAGTACTTGAATGATTATAAGGAGGTGCCGTATCAGCGGCAAGTTCTGTTTCCCTGTCATGGTTGAACAATTCAAATTTGTTCCTCACCAAAGAAGGTTCGCCAATTTGTGGACCCTCCACACTACGAGCCTTTGGCCTGTACTGTTGCCTAAGCGGATGGTGTTCTGCCTGCAGATGAGGGACGGGCAGTTGAAGCCGGTGGATTAACCTTCTTAGCATTGCCGACGAAAGCCTTCTTTTTACACTCCTCCGTGTGGCCGAGTTTGTGGCAGGATTTTCATATGCTGGGGACGCGGTGGTACCTGATGGGCTGCCAGAATCCGCTACCATCCATATCAATCCAGATGTGGTTTTTCCTGGGTGCAGAGATGTCCATCTCAACACAAGCAAGGGCCTCTGAGGTCTCCATGAGAGCCAAGGTCGAGTCATGAACCTGGAGGACTGTACCAACGTTCCCCTCAATTGACCGTACCAAATCTTCATGGAAGAAGTTGACAGGGAGACCAGGGAATCCGACCCATACTGGCAGAGAAACAGGGTCTGAATTGAAATCAAATTCAGGGGACCAATGGAAGAAACAAATAAAAACCCTTAATATAAAGATTCATTCTTAATAGAACAGTAATAAAAATCTGATTCACAATCAAAATGAATGAGAATATGGTGAGGGTTGAGTCTGCTAATGATAAAATCCTTGGCAAGGTGCAGCCTCTGAGCCAAACATGATTTAACTTCGGGGATGGAGGGTCGGCCTTAAGAGCACTTAGCTATTATTGGAAACTGCAGATGTTGCATGGAGCTGTGCACCTCTTCTCGATAGAAGAAAACAGCAGCCTCACCTTGATCAGTTGTGCACCTCTTCTCGATAGAAGAAAACAGCAGCGTCGCCTTGATCAGTGAAGGCAGGTTTATTGATGTTGAATGTTGTGCAGTTACTTGTTAGACGCCACAAGCATCTGGGCATAGTTCTTCCTTGCCTCTTCAAGGGAGGCAGGAGGAGGATCAAGTGAAGGCACTGCAGGGAGACAGTCATAGCTGGTGGCGGCTGCAAAAGCCTAGCAGAGCAGGGCTCTCAGAGAAATAGAACAGAAGTCTTTGAGCAGAGTGTCCTTGGGGATTTGGACTTCAGCTTTTCTGGATTGGGGATTTGGATAGGGTTCGATTAGGACTCGCATTAGTTTAATCATAATTTTCAGTAATATCAACTCACTGTTAAATGATGACTTTTGAAATAGTTCATATTAGTAAATCATATTTTTGTTCTTCATTGCCTTGTGCTTTTGTATTCAGCTCATAATGCTTATAACATTGATGCTCTACCATTTAAGCTCTAGATATGTGTTATAAATCGGTCTTTCTAATTCAATCAGATTTTTGTTTGTGTGATGTTTATATCTTTAGATATGACTCATGGTTCAAAAACTCGGCCGGATCGGGATCGGATCGGCCGAGTCGGCTCGGTTTTGGGCCTCCCGATCCGAGCCGGGGTAACCTAGCCGGTCCTTGCACACGGATCGGACCGGCTCGGCCGGCTCGCCGAGCCCGGCCCAATCCGCCTCGGATCGGCCCGATCCTGTTCAATCCTTGTTTCGATGCCGATCCCCCCGAATCGCAGATCAGGCCGATCGATGCGCCCGGATCCTTCTTAGCAGGCGGATCGAGCCCGATGCGATGCGATCCGGCCCGCACTGTCGCATTGGGCGCGATCCGCCCGACACCCTTAAAGGGTGTCGGCGATGCGCTGCGCATCGGGACTCAACAGTCCCATTCGCAGCGCAGGAAACCGCAGGCCCCTTTGTCCCCCCCGTTTGCAGGTTTTTTGAAGAGAAAATCCTAGATTTAGGTGCAAATCCACAGGAGGAGGCTTCCTAAGTGAATTTGTGTCCATTTGGAGGTGGATTTGGAAGCTTTGAAGCCTTGTTCTTCAAGTTTTTTGAAGGTTCTACAGGGCTTTCAAGGTAAGCAACCTTATTTCTTCATTTTTCTGTTCTTTTCTTGGTGTATGGGTTAGATCTTGTTAGGAAATGATGTTGCAAGGGATTGGTGTTCACTTGCAACCATTTCTCATCAAGATCTACAAGGTTTTCATGTAGATTTGATGATTTTCCCTAAAATATGATTTTCTGAAAAATAATTTAAAAAATCTTAAAATTTTTTTGAACAATCAAAAAATGATAGGAAGGTGTTCTATAAGTTCTATATCATGGTTAGAACTTGATTCTATAAGAAGTTTATGTATAATTAATTAATGTTCATAAATAATTAATAATTATATTAAAATTTGAATAATAATTTTAAAAATCTTAAAAAGTGTAAACAATAAAAAATTGATAGAAATGTGTTGTATAACTTGTACATCATGATTAGAAGTTGATTACATAAGAAGTTGAGCAATAATTAATTTATCTTCTTACATTAATAAGAAGTATTTTAAAATAAAATGTTAATAAAATGTGAAATTACAGAAAATATATATGCACGTGTGAATGGATTTCTGTGATCATGTGTTCATGTATATTAAAAAAATATCATATAACAATTAAGAAGTAAGAATACTTTCTTTTAGTGTTCAAATTCTGAAATTTAATTTAATTTACTGTTAATTTATTATTTATTTTTTGTCATTGTAGATGGCACCGAAAAGAGGTTCTGATGATATTGGGTGGCAGCATGGCATGATGTTGGAGAATAGGCACAACTTTAAGTGCAATTATTGTGGTTTTGTGGGACAAGGAGGTAGGGTCTCCCGTTTGAAGAAGCACCTTGTTGGTGGTCGACTAGCAGGGTACCATGACGTGCAGGGGTGTAAATCGGTGCCAAAAGAAGTCAAGAAGGCTATGATTGAACACATTAAGCAAGTTCGAACTGAGACAACAAGAAAGAAGGCAGATAAGGAGATAGCAGAGAGGATTATATCAGGAAGGCAAAGAGATGAAGATGATGATGATGAAGTTCAAATGTATGCAGAATATGTTCCTGATCCTGATGTGCAGGAAAGGCTAGCCAGAGCACATAGCAGGGCTGAGGCATGGGAAGCTGATCAAAGGGCAGGGCACAGAATGAGTTTTCATGGAGCTCAGCATGAGGTTGGCAGTGGCAGTGGCAGTGGCTCAGCGGTAGGTGGCAGTGGCTCCCGTCGATTTTCAAATGTGGGAGATTATTTCACTCGACCCCCTCCCACACAAGTACCAGAAGAAGGCAGGCATAGCAAGAGACCCACAGGTGTGCAAATTGAGGATGTGGACCCTTATGTGTATCCTAGGGAGCATGGCAAGCAGACTAGGATTGATGATTCATACAACCAGCAGGGGCCGAAATACAAGGTGGGGAGAGCAATTGCAAAGTGGTGGCACCATACAGGGTTACCATTTAATGCAGCGAACAGTCCCTATTATAAAACTGCAATACAGGAGGTTCAACGTGGAGGCCTACATGTGCAGCCTCCTACAGCTAGGGACTTGGCAGGGAAATATCTGCAGGAGGAAGTTGATGAGATAAAGTCTTACATAGACGGATTTAAGAAGAAATGGGAGAAGTATGGTGTCACCATCATGTGTGATGGTTGGTCGGGCATCACCAGGAGCAGCCTCATCAACTTCCTAGTGTATTGTGATAGACAAGTCTTCTATCACAAATCAGTTGACGCATCCGAGCATGTACACAACTATGAATACATTTTGGGTTTGATGCGAGAGGTGGTTGGGGAGATTGGGGAGCAATATATTGTGCAGGTGGTCACGGATAATGGAGCTGCGTACAAGAAAGCAGGGGAGGAGTTGATGAATATCTATCCTCATCTATACTGGACCCCATGTGCTGCCCACTGTGTTGATTTAATGCTTAAAAAATTGGGACACTGCAACCTGTGAAAATGGTGGTGGATGCAGGACAGAAGATAACACGTTTCATCTACAATCATCATCTGGTGTTGGCGTGGATGAGAGAGTCCACTGGTGGAGAGTTGTTGAGGCCGGCTGTCACCCGCTTTGCAACAAATTTTGTGGCACTACAGAGTCTACTGAAGCACAAGGATGGATTGAAACGCATGTTCAGGGACGATAAATGGTTGCAGAGTAATTTTGCTAGTACATCTGATGGAAAGGAGGTGGAAGCATCGTCAACAGCTCAATTTTTGGGATCGGGTCTTAAGCTGGTACAGATCATTGAACCTCTATATGAGGTGTTGAGGGTGGTGGATGGGGATAGGAGACCATCTATAGGATTGGTATATGCAAAGCTTGAAGCCGCGAGGAAAAAGATCCGTGAAGTCTCACCTCGGCATGCACACTTGGTTTTGGATGTTGTTGACGATAGATGGGCCCGGCAGATGAGTAGAGATCTCCATATGGCGGGTAAGAAAATAAATCATATTTATGTAATAAACTACTCTTTATTGTATTGATGATGGTATTTTATTCAATTGCAGCATACTATCTCCACCCTGCATACCATTACGCACACGAGCTAGCATATGATGATGAATTGACGGCTGCCTTTGCAAGGTGGTTGAGAGATTGTCAACAAGTCCTGTGCTAGCGGCAGATGCCATTGATGAGGCAAGTATAGGATTATCAACTTCCATCCAAAGTCCAATCAAATACTTGAAGTTCATAGGAGTTGATGATAAATTTATTAAATGCAGATGAAGCGTTTTCGGGAAGCCACTGGGACCTTTGCTGAGCCATCTGCCATTGCTGGTCGGGAGCGTGTAGACGGCGGTAATATGCTTCCCATTTACATTTTTTATCATTGCAACTTGATGGTTGACATCTGATTGAGATAATTGAATTTGGATGCAGCTGATTGGTGGTTCAACTTTGGGCATTCCGCGCCAACATTGAGGAAAATTGCAGTGAATGTCTTATCGCAGACTTCCTCATCTAGTGGATGTGAGAGGAACTGGAGTACATTTGCATTGATACACACCAAAGTGCAGAATCGTCTCTCATATAGGCGTTTGGACCAATTGGTGTACGTCCACTATAATATGAGGCTGAGGGTCAAACATCTTACAGAAGATCCAAAGAAGCGTGGGGACGTAGAGTATGATCCAATTGATTTTGGATTTCTACGAGATGAAGAAGACCCAATGGTTGCATGGGTTGCACGAGCAACAACAGAGCGAGGGGAGTATGAGTTAGATGAGGAGGCAGACGACCCTGAAGATTCACCTCGCCCTAACACTTTCCTGGCAAGGGCAGTAGCAGAAGCAACAGCAGAGGAGGAGGGAGATCGTGGGAATGTGGGACAGCCATATTCCCCTCGTTATGAGATGGATCCAGAGGCTGAGGTGGATCTTCTTGCGGACATACAAGTAGAGCATGTGACGCGTACTGCAGGTGGGAGAGTCATTTCTTTCTTTCATCTTACATATTTTATCAGTTGCATTTATGCTAACTTCCTAATGTATAATGTTGGGGGT
Source organism: Colocasia esculenta (assembly GCA_014218235.1). Lineage (NCBI taxonomy): Eukaryota > Viridiplantae > Streptophyta > Magnoliopsida > Alismatales > Araceae > Colocasia > Colocasia esculenta. The sequence goes on along the minus strand of CM024762.1, from coordinate 18,737,729 downwards.
TATTGCAGGTAGAGTCGGAGGTAATGATGATGATGATTTTGATAGGTTGATGGAAGGCCTCCCCCGCACACAATCTAGAAGGAGAGGGTCATCTACCCAGGATGCCCCTCCCTCACAATCTACAAGGGCTCCCACATCATCTCAATTGGCAAAAGGGAAGCAAATAGCAACAGAATCCCGCCGAAAAAAAACTGGTGCAACAGAGTCCCAGCCAAGTAAAGGAGTTGTTATACGAGAGCCACCTCCCGCCCCAGCACAAAAAAAGAAGGGTTGGTTTTCTGGTTGGGGATCCAAGAAAGGCAAGAAAGGTGCTACCGTTGTTGAAGATCCACTTGACATTGCCGATGCAGAGACTTTGGATCCAAATGCAGATGATGAGACATCGTCTCCGTTGGATTCACCCCGATTGCCCAATAGCGCCTCTCATGATTCGATGACTACTGGTAGGCCATCATTTTGTATTAAAAATTACCTCAAAATGTATTTGTAATTTTGTATTTGTTCTAACTAATGTTCAAATGATATTGCCTTTGCAGGTGGTTCTTCAGATGCTGGTGGTGACGGTGGTGGTAACGGTGGAGGTGGAGGTGGTAACGGTGGTCAGGGCGGAGGAGGAGGTGAGGGTGGTGAGGGAGGAGGAGGTGACATGGCATTCACAAAGGAGCAATTTTTTCGGGGTGCAACACAAGATAGCAGTCATGGTGCCCCACTTCGGTACAATAGAAGGCAAAGGTTTCCACCTGGCAGTCAAGGAAGAGGTGAACCAGTGGATTCCCATAGTTATGACACTATGTTATCAGACTTTGAGAGGATGAGTACACATGAGTCTGTTGGATCCTATGGCGGTCATAGCTACCAGCCCGACTCCACTAGCACAGACTGCTCTAGTGGATACACTGCCACAACAGGCTACTTTGGTCCATCTCCATATATGTATCCTCCTCCTGCATATTCTATTCCTATTCCAGTCCAAGTTTTTGTTCTTGAGGAGGATGTACAGATGGCACAACTGGGGGTAGTCCGTCCCGGCTGTCAAGTGTGGGACCATTATCTCAGTCAGTTTCGGCAGAGATACCATACCATGATGACATGGGATGAGTTTCGTAGTTTTGTGTCAAGAACGAAAGGTCATCATCTTATTGGGGAGCTTCCCTCAGAGTCAGATAAGTCTGAATCCATGCCTAGCCAATCCCAATGGAATGCATATGATCCATATCAACAAGGGCATTGGGGATATTAGAGTAAGTCATTGTATTTTTATTGGAATTTAGAGTTTGATAGTTGTATTGACTTTGTGCAATGTAAATATCTTTCAATTAATGAGTTTCAATTTGTTTTCACTCTTCTAATGCTTTATTTCATTGAAAATAAATGTTTTTATACCAATTACATGATATAAATCTCATGGAATATGATGAAACATATGTACAAGAGGCCTAAACCACACAATCATTCAAACAAAGGCCAGATTCAAGGGAATCGGCCATAAAATGGGTCATAAATAAGGGTTCTGGCCGAATCCAAGCGGATCGAACCGAATCGGTTCGATCCGCCCGAATCGGATTGGATCAGGAAAAACCCGATCCGGTCCGAATTGGGGATGCGCCAAACCTTGAGTCAGGCCAATCCCAGGCTGAGTTCAGGCTGAGTCCACTGTGATTTCAGGCCTTATTTACCTGAATATCATTTAAGTAAATGTTATTATTTGTAATAACATTTACTTAAGATATTACATGTAAATAAGAAGTACCCCCATTTGAATCAAATAAAAATATTAAAAAAATCATATCTCTTACCAATAAAAAGTCAACTCTCCCACCGAAGAAGAAAATCGCGATTTCGTTGATTTTAGCGAAATACTAACTTTCTAATCTCTCATAATTTAGTCTATCTAAAAATTTGATAATTCAAATAAACCATATGGAACACTAAAAATCTAAAGTTCGGTAAAAAAAATCAAACTTGCATATGACTTCTCCAAGGGAGCCACTCTCCTACTGACAGCACTTAGTCTGCTTGAGACCTCTCAGGATTTGGTCAAACCTAAGCTATCATCATCTAAACTCATGAGATTTTTCACTTTTTAATTGAAAAGAAATTAGAAAGTGACAATTCTCATAACTTTGAGTGATGATAGTTTAAGTTTGACCAAATCCTGAGAGGTCTCAAGAAGACTAAGTGTTGTCAGTAGGAGAGTGGCTCCCTTGGAGAAGTCATATGCACGTTTGATTTTTTTTACCGGACTTTAGATTTTTAGTGTTCCATATGATTTATTTGAATTATCAAATTTTTAGATGGCTAAATTATGAGAGATTAGAAAGTTAGCATTTCGCTAAAATCATCGAAATCACGATTTTCTTCTTCGGTGGGAGAGTTGACTTTTTATTGGTAAGAGATATGATTTTTTGATATTTTTATTGGATTCAAATGGGGGGTACTTCCTTATTTACATGTAATATCTTAAGTATTACTTAAATGATATTCAGGTAAATAAGACCTGAAATCGCAGTGGACTCGGCCTGAACTCAGCCTGTATAAGATATACACCTGTATAATGGGCCGATCCACCCACCCCTGGCTCAGTTGGGCTCGGCTCGGCCGAGCCGGGGTCGGGATCGCCGGGTCGGATCGGTTTTGGGCCGACCGATCCGATCCCGATCCCCGGGTTTTTGAACCTTGACAAACATATACCCTCAACACTAACAATCAACAGAGTCATGCATAAAAAATGAAAAACAATTCCTGAAAAAAAGAACCGACTTGGACTTGAGGCGTCGGACTAGTCAACGGGGGGGTCCTCCGACTTGGACCGATTGATCCGTTTTAAAACACTGCTCATGTCTAATTCATTTGGACTCCATAATCTTGTTCAAATCTGAAATTATGTGCATCCTCTGTGCTTTGATCATAGCGTGCCTTATATTTGGATGTTCTATAGCTTGCAGGCACTAGTATGTCTTTACGTGTCCCTTAACAGGTAATTTTGCAAAAAGAATTTTTTTTACGTGACTGGTATTGACGAGTAATGACTTCTTGATAACAAGATTTAACTTCCTATAATATTTACATGCATTTACACCTTTTTACCTTTGGCAGGGGAACCTTTCATAAATGGGCAAGCTGTTCCCTATGACCCCAAGTACCATGAGGAATGGGTACGGAACAATGCACGAGCAAATGAGAGATCAAGGTGCAATGACAGGCCACGCAATTTTGATAGATCAAGGAATTTCGAAAGGCGAAGAGAAAATATGCAGAACCGGGATTTCCAAAACAGAACTCCGAATCCTGTGCCTTCAGCAGGTCCCAATGTGCAAGGCCCTCCACCTCCTATGCCTCCCGCTGCTGACCGGCCAAATGCACGAGATATGAACAGAGATGCAGGCAGCATGCACAATCCATCGTATCAAGGAGCAAAATACCAAAATCAAGGACCCAGTTACCAGGGCAACTATGCACCTCCGATGCACAATCCCGAGTTCCAGAATCGTGGCGAACAGAACCCTCCACCACCCTCCGCTCCTAGTGGACAAGGTCATGTGGTGCCTCCGTATGCGCAGCAGCCAAGTCAATTGCCTCAGGGGACACCTTACCGGAACCAAGGGCCCCCTAGTTACCAGAGCAGCTTTGTGCCAAATAGAGATGGGAGCGGCATCCCTGGCGGTGATGCTTACCAAGGAGATGGAAACCCTTACCGGAGAGGGCTTCTTACCCAGGGGCGGCCCCATTTCAGGGTAACCAAGCTGGTGGCTATCCGGGAGGGGGCAATCCCTACCAGATGGGTGGCGGTGCTTTCCAGGGAAGTGGCAGCGTCCCTCAAGTAAGGGACATCCCCGGGAGAGATCAACAATGAGGAAGCATCCGACCAATATGTTTATTGATGCCATTAAGCGTTTCCCCGCTTCCGTTACGTGCATTCCCGATCATAATTTTCAGGATTTGTCGTTAGTCTAGATGTAGCTATACTCTCATTACCCGGTTCTTTTATGGCCGAGATTGATCATTTCGCGTACCCATGGTCGTAGTTTTTTGAAAATTTTCGGATATACGAGTTCGAAATGAGCTAGAATACTGTAGGATGTTTTGTGATGGTTGTCACGTTGGACAACTAAATGTCGTTTGTATTAGCAGCTAGATTGGCCTTTTTGGTCGCTGTTACATTTGGTGCGCGGTTCGGACATCCTTTTGCGTGTATATATCTTGCGATGTCTTGATTGTTCTCATGTACCTTTCTGAATCGCATGGCCCTTCTGACTCTTCACTACATGACAGCTAAGTTTAGAGAGAGCAAGAGGGTTCCTCAAGGATGATGTCATTAATGGGTTAGAGGTTGGGTTTATATGCATTCAAAGACTGGTCTAGCGGATGGCTCTCTCTATACACCAGGGTTATGTGATCGAGGGTTCAAATGTTGCAGAAAGCAGATTTGTGAGAGTTTATAAAGGATGATGTAATAATTCTTCCAACCGCTAAAAAATAGAGGCCCTCTTAATTGTGAGCATTCTTTTATTCTTTTCTTTCACCCGTACAAACGAGCATGCCATTATAACACCAGAGAAGAAAAATATTTATTGTAAGAGGTTGTTTCCAATAAAAATGATGTGGATCGCAAGACTTGTTCAACGGAATTGCAAAACTACCTCTTGTAATAAGTATTTTTTCAAGAGAAAAAGGGTTTTGGTTTTTAGGTCAATTTTTGATTGATTTTTAATTCTTATAATTTGACTCTTTAATTTTACTTTTAGGACGATTAAATCCCATTGACAATCTTTTTTTTTTTTTTTTTAATGAAGTTGACTTGTTGAAAAATTTTAGGGCCGGTTTCATTGGGGGATAAGGTAAATTTAGAGTAAGCAATCTCTTGATAGGATAGTTCACCCTTTTTCTATCGGTAGTTCGCTAGCCAACTCTGTTAAGGCCAGATAGACAAACCCACCATGAAAAGTAGACTTGGCTATCATAACTACTAGGCTTATCCGATTGATTAAAGTCAAATGTACTTTTCTATCCAGTTAAATCTTGTCAAATTTTATATAGACTTATCAAACTTGTTAACAGTGCCTTATCCGGTTATCAAACTATGCCGACTTATTTGATATGTGGGTAAGGAGGGATTAGAGATGACTTAAAGCTATGTTGGATTTTGGTATACCTTCGTAGTAGGGGAGAAGAAGGGATAAGAGGATTAGTGACCTCTACGTTTTGGGGACAGGAATGGAGTTAAATCATTAGGGATCTCTAAAATGAGTTACTCCCATTTGTGGATCCTCATTTTCTTGCCTTTTGGGCTTCCCAAGGGAAGATGAAAAGGTAGTTACCTTTCAATTCGGGTAGAAAAACCCAATTTTCTCTTTGAGAAAGTCTTAGCTCCCATGTGCAAGTGCAACTCTGCCGGGGCGGATTACACTTGCGCAAGGTGATAGGTCCAACTGGGCAAGGACCATGGACCGTGCCAAGTTGCCTTGCAACCCGTCACGTAGGAAGCATCGCCCCGGTCAAATTGCCGCTTTAGGTCCTGAGGCAAGCATCCCCACCAGTGCGACGGGATGGCCAAGCCATCATAACCCTATGTCCCTATCCCCCCCTCCAATTTGAAAACCTTATATTTGGGTTCCCAGAGTACCGTTTACCACCCATGCATACACCCACTAGTACTTTTCTTCTTGCGCACTTCCACCAATTTATTTCATGTACAGGGAAACTTTCTCACATAGAAATGGCTATTGTTTGGTGTTGGCAACTTAGAATTTGTCATCCTTGAGCTCTACGCGTCTCACCAAAATGGAGGAAAGTAATAGCTCGGAGAGTTCATAGAGGACCCTCAAAGTTCACATGGACCAAATATAAAATCTATGTAACTCAAGAAAAATCATTAATGATCACAAAACCATAGTGCATACTACTGAAACTAATAGTTCTAGCCGGTCCAAATAAATCAAGATATAAAAATTGTAGAGGTCGAGTGGTAGAAATAATATTCTTTGGTTTGAATGAAGTTCAAGTTTGTTTGCTTTTAGCACACGCCTCACAAACTCCAATTGAATCAAAGTTCATTTTAGACAACCAGAATACAAATTCATGTCTAGACAATTTGGAAATAATTTCAAAACTAGCATGACCTAGTCTTCTATGCTAAAGCCATAGGTTGGAGTTGGTTGCTACAAAATAAATCTCATCCTAATACAATTCATTTAGATTAACAGTATAAATATTTCCATTTCGATTTCTTACAAATTTAACTTTATTCGAGACATTATCATATATCATACAATAAGAGGCATCAAAAACAACTTTAAAACATTTATCATACAGTTGGCTAATACTGAGCAGGTTATACTTTAAGCCATCCAAAAATAACACATGCTCAATGCTAGTGGAGGTAGTTTTACCGATGTTTCCAATGTCAATTACCCTTTATTTGTTGTTATCTCTGAAGGTTACACTTCCAACATTTTTCTTCTCAAAGAATATAAATTATGATTTGTTTCCCGTCATATGCCTAGAGCACCCGCTATCAAGTACCATTCTCTCCTCATCGAACTAATGTATGCCTACAAGAGTGAAGACATTTACACTTGATTATTTGGTGCTCAAATTTGCTTGAGTCTATTCATGTTAGTCTAACTTTTTGTTGTTTCCTTGGGCAGCCACACGGTCTTGATCTTGTGGATATTTTTTTTTAGAACCAACAACTTTGTGCTTTATGACCATTCTTACCACAAAAATTACATGTAGCAAATGGTGTGCTAGATAATTTAGTTTTAGCAAAAGAAGTTTTGATTTTAGGTTTTGACACGTGATGGATGAAGCCAATTCCTTCTTTTCTAAAGACACCTTTAGTGCTACAAAGAATAACATCTAAGTTATCACAATCACGCACAAATGTAAACAAAACACTTTTTAAATCATCAATCTCCTCTTGAAGGATAGAATAGTTGGTTTTCAAATTTGGAATATGTTTTTCTAAGATTTCAATCTTTTTCGTAAGTGATGTGTTTTCTCTTATAACCATATCAACATCTTCACATTCATGTAAATGAAATACATTCAATTCTTGAGTCATGGAATCAATATCATTTTTCAAACATTTATTTTCAAGTTTGCATTCTATGAATTTTTTATAGAACTCATTAAAAACATCTTTCAATTCTTCAATTGTTAAGGGTTGATCATAATTTACCTCCTCATGGTCAGACTATGCCATAAGACATAGATTGGCCACTTTTTCTTCACCTTCTTTTCTAGAAGAGATATCTTTATCACTCCAAGCTACAAGGGCTTTCTTCTTCTTTATCTTCCCTTTTTCCTTTTTGTATACCTTTTTCTATTTCAATTCTAGACATTTAGGACAAATGTGCCTAGGTTTTCGGCATTCAAAGCATGTGACTTTCTCACTCTTGAAAGTCTCTCCTTTGTTTGACCTTTCTTCTGAAATCTTTTGTTTATGGGGTTGTAGTTAGTTTGTCGCTTGTTCAGAAATTTTTTGAATTCCCTTGTGATTAAGAAAACTTTTTCATCATCAATCTCTTCGTCGCTATTTTCATTGTTAGGTCATTCATCACATTAGTAGCTTTGATGACAAGACTCTTTTGATTATTAGAGTTTTCCATGTCCCTTGATATTATAAACTCATAGGTTATTAGAGACCCTATGAGCTCATCCAAGGTGACCTTTGAGAGGTCATTGGCCTCCTCAATAGCCGTCACTTTAAGATTCCAAGACATATGTAGCAACTCTAAATTTTAATTTTTTATAAAGGAATTGAAATTAGAATAAAACGTGAATAATTAAAACCCATTAAGTAAAAACAAGTGATGGGTTACCCAAGATGGTCCATACATGGATTAATGGGCCACGATATGGAAGCCCAATGTTTGATGGGAGATATTTTAGGCCTAATTTCGTACCTTAATTATTAATGAATTAAAAATGGTTAAGATAATGACTATTTTAACTCATAATTATCTTAAGAAGAGTCGTAGTCCTATCCTAACCCCTTGGCCACGAAATTAGAGTTCTCCCCATGCTAAATAGATGGATAAAGGCTAGGAAAAGGGAGATAAATATGAAAAATTCGGAATTGGATGAGAGAGAAGAGTTTTAAGAGATTAGGAGACCTATAACATACAAATACTCTCTCATTTCGTACCTTGCCAACCCTAGACATCTTCTAAAGCTTGGAAAATGAGGAGGAGGAGCTTTTGGACATGAGGAACAAGGAGAAGAAGGCTAGGAACAAGGATCTTCGAAGTTCTTCACATCTTCTAACCCTAGGATTTCAAAGCATTTAAAGGTAAGCAATCTTTTAAACAAAAACAAATTAACTTCGACCATAGGTAGACCTTGATCCCATCTTCGAAAGCCCCATATTTTCCCCAATTTTTATCATGACGATTAGGAGTATTTCATGCTCCAAATCCTGTTAAGAACATGTACTTGACTTGACATGTTCACCTTAAATCCATGTCCGTACTTGACTTGACATGTTCACCTTAAATCCATGTCCATACTTGATTTCGTGCCCTAAAACTTTTATTATACATGCTACATGATGTCAAGGATCGAACGACATCCTTTTCCCCAATTTCTATCAAGTACCCTGTTCGAATTAAATCATTTTTCATCACTGTGTATGGTTTTTGGTTCATCATGAAGAACCTCTTAATAGCTTGCTTAGATCATGATGGAAACCTAATTACTCATCATTGTTGATACTTTTACATATCTAGTTTCGTTTTAAGATGGTTTCAGAATTTTTCGTTGTGTATACGCATTGATATTGATTTTTAAAGGCCCATGTATCAAGTCCTTGGAGGACTGAACTGCAACCCAAAGTGACCCAAATCACTTTTGAGGTTCGGCCAGGGTCTCTGAGAACGCGACGGCCCGATTGGTCGCGTTCTCAGCCTGGTCGCAACATAGGCCCATGTCACGTTATGAATGCGACGGCCCGACCCGTCGCGTTCCTCCCGTCCTGTACTGATTGTCCAGACCGCGATAGACCCTGACGTCGCATTTATGGACCGATTGCTCAAATCGCGATTGGTCACCCTGTCGCGATTACAACATCAATCGATTGGCCTGATCCAGTTCGTATGAACGCGACCGACCTACCCGTCGCGTTCTTACTGTGTAAACCAGAAATCCTAATTTTCATGTTAACTAGGTTAATCATGTGCTATAATCATTGTTTAACCTCTGTAGTACACTGTTATGAACAGTAACAATATGTTAATGGATTCTTGAGAATAATCACATGATTTTATTAATATAAAATGTGTGCACAATCCTCTCATGATGTCATTGATTTTCTCTCACTTGCACACACCAAACGTAATAATTTGCCATGAGACTTTACTGAATTTACTCAATAATCTATCTGGTAATTTAGTGCAACTATTCATGTAAATTTCCCTATTTTATTAAAATAAACTTGTCTTCGTTTTATTCACTTGTTTTGAATACCGTTATCACATCCCTCTGCCTTCGAGCACTCAAGACATGATAGACAACCGTTACTATAGACACTTCTATCTTGGTTTGGACGACCTCTCCATTGGGAATACTCTTGACTGGACCAGGAACTCCTTGTCGAGGCCTCCGTAAGGCTCCTTGGCTTTGGCAGACATCTATTTCCGACAAGTAGGTTGTACCATCAATGCCTATTTTACTCTTAGGGATCAGCATGATCCAACGGTCTTAGTTTGTTCTCTCTTACCTTGAGATCATGCCGGACCTCTGTCCTGTGTTCGTAGCACGGCTATTGGGCGGTTGTGACTTCTACCGGACTGTCAGCACACGATTGCGTATGTTGTGCAACTGTTATTATCGCATGTTTAATGATGATTTACAAATGTAACCCTCGATCTCATCTACTATCCTATTTCTCTCATCTGATCACATTCTCTCTATACTCTCATCTATTCATTAATTACTCTCATCTATTCTTGGTACTCTATTTGGCCATGCATTTGATTGTCTAAGATAACAAATATAATCATGCCAGACAACATTATTAAGGGCCCGATCTGGTCCTGGGAGGTGCGCCCGAAAGGCTATAACTCGCGGGGGTTCAATGATTAGGGTGTATGACATAACACCCAAGTGCCATACTATCAAGATTTAATCGAAGACAATCAATCATAATACTATGTTCTCTCGGTTGACAAGAAGATCAACCAAACGTGCTATCTCAACTAGTGCACTTTTGTGCAAACGTTACATGCTATTTCGTTATATGGCCAATCCATTATCATACTAGTTGTGCTATTTTCATGTGAAAGTACTATTGTTCTCTTGCTATCATGCGACATTACTCTCTTGACTATACTTGATCCTTCTCTATAGTTAACCTGCTTGACAAGACATTAATCACTTAAAGCATGCCTGTTTACACGAGATATTAAGTCATATTGGACGATTATCGCTCATCCTACGCTATTTATTTCATGTGTTTCAGGTGAGTATGATTGGGACTACTACATGAACAAGGAAGGGGATGAGCAAGTGCAGGAGTGACCCTACATTTCGACAACCAAAGCTTTTAGAAGATAGTTAGTAGAATAGTTGGTTTGTAGTTATTTTTATTTTAATAAAGTACTCTGGGCCCATAGTTTTGGCTCTGAATTAGTGATTGCAATAGATGATTAGTGGAATCCTTAATGAAGTTGGATACTTTGGCATTATTTCAATTTGTGTAATGGTTTGATGTCTATTTCTCGCTCTATACTATTTTTTAAACTATTTATCACTCCAATATTTCGCGTCGGGTGTTACAACATAGGTAATGAGTGTAAACTTTTCTAGTGAGTTTAGGGCTAGAGTATTCCTCACCAAGGGCTTTGAACCCATTTGTGATGTCAATGAAACTTTTAAACATCCCACTTATGATTTCATTTTCCTTTATCTTGAACAACTCATATTTATGAACGAGGATTGATCTTCATTTCTTTTACTTGAAAGGTTCCTTCATAGGTCACTTGAAGCTTGTCTCATATTTCTTTTGCACTGCCGCACATAGAAACGCAGTTGAACTCATTAGCATTCAGAGCACAAAATAAGACATTAATGGCCTTAGTATTCATTGACAACTAGATTTCAAGAGTTCATTCACCAAACAATCCGTTGGTTGATGTGGTGCCCAGCTCACCAAAACAATCCACTAGTTGATGCAGTGCCCAGCTCACCAAAACCACACAAGATTGGATATGTGAACCCAAACCAGCCTTCAATAAAGAAGGCAAAAGTGCAAAGCAAGAATCATAGTATAAAGAAAGATAGAGCAAAAAATAGTAGATGAAAAGCTTATGAGGATGATCTCTAGGTGTTGATGAAGCTTTAGAGCAGAAGAGAACTCTTCCAAAATCTCATTTCTTCAAAGATCTAGTAGGTTGGATGCCCAAGTAGAATAGAAAGTATGAAAAGAAAGAGTTGCAGATGAACACTTGAGAGGGTGGCTCTCTTTTCCATGAAAATCCCCTACTTAGGGTTTCCCCTAAGTGTCTTTTTATAGCCCTTTCAAAGATATAGTCATTTAGGAGCAGGCGAAATGCAAGTCCTGGTCAAAAAGATGTTCAGAAGATTGCTTTTTGAATAAATTCGCATGTCAGAGTCTACTCCCTCTTTATCGGGGTCGACCTCACTTAGATCCGGGGTCAACTCCCTCCTCAGCCTCAAAGTAATTCAAAACAACTAGGATAGACCTTGGGGTCGACCCACTCTCCCAGAGCTAAAACCTACATCTTTAGAGTCAACTCCTTTAGAAACCGAGGTCAACTCCACTTCAGCAAAACTTGTTGAACTCTTTTAAAGAGGTCAACCCCCTAAAAACTTTGATGTCGACTCCGTTTCTCAGAACCAAAAAGTCACACTTAAGAGTCGACTCTTTCTTAAAGTTGAGGTCGACTCCACTTCAGCTAGACAAGCCTTTCTTCTTAAGAGGTCGACTCCTTAAGGATAGTGTTGTCGACTCTGTTTCTTAGAGAAGAAAGGGGATTTCTTAGAGTTGACTTTCTTTTATTTTTGGGGTCAACTTCCCAACTTTAAATTTGTTAAAAACCCTTTTAGAAGGTTCATTTGTCTTGAAAATTTCTTGCTCGCTGCACACAACTCAAGAGTTTGTTATCCAACAGAATGAGCATTTTGTGATCATCAAAACTCTAAAAGATTCAACAGTCTGAACGGTGCGTTTGCTTGTCTTCTTCCACATTGATAGCTTTAGTCGGTCGCAACCAACACCCCCCGTCGAGCTCTCCCCCGACGTTAGATTGGTCCGAGGGTGCAATTTTCCCTGCCATGAAGCCACCGATGATAACCGACGACTGCTCATGGAGCGACAAGTGATGATCCAATGGGTGCTTGGTTTTGCCCTGTTGGTTTGGACCTTGGGTCCTTGTTTGCTTCATGGCTCTCTATCATTTGTCATGCTTTATCTGTACCAACTGTAAGACTTTGTGTGGAGCGCCGGCGATGGCCTGTGTCGTCCTTCGCCTGTCTAGTTGTACTCCTTTGTATCAATTTCTTTGCTTGAATGAAGGATCCTACTTACATTGTCAAAAAAAGAAAGAAAGAACCCTTTTATATGTTAAAGGCAATTTTAATATCATTGACACCATATTTTAGACTTCCAGCTTGAAGCCTTGGTCTAATTAATTAGGAATTTTGGCACCTGCACACACAAGTCAATTGGTAACATGCCAGATGCCAATTCTTGAATTCAATCTCGATTAAAATTGGTCGCTACTATCTTTAGAATGTCATTCTCCAACTCATACATACATTACTATGCCTTTGTGATCCTTCTTCGCAATCCATTTTATCATTTTCATATATTTAAATTTGTATTATACATACATGTACGATGTTTCTTTTGGATACGTCAAGTGTGATTTGTATTGAAAAGATGATATTGTCTAAACATATATACTTATATATATGATATCTCATCCCAATCTACAACTAAGGCAGCGTTTGGTAACGCTTGCCAAAACTGTGAAACGCGCAAAAGCTGTTTTCACGTACAGCGCCGCAATAACAGGGATTTTTACCTCGTGTTGCGTAGAGATGTCATGATGATTTAAAAGGTGGAAAAAATAAAGTTTTCACCCCAGCCGTTAGACACAAAGGCATGGCTTGGGCTGATTTTGGCCAAAAGCGGCTCTGGGTTCGCTTTTGGAAAATTAGAGAGAGAAAATTTTTCTCTCACTCTCTCTCCTTCTCCAAAAATCGCCCAGCACATAAGCCTATGCATCACATGGAACATTTGGTTCCACTTTTACTGTGTCAGAGATTTTTGAGTCTCAAAATCCACCCAAATGTGATCCCAAACGATGCCTAAGTCGTGTGTGCCATCTATGCATATTAGATTTAGCAAGCTGTAGTCAAAGGGAGAGAAACCAATTAGCGTTCAGAACACCAGTGCATGGGGCAATTAACATGACGAGTAAAGATCAGATGTACAGCAAATCAACGCTTTCTAAAACTTAAGCTATCGCATTATTAATGTTTCTTCATGTAGTCATAAAAAGGAACGATCTCTTATAATTTCATGGGCATAAAAGAAAGGTTGCCTGCAGATAAAAGAACCAATAACTCTTTGAAAGACTTGAGGGTTATGCACCCTTGCAATGATGCATAAAACAGTGACGGGTTTGAAGATTAATAGGTCGCCCATCATTAATTAATCACAAGAGAAGTAGGAGGAAGACTACGACGTGCCACCGAGGGTATAACATTTGTCACGACATGGGAAACCATTTGACAAATTAAATTGCATGAACAACTACGCATGCATGCATGTTTATCCCCGGAACCAATTCCAACATGTCTAACTTTTTTAATCCCGCCCGTTCTAGACAATATGCATGTGAGACAAGTCATGTCCAACGTAAGGAATTCTCAAGCTTATCCTGCAGTACTCCACGAAACCCACCCGACCAGGATGAAGCAGCTAGCTAGCTTTGCAATATCATGCGAGATTAACCATATGTTTTAACAAGGTTTCGTTTATTGGCAGCAGATTTCATAAAAAATCCAATCGATAATGGTTAAGTTTTCACATGGGCGAACACATGCCCATCTGCGTTCTGCACGGATGCGCGTGCGAGGTCCCCCTGCGTTCTTGTGCTGGACGCGAAGGACAAGAGCACCTTAAGTTGTCTGATTGGACAGCGGGTATGGGTTACTTTAAACTTTTTTTTTTTTTTTAAAAAATCATTCTTTGTTTCGATACTCTTAAAAATCTCAACGCTAGCTAACATCGAAAGTAGTATATATTATCACCGAGTATTAGTATTGAAAGACTCGGCTGCATATTGCTCAATTTGCATACCAAGTGCATTGGAAGGCTGCAAGAAGATCATGTCTAGAGTGAAGGGATTTGCTGGTGAGACATTTGGCATCCGCTTCAGCAGTTCATATGTATATTCTATAGTTTGTAGTATAGCGTTTCTCATATACCATCCCTTATGGACACAGGATCCAAACATGCATGCATGAGGGGGTGAGAAAATTGCGTCCATGCATGGACCTTTCAGCTGGTTGTTATATGTAGTGAAACCACTTGAGCTGAGATCCCCCGGTTACCCTAGTACTAAAGGAAAACCCCAGTTTTAGCTTAACTAAAGCTTCGGAAAACCTGTGTGGAAAGTTTTACCGGGAGAGCCAACATGATCCAGCAGTATGCGTGGTTTCTTTATTTATTTTCCATTTTTTTCTCCACCGACTCTGCATCAATCAATTAGAAAGTCCTGAAGGGCGTGTCCAATCAAATCGTACACGAGACTTCATCCTTATCAACTTGCATCGTTCAAATATCGCGTCGGTTGAAACCCAGTCACAAAACATATATGTTAATTTCTCTGATCAAACTGAGCGTCTCAGGAGAGTAGGAAAGAAGCCACGAATCTGCATGCGGAAGTTTAAGCAGATTAACTGCAAATCAGATTGCACTATAGCTACTGTGGAAATTAATTAATAAGGGATCGATGCCACATGAGTTTCTTATTTAGAGCACTAAAATAAAAGTGGAGGATGACTGAGGCCAGTGGCGGATCCAGAATATAATTTTAGTGGGGTCTTATTAGTACACCCATCTAATTTTAATAGGGTCACTCATGATAAAATTTATTTTACAATATAATTTTGTTTTACCCATTAGAATCACGTGACTTCACTGAACTTGTGCTGGCTCCGCCCCGACTGAGGCCAAAGGCGAGGTTCTTATTTTTGGAGTGTTTCCCGAAGACTTTAATTAGTTCCTTACAAATATTACACTTCCAACAGGGGTCAACACGCAGAATAATAAATTTCTGTATACCCTTGCGGCCTTACGATATCAGCCAGCAAATAAAGACAAAAATGGACGTGGTTTAGACACAGCGTTGAGTAGTCCATTAGCTTAGCTCGAAATGAAAGACCGTCCATATGATGATGCTGAACCTTTCTCTAATTATATATGGTTATAGTACTATAAATTATACTCTGAAACCAAAGTTTATAGTACTGTATGGTACGATCGAAACCTGTGGCCCAAGACTCCTCTCTCTCTCTCTCTCTCTCTCTCTCTCTCTCCTCCAATCAATAAAATTGTCACTCTTGCAATCTACGTCATATATGTTTATATCAGTACCTTGTAATGTAATTAGTATACTCTAATAAATGCATGTGTATGGGGATTGAGAACTGTTTCTGAAAGCCAAAAAGTTTTGATTAATGTCTAATGCTAATCATGAAAACCAAATTTTGTGCATGCAAAAGGAATAATCTCAAGCCTCTATTCAAGCTGTTCAGTTCCCCTTCCCACTATGAGATATGTCGATCTACGTTGTAGCTTGGATCACGACGTCGTCCACAACTATCAGATGTTTCGTCTGAGACACAATCTTGAGTTTTCTTTAAAAATAACATACTTTGAAAATGTTTTAAGTTAAATAGTATTGTAAAAATTTTAATTCACAATAATAATTTCGGCAATCAACGTGTTATTTTTAAAAAAATATATAAAAAATAGAAGTTGGTATTGCCATGACCGAGCAATCGCTGGAGCAAAAATTCCCAAAAAACTAAATTACTTCATTTAAGTTTTCTAGATTTTTAATTTTATATCTAAATAATATCTAATCAAGATAAAATTTCAAACACAAGTTAATTGGCAGGCGATACATTTTCTGATGATTTTAATTTAATTTTTTAAAATAAAATTTTGTCGACTGAAAATATCCCAAAATTCAATAAATTGAATTAATAAATTCCAATGGTGGCTCCTCCTTGTCTTCTCTAAGTATGATGTCCTTTAGATTTTCCGCTAGTTTTCCTGTTTCTTCATTATCACTATCATCTTCTTTCCTTAAAGATGGGTTAATCTCATCAAATATAACATGAACGATTTGCTCAATCAATAAACTGTTTCTATTAAATACTCTATAACTTTTAGATTTTGAGATGTAACTAAGAAATATACCTTCATCTGATTTTGTATCCAACTTATCTAAATTTGACTTACCATTGTTGGGAATGTAGCATTTGTATCCGAATGATTTGAGATGACTGACATTTGGTTTCTTGTTCTTGTATAGTTCATATACAGTCTTCTTCAATATATGTCTGATCATTGCTCTATTTGTTATGTAGCATGCTGTGCTAATTACTTCTGCCCATAAATACTTTGGCAAGTTGTACTCAGCTAGCATTATTTTTGCCATGCCTAATAGTGTTCTATTCTTCCTTTCAGTAACTCTATTTTGTTGAAGTGTCCTTGGTGCTGAATAGTTGTGCTCTATTCCTTGGTCTTCAGAGAAACTTATGAAGTCTTTGTTATGAAATTCTCCTCCATGATCTGACCTTAATCTAATTATGTTGAACTTCTGATCCTTCTGCACCAATTTGTTGAATTTTATAAATGCTTTGAATGTGTCATCTTTATGATCTAAGAATGACACTCATGTAAACCTAGAGAAGTCATCAACTATGACGAATCCATAATTCTTTAATCCCAAACTTGTTGTAGACATTGGACCAAATAACTCCATGTGAAGTAGCTCTAAAGATTTGGTGGTGGTGACAATTGACTTGACTTGAAAGAAGTTTTGGCATGCTTCAAGGTCCACAAACTTTGTCATACTGAGTGCTGATCTTTGGTAATCCTTCTACTAGCTCATGTCTTATCAAATTTTTGATGACATCTAAGTTAGTATGACCCAATCTTCTGTGCCATAATTTTGTATCAATGTTTTTACTGGCTGCTAGACATACATCTTGATCTTTCAAATCTTTGAGAAGAAGAACATATAAATTCTATTATCTATGAGTTGTGAAAATTGTTTCACCCTCCTTGATGATGATACATTTTGATTTTTTAAAATTGACTTGATATCCTTTGTCACAGAGCTGACTTATGCTAATGAGATTATGTTTCAATCCTCGGACACAAAAAACTTCTTCAATTAGGTTGTTCTTCTTGCTCCCTATTGTGCCACATCCAATTACAGTCCCTTTACCATTGTCTCAATAGGTGACTGATCCTTCTTCTGATTTGATTGTCTTGAATAGGCTTCTATCAACTATGCCTAGAGCATCCACTGTCCAAGTACCATTTGGATGCTTTAAGGCTAACATGCATACAAATCTTTGAGATTTAGGTATCCAAACTCTTTTGGCTCCTTGATGGTTAGTTTCATAATAAGTTTTCTTGGGGATCCATTTCAGGTGCTTTGTTGGGTAGTTTCTAATTATGTGATTAAACTTGTTGTAGTGAGAACAACATGCTATATTATTTTGATCAATCATTTCACTTCTGTTTTTAGTAGATTGCTTTCTTATGTCGTTGTTAACAAACTTTCCTTCAGGTATAAATTTTGGCATTGGATATGTTTCAGGATATATTTTTGTTTCTTCATTTTTTGATGGTATATAACTTGTACCAAATTTCTTTTTACCACTTCTTCTTGCTCCTTTTAGAAATAAAGAGGATTTTTGTTTGTTAGTTTATCTATTGTAGAGTTTAGGTATTTATTATTCTCTGTTAGGGTCTTCATTTCTTCAGTTAATTTTGTTATATTATTATTTTCTAGATACTCTATTTTATTATTTTTCTCCTTTAGATCCTCACATAACAGATTATTCCTATGTTTTAATTCTTTAATTTGTCTTTCAAATTGTTCAGCTTCAAACTTTAGATATGAATTAGTGTTATCTAAACATGTGCAATTTTTCTTTGATAACTTTAGTTGTTTAGATACATATTTATATTTTTCATATATTTCATTAAAAGCATCTTCTAGATTGTCATCATCAGAATTGAAAAATGAATCAAAAGAGGTGTAAGCATTTACCTTATCATCAAGATTTGCCATAAAGGCAAGATGAACCTTTTCTTGTTGTTGTTCATCCGAGCTTGAGTCTTCAGATGATTTATCTTCATTATTCCAAGGAGCTGTCATAGCCTTCTTCTTGTGCTTCTTAATTTTTATTGAAGGCTCTTTCTTTTTGTATTTCTTTTTCTTTAGCTTGGGGCAGTCTATCTTCAAGTGCTCGGGCTACGTGCATTCATAAGAGATAGGTTCAGTTTTCTTGACTATTTTATATTTTTTGAAATACCTTTTACTTGACTGATGTTTCTTCTTAGTCAAAATCCTTTGCAGACGTCTTGATAGAAAAGCTTCTTCTTCACTATCTGCATCACTGCTCTCACTGGTCGTGGCTTCATCTGTGTTTGGCTCTTCTATCTTCAAGCCCATGCTGATCTTTTTCTTTGAAGTGCTTTCTCCTAGTCTTTCCATATTTATCTCATGGACCATGAGAGATCCAATGACATTGAGGTAAGGTCATTGGCTTCTTCTATTGTAGTGACTTTTGGGGTCCATTGGTTTAATAGAGATCTGAGAATTTTTCTTACCATGTCCCCAGTGTTAGTATGTCTTTCCCAATCTGGATAGACCATTAGTGATGTCAGTAAACCTATTGTACATTTGAGTGATTGTCTCTCTTGGTTGCATCTGAAACTTTTAATATTGAGTGACTAGGATATCTATCCTAGTTTCCTCCACCTTATCAGTCCCTTCGTGTATGACTTTCAACTTGTCCCACATCTCTTTGACAGACGTGCAAGCTGAGATTCTGTTGAACTCTCTTCTAGACATAGCACAACAAATGAGATTCTTGGCCTTTCTGTTCTGTGATAGGATCCTTTTATCATTATTTGTTCATTCTTCTCTTGAGTTTAGAACTATCAGATCTCCTTCTTCGATGATGGTCCACAACTAATAGTCATATCCTTGAAGAAAGAACTTCATCATTGTCTTCCAATAGTTGTAGTCTTCACCATCGAACAAAGGTGGCCTGTTGACAGATTGCCCTTCAGAGTATCCTTGTGTTGCTATTGATCTTTGCTCTTCAGACCCTTAGAGCTTTTGATTTCTTGAGACCCGTTCTGATACCACTTGTTGGCCCAGATGGTAAGAATAAAAGGGGGGGGGGGGGGATGAATGGGCTGATTAGTACTTTTTCAGAAATCTAAAACATAAATACTAAACGAGATTGTTAGAACTGTTTGTTAGTGTGCATCGGAAACAAATCAAAGTAATCACACAAAGGACACAGATTTATCTTGGTTCGACCCTTCCAAATGAAAGTCCTACATCCAGTCCTTAATCACACTCTTGGGATTTCACTAAACCACCAAGACATCTTGGTCTTCCCTCTAAACAAGGGTCATACAACACTTGCTCAAGCAAGTCTTCTCTTTCAAGAAGAGGAACAACCACCCAGCTTGCAGGCTGGTCTTCTCTTCTCACAGGAAGAGGAACAACAGAAAATCTCAAGGAGATGAAAAGGTCCCTAGACCAAGCCCAAGATAAACAATGGTTGGGCCTTGCTTTGAGACAGATCTACTCTTTCTCTCAAAAGGAGGTTTGCAGAAAGAACACACAGAGAGAAGGACAAATCAAGAAAGCAATGTGAATGAGTGGCTTCGACGCTCTGCTTTCTTTGGTTTGTAGTGAAGGATGTAGGCTCTTTGCTTCTTGTTGGATGGCTTGATGAATGTGCCTATCTGTATTATCTCATTCTTGATTGCATCCTTCTTATTTTATATGGTTAGGTAGGAAAATAGCCATTGAGACTTGAGAGCTTCAGCTTGTTCTTCTTCTTCTTCCTTTTTCTCTCTCTGAAATCCAATAGTTAGATTCATCTTCAGTAGCCGTTAGATGTTTGACAGATCCTCATGTGACTTTTTGTTCGTTGGCTATTCCTTGAGTTCCATAGCTTGCATGTTTCCAAAGCATATAGCATCTGCAAGCATTAAATGCATAGAGATGGAACATGTTAATTAGGTGAGAGTTCACATGTCAAACAGATGTCCATACCTCTGATGTAGATGTCTAGAAATTCTGCTGATAGATTTCTACTTTAGGTAGACTCCTTCCTATATATATGTGATGTAGATGTCCAGAAATTCTGCTGATAGATTTCTACTTTAGGTTACAATGGTAGCTTAAAAAATGTAAGCAAATAGCCTAGGTTTGCATAGGGTAGTCTGCGCATTTAATGCTCAAGGATATGCAAGAGATATGCAAGAGATCTTGCATGAAAATATGAGAACTATATTTGAAATAAAGCAAACTTTGGGCGCCAAATGAAAATACTCATCAATCAGTGTAAAACATAGCTTAAGTGATGTATTGTTCACCAATCGAAACAAATTTTAACAACAATCGATAGAAAATGGTAAGTAGTCACCAATCGATACATATATAAGTTATTTGTTTATCAATCAATAGGAAAGTAACATTTAAACCGCCAATCGGTATGGGTTAAGTCACTTGGTCATCAATCGATACAAACTTGGTCACCAATCGGAAGGAGTAAACGTCAATCGATATATGAAGGCATTCAATATGTAACTTAATAATAATCGATGTGCAAATAGTCAGCAATCGATGTGAAACAACAATAATCGATATGAATCAAGGCAATCGATATGATGATGATAATCAATGCAGAACTTAAAGACAATCGATATGCATATATAACAGCAATCGAGTGCTAAAAGGCAATCGATGTGAGTGAAGGTAATCGATGTGCAACTTAACTATAATCGCTGTGTGAAGGCAATCGATATGCAATTCAACTAGCCTAGATACAACATTGTCAGTTGAAGTGGAACAACGTAGTCGGTTGAAGTGAACTTCATATAAGACTTCGGATATGACGAAGTAGAACTTCGTATATGACGATTCAAAGTTAGCTTCGACTGATCACGGCAAAATCTTGCATGACTAAGTGAAAGCTTCGAATATGACGAAGTGAAGCTTTGTATAGAACAAAAAATAACATTGTCGGTCGAAGTTGAACTTCGTATAAGACTTCATATATGACGAAGTAGAACTTTGTATATGAAGAAGTGAGCTTTGATTGATTACGATAAAAATATGCATGACGAAGTTACTGATTAGTACAAAACTATGAAGCGATAGTACAAGAATATTCTTAAAATATTATTAAACAGATTTAAGATGAATATGAGTTTTGTTATCACCAAAATAAAAGAATAAAATTTAGGAGTGATTCAACAATTGTTTTTAGAATACTTACAGTACATGATCCTTGGATTTTGGGAAAAAAACTTATTTACCTATTGACAGACTAAAATAATAGATGTTAAATACCTATTGACAGACTAAAATAATAGATGTTAAAGCAACAATGTCATCAATGTCATTAAGAATAATAAGAACATAAATTAACAAGAGTGAAAGGACAAATGTGTGTCGACAAATGATGTTCATAGTGTCGACACATGTGCTTCAGAGGTTAACACAATGGTCGTCCTTTGTCGACAGATGTATCAATTCTGTCGACACATGAGCACCATAGGTCGACATCATGGATAACATGTGTCGACAGACATGAAAATAAGATTGAGCAGATGAGTGCATATGAAGATGTGATTAAGGTCTATTTGTTTTGTTATCACCAAAATATATAGTAATGGAGATAAAAGAGTCAACAAATTCCTCCTCCTATGGTCTTCCCTTCACGTCCAGAAGAGTCTCCAAGCAACAATAGAGTCGACCATGTGGGGATTTGGGGTGCATTTATAGGGATGACAATTTCCTATTCTTAATACAACTCTAACTATCTTAATTATGAGATTTCCGTGTTGATCTCTACCTCTACATCTTCCAAACTCTAATTGGATTGGGATAGACTTGAAAATCCATGGCTAACATATTAGGGTAGTGTTAGGACTCAAATTTAGATAATTATATCATTTATATAAGCTTATTTATCCCCTTTAAATGAGAGGATAATGGGCATTAATTATGAATTGAATAATAAATATCTATTATCCTATTACTCTAATTCCTATTTTAGCTAATAATTATTTTATTGATCATTTAATTAAGTCTATTATCTATTTTAATTTAACCCATCTATTAAATTAACTCTCATTTATTAAATAATCGAGTTGCTACAGTACCGAGATTATGTTAATAATGTAAGAATGTCTCTAAATCAAAAGTAAACATGATTACTTTTAATTTAGAGACACTCTTATATTATTACCATAATCTTAATATTGTCTTCAAACATGCGCATGTATCCTGACATAGTGTCACCGAACTTCGGTTATAGAATTGAATTGAAATCATCATAATTATTAAAAAAATATTGATTCTAAAGATATGAACATCGAGATCGAGATTAATTCAATTTATTGATTTCTGGGATAATTTTCACTCCACTAAATTTTATTTTAAAAAATTAAACTAAAATCACTATAAAATACATCACATTTTAATTAATTTGTGTTTACAGTTTTATCTTGGCTGGATATTATTTAAATAAAACTTAAAAAAATTAATTTAATTTTTTTTGGAGATTTTTGCTCGCATCGGGCAAATCGGTCATCTTTGCTAATCGGTCATCTTAATTTGACCGATTAGCTAATCGGTAATAGAAAGACCGCGGACTTTCATTTTTTATAGTTTTGTTTTAAAGTAGCGAGTTAAAATTATATTATATTACGAATTAAAAATTTTACAATATTATTTAACTTTTTAAAAAATTAAAGTATGAAAACCCCAAAACCTTCTGTGCTGCGTATCATTTCCAGAGCGTCAGTCTTCATCGTCGAATCATGTGGCCGTTGAAGTAATTAGCAACAGACGTCATTTCCGCTTTCTCTATGTTATTGGGTGTACGTAACGTTTTCCCACCAATCCCCGGCAAGAAAGCAAGCCCACCCTCTAACCAGGCAAGCTTTCGGATCAGCCGCGTGGTGGCCAAAGTGCATACGCCAGTACACAGTTCCAATTCGGTCTGAGCCTTCTCAGATCAAAAGCCAAAGAGAAATTAAAAAGGTGTGTATATAATATATATATACTTGTTAATTTCCTGAAACCCTCAAAACAAAGTTGCGTGCCATCGATCACGCAATGACTTGAGTCGGCATCGTTCTCTTGGGGACCATTCGATCGCCGACGTCACGCTCGGAGGTTAGTCGTACCTACAACCTCGCACTGGCTTTGCTCCTTCAGTTTTATATGTCCCTTCGTTCACAAGGCAAGGCAAGGGTACGTAGTAATATAGCAAATTAATCCGCTGCTGCTTCTTGATTCAGCAACTTGGGGCAAAAGAAAAGAAACTGCCCCAGCAGCTAGAGATTTTCCTCCAGCAGGCAGCAGTGCCCTGAAGGATGCCAGATCAGGCATGCACAACCCAATAGTACTAGTATATGCATGTTCCAATCATGGATTCTTACTTAACACCAAATACGTACAGTGGCTCCTGTTCTGGGTGCCACCGAGGGTTGCAGCTCAGGAACACGCAGGATTTCATATAAGGGATGAGGAGCCCGTGTGAACGCATGGTACATGACTGCGCGTAATGAGATCAACCTCCGAGAACGTACGCTTGCAGCCAAAGCCAAAGGTCTGCGATCGAGCTCTGAGCTCACTTTTTTTTAAACCCTTTTTAATGGGATAATTAAGCCCTCCCCGCATCGACGAAATTAAGGGCCATTTGGCCTTTTGACTAATGAGAAATGCTATGCATATTGAGGTGGTTTCATCTCTATTTTTCTTATTTTTTTTTTTGAAAAAAATATATGTAATATTTACATTTAATGTTTGGGCCATAGTAATATAATACTTATAAATAATAGATCAATATATATAAAATGTTATAATATTACATACAAATATTATAATATTGTATACAAATGACGTCATTTGTGTATATTATTATATTAATTATTTGTGTTTAATATTATATCATTTATGTGTAATATTGATCTATTATTGATATATATTATATCACTATTTATGTGTACTTTTTATGCACACAAAATAAAACTTAAATATTAAATACATCCTCCCTTAAAAAATAGAAAAAAATGGTGAATATGAAATCACCTCAACTATACTCTCACCAGGAGTATAGTATTTACTCTTTGCCTAATAATTAACACCGCGCGTACGGCTTCGCTACAAGACCAAGAGGTGACTGATCAAAAGGTCATTTGGCCGTTCCTACCGGCAACTCGATCGATCTGAGAAATAAATGATGGAGACCCGTCGACAACGAACGCTAGATGCAGGTCCAATAGTTAGCAGAACCAACAACAATATATACAGAATATTACGCTTCTCAGTTCAGCCTGATCGATGCGCCGTGAACTTTGTCTTGTTCCTGCATGGGATACCACCCTCCAATCATGCACGCGAGTGGCAGTTCCGCCGTTCTTGTCTTCCTGGGGCCTGGGCGGCACCGGGGGACTCGTTAATTTCCTTATCCTAGTTCTGTGGCACGGCTTGTGTTGCCGGCGGCCGCAGTAAGCGTTCCCCGGTTGCCACGATTACCAGGGAAACTACAAGGCATGAACCTTTGTTTAACCAGTGATTGCAACCAGCAGTCGTGCATATTCGCAGGTACAGTATGAGACCACGAATCATCACAAATGAGCTTCCCATTAAAAATGAAGGATTTGTGGCTCGTGAGGCATACAAATGGCAAGAGCTCGTTTGTATAATCTGCAGTTACTGTTGCCCCCGAAGCATGATATATAATAGCAGCTTGCCAAGTTGGACGGTAGGAGATACACCAAGCTGGGGTAGAGAAAAAAAAAAAAACATATCATCACCGGTCCCTGCCGCCGATCGAAAGGATGGAGTAGGGGAAGTTAATTAATTGCCATGAAGAAAATGCTATAATTAGATGATAATTTTTGCACGAAAGTATTTTCTTTTGGTAGTTCTAATTTTTGTACGAAAACTTGTGTTCGAACTAGAGAAATGGTAGAGATGTACTGAGATCGCCAATTCCGCTTCCACCGCAATATTTCACAACTTTTCATTTAACCAATACTTCTATTGTGGAAATCATGAGGGTCTTTAAAAATTGTACGTTAAGTGAACATGCACGGCGATGATCACAATCTAGGCAGCAAGTAAACTTTCAAACATTTTAAATATTAGATATTATAGATATCATATTAAAGTTAATATCTGTCAGAAACATTAGGTATCTGTTTGGTATGAGATTAAATAGGAGATATGAATTAAATTAATCCCATCTTAAATTTGAAACCTAAAAAAAAGTGAAGATAAACATAATTTAAGTATTTTGAAGATATCTTAAAAAAATAAGAGTAAATTGAAGATAACTTATCCCACCTTTCGGTGGGATAATTCATCCCCATTTTCTATACCTATTTTTTTTTTCTCCTAAAAACACCCTATCCACTCTTGCGCAGGACTTGAGAGGTCGGCGTTCTTATGGAGATAAGTGTTCACTCAAATAAGATTCAGGATCAAGAGACAACTAAAAATAAAAATAAAAATTCTGTCATCATACTAACACCGTTTCCTACCAAATAAAGAATAAGATTATTTTAAAAAATCTAACCATAAAAATACCAAACAAGAGGTGGATTAAGAATAGAGATAATATTGTATCTTCAAATTAATTTAACTCCATCCCCACTTTTTTAATCCCATATCAAACAAACACTAATTAACTTTTCATTTGCAACACTAATTAACGTTTTCGTCCACGCTCAGGAGTGAGGCCATATTGAGTTATAATTAAAGAGATTGGTCTCAAGATGCATGTTCATAAGAAGTCGAGACTCGTTGCTGACCCCTTGGCTGCTACATCCTACCAATTGAAGCAGAGTGCAGGAGATAAGTTTAATTTCTGCAGGTTGGTTTACTTCTAGTGTAATTAATTACAACAAAGAAAGAAATGTGAATGTTGGATAATTAGACTAATTATAACACCCAGGAGCGGATCTGATCATATATGTTCAGTCACTGGATAAAAAATTTGTATTAGAAAGATAATTTTTTATCACGACTGATTTTATTAAATTTATATGAATATATTACTAAAATTTTATTAAAATAAAATTTAGATTTACCACTGACAACAGTACCATCCTTGTCATGTAGGGGGGGGGGGGCAACCAAAAAAAGTGACAATCAGCTTTACCTACCTTCGATTTTATTATGATGGTCGTTCTAATTAGCCAGCCAGCAGATTTGCTAGGGGGTGTCGTGTGTCTTCCTGCAGCCGTATTCAAGGGTACTACGTACTGCACCCATATATGACAGATCAAAAACCCAGAAGAATGTGCAAGTTAAACACAAGGGGATATGCCTCAAACCATGGGCTGCATCTAATTAAATTAAGGCTGCACAAATGTGAAACAAGAGAGTGGCTTCAAAGAGCTAAACTAAGTTGGGACTTGTTCTTCACTGAGAGATGTGTGTGCGCGTCAAAAACTAGGTAGTGAACCGTTTTGGTGTCAGCAAGAAATGGAAGCTTTGGGACGCCACTGAGACTATGGTGGTGTGGTGTGGGGTGGGGAAGGCCAACGGCCACAAACCCCGACCAGACGCGATGCCCTACCCTTACCAAATTAATGCCCTTTTCCACCCTCGTCAACGCGGTGGGTTCAACCGTAGAGACTTTTAACTTACTGTCTGTCGTCGGCAAACGGTAAGTAGACGAGTACTGAAGTAGGCGTTTTTTTTTGTAACACTATATATATAAAATTTTGAGGAATAATTGCTCTTTTAAAAAGAAAGTGGGGTTTAGCCCCCACCACCCTCTGCACTCACCTATCATGTCTTGTTTTTTGAATATATGATGTCTAAGATTATGTTTGATATTAGGGAGATAGAGCGAAGATATCTCCAAAAATTTAAAATTATAAGATATTTTAAAAATTTTAAAATAATTTAAAAAATATTTTCACTTTATTTTCAGTCTATCTAAATACTAAACATAACTTAAATTAACTTATATCGTGGAAAATGGATCGATGTGCTTTTTTACGACCAACAACCAAAATCAAACTCGGGGAGCCTAATCTCTGCATGATCATCTAAGAGTTATCAATTAGGACCATATAGAAGATCCGACTCTCATAAAACTTGGACCATTTCGTGACATTAATTTTGTAATATTTTACTTCAAAAGAAAAACGAACCCTCAAGTACTATTTTGATCCCAAACTCACATAAATATCTGAAACTTAAAATAATATGTGAAAAAACTTTAAAAAAAAAATTGCGTGACAAGGAGAATATATATACTGTACCAACCGAATCGCACCACGTTGGCACCAACCGGACCCATTCCCGGCGGTCGAGAGTACCGACGCGGTCTGCCCCACAGCAACCTGCCTGGTCCACCGCACCGGTCCTTGCATCCTATTTGTTGCGTTCACAGCACCACCATGGTTGGTCTGTGTTAGCTCATCCTCTCCATCTTCCCTTTTTTTTTTCTCTTCTCCTCTCATCACCCTCACAGCTCCCTCTCTCTCTCTCCCCTCCCTCCCCAGCACAAGCTTCTCTTTCTCACTCTTCCTCTGCGCCTAGGTGTCCCGGCCAACCATGGCGTTGCCGGTGAAAGCTCCGCCGCCTGACGGCGGGGCAGCACGCTACAGGATAGAAACCAAGTCCTTGTCCTACGGCCTGGTATCCTCCTCGAGCCTCCTCAACTGGCGCCACTGGTACCGGGTGCACTCCGACTCCAGATCCATCCTCAGGAATGTGAACTGCGAAGCTAGGCCCGGCGAGGTCCTCGCCATCGTCGGCCCCAGCGGGGCCGGCAAGACCACGCTCCTCTCAATCCTCGCCGGGATGGCACACCCCACCCGGTACAGCGGCGAGGTTCTAGTCAATGGCCGTCGCATGGACGCCTCTCACTTCCGCCGCCTCTCCGGGTACGTCACCCAGGATGACGCCCTCTTCCCGTTGCTCACCGTGGAGGAGACCCTCATGTACAGCGCCCGCCTGAGGCTGCGGGCGGAGTACGACGTCTCCGCTTCTCGGGTGAAGCAGCTGCTCAAAGAGCTGGGTCTAGAGCACGTCGCCGGCTCGAGAGTGGGATCCCACGGCGGGCGGGGCATCTCTGGCGGGGAGAAGCGGCGTGTCTCAATCGGGGTCGATCTGGTGCATAACCCGGCCATCCTCCTGCTTGACGAGCCGACGTCCGGGTTGGACTCGGCTTCCGCCCTCCACATCGTCTCTCTGCTCAAGTCCATGGCGAATGTGCAAGGAAAGACCGTGGTCCTCACCATCCACCAGCCGGGGTTCCGCATCCTGGAGCTTTTTGACCAGGTACTCCTCCTCGCCGGCGGCACCGTCCGGCACCACGGCTCCCTCGAGCTCCTCCAAAAGCGGCTGGAAGCCGCCGGCCACTGCATTCCCCACCACGTCAACGTGCTGGAGTACGCCATGGACACCATGACCAGTCTCAACGTCGAGAACCCAATGAGCTCGCAGGAGCTCATCACCAGCGGTGCCGCCACCGCCCGTGCCTACGGTTCGGTGGCCAAGGAAGACCAAGTTCTTCACGCCAACTCCCTCTTCGGGGAAGTCGTCCTTCTGGGGAGGCGATTCTTTGCCAACATCCTGAGGACCAACCAGCTGTTCGCCGCTAAGATGATCCAGTCGCTGGTGGCGGGTCTGGGCCTAGGCTCCATCTTCATGAACGTGGGCGACGTGCAAGCTCGTGTAGGGTTCTTCGCCTTCACCCTCACCTTCCTGTTGTCCTCCACCACGGAAGGGCTCCCGGTGTTCCTGCAGGAGCGGAGGATCCTGATGCGGGAGACCTCCAGGGGAGCCTACAGAGTCTCCTCCTACGTCATAGCCAACGCGCTTGTCTTCCTCCCCTTCCTGCTCGCGGTGGGGCTCCTCTACGCCGTGCCCGTGTACTGGATGGTGGGCCTGCGGGGGCAGATGGACGGGTTCCTCTACTTCTCCCTGGTGGTGTGGTTGGTGGTGGTGATGGCCAACTCCTTCGTCGTCTGCTTCAGCGCGCTGGTGCCCAACTTCATCATGGGGAACTCGCTCATTGCGGGGCTCATCGGCTCATTCTTCCTCTTCTCCGGCTACTTCATCACCAAGGACAGCATACCCAGGTACTGGATCTTCATGCACTACCTGAGCCTGTTCAAGTATCCATTCGAGGCCTTCATGGTGAACGAGTACGGCGGGGAGAGGGGGAGGGAGGTGTGCCTCCGGCGGGCAGGGGAGGTGTGCGTCCTCAACGGGGAGATGTTCTTGAGGCAGCAGGGTTTGGAGGACTCGCAGAGATGGACCACCCTGTGGATGATGCTGGGTTTCATTTGTTTCTACCGGCTGCTGTGCTTTGGGATACTCTCGTACAGATGCTCTAGAAAGGCGATGACAAGGTAGGGCTGCATGTGGCATCTCGATCGATCGTTTTCTCTCTCTTTAAAATCTTCATTTTTTTGGGGTTCTATTCTAACAAGAGGGCATGAAAAGAAACCGAAAGTTTCTTCAACTACGTACGTTCTTACTATTATAATATGTTTTGGATTCTGTTTTACCACTTTTGGCGAGGGTAAGGTTGATAAAATTAAGTTAATCATGACGGCACTTTCACCAATTATAAGGAAGATGGTTTAACTTTTTAACACCTCAATCACAAGGCACCGCGATTCAATGCCTCTCCTTTGCGAGGCGTTTTGACTCCCTCCTCACAAGTCACAAAGAATGATGTGGTGCGTACGTATTTAATTATTGGTTGTGCCATTTTACTGTGTAGTTAATTATCAAACCGTTCTGGACCTTAAGAGGTCTCGAGTTCAATTTCTGAGGGGGGAGGTTTATCTTATTTACATGCAATCCTCGAAGTGTGTAGATCTGAGATTTTTTGATCAAGTGGGGTAATAATAATACGAGTACACGGAAAGTAGAAACTCTCAAATCTTGATTTTGGAATTCACGAACACCATTTCCTGAGTCCACAAAATCACACGGGACGAGATTTTCTCGTTACAAAAAAAAAAAAATCAAACCGTTTCTCTTTCGCTAAAGCCTCAAGTGACAACAAGCATTTAATTCTTTGAGGATAATTAAAGAGCTCTCAAGTCCGGTTAGAACCACTAGAAATTTATCCTTAATTTTCTCAGAAAATTTTCCCATAAAATTGACTATGTCATTCTTATATCTATATATCTTAGTAATTAGCTCGTAATATATAAAACAGTAAAATAAGGTAGTTATCAATCCTGCAAACAAGCTTGTGACGTTTTCTTACAAAATTCTCTATGCAATTTACGCCAAATATCACAGTCTACAAATACAAAAGGGATGGCTAAGCTATATATGATGCAGTCATACGTGAAAGATTGCAGCTTCTTGGAGGAGTTTATTATGTGCATAGATATCTTGCCGGAGACCCATTAGACGTCGATTCACATCGTTGATGCTTAGGTGTATAGCAAAATGTACGAGTATCACACGTAGGTATTAACTAATGACAATTTTCCTCTTTACGTCTGATATTCTTATATATTGGAATTGCCAAGTTTATGCAGCAACACGGAAGATTTAAATGCCACTTAACCTCCTTCAAGGACTTTAACCTGATTTAGTTGGAGGTTAGACTACCCAAGTCGTGTAATCATGATCATTTTAACTCCAAAAAAATATACATTTCACTTTGGTTGCTACACTTGAGACGGAGATGAGTTAATTTATTTTTTGGGGTTAATCCTCATCTTTGATTCCACTTATTTTTATGTAAAAAAATAAAAAATGAAATTTTTATGAGATATATAATAAGATAACATTTAGAAATTTATGATAAAATTTTTAAACTTTTTTAAGAAATAAAAAAAATTACTCACCTCACTCATAGTGAGGGGTAACCTCGGTAACCCAAAACCTTTTTCCAGGGGTACCTCAAAGTAGGCTAAGTCAGTGCAAACTTGTTAGACTCGAGTCCCATCCGACAGACATTGCCTGTAGAATCTGATCGTCAACGACAACAGAGCAAACCACCAACAGAACATATATACACATCACATTAATATATAAGACTAGTAAGGAAGAAGTCTCAAATTAGGATCTACATGACCCATAGAACCTCCAAATCAGTAGATAGGATCAAGCAAAATCAGACTATGCTTGAGAATTGTAAAGTCGAAACAGAGATAAGAGACATGCTCTCAGTGGAGATGAGCTGCAGGCTATTTAAAATGCAAATTATTGATGGTAGCTTAGATGACATACATATCAAATATGCATCTAAGAGTGAATCTTAGAACTCGGAGCTAAACTGTACAACTCTATAACTCTAATGTAAGGGGTCCAAAGACTTACTAGCCAAGGACAAAGATAAGGGTGGGGACACGCTAAGTGGACAAGGGAGAAAAGAAGATGGGAAGGGGGGGGGGGTGTGAAAAGGTGGATCTAGAGGAAGATCCATGAGAAAGACTTATAATATGTCTAACAGTACTCACCCCTATTCATGTTAGATGTAAGTGAGGTGAACTCAACGATTATTAATACGCTAGGAAATCCACCTCTTTAAGCAACTTTTGGAAGGGGGGGGGGGGATATCCGCGGGGTTAAAGAGAGTTTTTCCCATATTAGCACAAAATAGATTTTTTTTTTGATAACGAGGAAATTTGGCCCCATGTGGTTTTGTGGGCTCAAGGATTGGTGTTCGTGAACTCCAAGGTCAGGAATTGACAGCTCCTACTTTTCGTATACCCGTATTGCCCTTACCCCACTTGACCAGAAAAACTCCGGATTTATACACATCGAGAATTACATGTAAATCAGATAAGCCCTTCCCAAGAATCGAATTCGGGACCTCTTACTTTTAAACAAGAGTTTCTAATCGATCGACCTAACCGGGGTCCTCTTTTTTTTTTTTTTTAAAAAAAAACTTTATTTATTTGCAAGTGCTAAGATTCGAACCCAAGTCTTCATAAACACAACATGAGATACCCTTACCACTAAGCTACAACTACACTTGTACACAAAATAGACTTTGACGCGGGAGATAGACTAACTCGGGATTATTTTCCTAACCCGGTTAAAAGAGGAGATAAAAGAAGAGTTAACTTACTTCACCTTTCTTGGAGATTTAAATACCATACTCCTTTAACTTTAGTAAATATGGAATAAAAATCACAAATTTTGGTATATTTTTAAGTATGTAGGGGTGTTTATGTAATATATAAAAGTTATGAATTATATGTAATTATAAGATAGTTGAAAGATGTATATATAAAATTATGAGAAATAAAAATAAATTTAGACATATTCTTAAGCATATAATGATATTTATGTGAAATAATATATTAATTCAGATCTCAATTAAGTTGGTTATCAAACAACTCTTAATAGAAGTCTAATATATTTTAAGTACTTATTAAATTATAAATTTAGACAATAGATAACAAATTAGACATTAGACATTGTTAATAAATGTTATCAATCGCCACCTAACTCGGGATTATTTTCCTAACCCGGTTAAAAGAGGAGATAAAAGAAGAGTTAACTTACTTCACCTTTCTTGGAGAGTTAAACTTAAATCTTTTTTAATCTCTTGATCCACTTAAATCTTCCAAAATTATTTGACTTAAAAATAGTGTTAAACAGTTCTCAATTAAAGTAATTAGAGATATGTAATCCCCTCTCCAAAGTGACTTGTATATATGTAAGAGACGGACGACTATGGTGGCCAATGAGTCTATCTTCAACTCCATTGGCAAAACCAAGGGGAAGATGAGCAGAACGACGTGAGGGAGAGTGGTAAGGGGAGGCCAAGGGGCGGCTCCCCCCACCCATCCATCAGACCGCCGCGGTGGCGACAACGCTTCCGCCAGGGGTAAAGGGGCCACCTCCGACTGCCAAAGATAGGTCTGCCCAAGTGAACCTAGCGGCAGCTAGGGTTTCCCGGGCAGTGAGACTAGCTCCTCCCGAGAGAAAAGGAACTCGAGATGGGGAGGGGTCCGAAACAGGTAGCCGTGAACAAATTCAACGAAAAAAATAAAAAACTTAAGAGCATAGAGATGAATCACATTTCCAACGACATCCATTTGATCAATCTCTTCAGTGAGCCAACCACCCCCAAAAACATGGGGAAAAATAAGAACCATCTAAGCAAGTAAATGTCCCAAATTTCCTCACAAGTGCCATCTGATCATTTGATCAGGCATAGGGGTGTCAATGAGCTGGGTTAGTTTGAAGCTCAATGGGCAGTCCACTCCAGACTCAATTTGGGTTGGACTCGGGTTAGCCCATGAATCTCTTTTGAAATCCACTTGTCAAACCTATCACTTGATGGGTTGGACTCGAATTAACCCATTGGGCTAAGAGACATCAATAACCACCGTACTTATCAATAACCACCATACTTACACGTGCATTAAAAACATACTTAAATAAAAAAATCGGTTTCCACCACACCAATAGTTCTCTCTAAATTAAAACATGCTTAAATTAAAATAGTGAATCTATTTACATATTAGTTTGATGGGCTGAAACGGATCCCAATGGACTAGCATGGATTTGTTTTATTTTGATCCATTAAATTTGGGTTGGACTTGGGTTGTGTTATTTTAATGTTGGGTTGAACTGAGTTTGAATTGGGCTAGCCGAAACCCACCCATTGACACCCCTAATCAGGCAGCTGTCATTGAAAAAAGGAAAAAAAATGGTAAGGTGACATGTCTGATCTCTTCGGAAAAACTAAAGCAGCTGAAATCGTCGAGACAGTCACATGCGATTATGAAATAAAGTAAACACATTAAAGTCCGCCATAAACGATTGCGACACGACCCACAACAGCTTGGGGCCGCAACCGACAGGAAAAATGGAGATGAGCAAAAAGAAAACAAAAGGATTATACCAGCAACACAGTTGATCTGAGATGCATAGCTTTTAAAAATGCAATGGCACACATATGCTTTAATTTCTACAGAAAATGGATGTTAATGTCTTTTACTCTGAGAACGACTGTGATATCTTCGCATGACACGTTGAGCAAGCAGTCCATCCTTGCTTGAAGCTATAACAGCTGTAGAAACACAATCCTATCTCTTATGGACATGTAGTAATAGAAGACTCCTGCATGACGATGGTAACGGGTGTTTTACAAGTTACCCATCTTTACTTACATGACTGTTGCTCTGAGGGGGAAGAAGCAACATACAGCTGATAAAACTCATACCAGAGCGCATACCAAAACGACAGCACTCTAGCATGTAAAACTTTCGAGGTATTACCAGGCCAACGAAGTGCAGATCTTCACGAGGAAGAACTTGATGACTCAAAGGGTGATATTCTTCGTCTTTTTGTCGGAAGTGAGCTACTTGGTGAGAAATCAGGAGATGAAGAGACTCTATCCATTACCGACTTCAGTGCCTGATGAATGGAGTTTGCAAAGAGATGGTGTTCAATGTCATCACCATTTCCCTCACAGGTCATGACGAAGACATTTTTCACTCTGCCTCCAAGAGTGGAGATTTCTGCTTTCACAATTTTAACTCGGAACGATTGGAGCGTTTGTTTTAAATCTGTGAGCAGTTCTGGCCGATCCTCGCAGCAGAGAGACACTTTGATGGTCGAGCTGTCATCATACATTCCATCTCCTTCGACTTCAACCTTTACTTCATCAACATCTGCAGGGACACTGCACCCTTTGCTGATCTCTGTGGCACCATTCTTCAATTCCCTTAAACGGGTGATCACTTCTCCAAGTAATGCAGCTTTGTCCAACTGCATGAATTTCAAGAGCAACTACGGTGAGAAGGGAAACATAATGCAGATCAGAGCTCCATAAATAACGCTATTTGTGCCCATTCAGATGGAGGTAAAAGGATTTGAGTAATAAAAACATTTTAGTTCTTCTAAATGAAAAAGGACATGCAATAAATGGTATCTTGGAATCTAAATGTTATGTAAGCACGTACTAAACACCTGTCTTCAGAGACCAAAAAAAAAGAAAATTCTAGTTTGCAAGGAGCTACACAAGAAACTTAACTGTAAAAAATACATTGGAAACTCAAATTTAAGAGTCTAGACATTTTGTGGCCCTAATTTACTGCAATAAAAGATATGGAAGTTGAAAATTTATCTACGTTTGAATAACTGAAATCCTATTGTCATGCAACAATGCAGTTAATATTCAAATCCCAAGCTATATCATGCAGCAAAAAATCCAGAGTCCATTACAGAGGAATTTCTTTTAGCAGTCTACGGGAATGGGACTTTTTAATAGCACTATGTATGTTAAGGTAACTCCTAGAATTTGTCCCCTCAATTCCTAGACAAAGAACTCTCAACTTAGCTGCACTTCAACATGACTAAAATTGAGCATTAGTGAGCAACTGAGCATGACAAAATAAGCAATCACACAAAAAAGTGGCTTTCACCAAATTTGCTGCTTGCAAGAATTAGAAAAGTTGGAAATACAGGCATAATCAATTTGTCATATACAGGTCAGTGGTTGCTTTAAGATCCATAGAATCATGCCAACATCTGTTGCTTTCCATCTGAATTTTTACCCATTATTTATTCAATGAAACTTCCCATTGTCCAAATTATCCCTACAGAGTCCAAACACACAGCAGATTGAAGCGTGTTTATGTGAAATGTGCATGTCTATGTGAGGGAGAGAGTAGATGGTTCAGTGTTGCACCATAACAATCTTGGGGTACTCAAGCAGGGTATGACTATGTCTATTCCCTGGATGCCAAAATAGAGGGTCCATCTCTGCATCAGCTCAGTTAAAAACTTAAAACTATTCCTCAATCAGAGTTGTTAATAAGAGAAGGTAGCTTGAGCTGACTACATGTCCACATCATGAATCTGGCTAGGCATATGCAATTGTGCATGTCAATGGTGATGAGCTTTCATGGATCAAATTGCTTAAGAGAAATGCTTATTTTCCCGATGGACAGGAAGTAAAGATGCTGGTCCACTGCCAGATTGGTCGAACGTAAAGATACCCACCCATCAGTAGTGGCCTATGGGTGACAAATAGGTTCTGCAGGACCATAGTTTGGGGGCCTCACACCTGCAAGGCTGGGCCAATTTGGTGCTGGATGAGCATCTTTACTTCTCGTCCAGACAGGAAGTAAGCATTTCTCATTTCTTGAAGTATCCTGATATGCCAAGTTTCAAAATTTACATATGAATATTCTCTCAAAAGACAACTGCATGCATGTGCATGCACATCTTAGGATTTGTACTAAAATCAGAG
This sequence comes from Colocasia esculenta, assembly GCA_014218235.1. Classification (NCBI taxonomy): domain Eukaryota; kingdom Viridiplantae; phylum Streptophyta; class Magnoliopsida; order Alismatales; family Araceae; genus Colocasia; species Colocasia esculenta. Next base: position 18,701,189 of record CM024762.1, on the reverse strand, counting down.
TTACCATACAGCGTTAGTAGCAAGGAAACAACAGAATCACCAATCTACAGTCAGTAAGAAGCTATAGGTAGAATCCATCTCTTGATCCAGGGGCTTTGACATACTTGATGAACAAGCTTGTTGAAATTGTAAGTAAAATATGCACATATCTACTTCTTAGATGTTTGGGCATTGGTTGGTAGTTGACATGTGGGCACATCCAGAAACATAAAAAGGAAAAAAAAATCATAAGATTTTTACATAGATTTCACAAAATTGGAGGAGAATATGAAAAGATTACTTCAGTTTGGCAAGGAGAAAAGAAAGGAGCCATAAACGAACTGGGGCAAATCCAAGCGCAAGGGAGAATGTACGGTACCATGAAACTAGGAGGATAGCAACACCAAACTCAAGCACAAAGGGAATAGGTAGTGGAATGCATTAACTGCAAATTTCGAAAGAACAGAACAAGTAAAGAAAAGGAAACATGAATGGCTTGAAGCATAAAAAATTTAATTACCAAGATAAAATTTGCTCAGCAGTCACCATCACAATTTTCTATGATTCAGAGGATCTGTGACATACTTCAGAGAGGCAGACGTGCACACAAACATAAATTAATTTGCAAATCACTAGGAGTTAGAAAAATAGTTTCTTTGACCAACTACAAGCACACTTCAACAAAATAAAGAAAGATATGGAAGAAGTCGACAACAAGAGTAAGAGATTCAGCTTAACACAACTCAAAATATAGGATGGCGGGGAAGACCCATTTCATAAATCCCAAAATCAATAACTTCATAGCAAGAGAAGAAAGTAAATCCGCTGAAAGCAAGGACAAAAATGGCACAGGGATTAATGGTTAACCTTGTCGGTGCTGGGGACAAGGCTCCGCAGGGTAGAGAGATGAGCGTTGATCCTCTCCCTGCGCCTCCTCTCGGCTTCGCTGTGGCTCTTCAGGGCCATGGCGACCCTCGCGTCTGACACCACCCCTTTCTTCCCCAGTCTCGCTGCAGGTGCCCTCACCAGCTCCCCTCTCTCTCCATCCAACACCAACGCTGGCGCGGCCGACCCAACCCCGCCGAAGCCCACATCCTCGGGGAAACCCCGGACGATATTGAAGGTAAGGGAACCCATATCAAAACAACCCACTCTGCCCCCACCAATCAAAGAACCAAGAAGAAACCGGGATTTTGTGACAAAAGTAAGGAATACCCAAGTGGCGCCACAGCACAAATATCCTAGGAACCCGGTGGCCGGCTCGTTGTGTAGTGCCAAAAGGGGAACCCCCGGCGGCAAAGGTGCCTCTTTTCCTGCTGCTGTTCGTGCAATCGTTCTCTCCTGATGCTTCCGATGCTTCCTCTTCTCCTCAGGTCGAAAGCTTCCATGCCGCAAGGAACGAGGGAGGGGGTTAGGACGGGGAGCTCAGTGCGGGAAGTGTTTCATTTTCGATTTCCTCTGTTTGATGAACTCGAACATCTTCGCGCTCTCTCTCTCTCTCTCTCTCTCGTTGTGTAGTGTCGCGAAGACAGGAACTAAGCAGCTTTTTGGGTGTGAGGACCTGAGCAGGAACCTGGAAACTACGGGATTACGAGGACGCTAGTTGCAGGAATCTCTGGCAATTCCCACGGCCTGGAGTCTCTTCTGCTGCTGCAGCAGCAAAGAGTGGAAGAGGAGATAAGGGGGGCAAAGCGCACGAGAGAGCGCCCCGGGGCGGCTCTATACACATATATCAATGGACTTAAATTTTTTTAATGTTTTTTTCGACATGAAAGTACCAAGTGTAGATGATAAAGATGAAATTTGTTTGTCTGTTGAGTTTAGATGATACAGATGGCGAGAGGCGTGCAGGGTTTCTTTTTTGACTGTGCAGTTGCACCTTGATTTTTTTTCTTTCGTTCTTTACTTGAATATACTCTGCTGTTCTTGTTATTTTAATAGATAGGTTCGCCGGCATGTGAGCTGAGGCAACAGTAATTGTCTCTTGAGTGACGTACTTGTTTTTTTCCTCTTATGATGCAAGTTGTGCTAGATTTTTATAGAGAAAAGTTTATTATATTTTTTATTAGATTGAAGTGTAATATGATTAGACACTAAATTTATATGGCACCTTTCATATGAGAAGTGATAAAGTAGTAACCAAATTATTAGGTGCCGCATAGATTTAGTGTCTAGTCATATTGTACTTAAGTGTAATATGAAAGTGTACTAAACCTTTCTCATTCTTATATGCTCTTGTATTAGTTTTTGCTTCACATAGTTTAGTCCCATGCTGCGCGGAAGATCTGGGTTGGAACCACATGTAAAAAATTTGAAGTCTGATCTCCTGATGAGTGTTCTGGTACCATCTTTTATTATAATTATAATTATTATTTTTTTTACTTTCACTAGGACTGCCAATGGGTCGGAATCAGAATCGAAAATAACATTTTCTGTATCTATTTTTTATAAGAAAATTGGAAACGAGTTGAAAACGGAAAGTAATCGAAAGCATTTGATATGATCAAATGGTAGATATATGTAGTATTAGAAGTAATGATAAAAGAGATGTCTTTGATAATAATATGTATAATAAATACTACGAGAGAGACAAGTTAATTAGATTCTATTTACAAATTAAGGAGAAACTAAAAACTTAGTCTAAAATTGTCTAATATTATAAAATAATATTTAAGTGTATATATTTTGTAAATAAAATAAAAATTATATCTTATCGAAAACGAAAATGAAATAATGAAAAATAATCGAAAACAAAAAAATAGATACAGATGCGAAAAGGTCGGAAACGGGTTGGAAATCGGATATCCATTGGCAGCCCTAACTTTCACTTATATTTTAGATCCGAATTGTTAAGATGAGCAACTTAAATTCCACATAATCAAATTTGAGAGTATGAAATATAACTTCTTCCTTTTTTTTTTTTCTGCCGCTCAATTTCAAATTAGATGATTATGATGGATAGTTTATGTTGAGAAAGTCAAAATATAAAGGTTAATAGAAAAGGCAGCAAAAGAAATGCTATGTTGTAGCATTCTTCCTCAAGTGACATATATTGGTCTCTTTTCCTGTTGGCTACATTATTGACTGATCATATTAGAAAGAGAATAGTAAATTTTTACATGTGGGTACCTCATTTGACATTAAAAAAATAATATCTTCCTTAAAGTAGCTCGCTCTGCAAATTTAAGTTATGTACACTCTTTAGAAATGAGCAACTCGAACCCAACAAATCTTCTTCACCTTTTTTTTTTCTTTTTCCTTTTTGTGTGTGCACTCCTCTTCAAACCCCCAACCACTACTACGTACTATACTTTGAGTAAGATGAGCCTGTTGTCAAAGCATCTCGAAAGAATAGAAGAGCCACTCACATATAAAAAAGTGGCCAAGTGCACCATCTTATCTCATCCCTGATTTGAAGATTAAGAGCAGGCCACACACTAACTTAATGGCCTTAACATGCCTTCTAGCTGAAAAACCTTTAAAAAAACAAGCCGTCGCTGGTGATGTGGGCCTCCCAACTCCCCTTTCAGCGACAGATTGCCCATAGACTAGCCATTTCTACATGGTTTTGAACTCTCTGTCTTCTATCGTGATAAAATAGAGAAGGGGGAGGGTGGCATTGGAAGTGGGGAGCCACCTATCACACCCTCCGTTACCCTAAACTGACCAATCAGCTCCTACCGAACTCCCACTGACCGCCCGTCTCCATAGAGCTTATGTTGTTTAATAGGGTTCCTTTTTGCATATATGAACTCTCTTAAAGGTAAAAGTTGTATAAAACTTACCTCCTATTCTTATTTAGATGTATATCCTCAATATTTTCTCTCTCTCTCTCTCTCTCTCTCTCTTTTTTTTTTTTACTTGGAGCTTACAGCCGAGCTAAAGCCCTACAGGACATGTCGCATCATATGATGTGGATGAGGCGAGGATTTGTCCAAGTTGTTTGGAATATAACATTAATATTGATTCATACAAAACAGAAGAACAAATGTTGTACCTATAGAATTTGCGTTTTCGATCAACAAGATAAGAAATATCGAGTTTTCCAATCAGGTGACACCCAAATTGAAATTGGGGATAAAGGATTTGCAGTCCTCTGCCATAAATTAACTATATGTTTACATTCATTGACATATTTTGTTCACGAATATGACGTGGATGAAGTTATAATATTTATATATTATCACATCCCGATACGAAATATCAAGACGTGAGTAGATACATATATTTATTTATACAGACATGTCAATCAAAATAAGAACTGAAGCACTATAACAACATCCATTGAGATATACTCAAATCGAGTGCAAAGTAGTTAACTAACACTTCTATTGATTTCAAATCTCTAATATCTTTTTCATTCACTAACGTACATAGGACTCATCATGACAATTACATAACATGTATGAAAATAAAAGACTCTACTAACAACTATTACATCATCTTGATCGTCTCCATCAGTGTGCTCATGTAAGGCCCTCTAATTTCCGTCGCATTATTTGCAATTATGTGTGAATAATTGTGCTTATGTATGTATGTACTTATTTACGTACGCATTAATTAGTATAATTACGTATGCATGTGTTTATATTAAACATAAATAATGTATGTATTGCATGATGATAGTGTGGATACAATACCATATACATATTGCATGTATATACGCTTGATATGCATGGTTTTCTGCATAAATTAGGGTTCTGGCTGAAGGCCACCTTGGCGTCAAGTCCAGGCCGTTGAGCCAGTGTCAGCGTCCAGACATGGACGCCAACACTAACTCCAGCGTCCAGCGATCTGGACGCCAACTTCTCTGACCTGCATGCGTTGCAGAGCCAGAAAATCCGGGAGCAAGGCATGGCCTCCATTGGGGGGATGTCCCCCAACGGCTCTAAGGCTGTCTAATCGGTATGGTGAGTGGGTGAGGGGCTCTCATTAGGTCTGAACCCGGATTTGGCCTCTCCCACTTCTCATTTCACCTTGCAAGAGGAGAAATAGAGGAGAGAAAAAAAACCTAGGTGAGCTGTGAGAAAAACCCCATTTTAGAACCCCCAAATCCGACCCTTGGAGCTTGGTTTGGAGATCTACTGCGACAAGGAGGAAGCTGGAGCAAAGGAGAAGGCATCCCCATCATCCCCTCGGCGTGGAGATCACCCAGGAGCCGGAGGAAGGCGATCTAGAGGGAGGTTCTGCAACTTCTTGGGACTGCCCAAGGAGGTCTTCACCAAGCCTTTAAATCCCTTAGAAGAATTTTTGAAAGGCAAGTGACCTATCTATGGTGTCCCCGTATGAGTCTAGGTGGGTTTTGTTATTTTTATGGAATTTTCCTCGAGTCCTAGACCCTCCAATTCACCCAAGTTTCAGAGCTCGGGTCTGTGGTTTCTGCACAGACCTGGTTAGACGGCAAGGTCCCTGGACGTCCAGTTTATGCTTGGCGTCCATCGACCATGCCGCTGACCTTGAGTCAGCGGCCAGAGACCGCCGCCTAGTTCTTCTGGACAGAACAGTGGGCTGTTCTGTCCCACTTATGCAGTAATTTCGGTATGTTTTATGCGATGAGGATATATGGTAAAGCTTATACTCTATGTATATGGTTAGTTGTGGTGTGTGAATGAATGTGGGATGTGATGGTGAATGTGGGATAATGATATCTTGTAAACTTGTGAGCATGACTTGTAGACAATTTTGCAAAATCCATGATTCATGATTTAGATTAGTGTGAATGCCTTAGTTTCGGTTTGATCATGAAGAATAGTGGGTCAGCATATGCGTTTGCAAATTTTAGTAATTTATCCATGCTTGTGAAATTTGTAAATAAGCTCGGTTCGGTAAAATGAAAACATGCGAAAATGGTTTGTGATAATTGATCGATAGATGTATGAATTAGGGTAATGTGGTATTCTAAAATCATACATATATTAGTAGTCTCTGTACAAACAGCAAGTGGCTAAATTACAAGATGTGTTAGACCCATGTTAACTTAAGTTGTTAATAGCATGCTAATTAGGCGTTTTATTTTCTGTAAATTCTATGTAGCTCAGAAAAATCTGAAAATTTGGGAGTATGATTATGAACCCGAAAACAGCATGTGGTAAAAATTTCAGGTCATTTGGACCCGTAAATAAAAAGTTATGTGTTTTCATGTGAAATGTGAATAATTCGTACATATGATCGAAATGTGATTAGATTTTGTTTAAACCCAGCATGATTAGTGTGTTTACTGTGTGTTAAACCTTGAAATTCTGTAGTACCATGTTAGGAAAAACAGAGGATTTATGTGAGTGAGAAAGTGAATGTGATGAAAAGTGTAAAGTGTAAAACCATGTGTAAAACGGTAAATGTGTAAAAGTGTAATTGTGCCAATGTGATACTGCTTCCGAGAAGGCAGTGGAGCCGTATCAGGGAAAAGTCCCCCTGAGAAGGTTCATTGTGTTAAGTGACCCTAAGGGCATTAGGGGGAAATCCTGGAGGTGGACAAGTACCACTGGTTAGGGTGGAGACTTGTTCTCCCGGTCTGCGCAGTCCAAGAGTCGCCATTGTATTGCCTAGATGGCGTCTATGTGATGTGATGTGTTTGTGTCCTTCTTTGGTGGTTTGGACTATGTGTCACGGCACCTAAATATGTGTAAAGTGTAATGTGAAATGTGTATGTGACCATGTGTAAATGTGTAAGTGACATGTGAATGTGTATGTGTAAAGTGTAACCACGTGAAAAGAGGAAATTTGTGTAAAAGAAAATGTGAAATTCTCGATGTGTAAATGTGTTATTGAAACCATGTGAGACTAAATCTGAAACCATGTGAATTCAGAAAATGCATGTTATTATTCTCATGTTATGTGTACAAAGTGTTTAGAATCCATGGTAGGGACAACAAATGAATATGTGTGCAAAATGGCATGATGGATTGTTCATATGTGAGGTTTTAAGCAACGTTGTAGCTCTCATGTGTAGATTTATAGTCATTGAACCATGTGAAATCAGCAACCTAAAGCATGTGAAAAAGTTATGTATGCACTTAAGAATATGTGGAATCCATGCAAATTGTGTTCCCCTTTCATGCATGTAAATTGTCCATGTTGATAGCTCTCATGTTTGATTCTGTAAAAGATTAAAGTTCATGAGTAAATTGAATAGAGACCATGTGATAGGTGGATTTTATTTTAAAAATCTGAAAGCATGAGTTATGTATAAAATTGTAGAACTTTCATGATAGGTTGAAAACTCGAATTGACTAGCATGCTATGTGTTGCTAATTGTAATGTGCATGTAGAAACCACTAGGACTTGTACGTGTATATCATGAATAGTGTTGCTTGCTGAGTCCCTGGACTCACTCCTTGCTTCGGCGTACAGGTATAGTTGGTGACACAGTACCCTTGGAGGAGGCAGCAGAGACGGACTCCGAGCGTGGAGACTAGCTAGTTTTTGGAGTTCTTGTGATTGTGTACTTCCTAGTATGTACTTGGAACATTGTATTAGAATTATCATGAGAAGAATGTATTATGTGGACATTTTGTAATTCTATTTCAGCAATTTAATTATGTGAACTTAGTTCCTTTGTTAATTGTAAAATTGCATGTATGTTTAATGTGGATGATGAATGAATGGAGATAGTTCTCTTTTACTTCCGCTACTCTGTTGTATATTCGCGTGTATCTCAGCTGTTTGTATCGTTGGGTAAATGTCCCACTGTGGCAGCACTTGTTATACCGACGTGGGTTGGTATAACCGTACCGGTATAATGAGGGCCGTCACAGAGATTGGTATCAGAGCGACCGGTTGAGATTGCACATGAATATACCTAAGTCATCATCCCCATTGCATGCTAAGTATGTCCACATGTGTAGAAAACACTAATAGGAAATGAAAGATAGATAAGAAATGGTTAGAAAATTTAGTAACCTAGCTCTAATTGGTGGCTGAAATTTTATTACAGCCATGGCTTCCCGTGGACGACGTGGAGGTGTGCCAGCTCGCGACGACGAGCAGAGGCGTGAGGAGCGGGCGGAGCAGCAGGCCCCGGCCCCACAGGGTCCTGTGCTTCCCCCACCACCGCCAGTGGACTATGGAGTATTCATGCAAGGTCTGGTGCAAGCCATGCAGACGCAGGCCCACACCCAGGCAGCACTCCAGGCCCAGTTGGAGGCCCAGGTAGAATAATAAAACAACCTAGTAGTTTGCTATTTAAAATTGCATGATATTGTGTTTATTGTATATTGTTATTGTTTAATGTAGCAGGCTCAGGCCCCAGCTCAGGACCATGGTGGACCTTACATCATGGAGCGATTCAAGAGGATGACCCCACCCTCTTTTAAGGGGGAGAGTGATCCGCTATTAGCAGAAAGCTGGATGAGGGAGACGGAGAAAATCTTCCGAGCTATCAGGTGTCCTGACGAGGACAAGGTGACCTTAGCCACCTACATGCTACAGGTATGTTTTGGTTTATGCTTGTATGTTGTTTGTCAAGTTAGAATTGTTAGTTGGTGCTTATGAAGGTGTATTGCAGGAAAGAGCTGATGTATGGTCGTCCTCCCTACTGCGTACGCGCTTCGAGGACGGAGCAGTAGATGTGGCGTGGGACGTGTTCGTGAGGCTCTTCCGAGCCAAGTTCGTCCCAGAGCACATCCAGGACAAGATGGAGCAAGAATTCCTTTCCCTGACACAAGGATCAATGACCGTCCTGGAATACGAGGCAAGGTTTTCTGAACTTTCTAAATATGCACCGCATATAGTAGAGGATGAGCGCAGGAAGACCAAGAAGTTTGTGATGGGTCTCAAACCATCACTGAGGACGAGGCTCGTGGCGTTCGACCACCGCACGCTAGACGAGGCCCTCAGCGCAGCCTGCAGACAGGAGGGAGAAATGGAGCAGTATCTGGAGGAGAAGAAGGCTTCGCAGAAGAGGCCGGCAGCGACTTTCCAGCGGCAAGATAAGAGGAAAACGGTGTACCAGACACCGCAGAAACAAATGGCAGTCAGCAACTCTCAGGTACCCTCTGTACGTTCCCCCGGTGCGAAGAGAGAGTGTCCCCATTGTGGGAAGACCCATGGAGGTTCCGAGTGCTGGTTAGTAGCGGGTAGATGCTTAAAGTGTGGGAGCAGCGACCACAAGATCAAGGATTGCCCAAGACTTCAGCAGGAAGCTCAGCGAGGAGCGCCAGTACCAGCAGTAGCGGTAGCCGCGCCAGCTACAGGACGACCAGGAAGGCCTCGAGCCCCAGCTCGAGTATTTGCGTTAGCTCGTGAGGACGCTGAGCAGGCGGAGCATGTCACCGAAGGTACAGTTTTACTTTTCGGTGTGCACGCTCGGGTTTTGTTTGATACGGGTGCTACTCACTCGTTCATTTCCGAGCGATTCTCTAGGCAGTTAGCCCTAGAGTCAGGCATAAAGTTTGAGGAGTTAGAGGTCCCTTTGTCCGTGCACACCCCTGCGGGTACGGTATCGACTAGGAAGTGCATTCCGTCGTTATCTGTGTGCATTGAGGATAGATTCCTAGATGGGTGTTTCTTCTTGCTAAAGATGAAGGATTATGATTGTATCCTTGGTCTGGATTGGCTAGAGGAGCACTATGCGTTAGTGGATTGTCGTAGGAAGAAGATTGTTTTCCTGGTGAGGATGAGTTCTCTCATCCCTTGCCAAAGAACTTAGCGGGAAAGTTAGTTATCTCTGCCATGAAGGCGATGCGCATGGTGAACAAGGGTTGTGACGCATTTCTTGCCAGCGTTATGCTAGTACCCGATGCTGGTTCGTCACTGACTCTTGCAGAGATTGATGTGGTGCAGGACTTTCCAGATGTCTTTCCCGACGACTTGTCTGGATTGCCACCGGATAGGGAGATAGAGTTCACTATAGAGTTGCTTCCAGGCACCTCTCCTATCTCGAAGGCCCCATATCGGATGGCCCCTGCAGAGTTAGCCGAGTTGAGGAAGCAATTGCAAGAATTGCTCGATAAGGGATTTATTCGCCCTAGTGTTTCCCCTTGGGGCGCACCTGTATTATTCGTCAAGAAGAAAGACGGGTCACTTCGGTTGTGCATTGATTATAGGAAGCTAAACCAGGTGACTGTGAAGAACAGGTATCCCTTACCTCGGATTGATGATCTGTTTGACCAGTTGCGAGAGGCATCAGTCTTTTCCAAGATTGACTTGCGATCTGGTTATCATCAGTTGAGGATTAGGAGTGAGGATGTGTCCAAGACGGCATTTAGAACCCGTTATGGACATTATGAGTTTTTGGTTCTTCCTTTCGGATTGACCAACGCCCCTGCAGCGTTCATGGATCTCATGAACCGGGTGTTTAGTCCGTATCTAGATAGCTTTGTTGTTGTGTTTATTGATGACGTGTTGGTCTATTCTCCGGATGAGGCCACACATCGTCAGCATTTGAGGTTAGTCTTAGAGGTTCTCCGTGAGCACAAGCTGTATGCGAAGTTCAGCAAGTGCGAGTTCTGGTTGCGCGAGGTTCATTTTCTCGGGCATGTTATCTCCGGCGCTGGTGTTGCAGTTGATCCAGCAAAAGTCCAGGCAGTTATGGATTGGGAGATTCCCAGGACCCCTTCGGAGATTCGTAGTTTTATTGGGTTAGCTGGTTATTATCGGCGATTCATTGAGGGTTTCTCATCCATCGCCGCCCCTTTGACAAAGCTGACCCGGAAAGGTGAGAAGTTCGTATGGTCTGAGGCATGTGAGCGTAGCTTTCAGCTATTGAAGGCTAAGCTTACTTCTGCTCCGGTATTGGTATTGCCTAGTGGTCTAGAAGGTTTTGCCATTTATACGGATGCATCTCAGATTGGTTTAGGCTGTGTGCTCATGCAGCAAGAGAGGGTAGTGGCTTATGCTTCTCGTCAGTTGAAGGAGCATGAGAGGAACTATCCGACTCATGATTTAGAGCTCGCAGCTGTGGTTCATGCACTAAAGATCTGGAGGCACTATCTTTATGGTGTCAGATTTGAGGTGTTTACCGACCACAAGAGCTTGAAGTATCTTTTCTCCCAAAAGGAATTAAACCTGAGGCAGAGAAGATGGATTGAGTTCTTGAAGGACTATGACTTCGACCTTCAGTATCATCCTGGAAAGGCGAACGTCGTAGCGGATGCTCTTAGTAGAAAGAGGTCTTCGCTCCAGCAGGATTGGAAGATGTTGGAGGATGCAGCGTGCTCTATGACCGAGTTAGAGCCATCGTTGTGTCAGGCTTTTGTAGCTCAGCTATCCCTTAGATCCTCAGTCTTGGATGAGGTGATTGAGCAGCAGAAAGCCGATCCTAGATTGTTAGAGTTAGTGGGTAAGGCGGGCATTGCTCGTGATGAGGACGGTGTGATTAGATTTCAGCACCGTGTTTGTGTCCCCGATGTGGTAGATGTCCGTGAGCATGTGTTAGCGGAGGCTCATAGATCGCGATTCTCTATTCATCCGGGTAACACTAAGATGTATCAAGACCTGAAGAGATCATTTTGGTGGTCCGGCATGAAGAAGGATGTTGCGGATTATGTGTCTAGATGTCTAGTATGTCAGCAGGTGAAAGCCGAGCGGCAGCGACCATCCGGCCTTATGCAGAGGATGGATATCCCCGTATGGAAGTGGGAAGCTGTCACTATGGATTTCGTATCGGGTTTGCCTCGATCTAGAAGGGGCAATGACTCGATTTGGGTAGTTGTAGATAGATTCTCGAAGACTGCTCATTTCTTGCCTATGAAGAAGAAGCAGTCAGTAGAGAGTTTAGCTAGATTGTATGTTAGCGGTATCGTTAGATTGCATGGTGTGCCGAAGTCGATCATTTCGGATCGAGATCCGAGATTTACTTCGAGATTGTGGAAGGGTCTTCAGGATGCGTTAGGTTCGGAGCTTAAGCTCAGTTCGGCGTTTCATCCCCAGACCGATGGACAGTCCGAGAGGACTATCCAGACGCTCGAGGATATGTTGAGAGCGTGTGTTCTGGATTGGAAGGATGATTGGGAGCGTCATTACCTCTTGTGGAGTTCGCATACAACAACAGCTTTCATGCTAGTATTGGTATGGCTCCATTCGAGGCGTTGTATGGTAGGCCCTGCAGATCTCCTTTATGTTGGGAGGAGACTGGTGATAGGCAGTTGATCGGACCGGAGTTAGTTCAGGAAACTTCGGATAAGATTCAGCTTATCAGGAAAAGGCTTGTTGCGGCACAGGATAGGCAGAAGAGTTATGCCGACAACAGGAGAAAGGATTTGGAGTTCGAGGTTGGCGATCATGTCTTCTTGAAGATATCGCCTACTCGAGGTGTTGTCAGATTTGGCAGGCATAGCAAGCTAAGCCCTAGGTTCATTGGCCCATATGAGATTCTCAGACGTTTGGGCAACGTGGCGTACGAGCTAGCTTTACCCCCAGCTTTGGCTAGCGTTCACCCTGTATTCCACGTATCTATGCTCAGGAAGTATGTCCGAGATCCGTCTCATGTGATTAGTCATGAGCCAGTGGAGATCCAGCCAGATCTTTCGTATGTCGAGCAACCAGTAGCCATTCTTGACCGGAAGGTTCAGCATCTCCGGAACAAGAGTATCGCGTCGGTGAAAGTTCTATGGCGGAACTTCTCACGTGAGGAGGCTACGTGGGAGCTTGAGGATGCGATGAAGAAGAAGTATCCCCTTTTGTTTGAGTAGTGTCGTTCTAACTTCGAGGACGAAGTTTCTTTAAGGGGGAGAGGGTGTAAGGCCCTCTAATTTCCGTCGCATTATTTGCAATTATGTGTGAATAATTGTGCTTATGTATGTATGTACTTATTTACGTACGCATTAATTAGTATAATTACGTATGCATGTGTTTATATTAACATAAATAATGTATGTATTGCATGATGATAGTGTGGATATAATACCATATACATATTGCATGTATATACGCTTGATATGCATGGTTTTCTGCATAAATTAGGGTTCTGGCCGAAGGCCACCTTGGCGTCAAGCCCAGGCCGTTGAGCCAGTGTCAGCGTCCGGACATGGACGCCAACACTAACTCCGGTATCCAGCGATCTGGACGCCAACTTCTCTGACCTGCATGCGTTGCAGAGCCAGAAAATCCGGGAGCAAGGCATGGCCTCCATTGGGGGATGTCCCCCAACGGCTCTAAGGCTGTCTAATCGGTATGGTGAGTGGGTGAGGGGCTCTCATTAGGTCTGAACCCGATTTGGCCTCTCCCACTTCTCATTTCACCTTGCAAGAGGAGAAATAGAGGAGAGGAAAAAAAACCCTAGGTGAGCTGTGAGAAAAACCCCATTTTAGAACCCCCAAATCCGACCCCTTGGAGCTTGGTTTGGAGATCTACTGCGACAAGGAGGAAGCTGGAGCAAAGGAGAAGGCATCCCCATCATCCCCTCGGCGTGGAGATCACCCAGGAGCCGGAGGAAGGCGATCTAGAGGGAGGTTCTGCAACTTCTTGGAACTGCCCAAGGAGGTCTTCACCAAGCCTTTAAATCCCTTAGAAGAATTTTTGAAAGGCAAGTGACCTATCTATGGTGTCCCCGTATGAGTCTAGGGGGTTTTGTTATTTTTATGGAATTTTCCTCGAGTCCTAGACCCTCCAATTCACCCAAGTTTCAGAGCTCGGGTCTGTGTTTCTGCACAGACCTGGTTAGACGGCAAGGTCCCTGGACGTCCAGTTTATGCTTGGCGTCCATCGACCATGCCGCTGACCTGAGTCAGCGGCCAGAGACCGCCGCCTAGTTCTTCTGGACAGAACAGTGGGCTGTTCTGTCCCACTTATGCAGTAATTTCGGTATGTTTTATGCGATGAGGATATATGGTAAAGCTTATACTCTATGTATATGGTTAGTTGTGGTGTGTGAATGAATGTGGGATGTGATGGTGAATGTGGGATAATGATATCTTGTAAACTTGTGAGCATGACTTGTAGACAATTTTGCAAAATCCATGATTCATGATTTAGATTAGTGTGAATGCCTTAGTTTCGGTTTGATCATGAAGAATAGTGGGTCAGCATATGCGTTTGCAAATTTTAGTAATTATCCATGCTTGTGAAATTTGTAAATAAGCTCGGTTCGGTAAAATGAAAACATGCGAAAATGGTTTGTGATAATTGATCGATAGATGTATGAATTAGGGTAATGTGGTATTCTAAATCATACATATATTAGTAGTCTCTGTACAAACCAGCAAGTGGCTAAATTACAAGATGTGTTAGACCCATGTTAACTTAAGTTGTTAATAGCATGCTAATTAGGCATTTTATTTTCTGTAAATTCTATGTAGCTCAGAAAAATCTGAAAATTTGGGAGTATGATTATGAACCCGAAAACAGCATGTGGTAAAAATTTCAGGTCATTTGGACCCGTAAATAAAAAGTTATGTGTTTTCATGTGAAATGTGAATAATTCGTACATATGATCGAAATGTGATTAGATTTTGTTTAAACCCAGCATGATTAGTGTGTTTACTGTGTGTTAAACCTTGAAATTCTGTAGTACCATGTTAGGAAAAACAGAGGATTTATGTGAGTGAGAAAGTGAATGTGATGAAAAGTGTAAAGTGTAAGAACCATGTGTAAAACGGTAAATGTGTAAAAGTGTAATTGTGCCAATGTGATACTGCTTCCGAGAAGGCAGTGGAGCCGTATCAGGGAAAAGTCCCCCTGAGAAGTTCATTGTGTTAAGTGACCCTAAGGGCATTAGGGGGAAATCCTGGAGGTGGACAAGTACCACTGGTTAGGGTGGAGACTTGTTCTCCCGGTCTGCGCAGTCCAAGAGTCGCCATTGTATTGCCTAGATGGCGTCTATGTGATGTGATGTGTTTGTGTCCTTCTTTGGTGGTTTGGACTATGTGTCACGGCACCTAAATATGTGTAAAGTGTAATGTGAAATGTGTATGTGACCATGTGTAAATGTGTAAGTGACATGTGAATGTGTATGTGTAAAGTGTAACCACGTGAAAAGAGGAAATTTGTGTAAAAGAAAATGTGAAATTCTCGATGTGTAAATGTGTTATTGAAACCATGTGAGACTAAATCTGAAACCATGTGAATTCAGAAAATGCATGTTATTATTCTCATGTTATGTGTACAAAGTGTTTAGAATCCATGGTAGGGACAACAAATGAATATGTGTGCAAAATGGCATGATGGATTGTTCATATGTGAGGTTTTAAGCAACGTTGTAGCTCTCATGTGTAGATTTATAGTCATTGAACCATGTGAAATCAGCAACCTAAAGCATGTGAAAAAGTTATGTATGCACTTAAGAATATGTGGAATCCATGCAAATTGTGTTCCCCTTTCATGCATGTAAATTGTCCATGTTGATAGCTCTCATGTTTGATTCTGTAAAAGATTAAAGTTCATGAGTAAATTGAATAGAGACCATGTGATAGGTGGATTTTATTTTAAAAATCTGAAAGCATGAGTTATGTATAAAATTGTAGAACTTTCATGATAGGTTGAAAACTCGAATTGACTAGCATGCTATGTGTTGCTAATTGTAATGTGCATGTAGAAACCACTAGGACTTGTACGTGTATATCATGAATAGTGTTGCTTGCTGAGTCCCTGGACTCACTCCTTGCTTCGGCGTACAGGTATAGTTGGTGACACAGTACCCTTGGAGGAGGCAGCAGAGACGGACTCCGAGCGTGGAGACTAGCTAGTTTTTGGAGTTCTTGTGATTGTGTACTTCCTAGTATGTACTTGGAACATTGTATTAGAATTATCATGAGAAGAATGTATTATGTGGACATTTGTAATTCTATTTCAGCAATTTAAATTATGTGAACTTAGTTCCTTTGTTAATTGCGAAAATGCATGTATGGTTAATGTGGATGATGAATGAATGGAGATAGTTCTCTTTACTTCCGCTACTCTGTTTGTATAAATGTCCCACTGTGGCAGCACTTGTTATACCGACGTGGGTTGGTATAACCGTACCGGTGTAACGAGGGCCGTCACAGCTCATCTTCCTTAGGTCACCTGAAAATATATGTATCTCTAAATGAGTAAGATGTCTAGAAAGATTTATACCCTTTAATCAAGCAGACTTAAAGTGATCTTAACATGTTAACAAGTTGAACATTCTAACATATTGAAAGTAATTTAAACAAGAGTTCATAACAATATCACAAGGACATGAGTATGTAATGAAAATATTGTACAAGTATGACAATGAATCAAGTAAGAATTGTCATAATATGACATAACACTGACAAGGCTACAAGTATAAGTCAAGTAAGTTACATGTCAAGAAAGTATTCCCAAGATGATCTTCATAAACTAATCAAGCAAGTCAAGTACTTGGGTGTAATGCCAAACACCATGGTCGTTCAAACTTAAATGCACTTTTCAGACGCTCCTCAAAACCAGATTAGACCCCATTAATGTCAGGCATTAGTCATGGATGCAAGATCTCATATATTATCTAAACAATCATTGATAACCATGAATTTCAAGAAATAATACATATGATGATACTAACAAAAAATCTAAGGAATAGTCCAGAGTATTCAATAAGAAGCTTCAAGCATGGTATGGTTAGGTATGCTTAGAAGAGAACATGAATTAATCTAAAAAAATCAGTGAAAAAGGGTAAGAGTTTAAGGCTTAATAGCTTGAAGGTATCAGGTCTTTAAATTAGAGTCGATTCCATACATGGAGCTGATTTATAAAACAAGTGAGAGTCGATTCTCTAGGTTTGAGAATCGATTTTGTACACAAGGAGTCAACTTAAAAAGCAGGTGAGAGTAGATTTAACAAATTGGTGAAAGTTGATCTAATAAACATGTAATAGTTGATCTTAACTCAGGAGGTCAATTCTTAAATACTTCTTGAGAGTCGATTCTTAATTGACTCAGAGAGTCGATTTTTTAAATATCATAGGGAGTTGATTCTTTAAATAACTCAAGGAGTCTATTCTTTAAATATCACTGGGAGTATATTCTTTAAATAACTCAGGGAGTTGATTCTTTAAAACATTAAGAGTCGATTCTCGTAACATGAGAGTCGATTCTCAAAACATTGGGAGTCGATTCTGACTTAGACTCAATTCTTATGAGTCTAAGATTCGATTATTTAAGACTCTAAGACTTGATCAATCAGAGACTTGATTTACAAAATTGTGAATCAATCTACTTTTTATTGACTTGTTGTTTAATATTGACTTTTGTCTTCCACTAAGGCTCAAATCTATCTTACTATTTAGGACTCAATTTTTTTACTTATACCAAGACTCGATTTTGACTTAAGACTCAATGTTTGTCTCTTATTGATACTCAATTTTGGCTTACTATTTAAGACTTGATTTTGACTAAGTCAGTGGGACTCGATTTTGACTAGGACTTCACTAACAACTAGCTCTGATTGGGACTCGATTCTAACAAATTTGACATTGGGAATTGATTCTTGTAGGTTGGAGAGTCGGTTCTTGGTGACTCAAAGGTGTAGGAGTCAATTTATTAATGTTATAGACATCATACCTTGACTTTCTAGTTTATTAATGGACATTTAAGCATTACAAATTTTATAGATTATTCTTTAGAAAGTTTTCATTTATCCATATTTAAAAAAAAATTAGATTGTTACACCCTCCCCTACTTGAAAAAGAATTTAGTCTTCAAATTCATACACTATAATAAAAAGTTGAATTACTGACGGATTTTTTCAATGGCAAAAAATCTATCAGAAATATGTCGGCATTTCCAAGGGATTTATTTCCATAAAAAATTTTGACAGAATCTTTTACTTTAGAAAAGTGTCAGAATTTCGACTCAGTATTATCCATCGGAAACTCCTGATGGAATTTTTGATGGAATCATGTCCTTTGAAAATATGTCAGAGAACCCACCCAAATTTCCCCATCCTGCCATTATCTTCCCCAAACTCGATCCCCAACCGCTGTGTGTGTGTGTGTGTGTCTCTCTCTTTTTATACCACTCCCCACCTTAAGGCTCCTCGCAAGCATCGCCGCCTCCGACTATCCACAATCATTATCGCCTCTGGTCGACCGTAGCCCCAGCCAACCATGACCCTCACTGCCTCTAACTGATAGTCGGTCCACCGTCGCCTCCTCCTCCATCGTCCTAGGTAAACTCTCTCTCTCTCTCTCTCTCTCTCTCCCCCCAAAAAAATAAAATAAAAAATAGCCACCCTCCCCCTCACCAGCTCCACGACCACCCACCTCCCTCATCCAGCTGTTGAGCACATGTGTGAACATGCATAGTTAAGTATTTAATTTGAGTTTCTACATTACAATCATGTAACAACCTGAATATTTAAATCCCAAATAAATAAAATAAGTAGGAGGGAATCAATATATTTTTGGGCAAGAGTCAAATATTGTATTTAAAGGTAAATAAGCCAACAACGAAAAATCTTATTATCATATGCAAGAAATTAAGATGGAATGGGATGAAAATTTATTTGTGAGAACTAACTAAGGGATTGCATTGATTAATGAATAAATTTAGTCAATTAAGTCATGATTGGTTAATAAATTCTAAACAAAGTTTTATGATGACTAAACCTGATAATATTGAAAAACTATAATCACATGTGGGAAATAAATAACACCAATTAGAAATATACTGAACTTTTGTTCAGTAATCGAACACTAATAACACCAATCAGAAGAGTACTGAACTTATGTTCAGCAATCGGAATGCTTATAGCACCAATTGGTACGATACTGATCCTTTGTTCAGTAATTGAAACACTTACAACACCAATTAGAAGAGTATTAAACATTTGTTCAATAATCGGAACACATAACACCAATCAGTGTAACTCTTAAACATCAATCTGATAAACAACTCATCCCATGTATTCATTTTTGTGATAACAAAACCATGAAATATATTTGATAATTATTATTTTTTTATGAAGTCTGTCAACAGAACTAAATTCAAATTTCCTCCATTAAGAGACACTCTGGTAAGTCTTCAACAAAATCTTGTAAGTTAAAGTTGATTTGTATGAATAGTTCTAAGTCCATATCAATTACTATTTTAACGTTATACGATTGCTAAGCATATACACAACGATTTCTGTTATAATAACATAACAATTGCTAAGCACTTTAAATCAATTGTACTTCATGAATCGATTATAGTTAAGTCACAGATCGATTGCCTTTTCAGATCGATTGCCTTTACAAATCGATTGTCTTCTCATATCGATTGCCTTTACAGATCGATTGTCTTTATGTAGTGCCTTAGAAAAATTTCTTAAGTTATTTTGCAAATTGTATGTTTATTTCTGCATGAATTTGAATGCTGGTTTGCGAGGAACTTGGCGTCAACATCTCTTGGCGTTAAGTCCTGTTAGCGGCAAGATCGCTTGCCGTTTATTGTCTGTTAACGACATACTCTTGTGTCGTTAATTATTTTCCGAATTTCTTAAATTTGTAGGCAAGCCTGTAAACGACATCATCGATGGACGTTTACATGGAGGCTAACGACATCTTATGTTGATGTTAAACTGACTTGCCTGTTTTTGATATTTCCGTTCGGGGAAAGAGAGATCGGCTGTTTCTCGGGGGTTTTAATGCGCAGATCTAAGCGTTTCGCATCCAAGGGTCAGGATTTAGGCTGGCCATCGCAGGAGAGGTCTTTATAAGACCGAATTTCGCATCTAGATGAGGGTTTTCACGCTGGTTTTTGGAAGAGAGAAAGAGGGCCGAGGAAAGGGGTTGCAGTGCTGGTTCGTGCGTTCTTGAGGCTTCTAGACCAAGGTGGTTCATCCAACTTCGTGATCAGGAGCTCATCCAAGTAGAGGAGCCACGATTGGAGGCGGATTGGAGCGGTAGAAGTCGAAGGAAAGGGACTATCTCACAGTCAAGGCGGGCATCTTCGAGCTTAAATTCATCACTCCTGTGGGAGGGAAAGAGGCAAGTTACATGGGGGTTCAGTTTAGGATATCTTACACTATGTAATTACCATTTTTCCGTATTTTTAAAGCATGAAAATAACCTACGGGAAGGGGTAGAAATCGAGTTATTTCATGTAGGGTTTTCTGTGTTTTTTGCGCATAAGAACTAGACGTCCAGATCGCTTGCCGTCTATTTCTTATTAACGGCGGCGACGACGGCCGTCTACTTCATGTGAACAACATTCGTTTTTCCGACCCATACTATATGTAAACGGCGCTATGTGTCGCCGTCAGTATATGTTAACATGGCTATGTGCCGCCGTCTATTTATACTTAACGATAGAGTATGTGGACGTCTACATTAGTAAACGCCACATACCTTGCCGTCAAGTTTATCAGCACCATGCTTTGTCTGAAAATTGATTTTTATTGCCTATCTATGATCCATGATGAATTGTGAGTTTTATTACTGTTATATTATGGACCGGTTGTTGTAATGATGTTTAGACCACATGAACATGTGAATAAATATTTGTTATGTTAATGAGATTAATAAAAAGAAAAGTAAACTGATTATCAACATGATTCATGTTAGAAAGTTATAGTTAAGACTGCAATATGGTGATATACCAGTTTCTGTACAGAATCATATAGTTTTCTCACAGAATGTATCATGCTAGTTAGGTTAAATTAGTGAAATTCAATTATGAAAAATAGGTACAGAGTTCAGAAAAATGTAAAATGTTGCATGCACATAGTATATCCTGATTCTGAATTTCTGTCAAAATTTTGGAATTTTTGGACGTGTACCTACTGTAATAAATTTCTGAATAGTAAATATCATGTAGAATTGAATAAATATGAGAATATGTGCATGAAAGAACGTGTTACATTTAGTGCCATGTTAGGGGTCTGATAAATAGAAAATGAAATTTTAGAACTGAAAATACACATATTATAGATCGTTTCATTTTCATATGTTAGAATTGCATGTAATGAAAGGATACTATATATATATACATTAGAACATGCATTGAAATGAATGCCAATAAGACATTGCTATATTAGAGATTCCTACAAGGAACTACACCGTATATGCCCCTATGGTAATGGTTCACCTACATGTAAATGATCTATTGAATCCGTGGGCAACAGATTGAAATCCTAGAAGTAGACAAGTTCTACTGGTTATGGTGGGAAGAACTTTCTCCGGTTTTGCGCAAATACCATGACTTCATCACTACATTGCCTAAGTGATAATGAATGTTAAATGACTACTGATCTCTATTATAGTGCGGGCTATGTCTTGGAAATTAATTGAAAATGTCTACATGACTTACATGCTATATGCTACATGTTACATGCTACATGCCTACATGAACATTGTTTACATGATTTCATGCTACATGTCTATGTGTTAAATGTTACATGAATTACATGCAAATTGATGTATGAAAGAATTGTTACATGACAACTGTTACATCTTGCATAATGTAGCATAAGATTTTCATTGAAATAGTTTACATGATTACATGACAATAAGTAGAAACCATGATAAAAATGATAGCATGTTATATGTAAGAACATGTTACTTCAATTGTTAGTAAATAGGATGTGGATTTATGCATTGCATGACATAGTTTATTTTCATAATAATTAGAATGCAATGAATGAATGATTGACAATTGATCTAGATCCATATTAGTAGGAAGAGTATATGATATCAATGAAATGAATGATAATATGTTACCATGTTTTAAACCTATTATATCTATAATATCGTAAACTGTCTTTCATGTGATTTGTTGAGCCTTGTAGACTCATACTTGCTTAACAATTTCAGGAGAACCAGAGGATACTCAGGAGTTAGTACACTCCGACTCAGAGCGAGAGGACGTGGAGACTTAGATTGGTTTAGAGATTTTAGAGTGACTCTTGCATGTGAGGACTATATGTATCTTCCTTTATGCATTTGGACTATGAATTGTAATAAATTCAGAACTATTGTCATTTCTCTTTTATGCACTAGACTTTATAATTGAGTATAATGTTGATTACCATCATTTAGTTCCATATTCTATTGCTTATTATTGGAATCGAATTATCATTTGTGTATATCTCAACCTGTACCGTCAATTGTTGGATTCATTCCACTGTAATACCTCTGTTAGATTCAATGTGAGTTGGTATAACTGTACTGGGTCTAAGAGGGGCGTTACACTTTACATATCGATTGCCTTTCACGAATCGATTATAGTTAAGTCACATATCGATTGCCTTTACAGATCGATTACCTTTACATATCGATTGCCTTCTCATATCGATTGCCTTTAGTCATCGATTACAGTTAAGTGGTACATTGATGGTGTTCACATATCGATTACAGTTAAGTTCCATATTGATTATCTTCACACATCGATTATAGTTTAGTTGCATTTCGATTGCCTTCATCATATCGATTGTCCTTAGCATATCAACTACTGTCTTAGATTGATTATCTATAATATTTTGATTGTCTTTCGCATAATGATTGTCCTTGAAGAAATCATATCGATTGTATCTTGCATATTGATTGGTCTTAAGAATTTATAACGATTGCCATTATCATATCACTTATCTTCAAGAACTCACATCGATTGTGGTTATACTTAAATTGTACATTGACTACCCTTATGTACAATTGATTGATCAAGAAATATTATGGATAATCCTTGTTTTGTGACAAGCTTACAATATTCATAATCAAGCATTATCATCTTTTTTGCTTAAACGTATGCATTTCAAATCTCCCACCATCTATTGCATATCTTTTGCATGCAAGCATTCAAAGATATCCTTCTGTAGTATAGTCAGTTACTGGATACAGTTCCCACGTTGAACGTCCTTTACTGTTTACTATTTTTGTGACTTGTCTTCCAACATTTTAAATGGTGACAGAATGGACTTATCTTTTCTAGCACAACGTCTTACATCACCTAGCATAGGATGTTGACTAACACTTGTAGTCACGGGGATGTGACCCTCCTACACCGGGGGTAATATCGATATCCCAAAGAGATATGGAAATATGAGGAATGTGTGATCGCCACCAAAATATTTGCCAAGAAATATCTATAAGGGTAGGGCTAAATACTAAGGAAAATAATGAGGATGACCCAAGAATGAAGACACGCTGGCTCGACTACGGATGTATCTCAGATCGTGATCGCGTTGAAGCTCAAATATGTGGGAGATGTGGAAAGCTTCTTCCTCCTTCCTCGTCGATCAAGGATGAAGGGCCCCACATTCCTTGCTGTTTGTGCCTGCAAAACAAAATGAGATGTACAAACAAAGAAAGAAAACCCGATTAGAACTGGAGAAGTGTAGAAATCTGTCCCCTTTGAAGAATGAATGTGAATATGGGGAGAGAATCACCGATAAAGGTTGGTAAACCCATGTTGAGCTAAGATTAGGTGTGATGTGATGTACGAATGTGTTTGAAGCAAGGAGATGAGAGAGAGGGCGCACCTATATGCCATGCATGCAGAGAAATGGGAAAAGAAATAAAAAATGATAACTCAAAGCACAAAGATATGATTGAGGTGCTTCCTATTCATGGGATTAGAGGAGGAAGTTGGGAACAACTTTGATGAAGAGCCCAAGATCTGGAACGCCCTCGTTCAGGCTGTAGAGAGGCCGCAGTCACTGCTGGTCTAGATCACGATATGACAGAGAAGGTCAAGAATGAACTGGTATATTTAAGCACAAATCTTGATTTGATGTGATTCTAATTGGATCTCATAGAGGAAGGTGTGGGGAACAACTTTCATGAAGAAGTCTCGAAGAGATATGCCCTCATTTGGGCTGTGGAAAGCACGATAATCTTGTTGGTCTGAGAGGATATAAGAGAGAATTGGGAGAATAACCTTCTATAACTTTGAGCACAGACCACCAATCATTGTGCTTCTAGTTTGAGGATAAAGCTGATGTTGAGAGGAACAACTTTGATGAAGACACCTTGGGCTGAAGACATCTGGTTTGAGCCGTGGATGGTGAAATATCTCTGCTTGTCTTGAAGAATATGAGAAACAGAGAGAGAAAGATAAAATGCCAAGAACACCTTCTCCTCGGTGTTGGGGACGATGGGAGCTTGATGAGAAGAGTCTCCAGAGGTCTCTTTCTTAGTGCTATCCTTCCTATATTCCATAGAGCCCTAGGATGTTTTGAGAGAGAGAGAGAGAGAGAGAGAGGAGAGAGAGAGAGAGAGAGAGAGAGAGAGAGAGGAGAGAGAGAGAGAGAGAGAGAGAGAGAGAGAGAGAGAGAGAGAGAGTCCAAGTAGTGGAAGAGTTGGAGAGTCTATCTTGAATTTGGATAGACTTGAGGGCTCCATAAGGATAGGGATAGGAGGCTTGGGTCGTAATCCAACTCAAAGGGACTTTAGATAGGCTCTGTTGGCCCACTTGGTATGGCAGCTAGACTAACCTAGAGGGGGGGGGGGGTGAATAAGTAAACTGAAACCTGAAACAAAAATCACCACTAAAAACATTTAGTTATACTAAATAAGCGTGTGTAAATAAAGTAAAGGCGCGGAAGCAAGCATTCAAGGAACACAAAGGATTTATCCTGCTTCGGCCCTTCCAAATAGAAGTCCTATGTCCAGTCCCCAAGCAAACTCTTGAGATTTCACTAACCAAAGGTATAGTCTCCCTTAAGGACATACAACACCCAGCCCCTGCTAGTCTTCTTCTCTTTCCCGGGCAAGAAGGCAACCCATTGTTTCACCTTAGCCAGGTTCTTCTTTTACGAGCTCAGAAACAAGTCACTGGTACACACCCCAGTAGGTCTTCCCTTCTAACCAAGGGGAACACTGTGTACAGTCCCACATCTAGACACACCACTAGACGCAAGCTGGTCTTTCCTTCTCAACAGAAGAGGAACACTTCTGAACACAAAAGCAAGAACCTGAAGCCCCTAGATCAAGCTCAAGATACACAATGAGATGCTTGATCCGAGACTAAGCCTAAGAAAGAAAGAGTTTACAGGACAAGACTCTTCTTAGGCTAAACCCCTAGCTCTCTCTCTCAAATACATAAAGACGCACAAAGAGAGAATGAGGAAGGAAGACGATGGCTTGAATGCTTGAACTTGAGTAGGCTCTTGCTCTCTTCCTTTCTTGCTTGAGTGTGTATGGAGTTGGAGCTTCTCACAGGATGTACACTCCTTGAAAGATCTTTAGGAAAGTTCTTCAGATCTCCTGTTCTTTCTTTTTGCTTCTCCCTTTATATGAGCTGCTTTGATCAAATCCATTGACTGATAGCCATTGGAGCTTTCTGAACCGTTGCTCTTCTTCTTCTTCATCTTCTTTCTTTTGAGTCTAACGACTTACTTGATGTGCCTACTATCTACTTGGATTTGAGGAAGATGTTTAGTTGGTGCGCACTTCCAAAGATGTCAGCAGCAGGTCCAAGATGTTGACTGTGTGTAGAGGTGGACCTGCAAGCATTAAATGCAAGGCAGATAGTTAGACTCATGAAGTCCATTGTTAGATGGCCCATACCTCTTTTTGCCTTATGTCTGTATATCCTGCAGATAGCTAGAAGTGGAATGAGGTGCTTTTCTTTTGTTGCAGGAGGACAGAGATCCTATCAGACAAGCAAAAAGATCTTTAGTCAGAGAAATAATAAGTTAATTATATGAAGTACATTTTGTGAGGCCTGGGAGGGGAGAGGGAGATGGTCCCCCCTTTTCCAATGCACACTGTGTGCAGGGGGCTTCGGAAAAGGCTGTTTGGCCTATTTCCAGAGTCAGAAACCTCCCTCCTCCCCTTCTTCTTCCCCCTCTTGCAAGCCAGCCGCCTCCCATTCCTCCCCCATCTTCTTCTTCCCGCGCAGACCCTCCCCCTCTGTTCTCTCATTCTCTCACATTCGCTCTCTCTCTCTCTCTCTCTCGCATTTTCTCTCCCTGCTCAATCTCTTTCTCTCTTGTCTGTGCACCTCGCCGTGGAGGAGGAAGCTGGAGTCGCCGTTGCCTGCTTCCCTGCGCCGCTGCTGCCCTTGCCGTGTCGCCGTCGCCTTCTTCCCCTCTCCGCCGCACCGCTGCTGTATCTGCCGCGTTGCCGCTGCTGTCTCTGCCGCGTCGCCGCTGCCGCCTCCCTTCTTCCACCCCTACTCTCCATTGTGGAGGAGGCCGCCAGCGTCGTGATCGCCGCTGCCCTTTGCCGTCACTGTCAGGATCGTTGTCGGCGGGTCCTACCGCTGTGGGTAGGGACTCTCCTCCCTCTCCGGCGTCGGCTGGACCCCCCTCCTCCCTGTGCACCACCGTGAAGCCCTCCACCCTTCCTCTACTCCCGCTCTCTCTCTATCTCCCTTTCTCTCTCATGGAGCCGGCCATGGCTGGGGAGCGGCCGGTGGAGACCGACGCCCCTCCCCGGTGCCGGCGGGGCGTGCCGGCGATGGCCGGCGGTGCGCGCGGCGGTGGCCGGTGGCCCTCTCCCTTCCCCTTCCCTTCCACCCCTCCGTGTCGCAGAGACATGGGATCGGTGGGAAATGGGATGGGAGGGGGGTTGGCACAGTACGCCAGCCCCTGGCCCGTCCGACGTAGTGCGTCGAGGTGTGTGTGGCCCAGGGTCTACGGCACATTGTGCCGGCAGGGTTTTGACCCTTTTTTGGGCCTTCCGGAGTCCATTTTTCATGCCATTTTCGGCGTTGAGGTCATCCTGGCTGTGCCAGTGGGCCAGTTCGGAGTTGACGACCACCGTACCGAGTTCCTCGATTTTTGGGTCCACCCGGGTCGACTCTGACCGGGCCGACAGGGCCGTTTGACTGGTTGACTCAGATAGTCGTGCTGGGGTTTTCGGCACCCACGGGGTGGGTTGCGAGGGCCGACAGACTGTCCGGGGTGGTAATATGTCTTTTGAGTCATTGTACTGGGTTCCTCGATTTCTGGGCCCGCCTGGGTCGGCTCCGACTGGGCCGATGGGGCCGTTTGATCGTTTGACCCGGACAGTCGCGCTGGGGTTTCCGGCACCCATGGGGTGAGTTCTGAGGGCCGACTGACTGTTCGAGGTGGTAATATAGGCTTTTCAAGGTTGACCGTTAGTCGAGTACTTTAGCGGATCCATTTCCGCACCGAGTTTCCGTTCCGTACTCGTGACGCTTGTGCTGACTCCCTAGCACTGCGCCTTACTAGTCTTGGCCTTGTGTTGTGGCACTTGAGGGCTTGTCCTAGCGCACGGTGCGCTTTTGGGTTGTTACTGTTCCCCGAGACCCTTATCTTCATGGGCCCGTTGAGGGTGGTCTCCGAGCCATGAGTGCGTCCGTCGAGCGTTTCTCCGGATGAAGGGAAAAACGGTGTTGGAAAACAACATTGAGTCATTTATTGAGATCACTTAGTTGGTCCAGGTCCCGCGGAGTTTGGAGTGTCGCGGTGCGGGCCAGCTAGTCCGTTCTCACTGCCTCGCCCTACATGGTTCCAGAGCCGTGTCGGGAGGACAAGCGTGGGACCGTAGTCTGGCCAGACTACAGCTTGTGGTTGTGTTTGTCCACATGTCTCACTCCGACGGGAGGGGAGACCTGGACTCGTGGTCGAGCGGTATGACGCCGGTGGGCACACCTGACCACTGACTAGTAGAGGTTGGGTTGTGGCTAGTGTGTGTTGTCCAGACGAGGGTTTTACTGTCTGCTTGTGCAATTTGTGGCGTGCTCAGAGCACATTTACCGAGGTTTGAAACTATGCATTGTTGTGCCATGTTGGTAGTAATTGGACTTGAGTACTTTCTGTTTATTTATTTTAGTAATTGCTAGTTGTTATTATGTTTATTATTTATATATACCTGTTCAATAGTAGTCTTGTTGCTTGAGTACCACCGCCCTTCCGCTTGGTGTAGTTAGCGCTTGTTTACTTTAGTACCACTGTTCTTTCTGCCTAGTTTAGCTGTGTTGTTGTTTTCGTTGTCGAATCGGTGAGGGGTTGGGTTCCCTACTGGGCTTCGTTCGCGAAGCTCATTCCCCCCTTACTTCCTTCTAGGTTTGAGTTCGCGGGAGCCGTCACTTGTGTTCGGACGGTCAGCGTCGTGCCGCTTGTGGTCAGCACCATTAGCAATGGTCAGTTTTTCCTTTTGCACTTGAATTATTATCTGGGACATTGTGCATATTCTTTCTTTTGCTGTTGTATTTCTTTATATTGTTTAGCTATTGTAACTTATTGTATATCTCACTAGACATATTTCTAACCCTTTTGGGTCTTCGGATCTGTGGGTGGTGGTCCAAGGGTCAAGTACTTGGAGGGTTATGGGTATCTAATTCTCGGGTCGTTACACATTTGAACTTTCATTGGGCGCCAAGGACAATTTGAAACATTTGAAATATAGAAGAAATCGATGTTTAATTATAATAGAGTCGATGTGAAAGACAATCGATGTTCCAATGTAATCATTATTTCAATGTAATGCATGTATGTAGTCGATGTTTAAGTGTAATCGATATTTCAATGTAATCCAAGTATAAAATCGATGTTTAAATAGAAATCGATGTTTCAATGTATTTCAGGTATGTAATCGATGTTTAAACAGAAATTGATGTTTCAAAGAAACGATGTTGAACTGAAATCGATGTTCTAATGAAGTCGATGTTTAAGTTAAAGACAATCGATGTTTAAATTGAGTTGATGTTTAAATGTAATCGATGTTCAAAGAGAGTCGATGTT